>CM060900.1:378168631-379368631 GCA_030762935.1 Hymenopus coronatus | reverse complement strand
CATGGCATAAGGAAACTGTCATTCATATGCTCTAGCGCACTGAAGCATTGCGCTTGACAACAATGCTATTATATGAACTCTCGAACGAGCTAATGCACTAATGACTAAATCCCATTTTTCATTAGTGGGCATATAAACTAAAAGCTGTAAATATTTCGGTATACTCGCACGAGTTGGGCTGGAGGAAACGAGCGAGTTTCATTAGGTACGTATGATAATACTCATTTCTTTGAGACCTCTAGGCACGAGTAGAACAGCTATAATTTGACCGATGTATTGTCCTTATCATAATGAATCAGCTCTAAGAAGCACACCTTTGTATTACTCCGACTATTAGGTGCAGAGATATGGAATCAATATGGAATAACTGCTCAGTTTCAGTAAGTTGATTGGTTTCAATTTCCAAATAATAGTGAAAATGTTTCACACTGCAATGTCATTAAAACATCCATTAATGCATTTTAAACCTAACAACACAAAAAAGGTGAGATCGCTTTCCTATTATTAGGCCCAATATTGTGGTTATAGGCCAATCACAGCATTTACAGCGGCCACTTAAGGCTGCCTTTCGTCTTTGTTTACCTCAAGTGTGTTTGTTATTTCAGGAAAAGTATAATAAATAATACTCTCCAGCTATATACCATATAACAGTAACATAAATACATTAAACAAAAAGCAACATTTATAACAGAAAACATATTTGGAGTATGTTTAGGTTCGATGTATTAGCACAAAATTGCATAGACATGGCAATGCAGTGCTTATTACAAAGTAATTGTTTTTTCAGGATTGTTCCTGGTTCTTTATTAAAACTTACACTGCCTTGTAACGCCACATATTTGGGTGTATGCAGAAAGCATGCAAAGGGACAGTTTCTTGATATAAAGGTAGAAAGGTGTTTTATTACGTAGATTTTTATATCGTAAACATTCTTAAGTTTATATCTTCACTTTATATACTTACTAAAGAACGCCTTAATATTGGTCTTTTACGACGTGTTTTGATGAAGTTTGTTCTAGTGTTACAAGCAATACCATTTTACATTACAACCAATAGAAGGCACAACTGATCTTGCTCATTGACTTATCTGCTGAGATGTCTTTCTTTTCAATTTCTTAGTATGTACCGTTTTTGTTTCTCCTTTATAATGTGCAATTTAGAGCTATGCTTTGAAAATCACAACACTTATGCTTCTTTTTTAGATACCATAATACCGAATAAATATATACCTTAGTGTTCAATAAAAAGGGATAGAAATAAAGAAGGAAGGACAGAAAGAAAGGAAATAAGGAAGGGCGGGGTGGGAGGGAAGGAATGAACGACTTCATGGACAACGGGATGTAGGGTGAAAGAATTTCTTTAAGTAGTAGCTTTTTCAATCAGAAAGCCTTTAAAATCCTTGTTATTTTCCATTCAAAACACAGTTACGTAATTGTATGTAAGTTTGACAGAAACTAGATAGGTCACATAAGATTATTAATGAAAGAGAAAACATTTATGCACTAATATGAGGATCTAAAGTTACCTTGTGATCGTCCTTAAGAGCGAGTAAAAAGATAATGCATGCCTTGACCCAAACGGTATTCAAAACTAGTTACGAATACGAGGCCGCCTGGGTAGGTGGTGACTGCCCGAGTAACCTTGTGTAAATGAGGTTATTAAAACGTAATTCCCGTTTTTAATGAGTTTTTCTTTACTGTATCTGGTACTTTTTGTGTACACGATGGCGATGTGTACGTCAAAATACGTTAAAGGTGCATTTAAAAAGGAAGACCAACGTCCATCTGCATTGGATATCCATCGTTGGATTGATGCAGTATTGCATGTAAAGGATTCTGACTTATTAGCTATTCAATTGGAATAAAGCATTATTAATATTTATGAAACAATAACTAAAATACTAAATTAAATCTCTTAAATTCGAGACAAAACAAACAAAAATGCGGTCTACATTACATTTACGGCAAAAGCAGTTTACAACGGCTACCTCCAACGTCACATGGGTGAGTCTCAAATTGAATTGTCAAATGGGGAAACTACAATTGTAAACATTACACCCGCAGGGGCGCTTATGACCACGAAGTTGAGCGCCTTTAAGCCCACTCAACATCATCATCATCTTCATCAGCATCATCATCATCATTACACCCGCAGAAGAAGAACTGACTACTTTGCATGTTCTAAACATTCTACTTGAAATGCCCAATGAATGTGTACGTAATGTACTCACGCAATATGGGAAAGTGAGATCAGTGGAAAGGGAGAATTGGGAAAATCGGTACCGTGTTCTTGTGGAAACTGGAATCAGGATTGCTTATATACAGATACAGAAAACGATTCCTGCCAATATATATGTTGTTGGTCACTAGGCTTATGTGACTTACCCCAGGCAAGAACAGGTGTGCTACTCGTGTGGCTGTTCTTCTCATCTCCGGCACGCGTGTCCTAATAAAGATACTCGGCGGCCCGTAAATGTACAACCCCGGCAGCACCTCCTGCTTTGTGACCTGTTTAAGCAGTGCAGCTCTTCGACTGATCTGTCTGTCGACACCGTTCCAGCAGAACAACCTGGTAACTTGCCTGTTGTGGACATCCCACTTGTTGTGTCTCCCGCGGATGTTGCGACACAAATGGACATCGAGTCTCCTGTGCCTTTATCTTCATTGCCCTTTTCCAGCGATTCGTTGGTACAGGAGCAGCGTGCTCGTATTGCACAGTCACCTGGAGTGATGGAAGATATCTGGAGTCCTACCACAGTGGAACAACGCCTGGCTCTTTCAGACTCGGAAACCGACTCCACTGACGAACACCCTGAAGAAAATTTTAAGTTGCCTGGTCAATCGGCCCGAGTGCTACATTCTGCTGGTGATGCTACTGTGGTTGCTGCAAGAGTGGTTTGCTGGTACATAAGGGCAACGACACTGTCCCTCTTGGTACTGCAGGGACAGACGCCGCAAGTTCCTCAAACTCAGTTGTCACATTGAGTGATGGCAATTGGATCGATGCTATAGAAGCAGAATCCCCTTCAGTAAACGGATCTGTAGAGCCACCACGAGAAGAGACATGTACCGAAGTCTCGGTAGTTGGTTCTACGAATAAGCGTCGGAAAAAGCATCAGGGTAGTAAACTTAGTTTTCCTCTCCTTCGTAACCAGGAGTAGAGGTAACATTGTTGCACTTTTTCAGTTCACGAGGATCGCAAAGTTAACTGTCAGTTTCATTATATGAGTCGTACCTTACTTGCTGACACAGCAAACTTCACTGGCAGTTCTTCACCGACCAAACTATATGCATTACAGCGCTTTCTTTATGACTATGGCGTTGATATTTTGTTCTTGCAAGAAGTTACCTTCACCGATTTTTCTTCCTTACGTCATTATGCAGTACAAGTTAACGTGGGGACAGAACGCCGGGGTATAACACTTCTCACAAAACCTGAAATTCCCTCGGGACGTGGTATCAGTGGTATCTATCAGGACTATGGTTTCATTAATATCTATGCGCCTTCAGGAAGTAACAAACGTAAGAAAGGGGAAGATTTTTTACTCCTTGACTTACCATATTTACTTCGTAGACTGGCTCGTCGCTACATTTTAGTTGGACACTTCAACTGCGTCTTTCGACCAGAAGAATGTACCGGGGTCTACCGACCTAGCGCCAGTTTGCAACAGTTGACGGCTAATCTCCGTAAGAAGGATGGATATCTCTTGAGACAAAGATCGGCTGCGCTTACCTAAGTCACTGATAACTCTGCCTCTCGTCTGGATCGTTTCTATATACCCGAGGAAATTGCTGGAAGTGTTAGTTCCATTGCTCATGCGCCACTATTCTTTTCAGACTGTTTAGCTGTCCTTTTCAGCATTGAATTATGTCTCTCCTTTCTACCTTTTGGACCTCCTTTTAGAAACTTAACACCACCTCTCTTAGGCTCAATGCTCTGACGGAAGAATTAACAGCCTTATGGAAGTGCTGGTCCCAAAAGAAGTCTCACTGCAGCGATATCGCCCATTGGTGGGACCTATGCGTCAAACCTTGTTTGCGACGTTCCTTTAAAGACAACTCTTATGTAAATATGAGGGGTGAAGAACACACCTTGCAGTTTTTCTTACGATGTGTGCGGGATCTTCAGGAAATGCTCATGGACGACGGTACCCTTCGTGGGCGTTCCAACTTCTACAAGGCCAAAATCATAAGCATTTATAGAAAGCGCATGGAAGGCTTGCAGGCTAGAAGTCGCCTCAATAGCTCGGTGGAGAAAGAAAACATCAATCTTTATCATCTTATACCGACGTACAAAGAACGTCTTTCTAGTCTCATACTCAAGGTGCAGCAAGAAGATGGTCAACTGTACACGACGCAGCCATCAATTAGTCGTACCTTTCGCTCTCATTTTGAAAGGTTTTTCCAGCGGGAGACCACTGAAATCCATTCACTCACTCTCTTCGACACCTGTAAACCAACACCCCTATCCCTCGGCGAGTTGCAGGACCTTGAACGGCCCCTCTGCAAAACTGAAGTGTATAGTGCTCTTCTTCAGAGAAAGACCTCCAAAACGCCTGGCCAAGATGGCTTAACCATAGAGTTTTACCGTCAATTTTCGTGTATGTTAAGTGACGACTTAACTGTGTAATTCAACTCCATCTTACGGCGCCGATATCTCTGTGTTTCTCAAATACGAGGTGTAATAGTTCTTGTTAAGAAGAAATCCCACTCTTCCTCTTTTGATGACTTTTGACCCATTACACTGCTTAATTATGATTACAAAATTTTGGCTGGTGCTCTGGCAAGCAGAATTTGCCTTCTTCTGGGAAAGCCCATTCATTCTTTCCAACGTTGTGGTATTCCGGAACGCAGTATTTTCGATGTTTTATGTGCCTTACGCAACTCCATTGCCCACAGTACTCAGGGCTACAAACACATATTATTGTCTTTGGATTTTATACGAGCTTTCGATAGTGTCAGTCATGAATATTTATTCAAATGTTTAGCATGGCGTGGCTTTAGTGATGTCTTTATCTCCTACATCCAATGTTTGTATACGGGTATCTCTATCTGTGTGCAGGCTAATGGCTTTCTCCCTCGTGAGTTTCCCACTGGTCGTTCTGTTCGGCAAGGATGTCTAGCGTCTATGCTATTATTTGTGCTAGCCTTGAATCCATTCCTTTGTCACCTACACACTAATATTGTGTGAATTTCCTTACATACTCGCAGACTGAGAGCCCTGGCATATGCTGATGATGTAAGCGTTGTCCTTGCTGATGAGCTCGATCTTCGCTCCTGCTGGAGTACCTTGCAAGGCGATAGTTCTGTTTCTGGTCTTTAGATCAAAGAGCAGAAGTCCAAGGCGTTTATCTTCGGACGATAGGCTACGCCTTCACGATTAGCGCCACTGCAGATTGTTTCCCAACTCAAAGTTTTAGGTGTTATCTTCACAGCTTCTTTGGGAGCAGTGCAGCATCTGAATTGGAAACCCTCTGTTGGCAGGATAAAGAACTCTGCCAAGGATCTGTACCATCGAGATTTGTGTCTACATCAACGAGGATGGGTGGTACATGTGTACTTACTTTCCCAATGTTGGTTTGTCACTCAGGTTTTTCCGCTGCCTAAGCTCTATGCAACACACATCATTAATGCGATTTCGTGGTTCATGTGGCAGGGCTGTAGTTTTCGATTGCCAATGTCTACGTTGTATTTACCTCCGCAAAAAGGTGGGATTGGGCTGATAAATATTTGCTTTAAGTGCCTAGCATTGTTTCTTAGTCGTGGGAGGCATATACAACACACAAATATCAGTTTTTCTGTCTCATGGTAGCAGTCTTGGTCCACTACTGTTGACCTACGTAGTCCTGTGGATCTTCGCTCCATTCCAGCTACATTACGATACCTACATACATATTTCTTGGAATAGTGTTACTTAAGTCCATCTTGTTCACAACCCGGAGGGCATCTGGCACGACGCTTCTATCAGGAACTAATTCAAGCATGCGAAGGTCCGTCAATACGTCTTAAACTGTTGCACCGCTGCATCTGAATTCTACTTTCTCCTCTGTGTCTGCTGGGAAAGTTAGGTGTTCCAAATTGTGCTCCAGAAACCTTTCTTCGTCCGGATTTTCCCCACCCGCTTAGGAGGCAGAACATTTTGGTATGGCTCATTGGGCTCACGATCTTTTATATACTTTTGCAGTTCCACAGTTGTGTGGATCCGATGCAGTACATGGACTACACGAGGAGAGCGAGGTGGAAGATTAGTGCCAGGAGCATACCTTGACGGCACTTTGGCAGTTACTTGCGAGTTCTTGATACTTAAAAAACTGATAAACTATCTTTGTTCAATTTGTTAATTATTATAGTAGTATTATTATCATAGCAATATTGCGTTAAAAAAGTAAAAGAACCATAAGTATAGTATTATAAACTCCTAAATATAGTGCTATAGCTCAATTGGTTGAGTGGTGGCGTTCTGAAATCAAGATGAGATGCTCAAACTCGGCCCAGACCGATGAATAAATAAATAAATAAATACTGATATCAGAATGTGGGGAGCAAGGATCTTACAGACTTTTGTGGTTACACTAACCAGAAAATCGTTGATTAAAAGGTATTATCTAGCTCATGTAATCAAAAATACAAAACATTTTAAATCCCCTTAAAGGTTTGTTATATCTAAAGATGGTCAGAAATAAAAACTGTCCAGCAGATTATTCTAATCCACTTTCAATCTGAATTATTAAGTTTTAAGAAACTATATCATTTACAAGATGTTTACTTTTATTACCTCGTGGATATCCTTTGGAATTAGTAGTTAAGGTACTTCGCACATTTTATTTTAAGTGACGTGAGTACTTTGACGCTATAGTTCATACCAATCGGTTTAGTCATCCTTAAGGGGAATCGAAATCCACTATCATGCCAATGTTAAGGTTTTACTCGTTATCTCAGCAACTATTTAAGATAATGAGCTAAATTTTTCAATGTATACTCAGCGATACCTTTTGTGTTGATTGATGAAAAACAGAATACTTCTGTTGATAAAAAGGAATTGTATAATTTTTTAAATCAAACTCTTAAAATGTTATTGAAAAACGATGATTTTTAAATTAAAAAGAAAACTAAGCCATTTCGTAAAAATACAGCATTTTTATGTAAATGTGTGGTAAACATTTCCTCCTTAATGCCACTTTGTTTCTGGGATAATGGGGCATTTGCATATACAACTTTACTTCTTTGGAAATTACTTTCAAACATATTTGTTTTAAAAAAAAGTTTCCTAACTTACCAACCACAACTTCGCAGTATTTCGAAAATCTCACATGAAGGAAATATGAACTGGATGCCAATGCTTCTCATAGCTAGAGTAAAGCTTTCCGATAAAAATAAAGGAAGATTTACAGTATTCTCTAATGTTAATATTTAAAAACCTATTGGTTTACCAAGTAAGAGTTCCAGAATGTTCTAAAAAACTTCTACGCAGGATTATTTTCAGCAATATTGTAAAACTGTTTCCAATCATCGTAACTGTATAGAGATTATACCAAAATGAGCGGGGGATTCGAAATATTCGTATGCAATTAAAACACGAAAATGGAAAAAATGTATGAAAATCCCATTTTCCCATTTCGTCTCCCCTTAAGTGGAGAGAGAAAGAGAGAGAGAGAGTATGTGTTATATATATATAAAGTCATAAACATAACAATATATAAAATACCGCTTTGGTTTCAAAGTAGCCCTACATTAATGTGGGGATGAGACTTTGTCTCAATTAACTGCGGGATTCACTGTTAGTCAAATAGTGGATACGAGTAGCGCATCGACAGTTCATTTCTGATGCAGCACAAGCACACTGTGCAGTACCTTTTTGGTAACTAATATCCAACCTAACAAAGATCTATGCTAGAAAAATTGAAGCATGCCCGGAAAGTATAACATTGGAAAAAAATGCATAACATGTTTTTTCACAGTAACATTTATTTGCACTTGAAAGATAATTCTTTAACCTTTTTTTCGACATATTTCCACCATTTTTCAGGCATTTGTCATAGCGAGAAATTAACTTATGCCCTCTCCAAAGAAAGCTACCGCCAGTGAAGACAGCCATTGCTGAACACTGTACATTGTCGAAACACTTCATAAATCATTCTTATTGTGAACCTCCTGTTTTCATGAATTGCTCCATACACTTGTTCAACTTAATCACCGGTGACAATACAAGGCCGCCTACTCTATCCTTCGCCATGAATGTTGGATCGTAGTTCTTTAATTGCCTAACCCTCTTTCTCATCATTCCATCTGCCATTAAATGTTCACGGTAAATCTCTACCAGTTGCCGATGCATTTCAGCTGGCTTAAAGTACCTCGAGTTCAAAAACCGTATTACGGAACGGACTTCACAGTAGGCGAGATCAGAAATTTTCTTAAACTTTTTGAATGATTACTAACAATTGTAAACACAACACGATCCGGCTGTAATGGGTCAGTGGACATACAATCAACCAGGGAGACGAGTGCGCAGGCGTGAAATCGCGACACTAGGTTTGTGGTGGCGGTAGAACGAAATGACGCTCACTTTGCTGGCAAGCCTCGTACATTAGCTGTATACCCAAAATCGAAAATTACCATAAATATTTTAGTTACGGGTTTATATTAATTCACGGACAAGTATGTTATATTTTACATGTATATCATTGTCCATTCAAGGTATAGATGAGCCGCATATCTCTTTCGGGAGGTAGAGGTACGGAGGGGTATTGTGATATAACGTAGTTGTCCCTCTAACGAAGAAGTGGCGTATTGCAATTCTTACTTTCGAAGATATAGAAATGTCTAGTTATTAAATTGGAAAGAATTCAATAAAATACAAAAAATGAAGTTTTTTATTCATTGTTATTCACATTTATAGGTTTGAAGCTCAAAATAGTCAGTTTCTGCCATCAAATTGAATAAATAAATAAAAAATAAATCAATAAACAACTCAGCTTTTTTGATAGAGTTTACCGCCCACTTTTACTACTATGGCACCGCAGGCGATGAGACTGATGATACATGGAATGAAGATGGAGCATTGATGCAATATGATGATGGTGGAAACTGGAGAACCCGGAGAAAAACCCGCCCCCTACGCCGCTTTGTCATTCGGCCGGTTGGGATAAAATCCGGGGGGGGGCTTAGGTGAGACATGATTGATCTAACCACTAAGCCACGGTGCAGCCTAGCTTAGCTTAAACAAACATTACCCAATGCAGCTTTTACAGCAAATAAATAAATAAATAAATTTATTTATTTATTAGTTACTTTCCTCAGTTAAGGACTGCCATGTAGACAATGTATAACTACACAATTAGCATTTTCAGCTGACGTTTATGACCCACTAACTGAAGCCAAATGGGCTGACTCATGCTTTTGCATCATTTTGCACATCAGAAGAACTAAAACCTGCAGTGCCCTCTATTGTGGTGAAAGGGTCACTAGCTTATTGTGACATTACACAATGCATAGGAATAGCATTAGATACCTAATCTAATGTTATTCCTATACAAAATGTGTTTGTCTTACATGATATATAGCTTTTATTGAGTTGTTAATGGCTATTTGTATTGTTTACAATTTAAATTTTGTGTTTATATCCTTTTGTTATTTAGTATGCTTTCTTAATTGCAGCCTCCATTTGCGGAAAGCTAATTTTATAATAAATTAAACACACTGCTGTATGCTACATAATACGACAAAGCCCAGTATTCCCTAAATGACCAATAAATGCTTGTGGAACGCATCTTCGAATTGCATACAGCTGTGTATCCGCCCTTGGGTTAGATGACTGTTTGTGTGTTCCAAACAGCTAACGAGAAGGGAAGGTTGAAGGTCACTTGGCAGCGATACCCGCGTTTTTTATTTTATTTATTTATTTTTTACATTTTTCATAAATTTACTGTTTGCTGATCATTAGTTTTTTTTTTTTTTTTTTTTTTTTTTTTTTTTTTTTTTTTTTTTTTTTTTTTTTGCTGTTCCAATGCATACACGCACATACACATTTCACAAACATATAACACCCAAGCCCAAAGCGGGACTCGAACCCATGATCCCCTGCGCCACGAAGCACCAAAGGGAGACACTTGAGCGAGCGCGACCATGGGGACCGGCCGGTATGCAGAATGCCCACAACTGGTTAATCCTTGCAACGCCCCAGGTGCATGTCAGCATATGACCGTCAACGTTGACGACTTGGTGATAAGTAAACAATTGTCTGCCACTTTATCTGGTGTTGATACGATCTCGTGACTAAACTCAGCTTCCGCGTGGCAATCAAAACTAGAAGCTTGAACGCTGAAAATAAGTTATGCATTGCCTTCGGCTTGCTCAGGGCTCTGCAAATATGAGGCCTTAAGTAGTCTCAGGGCTATGGTGCGCTTGGAACAATACACTTCACAAGAGATCTGTTTAGAGGTATTTATTAACTTCACTTGAATTTTTGTTACTGATAATCCCTAAGAAACACTTGTTCAATAAACGTGATCTTCATTCGTTTTCGGCTTGCACTATAACGCTTAAACGCCAAGCTAGTTACATTGTTTCTAAATTAAGCGCCAAATCATGGAACTGGCGGTCGCAGTAACGAAGTCTGAAACTTGTACAAGCCGAATGTAAGTTTGGGCTCCAACATCGCTTATATAGCGGTGGACTTACGCGCTTAAAGTTTATTCAAAATTTTGTTATTGGCTCTGCACAACCGAATATTTTGAGATACCAATTCACTCTTAGTCGTGCCCTAACATTTGGTTGGCTGCTTCTTGATCACATGGCTTCAAACAATGAAAACTTACCCCGTTTTCTAAATATTCGGAGGGTTCCTTTTTCTTGCATACGTGCCTCCCATGCACCAATCTTTGGCAACTGAGCTGGTCCCTTAACACATACAAAAGCTGTGTGCCACATTCACCTTTTATACAAAGAACTTTGCATCCCCAAACGAGTGCAGTGTCACGTACAGATTTTTCGACTGATACAATATCCCCTATACACATATAATAATTTAACAGTGCCTGTTGCAAACACATAAAATGGGGATTATAAATATCAATGGTTATACATAGCCTGACAGTTATAGATTACAATAATAAATAGTTAACAATAATTAATAAGTCAGAAGTGTCGGCGCATTGGGCCTCCACTCACCAAAGAAAATTATATTCTATCATGTCCCACCAAATGTAACAGTGACGGGGTCAGAGTACCGTCGCCGTCACCGTAACGGGTCAGAGTAACGAAAGTTTAGGAACGGGCGTGGCTTGAGGTATCGGGTTTACCCGTATACTTAATCTAAACGTAAGAGAGAGGACGAGCTGCTGAAAGGTAACCTCTGCATGAAATATGACACTACGAGAGAGATGATTCGACGTAATAGCTAAGCTCTATTTATACTATGTTACAAAGGGATGATATTGATATTGATGAGCTTTATACATGTTGGTGTTGATTAATAATTTAGAGGTGGTCACCTTACCTTTTGACCCGGGGAGCCTGATGTGACTCCGAAGCATAGAGGGAGATCTTGAAGTAATTCACTATATGAAATGAACCAAGTCCCCTTGGGGCGCAAAGTGACGCCGGTTGCGGTAGCAATGATAACCAATAAACGTAGGGGTGCCAAAAACCCGAAGTTTAAATATGCTTCGTAGAACTGATCTAAGCAATAGATTTGCCTTAACCTAATAAGACAGCTGACATCGACAGCCAGTAAACAAGTTCACACAAAACAGTTACGATATAGGATATTGGATCCCTAACAGACTAGCATCAAACAACTGATTAAACGTCTAGCCGGCAGTAGAAGCTGTACTTCTGTGTCTCTGAGTTACATACAATGAAAGGTTGCCACCAAAACATTTAATCATCACAATATTAAATTTATTCGAAGCCTCACATCAGAGTAGAGAGCGAGCAATGCCTGTAGAATTCTGGTAATACGAAGCTTGTACGAATCGATGGCTGGAAGAGAAAGCTAATCTTCTTTATCACTGGCATATATGTGTGTCACAAATACGCAAAATTTAGTTTCAAAATCATAAGCGAGGATTTAAGGAGCATTCAATTTACGTATGGCAAATGACGTAGTAACAGTATGGGGGTAACGCAAGCGTAATCCATACTTCACGACAAACGAGCTTTGTTGAACTATTATAATGGTATTTCCACGGAATGGCTCAACAGATATTTGTATTAATATTCTGGTTACAAATGTTTCTGTGTAGCACAGCGTTAAGTTCTAAAATTTAATTATGCAAAGATTCATAAAGCATATAATCCATCTGTTTTAATTATTAACTCGTTCTCTCTTCTTTGTCGTCATGGAATGAATAAATAAACCAGCTCGAGGAACCGAAGCGCTGATGATACCTAACATTCGTTCTAACAACTTTAGCTAATCAGCTTTATAATACAGGGAAGTATGCGCAGATCTTTTATTGGACGCTCGTATTCCCAGTGTTCATTTGGAAGGTTTCACACAGCTCCGGAAGCAGCAGAGCGACAACATGCAGACATTGACTTGCTAAGGTTTCATTCTCGGTAGATCCGAGGGTTCACGCACATGACTTGTGCTGGGTTTCGTTTAATAACTCAGCACGGTAAATTAAATAACATACTACCATAATGGTTGAGGGCCTAAAAGAAAGAAACCTTCATTGGTTGACATCGCTGCGGAAAGAAACGAAGCGATTTCTCCCTTCTTCCCCCTGCCCTCGCTTCCCCTCAAAACTAGCTATCAATGAAAGGTCCGCGCATAGTACCGAAACTACGATTAGTGTTGAATGTCACTGTAGGGTCGCTTTATTATAGTTAGAAGTAGTCTGGCGGAAGAATTTCGGGCACTGCACGTACAAAATAGCGCAGCGCATCTCAAGGTGCATGCACCGGTGCATTGCGCGGCTCAGGGTATAAGATACGCCTTGGCAAGATTGATGACAGTGCAAACTCCAGCCCCTCGATTTGTAGCAATAGTACTCTCTCTCTCTCTCTCTCTCTCTCTCTCTCTCTCTCTCTCTCTCTCTGCTTACGCTAGTCGCGCTAGTTTCCCTTTCCTCAGCTCCCCTTTTATCTACCTCACTGCGAATTGTTACGAGCCGGGCCGAGTCGGGCCAATGCGCCAGTGCATTGCACGGTTCAGTGTAAGAAACGACTTGGTAAGGTTGATGACAGTGCAAATTCTAGCCCCTCGAATGGTAGCAATAGCGCTCTCTCTCTCTCTTTCTCACTCTCTCTCTCTCTTTCCTTAGGCTTGTCGCGCTAGCTCCCCTTTCCTCAGCTCCCCCTTGTTCTACCCCACTGCGAATTGTTACGAACCAAGCCGAGCCGAGCCGAGCCAGGCCAATGCATTGTGCAGAGAATCGCTGCACTATAGTTTGCACCCGCACAACTTTATGCGTTTGCGAAGCCCTGCCATAATGCGTCCTCTGCACTTCCAAGTGACCCCAGTGAGGAAGAGATTAAGAAAAGACGCGAAGGGACCTGAACAACGATGTACCCTAGCAATGTTTTGGTCCATAGCAATTCCAACATGACACTTGCCCAGAGGCCGGTCGGAGTTGCCTTAGCCACCTGCAGGCTGGAGTTTCGGATATAGAAGAGACAGCTTCCGGGAGGGAAGGAAGGAAGTTATACAAATCTGCCAATGCGAGCTAGAAATCTTTCCAAAGTGAAAATCCTGCCGCCTTGCCTCAACACAGCCGATCCCCATGCTGCGCTTTCTAATGTTCGTAGTTTTGGTGCTCCGTGACGCTCTGGATTGCGGGTTCGAGTTCTGCCTTGGGCATGGGTTTTTGTGTTCTTTTAAAAAAATGTATTTACGTATACATGTAAAACGGAAAACCATTAGGAAAACAAACAGAAAAACGTAGGGAAAACACGCTTGGACCTACAACCTTACAGCACATGAAAGGAAATAGTGGGGTCAGAAATGTGTGGTAGAAGGGAAACACTCCCATCATTTGGCTACGTCCCGGGGGAAAAAAAAAATGCCGTCAAATTGGCCGACGATACAGGAATCGAGCCTGGGACCTACCGAATGCGTACATGCATGTCGTAGCTGAGCCATTTAGTCGGCCGCGCCTTGGCCGTGCGGTTAGACCACACGCCTCTCATTATGGTGGCCCGGGTTCGGTCCCAGGTGTCCGCATGTGAGATTTTTGGTGGACAAAACGATACAGGGCCGGCTTTCCTCCAGGTTCTCCGGTTCTCCCCGCCATCGCATTCTGCCGGTGCTTCACCTTCATTCCATGTGTCATACGCTGTCATCGCCTGCGGTGCCATAGTAGTAAAACCGGCTGTTAAACACAATAAAAAGTCATTTCGCTCTGTTTTTTTGTTGCAGTATGTGCTTAGTTGCACATTAATAGCGTCTCCATGATTGGGAATTCAGTAATTTTCTTAGTCTGTCAGGCGAGAACTATAGCCTCAAACATACATTTTCATATAAAATAAGAAATGGACGGTCAATATAAATGTTACTTCATCCCGGTGTCTGAAGTATCTGAGAGTTTCTTGAAACTGTTCTAAGTCGCTCCATTAAACCATTAATTTTCGGAATAAATTTGACATAGTTAAACACAGCATTTACCTATTGCTAAACCAAGTGATTCCATACAGCCTCATTTTCCTAGAAAAGACTTGATAACATAGCTACCATTTTTTTTTTTTTTTTTTTTTGCCGCGTAAGTAAAATATTTCTTGAAATGCGCCTCTTACTTTCTTTTCTTTGAATCCTATCAGACCCCATTAAGATTTATCGGCCTGTATTTGAAACTGGTTATTTTTTGACGAGTAAGAAACATTTCCGGCAGAAATTTCGTGACGCTCAATATCAGTTCGGCACGTAGAACTTTCCCTCACAATGTACATGTCATATGACCTAACACTCAAAACCGGTTTCCTTGTTTACTCAAGATAATAAGTTATCTTCGGAGCAATTATATTTGTGTCAGTTATTATGTAACAGCATGAAAATGGGCTAACGATGAAAAAAAAAAAAACTTCTTCAATTTTGTTCCTTCCATTGAACTAAACTCAACATAAAAAAGCGGTAAAAGACTAAATCTTACGGTCTCGTTTCTTATATTTTAATTATGTTTAGACCCATCATGTTTAGATCCTTCGTATTATGGGGGCTAGTTGTGTGAATTTTAAAGGCGATGCGACTATGAAATTAATTTTGTTAATTTTTCACTATTGTTTGTCTGATGGTTTCATAATAAAATTATATGATTTCTAAACTTTTAGAGAAAATATATAGCTTTTTCCCAGCTGTCGCACTTTAACTACCAATTAACTAAAGCCATAAATGGATAGATGCATGCATGTTAATAGAACCTCCCAACATTAATATATATATGTTCTCCCATACGCGTTCCTAACACTTTTCCATATTCAAAATGTTTTACAGGATGCAATTTTTTAATAATTTTTTTCAAAAGTTGTATATTGTATCTCAAAAGTACATTAAAGAAAATGTTCATACACTTTTTGTTAAATAATACTATGTAAATTATTAAATTTTTAAAAATCAAGATTTTTTTAGTAGGAAAAGTAGTAAGGCTAATATAAAAGTAAAATACTACCGAAGTATTAGTAAACTGGTTTATTGTAAACTGTTCTTGTATGAATACTTTTGAAAATGCATGAGGTGGCTCATTTTTACTTGAACTATGAATTTAGACAATAAACAATTACTAAATAACCATGCACATAGTATTTTAATATATGTAAATATGTTACTATTTTTGTTTATAGCAAATGGTATAAACTTCTATGATATATATATATACTTTGGATTTTATAAATTTTGCAAATGCATCACCTTAAGACGGAGTGCGGGTAAGAGCAATTTTAGCTCATATACGTGGTCTTCCCTGGCATTTATCTTCAAACCTGAAGGGTACACATTAGAATCTGGGTTGAGTGGCACTTCATGGATAATCCCTTCACACAACAAATGGTTAACTCTCAGCCCATTATACTCTTAGCTCATTTAAGAATTACTTCTGTCATTTTATCAACCGCATCAATAGGTTTCAATAATTAACCTTCTGCAGCCTAAGGTGGGGGTCCTGTGATACTCAGCATACTTCCTTTTTTATCTATATTAGTTATAAACACTATAGCTACTTCATAGTTCTGCACTATTCAGCTTCCCCTACTATATGCCACGGCTCTAGAAGGTATGCTATGTGTGCTATGCGCACAGCTTTTATTTGGCGCTAATTATGCAGGAAAGCAAGTGCCTGGGCGAAGAAGTGTTTGCTGGCTCGCCTGTCTTTCGTTGTTATTTCTTCGAGGCCCTCGGGCATTCAGGTGAATAGGTTGTCTAATTTACTATGTAACACTACGCATGTGCACTAACTCTGGCATCGACAGACAGAATGAAAATTTAGCACTGAAGCCACTCTGGTACCACCGCTGTAACTCCGGCTCTGACATGTTGCGCGATCGAGGGAGACATTGTTGCCTTCTTGCCACTACTGCGTTTACATGTGTTATCTCTTCTTAAACTGCAAACAACGAAATCTGTGACTTTAACTATAACAATAACTACAATTATAACGATAAATATAAGAATAGATATAACAGGAATAACGCTGTAAATCGCAGACGCACAAAAATAAATCAACTTCACCTGGACTAAAGCAAACAACTATTAACGGCACGTGCTCCATTTTCAAAAGAATTGGCAACCCAGTCAAATATCCAGTGGCGGCACATGGCGATGAAGCTTGTAATTTGTCCTGACAGACAGTTTCCACCATTTTCTGTGTGGGTCAACCCAGTAATACAAGTCTTGCCCTATTTTCCTTACTTTTATTTCGTTTTTTTTTTTTTTTTTTTTTTTTTTTTTTTCGTGTAGCAAAGCTCTAAACAACTAAAGTAAACTACATGTATTAAAAGCGTTATGGGGAATCAAATTAAGTGCCGGTGTATCTTTTGAAACGAATCATAACAACTTCATTTACTCTGGAAATTCACAGCGCAAGTATTGCTGAACATGGCGTTGTGATGTATAACTCTCTTTCTTTACCCATATGAAATATCAGGGTCGGGGATAGAGCGTTTACAATAGATATCACGGTACTTCTTGTCTCAATGTTGTTGCTCTGCCCTGCTTCCGAAATTGCACGAAACCTACCGAAAGAAGACTAAGAAGCCGAGTATCCAAGAAAGGATATGTGCATAGTACCCGAAACACAAGAATCAAAGCATGTTCCGGAATATCCCTCCCTCCTTAGAATTCTAATATGAAACCAGTTTTAGATAAAGGCATATTACACCAAGTTACGACGCTACAATTCTGAGCTCACCACGCACTGCCATATATATATATATATATATATATATATATATATATATATATATATATATACAAGCAGTTCTTCATTTCCTGGAGCCCTTGCTCAGTCCCGGATAGACCACCTGAGTCATTGATTCATCTGTAACATAGCGCATTCTTCCACATAAAGGTCCGTAATGGGCCTGGTCGTCCACCTGAGTCCGCAGAACCACCCGCGCCATCCCGCTGCCGAGAGCTGCATTTCCAGAGTGCAGCCACCTCTACAAAATGGCGCCTCTGTCGCAATCCTCCTCGACACTTACAATCCTGGAGGAGACCGGTTGGGATAAAATAGAGATGAAATGAAGGAATGGGAAGTTTGGGGGAATGAGGAATCCTCCCCAGCATTCCACTAGTGCCCCGGAAAAACCTCCGAAAACCCATGGGTCGGAGAAGTCGACATAGGAGAACCGATCCCACATCCTCCCGAATGCCAATCCCAGACGAAACGCTTGAGACACCTGGCTCGGTGTATTGGTATAATTTACAATCTCTGTCAACATAAAGTCAATTTAATCAGCCATTTTGGTCAACTTTTGTAAATTTATACAAATGTAATGCCTTTGGTTTGGTAATGGTTTCTTAACACAATGTGGAACGTGCACCCGTCGTCATATCCAAAGAATTCCAAACTTTGGTATCCCAAAGTGCCCAAAGTATGGTTTTGCAGATTGTGGGATCCCCATGAATTTTTCGTACTTCATAGGTTACTCAATGCTGTCACTTTTGTTTTGAATCACCCGGTAGATATAAGAAGAAGACAAACTGTTCCATCGGAAAGCTCTTGGGTATGACGAAGGATGAAACTTCCTTTTTTTAGATTCAGGACAATGAATGCCCCACATGAAGGAAAGAATGTATATTGGATTGCCTTCAAAAACACTAAAGGCAATGAAGGAATTCCTCCGTGAGGATTTATATTGCAACTCAGTTCAGTGGAATCTCAGAAATGGACGACAATTTTGGACTTAAAAGTATATCAGTAGGAAAAAGACATGCAAAACAAAAATGCTGTAACACTATTTCATTTCTGTACAGAGAACAAGTTGACATTACCAGAATTAAAATTTATAAAAGGCGCGTTGATTAGAAATATATGATAAACAAGAAATGTATTATAACTTATTTAATTGGTATAAATTAATACTTAACTAATTAATATTTAATACTGATTAATATTTAATTTTATGTGAGGGATCCTAAGTTCGATTCTAGGCTGGGTTCGTGAAGATATTGGCCAAATATTTCATAACTCTCCCTGAGTCTGAAAGCATGGATGAGAGTTTGAATGAGTGTGTGTGTGTGTGTGTGTGTGTGTGTGTGTGCATACGTGCGTGTAACCTAATGAAAAAACAGAAACCAAATGATAGCAGTACATATGTTCCAATAGTGAATGCCGCCGACATGACAATTCAGTTAAAGAAATGGAGCAATTAAAAAAATTAATAAAGAAAATTATTTTTTATTGCATTGATATATTTTCCTTTATTGCAATCCTTTTGTACATTAAGTTTATAATTTAATATGTTTACTTTGTATTACTTATAATTTTTGCTTTTTCCAGAAGATATGTACAGTGTATATAATAGACAAAGAAGGTATTTTAATCCACCCAAAATTTGATACTGAGATTTCACCGGAAATACATATCTTAAGACTCCTGAATCGAAAAAAAAAAAAAAAAAAAAAAAATACAAACATGTCCTGTGTGTCTGTGTTTGTGGGCAGCATGCCTCAAAGCGTCGGTCCCCATGGCCGCGCTCGCAAAAGCGTCTCGCTTTGGTGCTTTGTGGGCAGGGGATCGTGGGTTTGAGTCCCGCCTTGGGCATGGGTGTTATATGTTCGTGCAATGTGTATATGTTTGTAAAAGAAACAGTAAACCAGTAATCAGTAAAAACCTACGGGGTGAAATGTAAATAGGGATACAGTGCCGGAGTCCTGATCAGACTCCGTTACTGTTTTTTTTTAAAAAAAAAAAGCCGAAAAGTGTGTTAAATATCAAACTTGGTATTTAAGATCAGTATCTTCCAAGAATGCGACAAGAAGATTTTCAAGAAAAACCCCAATACCAACTACCCTTTACGGAAAATTTTTCTATCATTTTCAATTTCTCAAAAATGGCTGTTAACCATTTTGGTTAAAACAACATATATTTAAGAATTTCATTGCAAATTAAATGTATATTTTACATTTTCTGGGAATAGCCTCTGAAGACCTGTTCATTCTGGATGACCCCTGTGTAACTCGTAAGCCGTAAGAGATAGGCAGAAACTTACTACACAATGATTTAGATCTCGTTAAAACACATACTTTCTTTCATATTTATTTTTGTAGAGTTAACCGTTTCCGAGATATTCCTTGTTATTGGTTACAATATTAGTTTTAGTAGACTTTTCTCAAGCGGGAAGTCAACTTTCGTATCGTCTAATTTTTTTACACCAAAGAGAACCGAATTCTGATTATTTCACATAGTGTGATCTTCTTAAAGACTTGACTATGACTTTAGCCTAGCGTATTACCGTGTTTCCCTTCTGCTTATATTGAAGCTAGTAATAAGACAAAATATGTTAACGTTTATTTCGATTAGCATTATTTCAATAAAAGATATAAGGATAGTTTGCTTGCGGAACAGTTAGAGAAAGTCATGTGGGTTACACACATCAGAGTTTTAACATGGCAAACTGTAGGTTAAAAGCGATATTGAGTATGCGTAAACAGAGTCCAGTCAGCGCCTGTCAAGTAAAACTGTACTAGTATTATCAAACTGAGATAACTAAACTGGTCATGTGCTTTCTTTCTTTGCTCTGACGTAGGAGTGTGTGTGTGCACGTGTTTTAGCACCTATATTACACTACATTATACAGGGGCACCAAACTCATATACCGAATAATGTAACTTAAAAATATTATGTGTTACTTTAACTTGACTTTATCTACTACCGTTTGATAGATCAGGTAGATATTGTGTTGCATTCAAAAAATTCGATGTCGAGGTTTCAACAGAAATTATGTTTTGAGATCCCCTGAGTCAAAAAAATTAGAAACAGATCTGTATGTGTGCGAGCGCCTGTGGACAACATACCTAAAGATTTTCATGAGAATTGTCCAAATCCAAATTTGTATTTTCTCAAAAATGTCTCTAACGATTTTGGTTACAATATCGTATATTTAATCTATTTAAATCACAAATAAAATGTATATATTGATTTTTCTGGGAATAGCTTCTGAAGACCTGTTCATTCGTGTTGACTTTTTTTACATTTCGCATAACAGGTTGACTATAAGAGATAGGCAAAAACGTGAATTATTAACTTTGCTAATTATTTCCAAGACAAGTACGAGTATAGCATCAGTTGCTCAATTCAGAATTTAACTTAGAATTATTGCTTTAGTGCAGTGGTTAACTGGATTGTTAACTTTCCTAATATTTCCAATGCAAGCAAATCATCAACTTTTTAACTCAGCATTCAACTCAGAGCATGGTTTCTATGTTTAAATGTTTTATTCCAGAAAGGATATCTTACTCTGTGTTCTTTTTCAGTGAATAAGTTTAAAGGTTACTAATTAACACCACTTCTTTTTGGGAATGATGAGTTAGATTAATATAAGTTTTGATTTCAAAGTTCGGGATTATTCTCGCACAATATATCTTTAACGAGGGAGAGGCACCCTATTTTGAAGCTGAATTTTAAACCGCATTGGCAGAAAGATTATTTGTTATAATTAATTTGGGTTGTTCTTTCGTCTGCTTTTCTGAGAAGTGAACATAATTCGGGTATAATATTTACCCAGCATTTGCAAAGCTATATCTACGTCTGTTTATTACGTAGATTTCTGAATACCTGAGATATTAAGAGTAATAAATACTGGTTATCCTAGTCGTTAATAAAAATATTCTATTTTTGCACGTTCTGGTGGCCACTCTTACCTGCCACCACTGTCCTCCGATGAGAGACTTTAGGAAGCGGAAACTGCTCTCATCCACGGGGGAAAGATCTCCTTGTAACCGGTAATCACTATAAGATGTATCTCGGAAACGGTTGATGCCACAGGAAAGACAATTTTAAATAAATTATATGTTTTAAGAATATACAATTTTTATGGTTATCTTATGGCTGGCCTGTTACACAAAGTTATATAAAATTCCCCTTGAATGAAGAAGGTTTGACATGCTCCTCCTGGAAACCTCAAAATATAAATTTTATTTATAACTTAAATCTTAAATGTGTAGACTTTTAATCAAAGTTGATACATAATTTTTTGATATATCACAATTTTTGGAAAACATTTCCGTGCAAACAGTTGTTTGGGGAGAGGGATTTTCTTGAACATTTTTTAATCCTATGTATGGAAAATACTGAACTTAACTACTGACCTTCGTACAGTGCTTTCCGTAACCAGTGTTAGAAAAATCTGTTCCTCTAAAAGCCTATTACATCTACTTCATGTTAATCGAGATAGAGAATATTCCCCAAAACTTTAAGATAGACGCTTAATCCATCAGGAAAATATTCTTCAACATATTATGGAATTTTAATCGAAAGCCATTTTTAAGAAAATTAAGGTTTTTGAAAAATTTTCCGAGTAAAAGATAGTTTGGTGTTGGAGATTTCATTGAAAGTCTTTGTGTCGTATACCTGGAAGGAGCTGAACTTGAATGCTAAGTTTAGTATTTAATGAACTTTTTATTTTTATCACGAGGAGGAATGACTTGATCTGTCCACCTATATGGACTCAGGGGTCTTTGATCCCCAACATCATTTTTTGTGTGAACAGTAAAATTTAAGTTTTGCGCTAAGTGGAATTCTAGAAATAAAAGTACATATTTTATATTGTTATGCATATCAACCGCTGCTGTTCATGTACAGTGCTTTGGAGAAAGTTGGAGTTACTAAACAAAGATATGAAATTCTGAAAGCTAATACACATTTTGCGTAGTAAATACATTAAAGAAATATTTTTAGTAAACAAACTGAACAGTACGCATATTCATTTAGGGAGAGTGTTAACTCGTTTTGAACAACATATTTTAGTTACTGCTGTGCACTTTCCATATTCGGGTTTGTCGCATCCCATACACATATCATGAGTTTTGTTTCTTGCACAATTAGCTACTTTACAATCCACTCTCGTTTCTGTGATTCTTGGATTCTTTTCTTTGTTCATCATCAAAGTATTCTCTGTATTTGGCAATGTACGTTTCTTTGTGTTCATATATGAAGGACAGCTCCAAGATGAAATCTCTGCGACTGATCCTCCCTCCGTTTTTTTTTAATTTTATTTTGCGCTGTATACCCTACTTTTTATTTACCTAATTTGTTTACTTTGATTACTGTATGATTACTGAATTTCTGTTTTACTTTTTACACACACATACACAAACATATAACACCCTTGCCCAAGGCGGGACTCGAACCCACGATCCCCTGCGCTGCGAAACACCAAAGCGACGCTTTGGCGAGCGCGGCCATGGGGACCGGCTCCGTTAACAGCTTGTATAATATCCACGTAGTTATTGCCACTATATCAAGGATATTGTAGCATGCATTGTAACGGGAAGTTTTTTTATACGTTATTGCCGTTTTACGCCTCAACGTGGGTGCTTATGTGTGGTGTACCTAAGTGTCACTTCAAATCAACTCCTCTACACTCACGTACCTGGTCCTGAAGCTCTTTTTGGATGGGTTGCCATGGCGTTGCTCAGTCTTGCACGATCATTGACTCTCTCTAGCGTGGATTTGGCAAGCAGGAGGAGTTGTAGGAGTCATCTTTTAATGGTGAAGAAAACACTTGTGAACTTTTACTGTTATTTATTCAATAAGGAGATTCCAAAACAAGCACCTTGCTGTACACTGGTATTCTGCTGACTGGTACTCTTACCACCCACTCACACGTACTCTCAATTACACTTTTTCCAAGTTGAGTACATGGCACAATTCACTCTCAAGTAATCACGAGCCGACTATTAAAAAGGTGAGCGACGTTACTTTAATTCACTAAGAGTTTCTTCGCATAACAATCTTACTTCGCGGACAGAGTTTTACAGTTGCACGTCATTACTTAGCGAACAGAGTTTTTTTTTACAAAACGACCTTGCCTCTCGCGGGCACATTTTTGACAAACAACGTTGCCTCTCAGGGGCAAATTCTTAGCAAAACGACCACGATGTGTCGAACCCTACTTCTTTTATACTAAAAACGGTGTCATGGTGGCTTCTTCCTGATTGGTTAGAAAGTCCGCCAAAATGACACCATCGTGACCCAAAACCATTGCGAATCTCACAGAATACATCATAATAACCACCTGATGCTACGAATATAAAGCAAAGGTCCCCTCATGGGTTTTAAACTGGACTGCCCCTGTGTAAGAAAATCGTACGTGACTTACACAAAAGAGGGAACTTCTCACCCCTCGCTCCAGTTTGGCGTCAGGATTCTGTGTAGCTTTCAAGTCAACAACTGACTTCTTGGTTCCTATGTATACAATTTAATAAATGTTAACTTTCTTTACTTATATACATCTAGATAATTAATACAATGATTGTCATTATTACGACGAAGCTAATTAGCGGTCTCATACTGCTCCTATGAAGTATTGGAATTACTGTTCACAGGAATTCTGGACTTTATAAACTCCTTCTGTAGTGAGTAAAGCCAGTCTACCTGTTCATTCATCGTCCTCTCCGTGCCATGAGGTTTGTTTGTAAACAGACAACCTTTGTCTTGTTCACATACACTTGTCACCTATTGTACTGTTGTCGGCTGTTATTCTGTTACACCTAGCATAACTCTCTAAAATAGCTTAGCGCTTGCCTCCTCTTAACCGTAAACTTTCCACACTAGAAAATATTATTGCATACATGTTTATACATACATACACATTATCATACACAGTTATTACTCATTCCCTTGAAACATTAACATGATTACACATACATACATAATATAAATTTCATTCACTCACTTGTTTTTGGTCAACTATAATATTAATTTAATTACATTTACGTTTGATCAATTAACCTTAATAAATTGAATCTAAACACTTTTCCCCTGTTCAACTTTGCTTTCTCTCCTCATGAACCCGTAATTTTGACGTTGGAGTATCCTCTTCCTTTTTCAACACATAATTTAAAGAATTACCGGAGATGGATTTTTCGGATACCTGTAGACCATCTCTCACAGACAAGTCATTATTCAGTTTCCCCCATTATTGCACTGTTCGTCACGTCTCCTGTTGCCTCTCACTGGTTCGAGTCTGATCTCCTGTCTTTCTTCAGCATTTCTTGTGTGACTGTCATTGTTTCTACTGTCTCTGGAGTGTACGGAAATCTCATCTTCCGATCGAAAATTTCTACCATTGTTATTCACCCGGCGAGTTTCTCTGTTATACCTCCCCCTTTTTCTGCCAAGAGGGTTAATGAATTGCGGGTGACTGTCACTATTATAACTTCTCTCAACCCATAAGGTATTTATATGCTCTTGTCGTGGCCTCTGGTATCTCTGATTGTTGCGGGAGGTTTGTGGGAGTGATCTGTCATAA
Organism: Hymenopus coronatus; assembly: GCA_030762935.1. Lineage (NCBI taxonomy): Eukaryota > Metazoa > Arthropoda > Insecta > Mantodea > Hymenopodidae > Hymenopus > Hymenopus coronatus. Next base: position 379,343,729 of record CM060900.1, on the reverse strand, counting down.
CGTTCCCGGGTGTCACGCCTTCTGTCATTGTCACTTCTGTCATTTTTGACACGCCCCTTTCTCTCAGCGTAATGACCTCTGTCACGTGAGTCCCAGTTTCTACCAGTTTCATGGCAATTGTGTTTCTTGGCTTAGCAATTAGTAAGTAATTTTGAATGCGCAGCGGGAAGTGATTGGTCATCAGTTGGATGAACTCAAATTCTGATACTTGAAGTCTAAGATGTTTAATACAACGTGAATTTTTCAACACATAACCCCACATGGATATTCCCTCCTGGTACCGAAACTGTCCATAGCATAGCTTGGATGTAATCTTTTGCTGTTTTGCAGCATTCCAGTATCTATTTAAGAATATGTGCCGAAAAAAAGTCGAAGTTATCCTGCAGCAACATCGCAAGATTCACCCTGTCTAAGACTTTTTTTTTTTTGTTACCGTCATCTTTAATGTATCAGAAACATTCTTTGTGTTAAAGTACTCTATAAGCTGATCGAGGAATACCAACGGCGATTCATAACCGTCTTCGATAAATTTCGGGAGTGGGAGGTCTCCAAGCAAATTTGAATTTGTATTGTTCACAACACCCCTTGAGTTTAAAGAATTTTCAACATACACCGGCGCGATATTAATGTTTCCCCCTTCTACTTCAATCGGCCCAGCAAAATTCAAATTCTCCTGCCTTACATTTTCACGCACAGTATTAGATAAATCATGCACATGATTAAAATCAGTATTGTACCCTTGTACATCACATTGTGGAATGGTATAAGAAATTGTATCTCACTTAAATTAGACAGCTTAGGGTCAATTTCTTTAAGGATTGACTCTTTGAGCGCCCTCCTTTCTTTTTCAGATTTTTCTTCTATGAGATTCAATTTCTTATCCAACCCACTACAGTTCTTATTGCTAGCTAAACTAATGCTCTCAAGTTTATTATCTATCAGCGCAATGTCCCCCATAACACTATTGTGGATTAGTGAAACCTCCTCCTTTGTGTTATCTATGACTTTTTCAAGATCATTCCTCTACTTTATCATTGCTACAACTATCTTTCCTAGAATGTCCTGAATACTTGAAAGTACTCTCTACGAGTATACAGTATGGCATAGATGCCATTTAATTCTTTTAGTGTGATGATCCATGTTGAATATACTGACTTTAAGCGGGCTTCCTCTTCTGTACATCCCTTCATGTATCTCAGAATCTTCACACTAACCATTAGAAATGCCAGGAACTAAATGCACAATCTACATTGATGTTCCGTCTAGTGCTAGGAGTTGGCTCCCTGTTTTTCCAAAGAATATTCTGCTTGGCACGTCAAATAGTTGTAGTTATAAATTGTCCATCAGAGATGATTCTCCAAAGCGTTCCATCAGCAGCGCGATGTTCTAGGCGCAGTGAAAATGTATTTGAGTGAGGCTGCCCAGGCTGAATATCTTGACAGGGCATTTCTACTGGTGTTACATGACTGCGTCAAAGTGTACTTCCTCTTTCACGTGCTGTTCCTCAAGTAGGAACTGTGCCAATTTATATGGATGGCTTGACATTTGGAACCACAGAATCTGCATCACTACAAGTCAAAACCAACAACTTCGAGTGATTTTATCCAATTTGACTGTCATTACCAACTTCCTCAGCACTTCCCACCAAAGGATTTCTGCTCTGGATAAAGTTGTTGGCAAAAGAATACCTCATGCCTCTACCACAAGATTGAACTTCAAGAGCCGAACAGTGAATACCGTATATGAATATCGAGCACAACTAATTAAGTGCATGGGGGAAATAGAATCATCAGCCAAGCATACATACTCACAATCTTCTCCTTCAGAAATATCATCACTACTACTACAACCGCTGCTAGTAATATTACTGCCAACAGATTCTTCTCTAAGGATGGTAAAGTAATATTGTAATGCTTGTTCAACAGTCTACTTACTGGAGTTTCCTCCGAATGCGACAAGATAAACAACTAAAATTACATGTTTTGACAAATCAGCGACAACGATACCCAGTAAAATTACTGCAACAACAATGATATATATTGCTACTGTTGGGATTTGTAACTCGTTGTTAGTTTGCAAAAGAGAACATTACATACCATATACGAAAAAGCAATACTAACAATCATGTTGTACACTGATATAAAAATGTGGGTCAAATTGACCCTGCGCTCTTAAACGTAAAAGCAAAAAAATACCGGAAGGCTATGATTAGAACATAACTGAAAATTTGTATCCTCTAAGATATCTGATAATAGTAAAAATACATGGAATATTGTGAAAATCTTCCGATAATAATTACGAACCAAAACAACGAAATAGAAGATTGTTTTAGGTTAAAATAATCCTTTCAGTGCTTCCACTGTTCAATTATGTCGTTCACACACATAAACACGCACACTTTTTTCTAAACATCCTTCTTGGCTCAGGAGGCAAAAAGCCCATCCCCGTGGCCGCAGGAGATCGTAGGTTCGAGTCCCACCTTGGGTATGGATGTTTGTGTGTTAATAAATGTGTATATGTCTGTGTATGTGTATGTATATGTAAATAAGAAAACTTTAAATTAATAGGTCAACTAACGAAATGTAGGAAAACTGGAAATAAAAGAGGAAAAAAGGAATACAGCGTTGGAGTCCTTACAAGTCTCCGGAACTGTTTAAAAAAAAAACATTAATTCCTATGAAAACTCGACATCAATTTTTTTTTTTTGTAGAATACAATACTTAGCTTAATTGCTATACATAGTAGAGAAATTAAAAATATTTGTTTTGCTTTATGAGCACTTAAAACATATTTCGGTGAAATCTTGACATCCAATTTTGGATGGAATACAACATTTTCTCTACTTTTCATAAGTATTAGAGAAAGCAAAAGCATCGAAGTTTACGGTGCTCCCTCCACTTGAAGGTAAGTAAAAAGTATAGAAAGTAAATAGGAATAACAGAAAATGCTGTCGTGTTAAGTTATTTTCCTGTGTAACATGAACATTTTAGCTAGTTGCCTAAGCTCATTCAACACGATCGGTTTGAACTTTGAAACATAAACTCCGGCAGTGGTTTTAAAGGAAATATGTGATAGATTTTGTGAGTTCATAACGCAATAAAAACATTTGTGATAGAGGCGTTGGTTAAGTTATAATTTATATGTAATTATATGCGTTACATTTATATGACTTTCTCTGCCCATAGTTCAACAAACCATTCTTATGGAAGCTTATTCTCCTATTGTTAATTGAGAATAACCTTGGTGGAAATTGTTTTGTTTCGATATTCCCATTTAGGTACTATGATAATAGGGGAATAACTAGGCTTAAGCGACCGTCAGAACTTTTAATATGTGATCGCTATAGTGTTTAACGCCCGCTTTAACTACTTATTACACTGTGACACTGATGATACATGAATGAAGATGGAATGCGAGTGCGGGGGAAACCGGAGAACCCAGAGAAACCCCGCCCCAGCGCCGCTATGTCCACCACAAATCTCTTGCGGTCTAGGTGAGAGGCGAGTGGTCTAACCACTCGGCGACGGCGTGGCCATTATGACTTTGAAAATACACTAACTCTTCATGATCTACAGGAAGAAAGCTCCAAAAACGCCTTACCATTTGAAAAAGTATAGGTAATAGAAAACTAGGAGTAAATCAGAAAACGGTTAACTCTACAAAAGTGAATTTCCCATAAACTTTCTGCTTTAACGTAACCTGCAGTCTCTGTGTAGTAAGATTTTTGTCTATCTGTTACAGTTTACCAAATATCAAAAATCATTCAGAATCAAGAGAGCTTTAGAGACTGAAAATTAGGTAAACATTTCATTTTTCATGAAAATATCTTAAATACATGCTGTATTTTAAACCGATGGAATCATTTTGACAGCATTGATATATTCGAAAATGTTTCCCTTTGTGAGTAGTTTGGGGTGAAGGTTTTTATAAAGTCCTCTTGTCGCATTCTAGGAAGAGCCAGATGTTAAATACCAAGTTCAGCATTTAACTGACTTTCAGGGTTTCAGTTATGCTGTTCACAAACACACAAATCGATCTCCTTTATCTATTCCTTTTCATTCAGGAAATCGCAAAAATGTACTTCCGGTGACCTCCACATGAATTTTTGTGCGGAATGCAATAGGCAATTCACATACTTGCTGTACACAGCAGAGAAAGTAAAATATTCTGGGTTTCGTGTGACTTTCTCTACCCTCTTTCGTTTCTTAGTGCGCCTTTAACCTATTCTTAAATGACATCATTTTTTTATATGCTACATTTTAATCGAGATAAATCTCTGCATAAATAGCTATATTGGAAATTACATTAACAGAATCAAATAATTAACAAATTAAGCTGTGTGCTAGTTTTAAAGTTGTATATCCCTTCCATGCAATTGCCAAAAAGAAATAAAAATCGACAGGATTAGAATGACTGACAAATTACTGAACAGCTCAAATCCTTAATACTGTATGAAATGGACACCACTGGAAAAAAAGGAATTGGAAATAAGTGTTTATCTACATATTTGCATAGTGCGATATTGTCTCTCACTTAACGCTTGTGTTACACAAAATTATACAAAACTCTTAAGCAAGGAATAGCAGTGCACAGGCAACAGAAAATTCTAGATCTGCACATTACTTATCATGTAACTATTTATAATGTGTGCCATTTTATCCATTTGAGTCAATTTCGAGAAAACAAATTTTGGCAAGCGTTTCATGTAAAGCAGGCTGTTCCAGCTTCGGTGCACGCCAAAAGATTAGTGAATAATTCGCGACTCACAGGGGTCTACCTGAAACATGTGATATAGCACAGCATTGAGGGCAAGCTACCTACACGGCTGAACCAATAGTTGGAAATGAAGGAACAGGGCGCAAGTATGTGATATGGCTTTAGTCCAGTGACGTATTGGCTATCACGCACTCCCCCCAGCTCTTCTCCAAGTTCTGTGGTTGAGTATGCCTGTGTTCTTATTCAGAAGAGTCGATTTGGAGCAGATTATGGTGCCGAATTTGCTTGAAAATCGTCATCTTGTACTTTTGAAAGATATGAGCTTAAATACCAAACTTGTTGTTTATCGAACAATTTGTTTTTGAGTTATGCTGTTCACACACCACGCTCTTGAACCTTTTTAAAAATGCCCTCATTGTTATTCAGGGGTCTCAAAACGCACATTTGTGGTGAAATCTCGATATTGTATTTTTGGAAAGAATACAATACCTTCCCCAACTACTACGTGTGTGATAAAGAAAATAAAAATGAGGTGGGAAACGAATTATACAAAAGGAAATCACTTGATTTTAATGACCGACAATGCAGAAAGTTCATAATGGAAATAATATTTATCTACTGAAACAATAACAAAAGCAGTTCCGCGCTTTTGCAGGCTTCCATCAAGAATGGAGCAAAATAAACAAATTATAAATGAATGCATTACATCAAGAACTTTAATAAAATTAAAAAAACACTATAAAAATAACAATGTAATGTCAATAGTTCAGTTATATTTTTTTCTATACAGCAGTCAAATAGAAAGGTAAAAGGTGCAAAAGTATTGTTAAACATGAAAACAGAAACTGTATACTAAATAATTTATAGCAATTAAATATAAAGCCTAAAATACTAAAAGTTATTACACAAATTATTTCAAATAGAAGCAGTAGAGCCGCTTACCGCAGATATTACAATACTTTTTTTTACTTTCTTCTTCTTCAATGCAACATTTTTATAGGTATCAAAAAAAGTATAAGTATGATGTACCAAGCTCTGGTCATCTGAGCGATTACTTCCATGTTAGCGAGACCATATTTTTCCTTGAAGTATGGATTTGTGGGTGTGTCAATATCCCCCTTTCACTTTTACTTCTTTTGGTTGTGCTTTTAAGCTTTTGAAACCTAACGGTAGGGTCCATGATCAATACTGGAATTGCAGTCATATCACTTCGACTATCACCGTTAGTTTCTAGATAGAGGAGCTTCTCAAAGAATTTGTAATTATTGTTCGTTCACAGGTCGTCAGCCATCATAGAACAAATTTTGTGATAGCATCATCTATTGCAGAAACAGTAAATACATAACTACAAAATCAAGTTGTTAGCATATCTAACCTACCTCAATTATCTTTAAAACTATAAAAATTGTCAACATTAGGCCGTATACATAAATATTTATTTTTCATATATTCATTTGGATTCATTTTATTCACAGTTGCTCAAAAGGTAATAGGAGTCATATTAGCCACCTCAGTAACTCCCAGAGACTTCTTACGTTTAGGTTTAAAAACAATTTTCTTTTAGCAAAAAAAGTTACAACTATTGAATTAGCATTCTCTAACCCAACGAAAGTATGTTGCTTAGTATCTGCATCATGTGATATTGAAAACTTTATAGCTGGGTTTGTTGGTGTGTCTTTCATTATATTTACGCTACTCCAATTAGTTTTCAGCAAAGCCACTTTTCCAACACTACGAATCTACATCATTAATACAGCTTTCACATAAAGCATCAACTCTTCAACACTTTTCGTTAGAGCTATTTCCTTTCTCAAAACAATACCATAAATCATTTAAATTTTTACATTAAGCAACACTTTTATTCCATTCCACATATTTATATTTAAGTAGCATATTCCTCTTTTCGCCAGTAAATCTAGTCCAAAATCCTGCTGTATCTTTTCATGAGAAGTAATAATATATTTAGTGAACAAACCCTGAACCCAAGTGTAATCATAATATGAGTATCCTTCTAAACAATTGTTCAAGTCTTCGGACTTGTGTATGAGTATTCACCGTAGGATATCATCTGTAATATCGTTTATAGCATCTCCTTTTATTGCAATCAAGCCAACGCTAAGTAGCTTCAGAGTGGATACTGATTGGCTCAAATTGATTCTAATCTGTTTGAAAATCCCTCATCATCAGTGAAAACTCACGACCCTTCAACAATCTCTTAATCTGCCAAAAGTTTTCCTTGAATGTTGTGGTATAGAATTCCTCAAATAAACTACAATCAAAATCTTAAAAAAAAAAAGAGGAAAAAAAAACCTTCCAGGTTGACATAATAGCATCTTCTTGTCAATAACTCAACCATTGTTGTTTTTTCAACACCAGAATCTTCATATATGGGTTTCCTCATATATATATATATATATATTTTTTTTTTTTGAGGGAACCTGTATTCACTAGAATAACTAATTATTCTATTCCACCATTTGCAAAGCCAAACTTTCTATTCTATCTCAAGACATCTTTCAATAGGTATTAAAATTGTGTTTCCTCGTCAACATTTTTTTTAACATAAAATAATATTTCAAAAATGACTTAAAATAAATCATTCAAAAACACTAAAACTTTCAGTTTTCTCTGCCCACTTGTAAACTTGATACGAAAAACTTAATTGAATTTCCTTAAAATTTGTAATTACATTCATATCATCTTTAGAACAATATTTCAAAACATTTCTTTTAGATCTAGCATTTTTACAATCAAATGATTTATTCCAAATACTGTTTATAAATTCCTTTACATCTGAAAATTTCATTTTATTTTCTCCAAAATCTAAAACTGCATGCAATTTTTTCTTACCGACAGTTGTTTGTTTTTCTTCCACAGCAACCAAATAGCCTACAACACTATTCCAATACAGAAGAAAATCTCGAACTGTATCGTAAAACTCAACGTCGTGCAGAGTAATATGAAACAGGGACAATACTTTATCTCTTGGCAGAGCAATCGGCAATGAAATCCCGTACGCGTGCTACCTACTTGCCTGACTACCTATCCAGAAGTGTCTTGCTTATATGTTGAGCATCACACGGTCTAGTACGAGGATTCATTGTTCAAGCGTCTTCTCTCAAATTTTAAACTGCAAGCATTGAATCGTCTCAGTAATAAAGTATCCAACAGTCTGCACAGATATATTAGAGGATTGAATTAAAGCCCTGAATGAGTATTCTGTGTTGCAGATGTGCTTCCTATCCTACTTCTTTTACACTTCATGTCAGAATATTTGGAATTTTAGTTGGAAAAACTACCAAATGGTGAGGAAAAAGCAGTGATGTGCAATGGAAAAGTTAATAACCCGAAACTTTGCTCAGGTTTTAGTAATTAAAATAATGCTGACAACTCAAATTTGTTGTGAAGCTTTTTAATTTAGTCCTTTGTTCATGTGACAAAGTATATTTCGGTGGAACCCTTCAATATTGCCCTGCTTTGTTTCTTCAAGTGCTCTCCTTCTATGCTACGGAAATGGACATTACGCGCCACTTCTTTATGTTTTAATGTCCAATTTACATCTGAACACACAGTCACACACAGACTAAAATCGAAGACCCTTACAGGGTAGGTTAGGATACGGTCGGAGGGGACCACAATAATACGGTACATTACTGCAGTTATTGTACCTATGCCCCGATGGCGGCGTCCTAGGAGGGAGGAATGAAGTAAGAGAATACACCGTTGACCGGAACCATGAGCAATGAAGCAGTAATGTCAGGATTCCTACAGTTTTTATACTGAAGTACCCCAACATTTGGTTAGGCAGATTAAGGACACCGCCCCACAATCGCAATATTTTGTATATATATATATACAAAAACAGTAAATTAAAATATAGATAAGCAAATATTTACTATCTAACACTTAAGTTAAAAAGAGGAGAAAGCATATTGTGCTACGAAGGAGCTATTTACAATAAAGCATTGCGGTATTATGCGAGGGGCGTTCTTTTTTCAACCTCCGATAGCTATAAATAAACGACAGTTATTTTATTACTAAAAGCTTTATGAACTTATGGTTACTTTTCAACATAATCACCAAAAAGATTGAGATATTTATCGTACCTGTGCACAAGCTTTGCAATAACTACTCCAAAAAAAAAAAAAAAAAAAAAAGTTGCCGCCAATGATTTCATATGAGCATTGACGTTGTTTTGAAGATCTTTGTTGGTTTGTAAGTGCTGCCCTCCTAGTCTCGTCTTCAGTTCAGGGAAAAGGTGAAAGTCGCTGGGTGCCAGGTCAGGACTGTACGGAGGATAATCGAAAATGTCCCATTGAAATTGTTCAAGGAGCCGATGGGTTGTACCAGCAGTGTATGGACGAGCATTGTTGTGGATCAACACAATTCCTGAAGTCAGCATTCCTCTTCGTTTGTTTTGAATGGCTCTCCGCAAACGTCGTAAAGTACGAAAATCTTCGAAACAACGTCAATGCTCATTTGAAATCATTGGCGGCAACACCTTTTGAAGGGATATTGCAAAGTTTGTGCACAGGTACGATAAATATTTCAATCTTTTTGGTGATTATGTTAAAAAGTAACCATAAGTGTGCAAAAAGTTTAGAAATAAAATAATTGTTTTCTATGAACTTGTCTTTTATTTATAGCCTATCGGAGGTTGAAAAAAAAACTGCCCTCGTAATTTATTTGGCATAGGAAAGTAGTTCTTCACTGTGGTCTTGATAATACTTACATTTGTTTAAATTAAATATGCGATGGCGCTGCAAATGTGGCTTTATTTTACCCCAATACTGAATTAACTTAAATCAATTTATTACTGTGTTTGAAATCTTCAGCTGTTAAACGTTCTTGTTTAGGAAAGAACACAAAATCACATTATTTAGCTCTGAATTTATGGTGTTAATGGTTATTTAGTTTTATCGCATGGAATATGTATGTACATAGATCTGTTGTGCATGGTAACTAAATTACTACTTGTAATGGATTGTATTTTCCTCGTGAAAAGTCATCCACTTATTTGACTTAAAAAATGGAGACCTAATATTTGTACGACTTGAGATGATGATGATGATTATGATCATAATGTGAATGATAATGATGCTATTGTGTCAGAACTCGCAATTGATTGCTAGAGGAAAGTGCTCTTATACAGGAATAATTTCTTCAGGAAAAAAATTGTTGGTCGTTCTCGTTTAAGGTGAACATCTGGCAGTCTCTGACCAAGCTTAGTCAGTTTTTTTGGGAGAGAGGGGGACTTTATGAGAGCCCTATCGTTCACTCTTCATCGGTAAAAGCTTCAGAGATTACTGTCGGTATATGGACTAATCATTACATCTAATACTCTGAAACGTTATGGTATCCTGTAGTTTCTGTTTATACCAAAGAGACTTATTTCATTTTTAGAGAACGTGTTACATATATTAACATAGTGGCGCTCGTGTTGAATTTGTGTTTCAGAATGGACCTTTATACCAGTGTAGCGAAATGGTTGCGCAATATCGACGGCGCCAGCTAATGGTACCTAAATATACCTGTGGTAAACCTACGGAAAAAGGGAAAGTGGCCAGGGAGCCCATGATGCAATCGCAGGAAATCTTTCTGCAATGAATTTATCATATAATTATAATGCTAAATAGTAATTTTACCTATCTCAGTACTTGTTTGGGGGGTTATTAAATAATAGGAGCAAACTTAATAGTGGTATGAGGCAAATGGCACTCTGACCTTGAATTAAGTAAACTAGCCAACGGTCTTAGCGTATTTTATTAATTAAGTAAATTAAACATCCAAATGGAGATTTTTACTGCATTTAATTTTAGAACACATAGCTATTGTAACGTTCTAATGAATTTACAAACCAAATTCTGATGTACCACATTCAGATGCTTTTCGCTCCCTCTATTGTCTACCAGTTGGTGTAGAACTATTCAAAGAAAGTTTATTTTTGCATATAATTGATTTAATTATGATAAACATTTCAGAAATACCTACATTATACATCGCATTGTAGATACAAAGGAATAGTATTAATATAATCATGTTCGGGTCTTGATGTCGTTTGCAGTGTGAAACTTGACGTTTTGTTCAACACTGAGGACACCATCAAGGCGATGTGTGGCTGCTGCTGAGATTTGGCAGTATTTGGAGAGACTGATCATTTATTGACTTCACGGTTTTACTTGAGGCACTGCCAAGAGTAGGGAAACGTTGGCGCGTGTAGATAGGAAAATGTTTAAAAAGTGGACGCCACATATTATCCTTAAAAGTTAGTGATATGTCCATGATGTCGCGAGAAACAATACATTTAAATATAGAAAAGACCTTGTAAGAATAACAAGGTATTGAACAATTAGAACTAATAATAACGAAAATCGCGGAAATGAGAGCTCGTATTTATATACTGTGTTTTAAAGAGAGATACATACTTTGTATAGTACGATTTCGTTTATCACTTAACTATAAGATTATATAAAATATGTTCAAGATATAAATTTTGTTTTTTATGTAAATATCTTTAATATATGCTACTTTAGTCAAAATAGTTTGAGCCAATTTTGGAAATATCAAACATTTCTAAAAATTCCAAGTAAGAGTACTGCATTATAAAAAGGCCTGTATATGTATGTGTGTATGTGTGTGTGTATGTATGTATGTATGTATGTATGTATGTATGTATGTATGTATGTATGTATGTATGTATGTATGTATGTATGTATGTATGTATGTATGTATGTATGTATGTATGTATGTATGTATGTATGTATGTATGTATGTATGTATGTATGTATGTATGTATGTATGTATGTATGTATGTATGTATGTATGTATGTATGTATGTATGTATGTATGTATGTATGTATGTATGTATGTATGTATGTATGTATGTATGTATGTATGTATGTATGTATGTATGTATGTATGTATGTATGTATGTATGTATGTATGTATGTATGTATGTATGTATGTATGTATGTATGTATGTATGTATGTATGTATGTATGTATGTATGTATGTATGTATGTATGTATGTATGTATGTATGTATGTATGTATGTATGTATGTATGTATGTATGTATGTATGTATGTATGTATGTATGTATGTATGTATGTATGTATGTATGTGTGTATGTGTGTATGTGTGTGTGTACTATGAACAGCATAGCTCAAAAATGAAAAGTCGGTTTAATATTATACTTGAATTTAATGTAAACAGTTTCGAAAGATGACTTCGCGAGACCAGTTCTCCAATAGCCTTAGTTTCTTATGTAAGTCGACATTGATGTATGCTAATTCAAGAGAAGCCGAGAACATCTTTTTTACCCGAAAAATTCCAGTCACATAGAACATTTCATAATGTGCTACCATCGATCTCATAGATGAGATGGCAGATTAGTGGTTACGGGAAGACGATTATTGACGTTTTGTTAGTAATTTTTTACTGTTATTTTGGCTTTCTGTAATTACATTTGGAATTTAAATTATGTTAAACAAATGTTATTTTTAAAGTGTTGAGGAAAATTAATATAAAGAAGTTTTCCAACCCCTTTTAAGTATAAAAGAAGTGACACTTTTGAAGTGAGGATCACTTCTGTATAACTTAGTTCCTTGCCAGGAATTTATACTTTTATTTGTAATAACAAACTTGTCCAATATCCGCTGCGGTATTTATTCGTTTAATTCATTTTGGGCTTGTTGTAAGTGTTTTTATTCCTTTAAAATGACATATAATAAAGAGGAAAAGGCAATTGTATCTAACCTTTATGTATAAAGTTTGCTTTACGCCCCCACCCTATTCTTCATTCCTGAGTCGGAAACCGACCTCTTCTTATTAGTCAGGTTTGAGTTTCACTAGCTTGAGGCTTGAAATGAAACCTATAGGTGATAGAGATATTTAGCCAGCATCTTCCAGTCACTCAAGTAGAATGCTTCCGTTTCTTATCTCTGTTGCAGCCCACTTTGTTCAAATAATAAGATATTAGCACAAACGGGTAGGTGTGGAACGCAACTGATAAGGGGATTCTGCCAACAATAACTATAGAAAAAGACTGTATGAAACCAAAGGTATCTGCGTTTGTTTGTGTCTCGAGTGTACATGGTAGAAAAAGTAAAGCGCACAGCTCCCTCACGTGAATGCAGCGATTATAAGCCCAGAATTCACATTAAATTTCATAATATATTTTGATCTTACAATTTTCTTGTTATATTTACCTTTATGTTTTAACACAAGCTTTAATGTTTAATACTTCAATATGAAATACACACTGGGAACGCGCAATAGATCTGCAAAGGTCGCAGCGAAGGGCAGTGTTGCAGCCCCCCCCCCCCCGCCCTTATGTACTCATTTTCACGCTCAAGAATGTTGGCAAAGGCCATATAAAAAATCTGAAGGCGTATGCTGTTGAACAACCACGACGCAACACGTTTAGAAAATAGTAGGTAATTCAATATCACCGCAGCCCCTCCCTAGGGACTTTGCCGACATTTTGCTCTCGCCTATAATAAATTTATGTCGTCCCCTTCTACCGGAATAGAAGTTGTAGCTGCCACATATTGTATCTTGGTGCATATACAGCATGGGACAATACTAATTTGGGACTTTAGAAGTGTTCTTCTCAGTTTTGTAACACGCTTTCTCCTTTTTAGTTTCCTTTCTTCTCTTGAAGTGATTAGGCTAAACTTTTAGCAGGCATTCGCTGCGTACATTCTATTAGGATGAACAAACTATTGCTTGTTATCCAGTTATTTGGATGCGTTTAGTATTTATCGAAAATCCACACCATAGTTTTAGAAAAACATAGATGTACGTGTGCGTGCTTGCCGCAGAGTCTAGGAAACCCCTGCCGGATTGTGATTATTATCTTCCAATTTAAAATTACTATTATACCCGGTCTTTTATGCATCAGAAATTACCTTTCGTGGAATTCCAAGCTTAAGGGGTAGATGATAAGTCTTAAACATTTTAAATGGGTTTCAGACAGGGGAAAAAACTTTCATGTTAACAACATGGAATTTTCCCTAGGATTTCGTTTGACACTGATTTCACAGTATCCTCCAGGGCTTCCGTACAAGATTTCAGAACTTCCGCTAATATGTTTTTCTTGCTCTTATATACAAATCAATATATTTTGGCCAATCTGGATACAACTTTGTATTCATACGCTTTAGGACAAAAGCTGCAAACTGCTTTATGGCTTTGAGGAAGTATCCCATATCCTTATTTTCCAATCCTTACGTAGAAGCAAATCTGTCTGACCAATGTGCAAAGATTACGGACGTTTGCATTTTAAGATACTGAACACTTTTCTGAACAACAGCCTTTAGCCAGGGAGGTCTCATTGGCCAATGAATGAAATGTGTGAAATTATCCTCAGATAAACCCGGAGAGATTAAAGTTATCCGACATTCATATTTCAGGAGAAGGAAACACCCTGGAAAAACCGTAACTGTGTAACTCAATATGTCAAAGATTCGAAATCCGGAACTGTTGAATGTGAGGTAGGCTCTACCACCACACAATGGGTGTAAACCCTACAAAGCTTATAATGTTTTTTAAAATATACACCTATAGTTAGGTATTTTTAGTCTTATTTACACATGGGTGTAAACCCTATAAAGCTTATAAAGCCATTTTTTACTTTAAATATATACCGATAGCTAGGTATTTTTACTCTTATTTGCACATGAACAAAAGCAAAACGGTTTAAACATAACTTAGTATACTTAAGATCAAACGAGAACTGAACGCTGGTTGGCAGCTTTTCATGGCTATTCGGCGCATTTTTAATCCCTTACATACACATAAGTCTCACAAGGAATGTTAGCGTATGTCTTTGAGGGCTGGAGCTATACTCTCTTACGAGTAATATTTCATCCCGAGCCCTGTAGAAGCTCATGGTTAAACTAGAGTTTCAACTATGGATGCTTTTTAATTGCTGTGGTTCTCAGCGTTCCATTCCATACTTGGCTTGGAAGACTGCCTAATTTTTCTCCGAGGCCTCTTTATCAGATTTGAGGTTCTTTACGTGCTGTAAATCTACGACACCGGACCAACGACTTTATTTCCCTTCCAAAGGAAGCCACACTAAGAATTTTTACTCCTGAAAAAATCCGTCACCCTCCGTCGTGTTTGAACCTGTGACTTGAAAAATAACCATTAACCTGATAAAGAGCCCTCTGAAAAAATTAAGCTCTCTTTGAAACCCAGTTTAGAATGGGACGCTGAGAATCAAAACAGTTAAAGAGCGTCTATAAATAAAATTCAATTTAATTTAACAACGAATTACTACTATGTGCATCACAAAGAGAGCATAAATAACATATGAATAACATATAAATGCGTTTTATTATGTATTTATTATTTAATTTTAAACTTATTTGCACAGACCTACAATAATTATGTCAATTAGAGTGTTTAGGAAGGCGCGTACAGAACATTCCACTGCCTTTCACAACATATGAGGTTTCTATGTATGTGACCCGCTTATATACCTAATTATCGAAAAGGAAGTAATTTTTGTGAGGAAAAGATTCATTGTAACTTTAAAACCTGTGTTATTTCGATTTATCAATATTGTAACGCAATGTGTTGGCCTAAATGGTTGATCGCGTTAAAAATATAAGGATTTCATAATTGGTGTTATATTTTGGATTGTTGTTGTTACTTTTGCTCTAGTTTGTACTATAAACCCAATAAATTGCTCCCTTTCGAAAATTCTGCGCAACTCTCCATATGCTAATACTCGGAAGAATCGTGTACCTGTGTTTGAGCCAACGCAGTTCTCAGGCACAGTAAGAGCTGTGCTCTGCAAGCTATGCAGGTCTATTGTGGCTAACTCCCCCAGAAGGATTTGATGAGGTGAAGGAACCCTAGGAGGCTACAGGTCGCAAGGCAGGCAGGCCAACAAAGACATCTGGAAGTCTCTAACGTTTCCAAATCCAATAATGATCAGTCCCACTACTGGGCCGGAGAGGGCCGCTATACTCATAGTGCCAACTGGAAGCAAACATTCCATTGAGCAAGCATCCACGGCATCTACTCGTACTGACATGCTCCACGAACCTGGAAGCTCACCTGAAAGAAGAGCGGGAAACGGAATGAAGGGGAAATGGTAGACAAGAAATCGCGATGGATGAGAAACTACTCCTGTACTTGCCTGGTGACCCCGGGGGAAACCATGACAAACCCATGGGTCCGAGTGGGCGATCACCGGCGATCAAACCTGTCACCTCCCGAATACGAGTAGTACACGCTGCAGAGGCGCCACTTCGCTCGGACACGAGAGAAGGACTTAGAAATAACAGGTGGTCCAGCTGCCCCGTATATGATGTGTGCAGATATTCCTTTGAGCCCTAAAAGAGTTCCAGAACTCAACGGGGCTATTTCAGTTAAAACCGCCAGTGCAAAAAGATGGCAACAGCGACCTATCAGCGTGGACGGTAACTGCCGCGCAGCCATTGCAAGGGATAAAACGAAGGTTCTTCAGTTCTCCACTGGCGGGTTTTCACTAGAAATAGTCCATTGAGTTGTGTAACTCCTTTATTGCACCAAGGGATAACTGCACACTTCTATTACGGGGCTTGGTACACCGAGCAAATAACGGCAGCTCGTATATTGGCCTTCAGGCGTAACTTACTTGACAATCAGGAGGATTGAATCACCTAAATAGTACACAAATACAGAAACACAGATCACCAAAAATACATAGGTAGAGTCAGACTGAAAAATTCAACGCAATAGGCCTGATTTGAACCACGGATCTCCCAGCCTCTGGCCGGTTGCTCTACCACTGAGCTACCATGGCAACTTACCAGCACGGCATTAAATTTCTCAACTACTCGCATGTTTTCCGATAAACCAAAAGGTGAGCTAAAATTATTTTGAAATAATTACCCCAATGGCGACGTACAATGTCGTATATACTTTAAGTCCCAGGATTTATAGTATAGCCCACTGTTAGGATGAACTAGTATTGATTTAATTGTTTTTTTTAACACAGGCCGTGTGTAGGACAGGAGTTGGACGGGCAGAGTCAGACTGAAAACTTCAATGCCATAGCCGGGATTTAAACCACGAATCTCCCGGTCTATAGACGGTCTATGGTCTGGCATCTTCCAATTTCTCAATTTCGATATCCTATCGAAAGCACAAGTTACAATATATTGGTAGAAATTCGTCTATGGCATTAGATAATTGTATAAATATATCCATTTCTCTTAATTATATACAACAGTAAACAGCATAATGGACAATTATTTTCTCAGTAATATAATTAGTTGAATTAACTGAAGCAGTGAACCTGGCATGATTTACCTATTTTTATTCCAAAATGGCATACGTATGCTATGGAAGGATGCCACCCTATCAGAGAAGCAAAGCTAAGTTACCAATTTTATGAACAATTCATATGAATTCATAATTCTATGAATTTTGAATTGTTACTTATCAAGAACAACATATCAAGTTGTTTCACATTCAGATAGAAAGGAGTATGCTGTAACGTTTACATTAAGGGTATGTCTTCATAATATTGCTTCAAAACGTTTTGGTGACCGCGCCGTGGTCGAGTGGTCAGACCATTCGCCTCTCACCTAGTCGGCCCGGGTTCTCCGGTTTCCCCCACCATCTCATTCCATCGGGGCTCCATCTTCATGTATCATCAGTGTCATCGCCTGCGGTGCCAGAGCAGTAAAAGTGGGCGTTAAACCCTACCAAAAAAAAGTTTTGGTCTAACAGTGTCTGCTTCTATCTAGAATATGAAGTTATTTGACTGTCCTTCAAGGATATTTCACAACCGTTAAATTTTGGAGCTGTACCAGTTAACCGAACCCCAATATGTGTCTCAGGAAATTAATAGTTAATAAAATAAGACAACTGTTCAATGGCGGTTTACTGGCTATTAAGAGCCGCTGCATCACCAACATCGATATAGCAAACAATAAGACAAGTAATAATAAACATCAATATTCAATACAGCCGTTTATCACATTTAAAAAGGTTTCTATTTACCCCTTCCGCTGTAAGGTGTTACTCTTTGGCACTAGGCTTTAATGGGTTGTTATTGCTGTTTAATAGGCTTCGTCAATACAAAATGCAGGCTTAAATGAAGTAATTTCTCAAAAAACATCTAATATCAAACATAAAATACATAGGTGAATATAAATAGAACCTTGGAAAAGCAAATTCTTTTTGTCTGCAATGATAGCCGATTCCCGCTTCAGCAGCAGTAGCCCAAGTCATTTACACCGGCAATAATATTTACTGAATATATATAATTAAAATATATTGTTTAACCACTCTATCAGGATCATATTAACGCCGACGATGTGCTGGGATATTTTGCAGTATTAGTTTTTTTGAATGGCAGTAAATCTGACGTGGAGGTGTTTATTTTAAACTTAACTTAAAAACAATCACTTTGGGCCAAGTCTGAACCCGCGACCTTATCTTCATAATGTACCTCCTAATTAACTGAGCCACCAGACCGACTTTCGTGCAAGTTTGCTAGTTTACGTGAGCTGCAGCTATATATAAACAAGACCCCAGAAACACGGAATATAATGAACTACGGCTCGGAAGTTGATGAAATATCACCCTTTATGTGACATCGCAGAAAATTCTGGTTGAAAAACAAATCCGTTGCGCTACAAGATGAAAGAAAATGGCTTAATTTTCTTATACATTTTTTGGTACTTTATTATCATCTATTAGGGAATTTCCATTTTGGTTGCATTTTTATTGTCTCTAGCACATATCTATAATGTTCGTAGTAGATAGAGAATGTATTGTATTGTAACTAATAATTCGAAGCCGAGATTTCAACAAAAATACATGTTTTGAGACCCCTGGATACAAACAAAAGTGTTTTTTCTGCCTGTGTCTTGGTCAGCATAGCTCAAAAATGAAAAGTCGATTAAATACCAAACTTGGTATTTAAGTTCAGTATCTTGCAGGGATCCAACACAAAGATTTTCAAGAAAATCCACCACCCCCAACTCTCTCAACAACATTCTCGAAAATGTCTTTAACGATTTTGATTAGAATGCCATATATTTAAGATATTTTCTAAAAGAAATATATATCTTGATTTTTGTACGAATAGCCTCTGAAGACCATTTCATTTTGGATGAATTTTAATAACTCGTAAACCGTAAGACTACTACTACACACAAAATTGTAGATCACACAATTAATATCATACATATTTTTTCTAGAGTTAATCGTTTCCTAGATATGCCGTGTTATTAGTTTCGATTTTAAACTAAAACGTTTATCAAGCGAGAAGTCAATCTATTTAATCTCTTTTGGTTTACTTCAGGGGATGCAAAAGATAACCGAATTTCAATTGTTTCTCAAAGCGACAGCTTATAAAAGATTAGAGTATCGCTTTAGGCTAATGTATTCCCTTATTTCTCTTCTACTTAAAATAAGCAAGTAATAAGACAATTTCTGCTAATGTATGTATCAACTAGCTTGACTAAAATTAACGAATAATATTTTTTGAGGAAAATTTGTTTGTGAAACACCTGGAGAAAGTGATGTAAATGGAACACATTCAAATGTTTTCCTCTTTCGCCATAGGAAAATACCTTTTCAACATTGCTGAAACAGCACTCTCGCAAATCAATGAGGTTATGTAATTTATATAATTTAGCTTGTATTGTGTTATCTATAGCTGTAGTATTCTGACGTTGGCCCTGTTATTCTATTCTAGTACGATGCCATGAAATTAAAGATTGACATTTTTATAGCAAAAGTGTTCTAAACATAGCAATTGGTTACCAATTACTGTTTAATTTTGATATGAATAAATAACCTGGCTAGAAAAAAAATAGATGAAAATTGCGCTCATTTTTTATAAAATACAAAGAGTGGAACAGCATTAGGGACACTTTACAGGAAGAGCTGGTCAAGATATGTAGACCAAGCAAAATAATATAAAATACGCTGTACAAAAATGTTGGTCACCAGACAAAGTGTAAAAGTGTTAAGTTCTGCAAAGTGAACATTTCGACTCTGGTGTACTTGTATAGGACTTTTGCAAGGAGACATTTCGTACATCATTTATGGACCCAGAGTATCAGTTGAACTAAAATAGGTGTTTCGATATACAAAAACGTTCTTCAAGACAAGCGGCACTCTATTAATTTCGACACAATAAGAATGTCTATGATTTTCTGCTTCAATGGTGAATGAAGCATATCTATATTTTTAAAAAAACCTTATGTCTCATTTTGTCATATTTTGATAAATTTAAGGCCGTTTTAAAGCTATTTTCAGTAACTTTCTGTCATATTTTCCTAAATTTAAGACACTTCTATAGTGCATTTTTTTCAGTATTTTTAGGTCATCAAATTTGTAGACATGATGATGACGAAAGTGCCTGTAGTAGAACCGAAGAACCATAAAACTTAAAAAAAGTAATAAGAAGATGAAATCCAAAGAAGCGCTTAGATTCAGTAACATCGTTTGATTCATTCTTTTACTTACAATCGCGGTTTTACCGGTATACCACATTGAGGCGACAGTTTACTCATTGGTTTTGCTCTTAACGTGCCCATTCCTACTCTAAATGTTAGGTAAGCACGCCGAACACTAGACCACCAAAGTCATACATCTCATTCGGGTTGCCTTGTAAAAGGCCTTCACAAGTAATCTGTGCCGACTTTTTGTGCTGCTTCAAAGGAAACCGCAGTGAATAAAACGAGAGGATAGTAATTCACTCTTTTTAACTCGCTGTCTCTTTCTGTCTTTTAATTTAAATGGAAGGGTAGAAAAGTAGTGTGAAGCCAGGGAATGGAAGTCTCGTCAACTGGAAGGCTTCAAAAGAGTGTTAAAACCATTAATGGTGATAGACGGAGCAAAAGTTCGTGAAGGTTTCAACTTTGTAGCAATGGTGAAAAACGGAAAGTGATTAAATATTTATTGCTCTCTTATTTATATAATAAATGCACAATATTAAAGTACAACTAGACAGCAGGACAAAGAAGATACCAGGAATTTTCTTCACACCATGCTAATTCTAAACTATGTATTTAGTTATTGACCGAGTTGGCTCCGCAGTAACGTCCCAGGCTCGAATTCAGAAGGATCTGGGTACGATTTCCGTCTACTACCCACTCTAATGGAGGTTTCGTGGTTTTAGACGAATTCTGAGAAGTTTTCTCAACTACCACGATTTTGTTTCCCCTCATTTCTCTTTAATTCAATGCCCTTCTTATATTTCGTGTGTGTTTCTAGATTTTGTGATGTGTGGCCCGGTTACTTGCTCCAAGGAAGGAGTATCCTTCGTGGACACTACAGGGTGGCTTGGGTCAAGGGTCGTTTATTGATTTCTCTGGATAGGACGGGCCTTCAAGCAAGAAACTTTTAGGGACTTCCACGAGCCTGTGTAAACTGTCTGAGGCCTGCAGCCTTCTGTAGTCCTTCAATATATATCTTCTTCCTAGAGTTAGTAGCCATACTAAATCTCTCTTAGTTCTCCGTGGCAGAGATGTCTTCGTTGTATAGCTACACCCTATGTATCTGTTGTTCCCTTTCTCATATGCTTTAAGCTGTGGGATCAATAGAATTAATAAACTGAATTGTTGTTATTTTAATGTTTCTACCTCTTACCTTAAGCTAGTTTACTTGCTCCGCTCTCGTTAGCGTTTGCCACAAGGAAAGCTCAGCAGCAGGCCGGGCTCTAAATTCAGCGAAGTTTCCTGAAAATGTACGGGAGTTTTTTTGCGATACAAATTAATTTAAGGTGTTGTAAACATTTTGTTTTATGAATTATATCTATTACTTATATGATTATACAGTATTATTGTTATTACTGTTATTATTATTATTATTATTATTATTATTATTAGTAGTAGTAGTAGTAGTAGAAGTAGTATTACTGCTACTACTACTACTACTACTACTACAACTACTACTACTACTACTACTACTACTACTACAACTACTACTACAACTACTACTACTACTACTACTACTACTACTACAACTACTACTACAACTACTACTACTACTACTACTACTACTACTACTACTACTACTACTACTACTACTACTACTACTACTACTACTACTACTACTACTACTACAACTACTACTACAACTACTACTACTACTACTACTACTACTACTACAACTACTACTACAACTACTACTACTACTACTACTACTACAACTACTACTACAACTACTACTACTACTACTACTACTACTACTACTACAACTACTACTACAACTACTACTACTACTACTACTACTACTACTACTACTACTACTACTACTACTACTACAACTACTACTAGTACTACTACTACTACGACTACTACCACTACTGCTGCTGTTAATTATAGTAATTATAAATCGAAGTTAAATTCTGTTTTGGGAATTTATCGAAAAGAAGCAGCTATTATTAAAATAAATCTTAAACAACAATTCTTAGTTAGCAGCTTCATTCACATTAACGAACTTTTTGGTTTTTTATTTTTCTCTTTCTTAAAAGGAAACATATCGTGAGCTTTCTTAAAATTGAGCATCTTATTTCAGTTTTGCAGTAGTTACTCACCGTAAACGTTACTACACGTTTCATTAAAGCATATTAAACAAGTAAGTATCACATCACAATGTAAGTGAGAGTATGATGCTGTTGATATAGTCCCATAAAGCCTTAGTGATGTGTAAAGTTGAGTTTTTTTCATGCTTAGGAAATATTTTGGGCATGGATGGTCACTCTCAAGAATTACTTCCTACCACAAATATCTCGAATTACTCGAGAGGACCGATACGCTAAAAAGATTTAGATTTAAGCTTGACTTGAAGAAAGAGAACTAGCATGTGTTGTATCATTTTATTTTCACTCTGAAATGTTATTCTCGTTGAATTTCTATCTGAAATCATATGAAGTAAATATAAGGTTATTTCAATTAGTTGTTAAAATATACAATTTATGCAAAATGAAACGTTTATAGTAGCAATCATATGCACTTTTAAGTGCTCTTACAATATAAACAGCTTCTGTGCGTATTCTGAAAATTTTAAAAGTTGTTTCACCCTCTTGCATGACTTCCAGTGTCGCAAAATACATGGACCAAAGTATAATTTTCCACACGCTTGTTTACATAACGTAAGCACGCCATAGTCGTTAGATGAACTATAAGAGAAGAACCTATGCTTCTAGTTTTTTTCATTTCTTCTCAAGTTCTGATTCTTCACTTATGTGAAGTTGCCTAACTGAAAAAATTTGCAGCGAGTATTTGGCTATCATCAGAAACAAGTAAATGAAAACAAGTATCTATGAAAGATTGATAAAATCCATGTTAAACATCAAAATTCTTTCATTTTGGTATAGACTTAATGAGCACAAGTTTCGCTTATTTCAGTGTGTACAATGTAACAATAAAGCCTAGGAATTTCTAATCATTAACTCCAAAAGAAAGAGAAATAAGTTTGAACTATTATTGAACTTTAAACAAGGATATTACAGGTAATAAACCACTTGTACTCTCAAATACCTCACAAATACGTCTGGCGCTGTAATTTAGTC
This sequence comes from Hymenopus coronatus, assembly GCA_030762935.1. Classification (NCBI taxonomy): domain Eukaryota; kingdom Metazoa; phylum Arthropoda; class Insecta; order Mantodea; family Hymenopodidae; genus Hymenopus; species Hymenopus coronatus. The sequence goes on along the minus strand of CM060900.1, from coordinate 379,320,474 downwards.
GAAAATATGATGTTTTGTGGGGTCTTTCATCCTAAAACGATTTTATTGGTGTCACATTCACTCAGCTCGTCACGCAAATACAAGCAAACAAATAGGATTGTAATATGTCCCTTCACCCTTCTTGATCTCTCTAATCATTTCTTTTTCTTTTTCCGATTTTTTCCCTTTTTATTTACAGTTTCCTATATTTACTTTGTTGACCTATTTATTTACCATTTTCTTTTTACTTACACATATACAAACACACAACCAGCCATGTCCAAGGCGGGACTAGAACACAGGATCCCCTGCGCCACGAAACACCAAAGCTAGGCACTTTAGCGAGCACGGCCACGGGGACCAGCACCCTCAGCTCATGTTTGCTTGCATAGGAAGTGTGTTATCGAATGCTGCTTACTCGCATTGCCCTGGAATAAGAAATTGCGTAGGTAGCGAGGAGAAAATATTTACATAGTTTTTATCACCCGGTGAGACAGTTGGCTTATGGTCAGAAATAAATTTAGGGCACTGCTAGGTTCTTAACTCAGAGCTTCATTTGTCACTGGTTATTTTGGTTCCATGATCTTTTCTCTTTCATTTACATGGCTGTCCAATGTAGTTTAAGATCACAGCGACTCCGAAAAAGAAAACTTTCCTGAGATAAAAAACTGGTCGAGCTTTTACTTTGTTGGATGAATGGTTTCGTCATTTAGTGTGGCATACTAAGAAATGTGACGTATTATTTCAACTATTAAATGTAAATAACTTTTTGTTAAATAGAAGAGCTACAACCAATATCTACTAATGACAAAAACTAACAGTACCTGTTTATTCTTACCTAATCTCATCTGCTGAAGCAACTTTCCGTTTCGTGTTCCCTATCCTTCGTCGTGTCTTGTCCTGTTTTACGTGTTGTCTGGTAAAATGTTGTTTCAAGTTAACAACGCTTTCTGGATCCCATAAATTGAAAAATAATTTACTACACTAATTTTTGAGTCCTACTTTGCAAATGTTACATGTCACAGATATATTTGCATTTGTATTTTAATAAACGCACATTCCTACTTGTTAGTTACAAAATTTATGTTTTTAGTTTTAGTTTTGGATCCTTTAAACAAGGTTCGATTAGACGATTAATGGAACTGTTGAATTAATTTGAAGCATAAAGCCTTCAGGAAAGGTAAAAATCTACGTCTTACACAGATATTAATGTGGATTGGAACCCTCTCCCGCAGTGTAAGACGCAATAATGTCTGAAACAACGTTTTTTTATGGTATCCAAACCAATACAGGAGCATTGATAAGAATGGACTGAAATTTGTTATATCTGTTAATTTTAAAGGTTTGGAAATACTATGCTGAAAATGTGAAATACTGTTGCTGTTTTTTTTAACTCAATAAATAAATGTTAAGATTATTTATAATTCGTGCCTGTGTTTGCCTTTATCTACAGAAAGTGGTTTAGAGGCAAATAGCCTATGTTCTAACAGAGGTCTATCTTCAGTTGACATTTTATCATTAATATGCAAAGTATGCGGTCTCACGATGTCTCTCTGACCTATATGACATATGACGAGCCTGTAGTAAGGAATGAGTTGCTACCACTTCTGTAATGCAAATCTAAGCATCTTAATTGCTTTACAACCTCTTCCTCGTATCCACTGTGCAAAGAGAAGGTGGAGTGGAAAATGGGCGGTGCAAAGCGAAAAGGCCCTGTCACGCAACACAAAATTGTTGGCGCATTTTTATTGTCCGAGACTGTACAGTCTGTATGCAGTTGTAGACAGTACTTAGCAGACCGTGTTTACACGCCGTCAGTGACACTCGGCAGCTGTTGTTTGAATTATTTGTTTTGATATATGGTTTTAGTGCACATAACGTTAACCCAAGTGCTTAAGAACTCCTATGCCTAGTAACAACATTTCTTCCTTACACGAATCTTCCGCTATAGGTTAGATTTTCTTGTTAGATCAACGCTACAGCCTCGGCAATTAAAGCCGAATAGGTACAGGTCGTGTTCCAGCTGTGACATTTTCCCAATTTTGAATTAGTCTTTCAAATACAAACATATTACATGACTGCCAAGCTGAGAGTGGTGGTATCACCCGTGGTTCCCTTAATCTAGTATTTTTGGTAATAACAATTTTCTGTGTATTGGGCTTCCGCAGAAGATTCGAAATACTTTACCTTCAAGTTCTGGGTGTCGATGGGGGTCGCGATATAGGTTGCCTGACCAGTGGAACAGCTTTCAGACAGAAGTAACAGGGTTCAGCTGGTTACTCCTTTTTTTTTTTTTTTTTTTTTTTTTTTTTAAATACAGTTCCGGAGTCTGATCGGGACTCCGACACTGTATACCCTACTTTTTTATTTATCTAATTTGTTTACTTTGATTACTGTATGATTACTGAATTTCTGTTTTACTTATTACACACACATACACAAACATATAACACCCATGCCCAAGGCGGGACTCGAACCCACGATCCCCTGCGCTGCGAAACACCAAAGCGAGACGCTTTGGCGAGCGCGGTTATGGGGACCCGCTCCTTGGGCTGCCATGCCATCGTAGATATTGTTATTATTATTTCATAATAACAATAATCACCATAATCCCTTTTATTGTCAGAAGCAATAAAAATGCAGAACGATTTGCCGTGTTGTCTTACAGCACACCCATTCATTTAGTTGAACACAATATTTATACATATATAATTCAATCACTGAAATATTCGTCAGTACTATAACGAATTGGTTATGAAGGTGCAGTTTAAATTCTTTCTTTAAAATATGACTTAGCTACATTTAAAAAAAAAAAAACAGGAACTTAATTAAATGTATAACTAACAAATTAAATACGTACCTTCACACAGGTTTATCTGGGTAAACCCTACATGGTAAGATAACATTTCTTATCGCTGACAGCATTGTTGAAGTATTCTTAATCAACTTCCACATGTGATATCCCTTGTGCTGCAGTGTAAGTGATGAGTTGATGAATAAGTAAAAGAAAATAATGTGCTTACAACATGAATTCCAATGGCATTACACTCTATACTAAAATTCGTTCAATAAATAACATATTGTGCATCATATTATGGCTACAACAATTAAGTTAGATATTTAAATGTTTTGATAATTTTCTCAAATATTATAAAAGGGCTTAAAAAGGGATTACTTTTGTGTTTCGTATTCCGGTGAACCACAGCTTCGGCTTAGATGTTGACTTTAAACACTTTAAATGAATAAACAGCCACCATTCACTGAATGTTAGTTTTGAGCAATATATTCACAACCTTGGTGTACTATTTGTAGAGCTGTTAGGAAAGAGCTTTTTCACTGTTATGCATTGTTGCAGCCTCTGTTCAGAATATACGAAAAAGACATTGACAACGTTGTTTTGGAAACGCAGGGTTTGTGTTTAGTTTCATCATGTACTAGAAATAGTATTTGCTAGGTATAAGTGGTATTCCTTTTTCACATCATCAGCACCATTAAAATTATTATTATTACTATTATTATTATTATTATTTTTATTATTATTTTCATCATCGTCCCATTTTTTAAATTGTTTATTCCTATTTTCTATTATCTTACTGCCTTTTCTATGAAAATATCTGTAGTTAAACTTGACATTACTGATTTTGCATTGGTAGAAAGAGAGTGAAAAATTCAATGCCACAGTCGGGATTGGAACCACAGATCTCCCGGTCTCTAGCCGGTTGCTTTGACCATTGAGCTCTCATAGGAACATGTTGGCACAGCATTACATTCCTCAATTGACTACCATGTTTCTCGGTAAACCACAAGCTGAGCTAAAATTAATTTGAAGTGGCGTACCCAGTGGTGACTTACAATGTTGTAAGTATGATTTTCAAGTCCCAGGCTTCATAGCTAACGGGCTATTAGTCAATTAATGTTAATTAACATTATTAGTTTTATTCTAGCATATTAACTGTCTTACTGTTTTACTATAACACGTTTGATGCAGCTATTATACTGATTTATCATTATCTTAATGTGCAGAAATTAAAATGTTCCATCCTTCATAGGATGCCTTATAAGTGTAAGATCTCTGTTCACTTGTTGCACATTCCGCGTAACACTTGTGGTAGTGTTATGCTGCAGTTAAATGCTCCTGTTAGTTGAAATCACATCTCATCTCCACTGTATACCCCGTCTCACTACGTCTGCTAGTACTTGTGCTGTGCTTAAGCTAAGAACTGAAAAAGATGACGCTCCTGTTAGCTGATATCACAGTCATACTCTACTGAATACCCTGTCTCACTACGTCTGCTAGTACTTGTGCTGTGCTTAAGCTAAGAACTGAAAAAGATTACGCTCCTGTTAGCTGATATCACAGTCATTCTCTACTGAATACCCTGTCTCACTACGTCTGCTAGTACTTGTGCTGTGCTTAAGCTAAGAACTGAAAAAGATTACGCTCCTGTTAGCTGATATCACAGTCATTCTCTACTGAATACCCTGTCTCACTACGTCTGCTAGTACTTGTGCTGTGCTTAAGCTAAGAACTGAAAAAGATTACGCTCCTGTTAGCTGATATCACAGTCATACTCTACTGAATACCCTGTCTCACTACGTCTGCTAGTACTTGTGCTGTGCTTAAGCTAAGAACTGAAAAAGATTATGCTCCTGATAGCTGATATCACAGTCATTCTCTACTGAATACCCTGTCTCACTACGTGTGCTAGTGCTTGTGCTGTGCTCAAGCTAAGAACTGAAAAAGATTACGCTCCTGTTAGCTGATATCACAGTCATACTCTACTGAATACCCTGTCTCACTACGTGTGCTAGTGCTTGTGCTGTGCTCAAGCTAAGAACTTTTTTTTTCTCTTTTTTTTTTTTTCTTTTTTTACATTTCCCCCCGTAGGTTTTACTGTTTATTACTGGTTTTACTGTTCCTTTTACAAATATAGATACATTGCACAAACATATAGCACCCATGCCCAAGGCGGGACTCGAACCCACAATCCCCTGCCCACGAAGCACCAAAGCGAGACGCTTTAACGAGCGCGGTCATGGGGACCGGCAGAACTGAAACAGTTTACGCTCTTGTTAGCTGATATCACAACTATACTATACTGTACACCCCGTCTCACTAGGTGCTAGTACATGTATGTGCGCAATCTGAGAACTGAAGCAGTTAAAGCTGCTATTAGCTGATATCACATCTATACTGTACTGTATACCCCGTCTCAGTGCGTGTGCTAGTGCTTGTGCTGTACTCAAGGTAGGAACTGAAACAGTTTCCGCTCTTGTTAGCTGATATCACATCTCAACTGCACTGTGTACCTCACTTCACTACGTGGGATAGTACTGTACTCAAGCTAAGAACTGAAACAATTTACGCTCCTGTTAGCTGATATCACATTTCAACTGCACTGAGTACACCCTCACACTTCTTGTGCTAGTGCTTGTGTCGTTCTCATGCTTACAAAGGATGATTGTTACATTTGCCTTAAGCGCGAGCTGGGATTTTTTATTTTAGTAAAGGTAAATGCAAAATAAAAATACCCCTATCTCTGCTTTTCTCCCATAGGACAAACTTTGACATCAAAGAACTATTTCCAAATGAAAATGATTCAGTTATAGTAATTATTAATCACTGAAAATATATAGGCGTATATAAAGTATTAAACGAGATAATTTATAAAAGTTAGCAATCAATATCTGTTCTGTGTTCTATTTTTTTTTTCGCTTTTTTATTTTGGAGGCACTCAATACTAATTTCGCCAAAAGAACTCTTGGTTGTAAATTATCTTTAGTGTGGTCCTGTGAGCAGATACTTGTATCCTCGGTGTGGGCAAAGATCATTATCAGAACCTCTCATAATCTCAGGGAGCTGATCGTTGAGAGGAAGATGTTAAAACTGATATTTTTTTCCGTCTCCTACGAGACAGAATGTGACACACAAGTATTTTTTCGATCTATTTTCACTATGAAAATGTACAGCTCAAACTGCGATATCAATGTAACGGTGACTTCTTGTATAAGTTGGGAGTGTTTAGCGCTAACTTTTAGGTGGCAGTACATCGCTGGACTATGTTATATTACAATAATGCAGGAGTTAAATAATACGGATTAGGCGGTGGGTTTGGAACAACTGAAGGAAACTACGAATTATTTCCCAAATACTTTATTTTGACACAACTTGCCATCAATACATCACAAAATAGATTTGTTACATTTAACGGAAAGTTATCTTTGTCACAGAGAACGTGAACAACAGTTTCTCGATAGTTTCATTTAGTACACATTTGAAATAACCCTCCTCACTGTAACAGGCACGTAAATAGAAAATATTTACTCTTATCTCTGCTTCTTTAATGTATCATAAAATAAATCAAACTAGGTCATATCAAAGTCATTTTCAATATATTTCAAGATGGATACCTCAATCTCTTTCTTTTCCTATTTCACCGAGTGTAAGAAAGGGTAATTCGTTTAACACATTCAGCGACAATCATCTGTGGGAAAACTGCAGACCTGATTTAACATTATAGGCACCAATATCCGGTATCATTGTGCTGGTTTATATGTACGTAGCTCCTATACTTAAATTCGTAGAGGAATAAAATTAATTTTCTGAACAATTATTTCATAAATTGTAAATGTCCTTTGGACTCCCTTTTCGAATAAGCAGTCAATAGTACACCTTCTTCCATTCCCTATGCACTGATTCATTCCTACATTATATATTTAATATATAACTATATGGATGACTTTAGAAATGCGCTTTAAGACCGCTGCAACTTGCGCACAAAGATGCGTCTAAGGATGAAGTGCGGACATTCTGTAATACACGCAGAAGAATATCGAACATACGCACTTTACTCATGAGAATGAAGTAATTCAATGCTGAACTACTCGTAAGCGTTCAAATATTTTATTCGTGGTAAATATTAATAAAACCTAATAAAGGGACTTCAAAAGCGACCTGTTACCCGACGAGTGAAGAGCCTAACACACGCTCACTAACGACACCTTCTCCTTCCACTTCACATATTCTTCGAGCTGCGGCAGTGGCTTTATAATCTTGTTTCCAGTAGTGCTTTGGAAGGACTGTAAGTTTAAATTTTGTTATCTCGATGTTATGATTGTGTACTAACAACTGAAGACTAATACATGCTCGCAATGTACGCAACACTAGCCTTGGCATCCTGTAATAGCATTGCTAAACCAAAGCAACCCAATACATTTTCAAAACATCAAAATCAAAACACCGACATTACCTGTGAGACAACCTAATAATATTTATAGTGTGTTGTTGAAACAGCTTAAATTAGGAATTAGATTATGATTATTGATCATATGTGTTAGTGGTACTAAGATTTGAAACTTGTGACAAGTGGCTGTTGCCGCTACATAACTGTATCGCGGATGGTGTACACAAGGCGCTGTGCCGTGTGGAATTTAGACATATTTGGCGTTTCAGATATGACTCATTTTTGTACCCACAGCTGTACTATGCATATGGTAGCTAAATAAGGTATTGTGTTCCACCGAAAATTGTTTACGGATATTTCACCAGAAATGCATATTTTGAGGTCCCTTAATTCAAAATTATTTTTTTAGAAAAATGTTCATGTGTATTTGTGTATTTGAGCAGCATAGCTGAGCAACGAAAAGTCTATTAAATACTTGGTATTGAAGTTTAGCAACTGGGATATGAAGATTTTCAAGAAAATTCCCCTCAGCAAACTACTCTTTACATGGAACAATTTTCAAAACGTTTATTTTCTCAAAGCTGCCTCTAAAAAATTTTGATTAAAGTGCCGTACATAAAAATAGAATGTATTTCTTGAATATCCTGGGAATTGCCTCTGAAGTTCTCTTCATTCTGGATGACTTTTGCATAACTGCTAAACCATAATAGACAGACAAAAAACTTAGGAATACAAAATTTCAAAACACACAGTTTGTGTCCTATATATTTTTATTGTGAAGCTAATCATTATCGATGTATTCCTTGTTACTGGTTTTAGGTTTTAAAATAGTAATACTTTTCTCAAACAGGAGTAGTGTTTTTTTTTGTTTTTTGTTTTTTTAACTTCTGGCCATGCAAAGCTAACCCAAGTTCAATGACAAATGCTTAGCGACAGCTCTTAAAAGATTTGACTATCGATTTAGCCTAGTTTTATCACTTAGTTCCCTTCTACTTATAAGGAACCTTTCTGCTAATGTTTATGTCGATTAACATGAAGTAGATATACGAATAATGTTTTGTAAGAAGTTTGTTTTCAGAGCAGATACAGTAAGTCAAGTGAATCAGAATTGTTTAAATGTAAGCACATTGCATATTCCCCATTACAAACTCCAAATATTACATAAACTTTATGTTATGGTCTTTGTGATCACCAGTTTGCAACTGAGTAAATTACGATTCGTGAACTTTGTAAATTTATCCTGATATTTAAAGGTCCCAACGAGATTCACCATGTGTGACCAAAACTGGATTTGCGAGACATTTGGGCTCTCATTTTATCCTGTGTCTAGCTAACTGTCTAATTGTGTTCTACGTACCTACTGCTAGGTCATGCACTGATAGACACTCAGTGATTCGGCCAAAATTATTGCCACTCCCGACGTTCACGATTCACAATTTTCTGTGACTCCGAAAATGTAATTTGTAAAATATCACTAAATCCTAAGAAACATTTTGTGATCATGAATGAAATAATCTTATAAGCATTACAACTGCACAGAGTGCGCTTCAAGTGAGCCAAAAGAGTTTTATGTAGTGTGAGGTCTGTAAACAGCCACTTAAATTATGAGTGCTCACTCAACACTTACAGCTATAGACCATTAATTTTGAGCAATTCATTTCCAGTAGGGCATTATTTCTGGACACTTTTTTGTTAAGTTAACCTTCAAATTTGAATATAGCATTCATCTATCATCCAGGATCATAATTATCGGACAAATTATAGCCAGGAAGCATTACCATTATACAGTATTGAATCTTTCACCATGAACTGGAGTCAATTTGACCCTTAATGGGTTCCTTTGTTCCAACTTTGGAATCTTCATAATTTTATAAATATATATATATATATATATATATATATATATATATATATATATTTATATTCTTTTATATTGTGTCTAAATGGAAATATGAAGTATTGTTCTCATATTACACATTGAAGCTCAATATTTGAAGAAATATATTAATTTTGAAATTACGAAAATGTAAAACCACAAACACCACAATCTTAAAAGTACTGCATCTCCTCAAATTTGGCCTCCCTATTATATGAGAGTGATAAATAATTCATTATATTTCATATGTATACAGTATAAAATAATAAGCATAATTCCAAAATATTCTTTTCAATTTATTGTGCATCCAATATGAAATATAATATATTATACTCTCATATAATAAGGGGACCCAACATTGGGGAAATTCGGTATCTTTAAGATTAAGGTGCTCATGGTGTTGTTCATGGTATAGGAATGTCATAATTATAAAATTACTAGATTTACCAAAATTTGAGTTACTTAATGTAACAAGAGAGCAATAATGTCGAGTTTCCATTGGATAAAATACACAAAAGTATATGTATTGGTATATTTATTAAAGTGTACATTTTCCAAATTGGACCAAAGTAGCCAAATTAGCTCCAGTTAATGGTGAAAGGTTCAATACTGTACTATGGTAGCACTTGGTAAAATTTATCAGATAAGAATGATCCTGAATGAGAATTGAACGTAATATTCTAATGTGAGGGTTAAATAAACAAAAAGTGTCCGGAGTTAATATATTACTGTATTAGTTACCCACCACCATACCAATCCAGTTTAAGTTCTTCAACTTGCCTAGACTCTGAATGTGTTAAACCATGATTTAAGCAACAGAGCTGATGGGGACACTACATAATATGTTTGTAATATTGAAAACAGCGTATCATCTTGAACAATATTACACATCTAACTGTCCAACAAAAGGTTATAATATTCAGAATGCATTGTTCAAACATTATCAATATGCTATTACAGTCCCTGTAAACATCTATTAACAGTGCAGTATTAAGCTCTTAATGGTCATTTTTATTTTGTGAATCACTGTGACCATTGCTTAGTGCTGAGACATCAAAACCCTGGTGCTAGATTTGGTTACTTAGATTGGTAGCTCAAATTATCTCCAAACGTCATCTTTAAATGATTGCGAATAAACTTTGCTTCTCGTTAATTAGCAGCTCAGATATGTAATTTATAAGCTTCACCTTTTTGCACTACCATAGTGCATTCTTTTGGTGCTCTTAAGCTCTTCTAAAGCCTTTTCTGGTTTTTACCCAGCAGTGAACAATGTCACATACTCTTTTGAAGCCCTGCAGTACATAAAATTGCCTGGTAAAACATCAAACATAAAATTTAACTACACATTTCAGCGAAAATGCGAGCTATTCGCCCGAAATATTAATAGCTGATTTACACCACTTTTAATTATTTAGCTATTTACATAGTAAACACACAGTTTTTAATGTTCACCATATGTATGTTCTCTTGAGTGGAAAACTAGAACTGAAAACCAACACATTAGATCTTTTCATGCTTTCTTAAGCAAATATAAATAATGTCCAACTGTGACACAGTGAAAGCAATCCGATACTTTAAAGCTTCAGAACATTAAGAAATCCATTGAACAGTAAAAGCAGCAAAGTTAAATCTCTACATAGAAGCACCAATGCGTCATTTTGACGAGAGCAGTTTTTCTCTGTATTTTCAAGTACTATTCACTTGCGTGTAGAAATCATGTTATCTCATTTGTTTATACACGAGATTCTCGAATCACCCACCACTTTATTGAATAGGATAACCCAATAATAGTATCAAGAAGGTTAAATATATCCAGTATTTCGTCATTGCATTATGTAGGGTTACCAGCTTCCGTTTCAGTTATTTTATTTAAGAGCGTTCTGCTATTATCAACAGTGTTACCGCATTCGAAACAAGTAGATCCGTATGCTAACATTTAGCTTTGATTGTTACATCGATCGGACAGTGTTTCTATATAGGAAGCTGTTTATCTCTGCTCACCTGAGTCATAGTACTCGTGTGTACACAAACACAAATCTTGGAACAGGGCTAGAGGAGAAGTCGACATCCAATACGTCAATAGGTGATGGTCATTTTATAGCACTATACTTGCGTTTGCAATCCAGCACTTGATTCAAACGTGACGATAAGTTGTCTTCAATGAGGAGGCGTGCTGCAAACTGCAGGGCATACCCCTGTGAGTAGGTGAGTAATTCGCTGCTCTTTGAGGTGCAATTAATCTGGGATAGCCTGCTTTAAAGGAGACTCATGTAATCTTCCGTAATGAATTAGAGGATAATTGTAATGATGATATGACTACTAATAATACCGATAATGATAATAATAATAATCATAATAATAATAATAACAACAATACTGCCCTCCGCCGTAAACTAGAAATCTGAAAATTACCTATAAGGTAGCTGATTTGACTTACACATCGGCAGATGTACTTTCTGAATGAATGAATAAATAGGCGGCAGAATTCTATCAAAGAGATTCTGAGTTTGAATCTATTTCCCGTTTACAGAGCTTTAAATTTGTAAAATACATACTGTACTTTACCTAAACAAATATGCACCCCTGAAACCCCTTCAACAAATAACCAACATTACCGGCGGGATGTAGTCAATCTATGTATAACTTTAAGAAGGAAATTGGATTTGGGAACACCGTTTATTAACCACTCGTATGTTTTGTTAGCCAATGCAGATGCAGTAAGTGATGCTTTATAGCTTTGTCATTTTTGTAGACAGTGAAACGAATGAATATTTTCTCTAAGGAATGCAAAAAATATTTGTACAATTATGAAATACCACAAAACATACTTCAAATTTTCATATAAGTTTTGCTCATTACACTCATTTACATTTAAAACACGTATATACTGCTTTCCCCACAAATGGTCAATGATTATACTCGGAATAGTGTAAAAAATTTATCTCTACCCCTCCTCTCTTTTGTCATTCTTACGCTATCTCTCTCTACAGTCTTTAATTTAGTAAGTCTTTGCAACTCTGCTAATAAGCGAAATCTACCCGCTTGTGGTGCGTGTAGGTAATTCTTTGGCCAGCTCATACAAAGTGATAGTATTTTTCCATTCTTCAGCATAAAAAAGGAATGACAAAGCTTTATTTACAGCTTCTGTTGACGATTTGGTCCAACAGAACAACACATAAGTATCAACGTGGCAATCTGACAACTACAAACCTTTCAGATGGGAATCTGTTGTATAAATATCTTTGCAAACAACTAAGCTTTGATAATACGTATTTCACAAATATTTCATTCAAGTCATTGTGGGTGGGGATTTTATAATACACCATTTACATATATTGTCATTTTAAGATAGGGTTCCCATTGAGATGACGGGTTCGGTACTTTTCGTATTCAAACACTCAAGGAGTATACAGTTCTTTTGAGCAAGAATACTACTACGTACAAATAACTTATTATTCTAGCAGGAAAGGGCTTTCGTGAACAAATAAGATGTATGACGGACAATTCATTAATTGTTCTCCTTTCAACCCTCAGCTAAAACAAGTATTGAATTAAATGTGAGGAAAATAAGAGTTTAAAATTTTCTATAAGCAGTATTGTATCTATATTGGGGTTTAATACAATTATTTTTGAGCAACATTATGAATTGCGCACTTGTTTCTTAGACATGGGATTTTCACTGTACAAATATAAAAAGATTTAAAATGCACTTGTGTGAAGATTAGTGATTTAATATCCGCAGATTTAAATAACTTTATGTTGTGTTCCAGATTTAAGGAAGAGAGAATTATAATCGATGTAAACAGCAAGCTAAACCGGCTAATATAAAAATGAGAATATAGGAGCTGTGAAATATAACTGCCAGCATAGAAATAATGAAGGTGGAGTGTAAATTGTTCAAGAAATTTGAGCTGACAGAGTGCGTACCTTTGTCTGGGACCCAATAAGTCCCATTGGGTTGTGTGTGTGTGTGTGTGTTCACCAGTAGAGACTACATGGACGCTGGCTGGGCTCTTCTGCTGACGCACCATATGAGGGATTCCTTCGTATCGTCCCCTTTGGGACTGATCTTATTGAACTATTTAGGAGGCAATCCCATCCCGTCCCAGTGAGTACCCTTTAATATTTTGTATGACAACGAAAACGCAGTTGTCAGAAGTGATATGACAAACAAATAGGAGCAAGAATAGGAGGCGAAAGAGGGGATGGAAAGAAGTTATTGTTAAAATGATAGAGGTTTAGCAACAGAGACGAGAAGCACGACGGGAAAAAGAGTTTTGAAACAAACGTTGGAACTGTTTCACGTGTTAAGAACATTCATAGAAAAAAATTTAGGTAAAATTTGAAACCTTAACTCCTGCATATCCATTGATAAAATACATTTATCAGATTTTCAAAACCGATGTGTTGATAAATATTCCGGTGATTTAAGAAATTAAACTTAGGAAAGGTATTTTAAGCAAGTCTAAATCCTATACGTTTTTGTTTATATCATTAGATCGTTTAATTTACATAATATGCACATATCACACTCCTCTTTATTTCTGTTTTAATGCACTATTTCTTTTGGAATTTCGTACACAAAATACGATTTGAACTAGGGTATTTAAAATTTAATATCAACTATACTGCTCCAGCAAATACCAGACAAATATTAATAAATAAATCTTAGAATCATGTTAGGTAATATGTTAATTTTGATTTGAATTTAGTATCACTGCGCACTGTTTTTTATACTAACATTGTGATTATTTTTATAGTTACATTTCAAATTCTCGTGTATTTATTTTTCGCACAGCTGTGTATGTGAAATGCAGGTCCAGATGGCCCAACTGCTCCATTTTTTATGTATACAGATATCCCTTGGTGCGTTAAAAGACTTACAGAACTTAATGGGGCTATTTCAAGTTAAAACTTGCCAGTAGAGTACTGGGGGGCTTTAATTTAAAATAGCACCGTAGAGCTCTACAACTGTTTTAACGCACCAAGAATATATGCACATGTCAATTGGGCCACCTGTACTTGATTTTCAAACAGCAAGGGAAGAAACGAATAGCTTTCCGTCATAAAAGAAGTGAAATGGTAAATTTCGCTGGAGTCCATTATACCAGTTCGATGATTTCGTCTTCTGGTGATCGTGTTCTAACCCTTCGAATGTCTCTGCTGCACATGGGGTCACGGGGTGGAGGTAAAATGATTGGATTGGGATTTGGCCTGCGATTGTACCTGTAGTTCGTGCGTGGGCGTAGTTCGATGGAGACCTCACGATTGTCCCTCGGTGGTTTTCTACATCTCCTAAGAACACGAAATATGGATTTACGGGCTTGACGTCTCAAGCTGGAACATCCCAAAAGGAGCATTATGGGCGGCAGACATGTAACGGAGAAAAATTTCAACCACACCAGTTCAAATTCCAAATGTCCCTCGCGACATATCTTATTCAGAGTATCATCAACACTATCTTGTTCACTTTCTTCGTTATTGAAAAGGGCTGCACACATGACCATCGCCAGTACTGATGGAAACCGCCCTAGGAAAGGCAACAAGCAGCTGAGGAACAGCAGCAACTGCCCTCGACGTCCAGATGGTATCACTCGCGATGGCGACGGATACTCGTCTTCCTCGTGGTAGGTGTGACGTTGAAACAGCACCAGAGCATGACTCACGAGTGTCACCAAGAAAGGCAGGAAGTAATACAACGGCAGCGACACTGAAATGTATGTCGTCACATGCCGGGATCCTGCATCCAATATACACAAACCACTTTCTGTAACAGAGCATATACAAAAGAATCAGCTCCGAATATAAGTTTATGCATCAATTTTAAGGGATACTGGGAGTGAAATGCTGACTACAATAATGAAAATGGATTTTTATTACAAGTAGTTGCTTGAAGCTTTGGAAATATATAGAAAATCAACATTGTACAAACTGAGGCTTTCACGGCTGGCGTGTTGAATAATGAAAATATTTCCCGGGCTTGTAGGCTATGGTCTATTGGGTCTTGAAGCTCACGAAGTTACGCCAAGAGCTACGCTTGGCATTTTCATAGATGATCCGGTGGCTGGTCAGAGCTCAAATGTCAGTTACCGGATCACATATGAAGATGCCGAGCGCAGCCCTTGGCGAAACTCCGGGAACTTCAAGACGCAATGGTCCACGGCCTACAAGCCCGGAAAGTCGTTACATTATTCTTTCATTGCTTTGGGCTCTACAAAAGTTTAAAGATAATGTATCTTTAATTAATACACCAGTTTGCTGGCATACTATTTCATCAGCGTTTTCTCAAAACTACTTTCTACTTGCGTCTCAGTGTTAGTTACAGTTAAAATTTCCCAAAATGTGTAAAAGCATCTATGATAATATTACATAGGGCACCATTATCCTGACACCAATAATAATTGTTTCAAAAATATATTTGTATGAAAAGTTATTAATTTGGGAAATTAAAACATTAAACTTCTTTAAGATTATACTAATTCAGTAACCAAATGTATTGACATATCGCTCTTTAAATTTGTGTCTACTTTAAAGCTTCAATTCACAAAATAGCAGCCAATTTTCTCAAATTTTGTGGCGCGTGAGGCATATTGATTATGCAACATACGAGGGCCGTTTTCTTTTTCAACATCCAATAGGCTATAAATAAGAGATAAGTTCAGAGAAAACAATTATTTTATTACTAAAAGTTTTGTACACTTATGGTTACTTTTCAACATAATCACCGAAAAGTTTGAGACATTTATCGTACCTGTGCACAAGATTTGCAATACCCGCTTCAAAAAATGTTGCCGCCAACGATTTCAAATGAGCATTGACGTTGTTTTGCAGATCTTCGTTGGTTTGAAAGTGCTGCTCTCCTAGCCACGTCTTCAGTTCAAGGAAAAGGTGAAAGTCGCTGGGTGCCAGGTCAGGACTGTACGGCGGATGATCGAAAATGTCCCATTGAAATTGTTCAAGGAGCCGATGGGTTGTGCCTGCAGTGTGTTGGCGAGCGTTGTCATGGATTAACACAATTGCTGAAGTCAGCATTCCTCTGCGTTTGTTTTGAATGGCTCTCCGCAAACGCGTAAGGTATTATATCTCCTAAAGTATTTATCCAATTTGAATGAAATTTGGTTTTTATATTAACATAGTAACAGTGCAATCACTGTGGAACTTTCAGAAAAATTTATACAGAAATAGAGAAATGAGAAATTTCACTCCCAGCGTCTCTTAAGATGACCCATCTGAGAAGTTTGAAAAATCCAAAATATTCAAGAGTGAAGGACCTTGTTGAAATGCATTAAAGTTATTATACACAATAATAGTGAAAATTGCCATGTGTTCAACATTCTAGCTTGCATAGTTATTTAGTAAATAATTTTTTATTGTCTACACTCATTGTTCTAACAAAATGAGCTACGTGATGCATTTTTATAATATTCAAATAAAACTCCAGCTTTATAGTAAATTATTTTAAAAATTGATCTGTTATATATTTTTTTTTTTTTTTGCATGAGCTTTAATTATTGTAGAAAATTTATTGCTTAATAATTTATTTCTCAAAATGGGGTTTCGAAAAAGTGCATGAAAATGTATATTTATTACACTTTTGACAGTTAACAAAATTTCTGATACAAATAATTGAAAGTTTGCATTGTATGGATCATTTTGAGTATGGGAAAGTGTTGGTAAAAAGTTTTGGGAGAAAATAAAGTTTGAAGTTGGGAGTGGCTGTTAATAAGCATGCGTCTACCGAATTATAGCTTCAGTTAATTGAAAATGAAAATGCGCCAAGTGATGAAATGAAATATTTGCTTAAACTCTAGGATAAATAACATTTTATTACGAAAAAAAAATATCCTGTTTAATTTTGCACAATTTTTGGTCAAATGTCATAGACGCATCTCCTTAAGGCTAGAAAGTCTGTGATGTGTGATTCATTTAAAACAAACAAAAAATATATAAAGCTTCTGATACTTGCTTTTCCTTGCATAGTGTAATCACATATGTTGTAGAGCATAAAAATTCATATATTTTTAGTTTTAGACCATGCGTTATGTCTCACTTACAGTAAACTTTCTAGAAGGTTTTAACATCTCCATATTATCTTGATCATTCATTTTTATTTGTGATGCGTGTACGCTTTCCCACTTAAAATAATGGACAATGAGACGCTCAAACATAAATATAAATCTCCTTCCATTGTAAACCAGATCAAAACTAAAGTGTTTATATTTCCTTTTGTTATTATAAACTTTCATTTTCTGAAGTTTAAAGCGAAGCTTTTAACCTAGGTAATGCATATTTACATACACTTTATTTAAATTAGTTTCTTATAGATACATTACATGAAGAAGGAAGAGCTGGAATACGAGTAGTATACGCGCACCTTTTCTTTGGCTCTGGTTTTACAGGGAAGCTATTATCGGTGAGAAATTACCTTGTGATTGACATTCTGCTGACACGCGGCCTTCTCGGTACGCTGTAGCCATATTTACTCGCTGTCAGTCTGCAGCGTCACACGTTCCACTGCTTCCTCTCCATACATACCTCTCGTTTGTTGAACTATTTTTCCCCCATTTCTCACTAGTTACGTCATCTATTCCTTTCCACATTGGGTCCTGTATTTCACGAAACGGAAAAATTTTATTATTTGGCTAAAGTAACCTCAACTTACTTATCACGAATGTAAGACATTTTCAAATCACAGTGTCACTTATGGTATTTCTGAGATTCTTTTGGTAGTGTTTAACGCCCGCTTTAACTACTAATGGCACCGCAGGCGGTGACACTGATGATACATGAATGATGGAGCACCGGTGGAATGCGATGGCGGGGGAAACCGGAATACCCGAAGAAAACCCGCCCCAGCGCCGTTTTGTCCACCACAAATCTCATATGCGGTCGCTTGGGATCGAGCCCCGGCCGTCTAGGTGAGAGTCGAGTGGTCTAACCACTCGGCCACGGCGCGGCCGTTTCTAGGATGAGAACAATGCAATGTCCGCGATATATAAAAAGTAGCAACGATTATAAATGTATCCTTACGGAATCACTATGTATAACATTACCGAACTTTTCACAGAATGAAATCAAACAATTTTATTGCAAACAATTGATCAGTCATGCACGAGAACGCGCGCGTAAATTTCCACTGAACCATGTAGGTGTTGCAACGCCGATGACATCACGTCTCTGGCGGTAATGTATTCTTACACTATGATTGGTCAGCAACCTGACGAGCCCCTGTCAGCAGACGACACACACCACAAGTGTCAATCACAAGGAAATTTCTCAACGATAATAGATTCGGCGGGAAGATGAGAGGATCCGCCCCCAGTCTTTCCGCAGTGTAGCCAACCACAGAGAGTTTCTTTGTTTTAGGCCCTCAGGCATTATGAAGAATAGGTATTTAATTTACCGCGAACCAGCTTAATTATGAAACGAAACGCAGTTCTCGTACATTTCTGTGAATTCTAGGATCTAGAGACAGAATGCAACTTTAGCACTGAAAACACTATATATTAGGGTGTATAGCGTAACTTCATGTCTCGATGTGGTCGATTTGTTCTTTTTCCGAAATGAGTACTAGGAAGCCGAGCGACCAAGAAAACGTGCACGCAGACTACACACATACACATTCTACATACAAGTATAAACGTATATTGAAGAGGACTAATATCTTATATATTCATGGTATTTGGTTTTATATTTCTGGAGGATTTAAATTAATGAATAGTACAGTTCCATTAGAAATTATATATTTTTAATTTTGGGGCTCTTTAGTCCATTCGTAATGACAGGCATACAACCTTGTAATTTAGTACATTTAGAACAAAATTAGTATCTTAGCAAACAGAAAGCACAGAACAATGTTTGTGTAATTGAAGGAAAACTCATTTTTCATACTTCAAGCGTTTTAACAGTGTTTAAGAAACTAATTAATTCATAGGTTTATTATACACGTAAGATATAAAAGTAGAGCACATAAACAAATCGCACTTTGGAAAAGAGTTCTTGGAGTTTCACAAGGCACATCTAATTCAGAAATACTGCAGTGGGTGGAATTCTATGAGGACACGGTGCCCTATAAAATAAGAGTAGTGAAATACTGTATGGGGCTGAAGCAGAGATTATTACGTACTAAACCCACATGTTATAAACACTAATGGGAAAACTTGAGCAGCTGAAATCGAAAGATGTTTGACAGGAGTAGGCATGTGGCCAGTATGGCAGAGGTGCAACAAATGACAAAAACATATGGAAAGGTATCAAAAAGAGATTAACAGACTTAAGCCAAACAGGAAATTAAATCAAATTGTACGAGAATCACTCAATGAGTAACGCCTCCATTTTTCCTTTTTTTCCCCTGATCTAAAAAAGTTATGTGAACAATTTGTATTTGGAGCAATTTCTAAAAGATTCTTCTCCACTCCACAGTAATAGTAACTTCATACGTACACCTATGGCAGCACTGCTTCTTGTTGCTGACATTCGTGTTTATAATAGACAATGTTCTGTCATGCCATTCTTGAACGCGGAAGGTGAAACGCCCATTCTCATTCATAAAAGGCTCTGAAAGGTGTATGGTGATGCAACAGTAGACGTCAGCACGGTGAGAAGATTCGTTTGTCGCTGTAATCAAACTGAAGCGCCAACACCGTTGGCTATTTCCAGCGGAGCGGCAGACCCGTGATTGCATGGACTCCGCCTAATATTGAGCGTGTGGGCGAGATCTTTCGAGCTGACCGCCGGATAACAATGGACCAATTGTGTTGTATTACGACCCTCAGTAAAGACAGTGTAGTGACGATTATTCAAGAACTGGTGACTCAAAAGTGTGTTCATGGTGGGTGCCTCTAATGTTAATTAGAATAAAAAGACGGAAAATAATAGCCTCGGAGCATTTGCAACACACCAATTTGGAGGGAAAGGAGTGCCTGGACAAAATTAAGACTGGAGACGACTGGTGAGCTCATTTTTTGAAGCAGAATGAAAGAGACGGTATATGGAATTCCATCACACAACCACATCGAAGAAGAAAACATTCAAAGCCGTGCCATCGGCTGGGAAAGTGATAGCGACCATCTTTTGGGACGCAGAGGGTGTGATTCTGTTTAATTTTCTGGAACAGGGAAGCACAATAATTCTATACAATACGTCAGCACCCTCAAAAAGCTAAAAGTACGTCTTCAGTGAGTTCGCTCAACGAAAACCATGGTGGATGTTCTACTTTTGCATAGCAATGCAAAACCACGCACCAGTTGTCACATCACTGAAGATATTGTGAAAATTGGATGGGAAGTCGTGCTCCATTGCCCATACAGCCCTAAACTCGAACCATCAGACTTCCAACTGGTTGGACCACTGAAGGAAGCTCATCGCAGGATTCACTTTCCAGATGCAGAAGCCGAGAAAAAATCAATGACTTCCGAAGCAACACCGTGCATTTTACCACACACGAATGCATGCTATCGTTAAAAGGTGGACTAAAACAGTGGAAAGGGCTGGGGACTACATTGAAAAAAACACAATTTAATACTCAATGTTGTGGTTTCAAACTTTTTAACCAGTGTTTAATTTCTTTGCATATTAATAGAGAAAAAATAAATAGGAGGAATTAGTTATTGACTGACACTCGTAAAATTAAGCCTTCTCTAGCAGGTGAAATAAAACGGAATTGGGATAAAGCGACATATATAACCCACTTAAGAAAGAAAGGAAAGATCTGAAATGGCATGGTTTAGGCTGGAAGATTGCAGGTCACAGAAAATGACAAAATGATAGGAGAATCTGCTCATTTTATGGCGTGGATTAAGGCTGTATGCGTAGTTAGGCGGAATGTGCACAGCAAAAAAATTACACTCAAAGAAAAATGTATAAGTTCTGCTAGAAGGAGAGCG
Source organism: Hymenopus coronatus (assembly GCA_030762935.1). NCBI lineage: Eukaryota > Metazoa > Arthropoda > Insecta > Mantodea > Hymenopodidae > Hymenopus > Hymenopus coronatus. The sequence goes on along the minus strand of CM060900.1, from coordinate 379,299,550 downwards.
CATGTTGGGACCAATTGCTTGACCAGAAGAACTAGGAAAAAATATTGGCAATTTTCTGGCTAAAGTGCGCGAAAACGAATCAAATGTGTTCAGTTATTTCTTGCTCTTTATTTTTCTCTACTCTTCTCTTGTGTTTCCTTTTGTCGCCTTTATCTTGTACCTAAAATGTGCATGCAGTATGTGCGTAATAACGTTTTTAATATGACATCAATAAGGGTATAAATGCTATATTTAAGACAAACACGGGATATGCAATACACATCATTAGTGTTTATCAGCTTTTAGGAAACAATACGGTCCTTCTGAAGTACCTAATTGTTGCCAGTTTGCTTATGTAAGACATGTGACCCAAAGGTAGCCAAGTCTTCTACTACCAGCTTTAGAAAGTATTATAGTATACTAAAGACCCAACACAAAGATATGACCTTTGGCACAGCGAACCAAGACAAGAAAGGGGATTCCGTTCAACTTTAGTACGTGAGTGACCAATTCACCATATCTCTATATTTATATTATTCAAATTTAAACACACTCCAAACCGTATTTCGAATTCTGCGAAATAACCTCATAATATATGTATACTATTTGGAGGATTGATTGTTTTGGCATTTCTAGAACAGCATAAAAGAGAGTGCAAACCTGTGGCAAAACTTTGCAAAACATGCACTGGCAGCCAGGTTGCCAACGACAACGCTTTCCTGCCAAATTCGGAGGTATCTGAACCTTTGCAGTGGAAAATATTCTCTCAGCGGTAGGCGGGAAATCTGTAGCCTTAAAGTCTACCTTAAGTTTTTAAAATAAATTTCAGAATATTTAATTCATATAGTTATTAATAACTTTATTAAGAATTCAAAGTGTACTATTCATTGCAGAATTTTAATTTTTATATATGTATATATTATTTTTTGTTGAACAAAATTAACATTTATATTTTAAACTGTCATTTATTTACCTTCTCGTCATATGTCTTATTTAATTGACCAAAACTCTAAAAGAACACCTGGACCTTTAAGTTCTTTACTTTTTTATGAAAGATCGGTCTCTCTGAGCTCCCGGATTACTTATATGTTGTCAAAATGCGCTACTTTTAAAAGCAAAACTGCGAAAATGGGCCAGTTTCACAACTACAATGAAAATAATCCTTTGCATTTCTTCTTGTTGAGTACACGGTTATTTTTCACTTAACAGTCATAAACACTCATAGCTCAAATAACTAACAAACCCATTAAACAAACGCGCAGCAAAGAGGTGGTGGCCAAGTGACTGCAGATCCTTCAAAGAGTTTGCTACTACATTTTTGAGCGATTTTAATAAACTTTTAATTTCATTATTCTTATGTAAAATTGACTGCTTCTGGGTTTCCAAAAGTAAAGAACACTAGATTAATATTAATAAATTGTTTTTTTTTTTAAAAAAAATTTTAACACCCCCAGAACGAAATCTTGGGAACGCTACTGTAATAACAGGGTGAATAGTTGTATTCTGTTTTTTTTTTTTTTTTTTTGAGAAAGTTTATTCATTTTGGTGGTTTCTGGTGGCATTTTATAGTTAATTTGGTGGATTTTAAATTGGCTTTTTGACAACCCCGCCAGCAGCCTCAGTTAGCAGAGAAGCCCTGACGTAATTGCTTAGCAGGCATTAATTCCATTGCATGGAGTATTTCACTATTGTGAGTTAAATATATATATATATATATATATATATATATATATATATATATGCATTTTTATAAACGTCTTACATTCATCCCTCTGCATTGTGTGATTGTAATTTTCATTCTAATAACTAGGTCTGTGTGTATTTTTAGAAACGGTATTCAGCATTGACAGCAATTATGATATTATTTTAGCTTGTTACCCTTCTACAGAAAAATAATAGTTGCCATAAGAGTTGTAGCTTTCCTGGTGGCATAAATCTTCGAAGTTCTCTCGGGCTTCCAGCGAGGTGAGGAACCAGCGTTTCGGGAGCATACATTGTTCCCATCTTCAGGGTTCTGAATAAATTGAACTGATGTGGTCTTACTAATATAGATGTGTTCGTCAGTTCCGTGCGGGCCAATCAGGTAGATTATAACACTGATAGGGGAGACTTTTGTGCAATAAATAATGGTTACTTTTGATCACTAAAAAAAAACCTAAGGAACAGATAGATTGGTGAGGAGCATTTTCTGAATGTGGCGTTTTATAGTTCATATTCTTGCATGTTGCAGTTAAGTGAAGAAATGCATTTGGAAGAATTTAAAATATGGACATAGATAACAATGAACGGTAAAATAAGATATGAAGCTGTTTAGGGAGTGAATGGACCAATAACAATACTGGCCCTGACCAAGACAAAGTAAAGAAATCGGCTGGGGTATTGGATGGGAAGTAGTACTTGCTTCACTTGGCTATAGGTGGAAAGGTACGGAAATGGTTTAAGATGATAGATAATTTCAAAACAATTATATTACACTGATACACAGAGGAAGTCTAAGCTGAAAAGACTCAATGAAAGAGCTGGTTTACAATGAAGAAAGTTATTGCCACTATAAGGAGTTAAACTTTATTACACAAAAATGCTAATTAGCGGTGTTATATATGCTAAAATGTTCATCTCAAACGATCTCGACGCAAACGAGAATAACACGTGTTTATACATACGAGCAGACACCAATTTTAGTTTATCTATTGCTAAAAGTGAGCAGTAAAAGCTACACAGTTAGAACCATAAATTTAGGAATTCATAACAAAGAACTTCCTAATGACTTTTTTACTTTCTAGGCCCAGGCGAGTCTTTGTTTTTAATATAAATTTTAAAGTTGTTGAATTAAAAGACTAAATGTTTTGTATACGTTTGATATATTTGAGACGATATTAGGCTTAAAATGTATTCCGTAATTTTTGAGAGTTTTTAATATTTTCGCGAAAAATGTTTTCAGCGATAAATAAGAGATGTTTATAAATGTTTATTTTGCATAAAAGTGTGCACTTGTTTCAAGCTACCAAAATAACATTTTTGTTTTGCACTTGCAATATCACATTATGAAGTGAGAATATGTGCAAAAATGTTTAGTAGCTCAACGAAAAGAAATTAGAATGTACAATGCTTAGAAGAAAATAAGGTTTGAAGCAAGAAAAAAATCTTGTGTCTGAAAACTTCAGGTTGGTAACAGATCCGGTATTAGAATTTAAATCTATAGAGAAATCTTAAGGTCACAGTTTATAATTTAATTTGATTCTATTGACCTGCAGGTGTAAACTATTCGGTCATCAGAAGGGAGTAAGGAAATAAATGCAGTGGGAACGGCGATATGTTTAAATTGCAGTCGTTGAGAGACCTTATTGATGCATGCTAAGCTGTTTTTTTTTTTGGTATGATGCTGGCGGGAAAAGGGACGGAAAGGTGATGAAGACTGGAGTAGAGAAGAAAGTTGGAACTGTAACGAGAACAAAGAAAATGAATATGATTCATGTCGGCGCTTCGGTGTAGCCAGAGACCCATGGAATCTTGGGGAACTTCTTCCTGGATGATGGCGTAATGGTGGGTCACCAGGAATATCCCGAATTAAATCGTCGGAGCCAAACGTGAAATATTATACACCGGCCAATATGGAGGCAGATTTCGTCCATTTGCATACACATGCATGCCAAAGTTTGAGATTCAGTAGAAGACGATTTAGAAATTTTGATGTCTTATGACTTTGACTAAATATGAATCCATTATGGCAAAAGTAACTGACGATAAATAACAATAACAGCTTTGAATAATTGGTTTGAACTTTTAAGATCAGGTAACGATGATTTAAATCATGCAATTGCGGCATTTAACCAACTAAGTGTATTTAAAACTGTTTTATTAATTCTCACTTGCTTTTCTGTTACAAAGAAGGTTGTGCCCTTTTCGAACGGCTAAGCCATGGTGATAACAGTAACAAATCGAATGAAGTAACAACATTCTTGGAATTGAATAGAAAAGTTGAATCTTACCATGTGTTGCCTGAAAACTCCCTTATCTGCCTTTGGTACCGATATCAAATGCTGACAGCAAGCCACAAATTTTGTGTTCCAGTCTGTTGATATCTTATATGTGATATTTGATTCTATTCATGAAGTTGACTTGGCATTAAAGGTTTTGTATTTATAAACAAGGTAACGTTTATGTCTACTTTATTTACTTGTCAGTTATCAGTTGTCATGTGATTACGCATAAATTCTTCCCAAAAATTACCACAAAATTAATGCAAATTTATGTAAAATGTTAAACACAAGGTCCTATTAATTGAAGTTATTAATGTAATTTTTCAACACAAGATGGTACCTATGCATGATCCTGAACCCTTCAAACATGAGGTACTGATTGCAGTCTGTAGAGATTGACGTACCTGAAGAGAATACGTACTGAGCCCAGCCGTAAACGGGTCCTGTAGCGTCTGTGACAAGGAGAAACATTACCCCGACTTGAATCACGTTAGTATTCAACCATGAGAAGGTGAGATCATGTTCTTCTGGCACCAGGTATTGAAGAAATCTGCAACAAAGTTTAAAAAATCTTATGTGTTACACTCACATGACTTTCTCTAGCTGCTCCACAAACAAACTTCTAACAAAAGATTACCCTTCTTTCTACTCAATGCTAATCGAGAATAAACATTAACAGAATGCTCTTTTTACTTAGTTCTTTATAAATAGAAGGGAACTAAAGGAGTGCATTAGGCTAAAGTGATAGTCAAATGTTTTAAAATCTGTCGTTATGCGATTGTCATTGTAAATCGCTTCTTTGCTGGCCAGGAGAATTACAAAAGAAAAACAGACACTTCCTATTTGAGAAATATACAGGGTGTTTCAAAAATACTGGGCATAATTTCAGGTATGTATTTCCCACATGTAGACAATCAAATTAGTCCATTATAACATGTGTCCGGAAATGCTTCATTTCCGAGTTATGGCCTTCACAACATTGAAATTCACTGGAACGTTTTTCTTTCCGCAGGTTGTTGTTATTACAGAAGATGTTCAAAATGTCCACCTCCTGCTTGAATACAGACCTCACATCGATGTCTCATTGATCTGCGAACACTATCCTAAACTCCAGGAGTATTGCGTATGTCCTCACAACTTGCCACAATTCGATTCCGAAGGGATTCCAAATCCGGCACCGGAGACGAATAAACCGATGATTTTAAATGGCCCCACAAGTAGAAATCGAGAGGGTTCAGATCAGGTGAGCGTGGAGGCCAAGCAATTGGGCCACCTCTACCTATCCATCGATCAGGAAACCTTCGTCCAAGTACCGGCGAGCCGTAAGACTGAAGTGTGCAGGAGCGCCATCATGCAAGAAGTGAATGTGTTGATGATTGATCAGTGGAGTGTCTTCGAAAACGTCAGGTATGGTGTTTTCCAGGAAGTTTGTGTACGCTGCCCCGTAAGTCTGTTTACAAGTACATGGGGTCCAACTAATCGATCACCAATGATACCGGCCCACATGTTGAGGGAGAACCGCACCTGGTGATGAGATACAACAGTTGCACGTGGGTTTTCATGCGACCATACATGCTGATTGTGGAAATTTGTTATGCCATCTCTTGTGAACTGTGCTTCATCTGTAAATAATACGACGGCAGAAAAGTTCGGATTTACACCACACTGCTGCAAGAACCACTGACAGAACCTAACTCGTGCAGGGTAATCTGCTGGAGACAGGGCCTGTACACGTTGCAAATGATAAGGATACAATTGATACTCGTTCAACAGTCTCCAGACAGTCGTATGTGGAACATTGACTTGCAACGCTAACCGTCGTGTGCTGATAGAAGGAGTCCTGTCCACAGCCTCCAGAATCTCCTCTTGCACTTCTGGAGTTGTAGATCTTGGTCATCCCCTTCCCAAACCAGGAGAGGTGAATGTTCCGTACTCGCATAGACGGGAATGGAGACGTACAAATGTCTTCCGATCTGGACATTGTCGTTGTGGGTACCTCTCCTGGTACAAACGACGAGCCAGCGCAGCATTGCCGTCCGCCTTACCGTACATGAAGTGTGTCTCTGCCAGCTCTTGATTTGAATACATGTCGCACAGTCTTAACGCCTAAAGAACACTGAATGTAACCTTCCTCAGAATGAACTATCAGAGCGCTCTCCTAATGTCTCCTTTGACGGCAAAGACCTCCGGAAAGAAAAACGTTCCAGTGAATTCCAATGTTGTGAAGGCCATAACTCGGAAATGAAGCATTTCCGGACATGAACTATTTTGATTGTCTACAGGTGGGACTTTCAATGTTGTAAAGGCCATAACTCGGAAATGAAGCATTTCCGGACACATGTTATAATGAACTATTTTGATTGTCTTCATGTGGGAAATACATACCTGAAATTATGCCTCGTATTTTTGAAACAACCTGTATATGTACTTCTCAATTAAAACCAATAACAAGGAATAGCTCGGAAACGGTTACCTCCACAACAAAAACGTAAAGGACATAAATTGTGTATTTTGACGAGATTTACATTGTTTGTGTAGTAAGTTTTTGTCTATCTCTTACTGTTTACTAGTTACGCAAAATTCAGCAAAATTCGCCTAGAATAAACAGGTCTTCAGAGGCTATTCACAGAAAATTCAAGACATGCATTTTATTTGTGATGGAAATGACTTTAATGTGTGGTATTTTAGTCAAAATCACCAGATCCATTTTTAAGAATAACAAAAACTTCGAAAATATTTTCATGTAAAGGGTAGCTAGGGGTGGAGTGATTTTCTTGAAAATCTTCGTGTCGCATCCTTGGAAAATATCAAACTTAAATATTTTCCATATAACGTGTAGTTTGGGGTGTGGCAATTTTCTAAAAGTCTCCGTGTCGTATCCTTAGAAGATATTAAACTTAAATACCATGTATGACATTTAAGTGACTTTTCGCTTTTGAAATATGTTGTTCAGATACATATACACATGTAGACCCTTTTATAGAATTTTTTTTGGACTCTGGGGACCTCAAAATATATGTTTCCGGTGTAATCTTGACAAAAAAGCTTTGAGTGGAACACGATAGATGCCTTTTCTACCTATTATACACTTACGTGTAGGGAAATTAAACATCTAAATCTAACAGCAACATTATTTTCTATTTTACATATCACAGTTATTTTCTTGACGACGCCGTGTCCAACTGGTTAGGCGGCCCAGGTGAGATCCTGGGGGACCGAATGTAAGATTTGAATGGACGAAGCAAAATCTAGACGAGTATCTCCGGCTTTCTATGCCATTCGTTCCACTATTTGCTGCATAAACATCTTTACTACCGTTTGTTTCACCGTCATTTCATATCATCCACTTACATACCAGGCATAGGGCTGATCACCCATCCTTATTTTTATGAGATCCAGTGTCTCTGTTCCTCAACAGGCGTCTGACTTCAGGCGCTGGTTTGTGAGCCCTGAGGGATGTAAAATCCCATATACAATGGTCAATCAATAACTAATGCCTTATATTTTTTTCTCCTTTTAATTTTAAAGAAAATTAAACATTGATTACACAGCATGAAAGCCACAACATTGCGGATTAAATTGTTTCTTTTCAATCCCAATTCTTTTCCACAGTTTTAGTCCACCTTTTAATAAGAGTATGTATTCCTACCTGTGTGGTAAAAAGAACAGCCTGCTTCCGAAGTCATTGTCAAACAGATTTTTTCACGGCCTCTGCATCTGGAAAGTGAATTGTGCAATGAGCTTCCTTATCTCTCCAAATTGAAGCACTACAAATGTTCCGAGGCTATTTTTTTTCGTGTCTCCTAATTTTCCTGGGTTAACATTAGGAGTAACTATTGCGAACACACTTTTGAGTACCCCAGTTCTTGAATAATTGTCATTACACTGCTTTTACTGAGAGACGTAATGCAATACAATGCATCCGTTGCTATCTGCTGGTAAGCTTGAATGATGTCATCCACTCCCTCAATGTTGCGTTAAGTCACTGCAGTCACGGGTCTACCGCTCCGCTGTTCATCAGCCAACATGTTGGCCCTTCAGCTTTATTACATTGGTGGACCCATCTTCTAACCATGCTGTCATCCACTGTTGCATCAGCATACACCTTTGTGAGCCTTTCGTGAATGCAAATGGGGGTTTCACCTTCCACATTCAAGAATTCGATGACAGAATGCTGTCTAATAGGAACATAAACGTTAGCCACTTTGCAACAGGAAGTAGTGCTGCCATTGGTAGGCGTATGAAGTTGCTATTGCTGTGAAGTGGAGAAGACAATTTGAGGAATTGTGCAAAACTTAAATTGTTCAAGTAATTTTCTTAGTTCAGGAGAAAAAAATACTAGGATGATTTACTTATTGACTGACCCTCGTACGAGGAGGGTATAAAAAAAAAGAGAGAAATTGGTTATTTCCCCTCCCCATCATCTCACTAAGTTATGAGACTATTTCTCATAGCGGTCACACGCTACGAGTATCTGCTTCAGTCTTAACACACGTCTCAGCGTCTCGTCTCTCTGTCGGCATCAAAACAAAAGTGTGTCGTTCCAGCGGACTGGAATGCCTGCTTTTACACAGAAACACCGAGATGAAAACGTTCGCGCCAATATTTGTAACGTGCCTTTTGATTGGCAATTATTTAGCGTGGCATGTGAGTTAAATTGTGCAATTTTCAGGAGTCAGGCTTCAAATGACTAGTGGGGAAATTGCACTCTTATCTGCACCTCTTTCACACGCCTCCCGTAAGTTTCTCATTTTATCCACCTCCGTGTTTGCCATTGACGATTCCAGGAATTTTACTCTATTGACTTCTCTTTCTATCCTTGGTTTAGGCGGTCTCTGTCAGCTGCTGTTTTCCAGCCCCCTGTGTTATAAATTTCACTTACTAACTCTCCCAAACCCCTAACTCGCGTTTCCCTGACTAACAGTTTTTACCAAATTATCCGCAGAAAATTCTAATATTTTATAGTGCATGCTATTTACAAGGATATTTACAATATTTCTTACACACTCACTCACACACACACACACACACATACAGAGTGTTGGGGATATGAATCCGCAGATTTCGCGTGCTGGGCGATTCAAATATGACGAATAATAAAGGCCACTGACAATTTTGCTAATCTTGAAAGATAATGGAGATAACTGAACAATATTGAATATATTATCTACACAATCTGACAAGAGGGTAGGACTTACCGAATATTTTGCTTTGGTTTGCGGTCAGGCTAATGTTTTGTTTTGGTTTATGTTTGAAATCCGGATTGCGAATAATAAACACACAAACCTGTGTGTTTACTATCTACTACTGCCATTGACTAGGGGTCAGTGCTATCTCAGCGTGTTCACGAGACCTGAATTAAAAGCTGCGTAAGGGCCTACGTATAAGATTTAGTTGATGATCAAAGATAAATCAAATTTAAATGTGAATTATGGAAATTCTTCATTCAGGTGTATCGTGGAATAATTAAATCAAAGCCCATGTTTATCAAATAGGAAATTCATTCTAGGTCAATAACTACAACATAACAACTATAAATAACTGTAAATATGATATATACCTTTGCAGTAGATGCTCAAAATTTGACAGACCGTGCCGGGGCCTAGTGGTTAGACCACACGCCTCTCACTAACTTTGGGTTCTCTCCCAAGAGACCACTTTTGGAATTTTTGTTGGACAAAGCGACACAAGGGCGGCTTTTCATCAGTTTCCCCTGCCATCGCATTCCTCACGATCAAAACAAACAAAATGAATCAAAATATACTCCGTTAGAATCTATGCAGGCTTCGCATCTTCTTAGCTACTTGCATGATGCAACTGAGATAGCGTGTGTTTTCGTGGTAATTAGAGATAACGCAGTGTCACAGAAATACAAATAAATATCCGGGTTGGACTTTTGCTACTGCAGCGAGAAACAATGGCTATTGGTGTCAGAATAACCGCACAGAAAGGACCGAAGAAATTTGGCGTGCTGACAATTTTTTTTTTTTTTTGGTAGTGTTTAACGCCCGCTTTAACTACTAATGGCACCGCAGGCGGTGACACTGATGATACATGAATGATGATGGAGCACCGGTGGAATGCGATGGCGGGGGAAACCGGAGTACCCGGAGAAAACCCGCCCCAGCGCCGTTTTGTCCACCACAAATCTCACATGCGGTCGCTTGGGATCGAACCCCGGCCGTCTAGGTGAGAGTCGAGTGGTCTAACCACTCGGCCACGGCGCGGCCGGCGTGCTGACAAGACAATAACATCACTACGAGTATTACATTCTAGCCAAGATGTCCTATATGGAAGCAGATATAGGATACCATGATCAGTCGATATATAATCTCCCATTATATGCAGTGGTTTCTTGAAGGACACAGCTGAGCATTTCATTGAAAGGTACTGTAATGAAAGCATACGTTTCTGAAGTGTCTTCAAGTATGTCTTAACCTGAATAAATGTATTATAAAATGAATACATTTTGGGAAGTGTTTAATTTTGTAGAGCCCAGTTCCAAGAGACGGTGGATGAAATAAGCGGAACAACATTCAACTGCTTCAAAGGTGGATTTAGTGGCCGCTTGTTTAAGAAACACAAGAAAACCCCTGCTGAAGGACTCATTAAAATTACTAATTTCTCTAGGATGTATGTACAGTGCACATAGTAGAGCATGTGTTGAGTGCCGCTCAAAAATTCGATATCGAGATTTCACCAGAAATATATGTCTTAGGGCCTTCTGAATAAAAAAAGGTTTCTAAGAAGGGTCAGTGTGTGTGCGCGTGTGCCTGTGGACAGCATAGGTCAAAACTGAATAGTCGGTGAATGCCAAACATGATATTTAGGTTCAGTATCTTCCAGGAATGCAACACTAACATGTTCAGGTAAATCCCTCGCTCTCAAATACCCTTCACATGAAGCACTCTTCAAAAATCTTGAATTTCTCAAAAATGGCTGTAACAATTTTATTAAGGTACCATATGTTTAAGATATTTTCATGACAAAGAAATGGCACATCTTGAATTACCTGGGAATTAGGGTGTGTGATTACAACTAGGGGGAACCTCGTGCATTGTCACTTATGTGAGAGCTAATGGTGATCCAAGAGAAAGGGAAGAATTCAAAGAACCACAAGTGGTTACAGCCTGCAGGCAGATATGCAACATGTGCGAAATTCACTAACCCTTCCCGCAATCGTAGCTGGCCAGAGAGAGCGATTAACGACCCGTTCAAACAAGCAGCTCTCTAGTGTCTATGGGGAAAACCTTTTTCTTGAAGAAAGTATCCTTTTCATCTGTTTGGCAAAGCTACACCACAATTAGAAATACTCCTGAAAGATGAAAAGGTAATAATGGTGGATGAGAAAGCTACTCTGGCATTCGCCTACCGATCAAGAAAAAACACAACCTAGAGAAACACAAAGTCAGAGTAGACGTTTGACGTGAATCAAACCTAGGACCTCCAGAGTGTGAACTTCGCACGTTACCATGGCTTCATCTTAGTGAATTCTAAACTTACCTTATGGTAACCGAAATACCAGTGGTTACTGACAACTAACCACTATTACTGAAGCCACCAGAATTCAAATTGAAAAACAATGCAAACTCAACGAAGTATAAATAAAGAGCTAATTACCCAGTGCTACCTGGTAAAACATTTTCAGCTCATTTTTTTTGGTAGTGTTTAACGCCCGCTTTAACTACTTATGACACCGCAGGCGGTGACAGTGGTGATACATGAATGAAGATGAAGCACCGGTGGAATGCGATGGCGGGAGAAACCGGAGAACCCGGAGAAAACCCGCCCCAGCGCCGCTTTGTCCACCACAAATCTCACATGCGGTCGCTTAGGGTTTTCAGCTCAAAAGACAGCTCTTCTTTAACAGTAAATGTAAATATTATCAGTAAATGTGAATCGCACTGTTGCCCTCTTTTGAAATAAATGTATAAGTAGTTACTACTATCTTCAACCAAGATTTATCAAGTCTCAAGTAATCTCAATTCTCCGTATTTTCTTAACATAGATTTTAGTTGTTTGTTAATGAGGCTTACAATTGCTAGGATCATATCAACGCCTCCAGTGTGCTGGAATTTCTTCCAGCGCGAGCTCTTTGACATGCCAGTAGATCTACTGATACGGCATGTTGCTTTTAAGCACACATCTATCTGGGTCGGGTTTGAACCATCGACCTTGGGTCCAGAAGGTCAACACCTAACCAACTTAGCAACCTAGCCCGACTTATACCTTTAAGACAACCTACAGTCTGGTACAGCATTTTTCAGAAGCCATTCAAATTCCGAACATGGTTTACATGGTTAGGAATTAGGGGTATTTAGACGGAAGGGCCCCAATAACTAGAGCACAGCACTGCATGTAGGCCTTCGTGTACACTTTGTGCTTGCAACGTGGCCTCTGAGAGGCAGGAATGAAGGAGCGTCCCAGAGGCGACCAGATTTGGATGATCATGTGAACTAGCCATTACGAGGTCTATAAAGACTCCAACATAACACCAACCCTCTCGTCTCTACCCTGCCACAGCCATCCGCCCTCTAGAGACACAAGATGACTCCAGCTGTTCTGCCAAGAACCAAGTAGAAATCTTTCGAGAGTATATTTCACCTTTCTGCTATAACACAGGAATAGCCGTCACCTGGTCCTACACTCCTGAAACAGATTGGGTGAAACATACGAAGGGAAATGCTGAGAACAGGGAAAGTTAGACAGAAAGTTCGGCGTAGAAGAGAACGATCTCAGTATTTGCCTACCAACCCAGGATAAACACCCCTCTTTTTTATCAGCGGAGGTGGAGAGTCGCGCTCATTGAGGGGCGTAAAGTGAAGATCGCTCACGCCGGTTCCCCAATGACCAGGTTTATCTTGATATAGACTGCTAAGTTCTGCAACACTCTGTAAGGGATATCTGCACAGGTCAAATACGGGGTAGTTGGACCACCTGGCATAAATAGAAATACGACTAATTTAGTCTACTAGAATTAAAAGCTAGAAATTTCCTTAGCATTAATGTATTAATGTTATTTCACTTTTCAAATAAAATTAAACTTTACGTTCCTAGCCTACTTCAGATGCATGAAAGAGCATTATAAACCGATTCCTATATAATGTGGTATATCATGAGGCTTTATGCCGTTTATCCTAGACTTCCTAACATGAGAAAAAATTCATGCGTACTTTGGATTGAACTTTGGAGGTTGCAACGCTATAGGTAAAAAAAAGTTTTCTTCATTTTGTTGTCTTAAATATGCAGTGTTTGTTCTGTATGAATTTCTGTGAAACTACAATCAGCCATGATACTTTAATTCTACGTTAAATTATTTGCACTATCCTAAGGGATTTTTTTTTCTTGTGCTATGAATGACCAAGTGGCGGCGCCGTAGCCAAGTGGTTAGACAGCTCACATCTCACCTAGGCGGCACGGGTTTGATCTCAAGCGCCCATATGTGGGATTTGTGTTGGAAAAAGTAGTGTCTATGTTTTATCCGGGTGCTCCGGTTTTCTCATTCCACCAATTGCTCCATCATCACCTTTGCTATCATGCATTTCCGTTGCATTTTATATTATCCATTTCCTCACGCTCATGACTGGCTACGGTTGGACAACTTGTTCCAGGTTTTCCATTCTGTGGCTTCGTGCTGTTGGCTCCCCGACAGGTTTCTGACCCCTAGGTATACGCTTGTAAGTCCTGGAGAGTCATAAATAACGAGAGGGTAAGCCGAATACTAAAAAAATAAATGACTAAACATCGTTTTATCATTAATAATCCTAATTTCCGGCAAAACTTCTTTCAGATTTTACTCGATGCTCATTTCAAAACACACAGTTAAGTTAGAATAATTAATTTATCTTGATCATTGCCTGTAATGTTTCGTTTAATCTATTGTTATCTGTTACTTAACGATGCCACTATTGAAAATAAATCAGTAATTAAAACGCATTCAAAAAGACTCAAAGCAAATTCACGAAGTCAGGACTAAGCAAATTTGATGCATCTGAAGTAAAGTTTTTATGCTCAAAACGTTCTCTTAAATCGATTTACACATCCAACTTAGGAAACGGAACTCCAGATCTTTTCATATGCTAATGGCCAATTCTTGGCTTTCTCTCATCAAAACCCCTTTATATTCCCTTAATCTCAATCACTATTATAATTGTCTGTGTTTCATGGAAAGTAGTTCCTGGTTACGCAACGGCTCCTAACAACTTAGAGGAGCGTAGTAGTACATCTCCTTTAAACTCATAATATGGACCACAAATCAGTGCAGTGTGTGGCGCACTTGTTTCTGAAACAGATTAGCTTCAGGTATATACTGAGTGTTTATTTTTAGTTAATCCAATTAGTTTAAGAAAACGGATATCACTTCATTTTGAGCGTCTAGGCTTAATATTGTAGGAGGACTTTTGTTATCAACCGTACGGTTAAAACCGTAAATTTGCAGTTTTCGGTGTATGGTTGGGACATTAAACCGTACGCAGTAAATGCGGTGGTACAATACAATTAAAGTTTTTTTTTGAAATTGGTTAGTTCTTACAACTTGGTTATCCCTACATCATCTAAAAGGCTCACTACCAATAGGCAATTTGGAGCCCGCCTGTTCGGAATCGGGATGGATGAGTCTAGGGAATAAATGATGTCCACTTTCATTTATTACTCCCCACTTTCATCCCTCTACTGGTCTCTGGAGCATGAGATCTTGAAGGTTGTACTTCTCAGGGTGCGGTGCACATCCCGTTCATTAAGCTGTAAGTGAATATTGGGGTCTGGGATTCCAAATATAAGCACTACGAACCCTTTATAATTTCCAGAATCGATGTTTAATTTAATCACTTATCGACACCCACAGTCCGTTGCCAGGTCAGAGCCACACCTTTAAAGCCTATTTCTTCTGAGCGAAACTGCGTGAACATAAAAATACAAGCTTCATTTTGTAATTTGTTCCCGTAGAGTAGTGAACTTACGCGACATCTTTCATGCACTTTCGTTACATTCCCCACGTGTTTTAGCTTCACTACATTATAAGCGAGAACTCCGTGCCTTGTATCTGCACTGTCCTGCCGAGAACTGCTCGGGACATGTAAAGCAAAACTCAGGTGTTTAAGACCCCGTTAATAACGGTCGATCACACCTGCACCCGACGAGGCGTGAAAATTGGTTGGTTGTTTGTCCATATCCTGTCCTTTCCAAAACTCGTTTACTGTTCAGCAAGAAACCGAATTTTCATTCCTTCGTTCCACAGCGCTTAACAACTCTCCGAAATATATACTTCTACTTTTCCCTCTTCCGCTATATGTTTGACTTAAATCATATATAAATTAATGACAATAATTTAATTATATTAATTATGATCTCCGAATATTAGTTATACTTATTATCTTGTTTCTATGATTGATAAAAACGGGTCCAATTTTTACAATTAGGCTGTATGAAATAAGAAATCCAACAACTTTGGTGAACCATTATTGCCTTGTTTCCTCCGCTCATGCCGAAAAGGGCGTTGGTGTGTGTAAAGCGAGTTCATGATTCCTATGCCTCATGACTGTCTCCGTGAGTCACAACTATGGGATGATAATGGGAAGAGGGGCGGGGGAGGGAGTCCACAACGAAAGCCGAATATTGAATCCACTTCCTAATATGTGCAGTTATCACCAATTCAAGTGAAGTTGACGAGTTTTGGTGACGATTATTCACATTTTGAGACTCAGAGGAATACTGCTTTTTTTTTTTTTTTTTTAGTTGTTTTTTTTTTTTGTAGTTTTTATTTTTAGTTTTTCATTCAACTTTCTCAGTCCTAGGTTGCCGCAATGGAATGCTGATTTCCGGGTGCATTTACCAAATTAATTTGATATTAAAGTGAGACACAGAAATCGGTTTGGAACAGCCACAGGATAATGATGAAGCAACCTTCACTTTTAGAGAATAAACTATAACGTGTTATCTATGTTTACTTACTCATTTGATGTTGACATTTTATAATTTTAATTGATATTTGCTTTATTTCTTACTTATATAATGCGCGTCTTGAAATATTTGTTAAAAACTGCCACCGTACAGTTTTCTGTTCAAAACTGCGATTCAGTTTTATATGCATGTGCGGTTTTCGATTGTTGAAGGTTGGCAACAGTGAGAGGGACTTAGTATGGCTATCGTGGTCTGCGCTTTGCATTCACGAAACTCTTCATAAAGCGCGCAACAATAGTTTCTTCCGACGGTTTATTAGAAGACATTCCGACATTGAAACTGAGAAATGAAACAAATGTAGTGGTCGGTAGTGTTTTAAATGTACATGGTGACACATAACTTTATGGATTAGATTTCCTTGGTTAAAATAGAAACATACATGAGAACATAAGAAAGTGCAGCATTTTTTACCATGGAGTGTTATAAATGAAGCATTTGTACTTTTTCACCATGAGAAATATTTTGAAGGTAAGGAATAAATCTATTTTTGGTTAGGCATCTCGAACGTACAACAAACAAAATAATGGAAACCATTGAGCCTTTCATTGACGTCGCAATACAAATCTGACGTTTTTAAAAACTGAACCCAACTTTGAATTAATATTATGTATGGAGTTCTACATGTCCGTCATTCCTTTTGTTTTATCATGCGTTCATATGTAGTATGAAGCATAGCTGGGATAACAGTAAAGTTACTGAGGATGGGTTCCTCCAGCTGATCCATATTCTTGAAACGTCTAGCATAGATGATTGTCCCTAGAAGAAAAAAACTCTGGAGGTGCCAATCGTGATAGTGGCAGCCATAGTAAAGTGCAAATGCCTCTGAAAATAAAAATAACTATGATATTTAAAACAAATTATTATAGTAAATATCTTTGCAATTAATTAGTATTTTTACCGGCCACGGAGGTGTTCCTCAAGTAAATCTCCCGTACTAGCAGTGTGCGCGGGAACACCATCCTGTTGGAACCACCCATTCTCTACTTCAACATCGTCCAGTTGTTCAATGGTCTCTCTTCAAAATTTTAATTAGGCATGGAATAGCATTCAGTCTAACTTTAAATAAATCCGAGCCGATAACTTTGCCGCAATAGAGCAACCCAAATAGCTTTTTTTTGGAATAGAGACAATATTTACAGGTTCACTAGGTGATTCTGTGCCCATTATATGGCAATTCTAGGTGTTTACAGAGACTCATAGCTGTAACCAACACTAGTAAGAAGTAAACAACATATCTATATTGTTACCAGAAACGAAATCACAGAATTGTAAACGCAGGGGCAGGTCTGGTTCTTATAACTTACGCCGCCGTGTAATTTTAAAGGGGTGCAACTTAAGGAGCTGTATTAAAGCCGTTTTCTAGGTTCCAAGTGACAAATAGAGTTCCTTGCTTAGTTGGCGTAAAGGTGTTAGAGTCTGACTAATTATTACATCTCTTAATGCTACGAGGGCTTCATTTTCTATTTACCTCGTCGTGACGTTCACTCTTTAGGCTCTCCAAACGATCGAAATCGAACTACACAGCTATCAACCGGCAAGAAAATGTTTACATGAATAAACACTCAGTGAAAGCTAGCAGTACCTAACGTTGCACCATACATTTATGTACGCATGACTCGTTAAAGTACGGCATGCCATAGTAAAGTAATCATGGTTATCTTTTGACATTTAGCTTGGAATCTTGGAATTCGGGTTCGCTGTCCAGATAATCATAATTTTTGTTATACCCTACTTCTATTTACTTTGTTTGCTGCAATCTTCTCTTTTTATACACATATATACACATATATGTATACAAACAAATAACACCCATGTCCAAGGCGGGACTGGAACCCAAGATCCTGGAGCCACGAAGCACCAAAGCGAGGCACCTTAGTGAACGCGGCCATGGAGACCGGTTAAATTAAGCGGTTCATATTTTACTGAGATATTCCTGCTTTTTTATAAACCCCTGATTTGTTCACAGCTTCTCTGCTTTATTTTTTTTTTTAATATCTCTACTCTGTTTTCTTTTTTAGATGCTTTATACAGCACATTTGTTATTTTAGTTTATTTGTTTTTCATTTTTATTTGACGGACGTTTCGTGTTTTTTGGTCTTTATGAACTAACAAAAGTTATGCTATATTAGCTTATTATGTATGCAACTTTAAAAGGTTACGTAAGGAGGGATAAGATGCAGGAACACTGGAAGTGTGTATTATATTTGTAGGCGCCATGATTGGAATGGCACCGTCCGGATTTGCTGGATCGGTTTTCATCTCTAAGTATATAAAAATTGCCCTAGTTTGGGCAGTATACAACCAATGTGTATAACCATTTAAATGTGCCCATTAACAACCATATAAAGGAATTGTGTATTGGGGGCTCAGCCTCATATATTCAGATGTAAAATGTCGGTTGGTGAAGGGTTCTAACCACCAGGTATTCAAGTACGAAGTTTTCTCAACACTCAAGTCCTCATCGCTGTTTAACCGAAACATTCCAGCAATCGATGTGGAAGTGAATCTGCTGCATTGCAAATTGCACAGTTGTGCCATCCGGTGACGATGTCTTTTGTCTGCCGTAGGAAGAATTACATTAAGTAGCTCATAGGTTACAGCTATCCATTCCGCATTAATCTGTGGAAGACCAAAACAGTTCCAAATGTGTTTCCAAGGTAGTTGTAGGACTTCCAATTGGACATGAGGGGCAACAGTAATAGGTTGCTAAACAAAGGCATAAATATTCTTCACAGAGCAAAAATCACCACTGTCAACCTTCTTCGCTAGTCACACACTGAAAACATGGTACGTTGCATGGAACAACTGTGGAATCTTGTCACGTTCGCCATGAGTCCAAAACGATGCTTACTTTCGTTGTAATATGATATCCATTGAGTCCTCTTGATCAACCAGGGCAAACAGGAGTAGTTTAAGCATAAATGCCTGAGCCTAGAGAGCCACATCTAGTAATCGCCTGCCACCTTGGCCCTTAGGGAGACGCAATTGGGTACATACATTGCGATAAAGCTTCCCGGTCCAAATAAAATAAGTTACTACCATTCAATTCTTTGGCAATGGCATTTCTTAGGATGGAATACACGGGCAAGTAACCAAATTCTGCTAAATGCAAAAAAATACAGAACTATATACGCTCTACCAAGTTCAACGTCCGTGTTTTCTATTTATACATGACACCACGTAAGATATTAATGCGAGATGTCCAGTTGCAGTCACTCAATTCCGACTCGTCACTGAAGTAGATCCCCAAAATCTTCATACGCTGTTCAACAGGAGTGCCTAAAGGTAAGGTATGTGGAGTCTTTAATCCAATTAGCAATATCTCAGACTTCCGTAAATTAAATGCCATCCCAATATTATCCTCATATTGCTTTAAACAATCCCTCAGGTGAAAAATTTCTCAATCTGTGTTAACCATTACGGCAACACCATCTGCATATGCTCGCACCGCAAGTCACTGCCCATACACATTGACTCTAGTAAAAGCAGATTGCAGCTGTCGAAGCAATTGATCAGCATACAGTGGGAACCGTGTCATCGACAAGGAACAAGCTAGGGGAACGGAGCGTTTAACCGGTACTGCCGCTGTTAAAATCCATTGCAGAGGACTTTGGATGTAGCAACATCATACAAGTCTCGGATTAGGCTCAAAAGCTTTTGAGGCACTTTCAAAACCGCCAAACGTGTCCATAGCAACTCGCGAATGACACTGTTTAAGGCACTTTCAAGGTCTAAGTTTATCATAGCAGCAGAATTCCATTCCTGTATAAAATAGAGGTCCCGGGTTCGATTCCCAGCTGGGGCAGGGAATATTTCTTTAACCAGAATTATTCCGTATCCCGCACAGAGTCTGGAAGTATGTATGTGAGAGTGAATGTGTGAGTGTTTGAGGAAATAAAATGGTTAAAACCCAACGTAAACAACCTACAGAACGAGTTGTTTCTAATTCGAAGCCCCCAAAATGACCTTAGATGTTAAAGGGGGCTACATAAATGAAACAATAATATATATATTCCGTTCAGTCCGTTTCCATGGAGTATAGCCATATGCCGATTGCTGATTTCAGTGCCTCATTTGTCGCAATGCGTTGGTCAGCCAGAAATTTCCTCATGGGATCAAACAGATGAAAGTGCTACGGTGCATGGTAGGTGATGGAGCACCTCCCAACGACAGTAGCAGCAATATGGGGGCGAGCATTGTCATGAAGTTTGACATCGTCAGCATTAATGATGTGGCGTTCGTCACTTCACCAAGGTTTTAACGTAGGTTGTGGCATTCACAGTGATGTCGAGTTCAGCAAAGTCCACCAATAAAACACAATGCATATCGCAAAACACTGATACAAGCACTTTCCTAGCATATTGAGTCCCTTTGAATTTTTCCTTTACTGGGAAACTAGGTTGTTTCCACTCCATATTTGGCTCCTTCGCTTCGGGCATGTAATGGTATGCGCACCACTCATCACCAGTGACAATTCCTTTCAGAAAATCATGTCCTTCTGTGGTGTGCCGCGTTAAGTGGTCCAAGCTTATCATCTTTCGCTGGCTCTTGTGGCCGTCTGTCAGATTCTTAGGCACCGAGCGAGTTACTTTACGAAATTTATACGTGTCATGAACAAATTCGTACACTGCACCCTAGGAAATGCTGAGCTCTGACGATAAGGTATGCAGTTGCACACGCTGGTCGTTCAAAATTGCCGCCTCAATGCCTCTGATATTCTGCGGGGTTGCAGATGTTCCCGTCCTCCCGGAGCGTCGCGAATCAGTAAGGTTCACACGGCCCTCTTGGAAGTATGCAGAACACCTGGAGACATTGATATGGTCCATAAAATTATCCCCATACACGCCATGCATGGTCCCTGTAAATTTCACTCGGTTTATTCCCTGTGGCCTTCACCTCTCTGTCCTTCACACATGGACGACAGTAGCATGCGCGCCATTCTTTTTGTGTGTTTCACGCTTCTCTAGCTAGAGTTGCACATAAAACAAAAAACGCCCTTTGTAATGTAAACTCCAACTATATTTGTGTGAAATTGCAACATTCTAGATGCAATACCAAGGCAGAAAAGAATTATTGTGTATTACTTTCCGATCCGCCCTCGTATTTTGCGGTACTGTTGGGGCGCTCTTCCTTCCTGGGAATGTCTCGTCTACATCCGGGATTCTCAGGCTGCGGGTGGTTCATGTCTGTATAGCCCTCGTCGGAATTGGTGCAGTTGAAGTCGTTAGTGGTTCCTTCCTTACTAGAGCACATCGTCGTCCGAGCAGCTCGCCTTTCATGTCTTCCCATCGTCTCTTTCTCCCAGGGTTCACGTTTGAGGCACAAAAGGGCCGCTATAGTTACGTCGAGTGCTGTGCTCCACTTACTTGAGGTCCACACTTCTTCTAACTACTTCTCCCAACTATTCTTGGAATGCCACCTGCGGCAATTATTATGTGTAAACTCCCATCTTTGGAAATGCATTTGCCCAGTTGAAAAACATTTTATTGACAGTATGGTATTTACTTTTTTACTTATTACATACTTTGCTGGTAAAGCTATTCATTACAAGTAAATGAAGATTAATCGAGTAAGAAAAGTTCTTGCACCTTCAAATACAGTTCATGGGAAACGTTTGTTTTTCATAACACATTTCTACTGCTGTGCTTGATTTCTAAAACCTCTCATTGGCAAACAGGTTGGAAGATGACCTATTATCATTCCTTTAAACCAGAGCAATTTATTTTTGGTGCTTACCTTAACTTTTTTTCTCCATAGGTTTCCCTCCGTTCTGGGGATAGTATTTTATTTTGCACAGAATTTCAACACAGCAAATTCAGAAGGTTCACTTTACATTCAACAGGTTATCTTTAAATTTTCATCTTGCAACGAACAAATAAACATCTCTTGTAAACAAATAAACAGAAAACTACGTACGCTCGTAAGGTAAACTAACCTAAATGGCACACGGATGAGCGAAATGAGATAACATTTACTGTCACGCAAATTGTTAGTAAAAGAACACTTCTTTATGGTGTTAAATAAAATCTTGAGAATCCCAAGATACAAGATTATGGTTCCTATATTTGTGAATTATACATCTCTGTGAATAATTAAAACAAGACAGAAAAGAAAAGCGATGAGAAGTTCTTTCTTATGTATAGAACATTTTTCCAATACACATGCTTCGCAATGTTTTCTCCAATTGACGAATTACGTCGCGATTGTTCTTTATTTCTTCGGCTGCTTGAAGTATTCTTTCTCGTAACTATTACTCATTTTTGTTACGTTTACGTGAGCTTTCTTTTCTGATTGTGTGGGGATTGTGGTAAACCCAGGTGTGTATATTATGTTAATTAGTTACTCTATTTCTGCTAAACGTTGTTTCATTCATGGCAAGAAATGTTAGGGGAGAAATTAAAGAAACCATTCGGTAAACGGTGTACAATTATAATTTATGTACTTCATCCGAATGGGCTGAATATGATAAGGCCTAAGCAATTCTTAATTTTAATATTCTCAAAAAGGTCAATTGGATAAGCTAATAGTGCAAGCAAGCTCTTCTAGACGCTTCTTCCACCGAGTGAAAGATTTATTCTTCTGATGAATCACTTTTAGATCAATTCTTTGAACATGAGGGGATACGCCTTCTGTATCTAGAAGTCTTACTGTATGTAGAACACTTTGACAAATGAAAACATATATGCTATCATGTGGTGTTCGTCTATTTGGAAAAGTTTTTCGACTAATTCTTGCTGCAACTACCGCATTACAATCAGTAAAGAGTAGTATTTCAAGATACGTAGCATTAGTAAAGTAAACCATTTTGGAACTGATATTCCATTGCTTCTAAAGCAAGATATAAGGGCAATAAACAACAGCTGAAATGAGCTTCTTCCGATCTTACAGCGCTGTCAAGTTCAGTAATCTCGAAACTAACTAATGAGGTGTATTCCACAGAGACACATTTGGAAAGCTTGCAATAATAGTAAGATTGAAAATTGTTTTAATTCAAATACATTTAAACATATAGAAAATATTTATCACTGAATTTCCATTAAGAGTTATTGTAAAAGTGTTTACGTTTCTAAAATCTTCATCTAAAATAATTAAGGTTAATACTAAGAATATTCACTTTTGTCTCAGCACCTACTTTAAAAACAGCAAAACTGCTTTAGAATACATTGTAAACAGTCATCCTATTTAAGGATAGTCAAAGTCACTCTATATAATAATAATAATAATAATAATAATGTTTATGTTTCCCTTCTTAGAAGTAAAAGATTAGCAAAAGGATCCTCAGACCACTAGAACTTCGACGTAGGCTACATAGCAGAAGACCTTTCACCTTCCAAGCATAATGATTAAGAAAGTGATATGGGATAGAGTTGTGATGGTGATTCTGACATCGAAGAGGATAACACTGAGGACATAAAATGGTGTGAGGGAATATATCAAACACAACCAGAAGCGTTTCTTTTCCCCTAAAGTTACATACAACCTTGCGATTGTTTTAAAACATCAATAAAATAATATTATTTCATTTCTTGTTTTAAAGGAAAGTACTTTGTATTCGAGGTAATCAGGTTGAAGGTTTCTAAAAAGACATAGTGTGTGTAAAAGACAAATCAATCGGGTTCTTTGGAGGAAGGTAAAGAGAACAATCTTTCCTCATTGTGCGAGTACATTGTACCATGGTTTGATGACAACATTTTCCGGTTTCCAAAGGAAACGGGTTGACTCAGAACATGTATAATATTTCTTTCTTTCTCTAATGTTCTGGTATCGAAACCCAATTTAATCAAGCTACCTTTGAGATATTATTTCAGAATTTAACCTCATTTTTTAGCTTTACATCTCCTTTACAACCTAATTTGCGCAAACATTTCATATTTCATTTCATCGTATGGTATCATTTGTATAACTAAAGACGCTAACCTTAGATCTGGATGAGAGAAACGATAGGGAGACAGAGATGAGCATGTGTCGAATGCGATACATTATTAAAAATTGCAATAGCATACCATTGCTACTGGTTCCTGAAACACGACTTCAACACACAATGGAGAACCAAAAAATCCTAGGAAACTATGAACAAAAGGAAAAGGGAAGAAACTCAGACTTCAACTGACAGTGCACGCATGTTCTGTTAGTCAATTATAACAATTCAAACTGTCAAATATTTCTATGGGGTCTTTGAGACTTACGTTTCGTTTAATTTTACACAATAGAACACAGTCCTTGTAGAGATTTCTAATTATCACTCAATTTCTAAAAGGTTAGCAGTTCTTCTGTACTTTATGAATTCTCTGTTCCACCAGATTAGCCTTGAAGTTGAGCAGATTCATTGGATAACCTTTTGGAATTAGACGACTGAATTGAGATTTTGCACCTGAATAGTTGCTCGGACTAATTTTTGGGGGAATTAAATTGAAAATCACGGTGCACATCATGGATTTTGTTTATTTCGTTAACGCACTCAGGATTTCGTTGTGTTGCATAATGCCACTTTTTGAACAGTGGAATAAATTACTATGCATTGACCTATAATGTATCCATTTGTTTCCTTTTGCAGCATAAATGGCTTATTTGAATTTTATTCCTGATTGGCAAAATATTATACGGCCGCTTTTATTTCCCTATATTTCTGCTATACATATGTAAGTCCTCCGGATTTCAATTCTTCAAGCCCACTTGGGTATAAATTAAATGCGCTTCTGCATTCTAGGTTCAGCTATTACCAATAATAGGTTAACATGTGATATGCATTTGTTTCTGGGTGGGTTATGCCATAGAGGTTTGCTCACTGGAGATATCCTTCCTCAAATGATTTCTCCCTTAGGCATACGTTCCTCGGCTGACAGTGTTTCTTGACTTCGCGTGTAGTCGGAGTTCACTTTTCTTTATTTCTCTTGTTAACTCATTATTTTCCGTTATTTCTTTTATAGAAATCTAATGTATTATCCATTTCTACTTTGATTATTTCCAAGTTACTACTTTTAGTTATATACAATAATAAACTGTCGCATTTGTTGGGATTGTTTATTATAAACATACAGATATTCGTGTAACATTCACTTGAACTTTTTTTAAGTGCAGAAATAAGTTACTTTTACCGTCCCAAAATGGAACAAAGTATGTCGCATTATCATTCATTTGTCAATATATCAGTATCTTATACAAGTTGAATCATGACAGCGACGAATACTTATATCACTTATGTTTTATTTTCTTTGCGTTTTGGAGCATCAACGCTTGTGTTCTGTTTTTAACATTGTCAATATCAACATTAACCTAAAACGTGCGTTTTATTATTGAAGTGGTAAGGGATATTGTTATGACAAATCTGAGTAGCTTAGTTGGTCGGTTGGCTGCGGCACACCGGCGGTGCTGTTATCATCCTGGCAATTGAAAGCGTCATTACCAAATAAATAAAATGTTAGTTCTTGGAAGCCATAAAACCTCAGTAGAACGGAGATACTGGTAACTCCAGATCCTTATAATGATTTTGTTGATTTATTATGTATTTGCTTACGTATATTCATGACGAAAAAATAATTTCTCAGTCTAATAACTTTCTGTGAGATTTATGAATAATTAGGAAAGACAAACCATTGCTTTGAATTATGTTTGCTAAGGAGAAAAATTCTTTTAGTTTGATAGATTTCTGTAAGGGTATTGTAGGTTATGGTGGGTGGGGGGGTAAATTAAAGGAGAGTGAAGAGAGCAAGAGAGAGTTAGAAGAGAAAGAGTGAGAGAGAGAGAAAGCGTTCATGCATTATTCGGCCTGCTCCAGTTTTACAGTGCAGTCGTCTGGTTAGGGAGGCTGTTCCAGAATTGCTGCACGCCAAAGATCACCAAGTTGCTCATATACTCACAAGGGTATGCCCACAATATGCCTCAAGAATTGAGAGCAACCTATCGTCACGGCTGAATCGAGGGCAAGTATTGTGCTGTGGAGTACTTCGGCTCAGAATTGGAGTTGCCGCGTTATGGTTTAGGTGTGGTGTGCAATTTTCTTGGATTCATCTAGATACCATGCTAAACTTACATTCTCTCCTTTATTTATTTGCTATGATTTAAATTACAAAAAACAACAACAAAACAGACAAGAAAACAAACAAAGCAATATTTTTGAAACTTCTGAATATTCTTGCTTTATTCTTACTCAGGAGCAATAGGAAAGCTTTGTCGTATTAAATTAATAGGATTTTAGGAACTTTAGGCAAACAAAGGTTCAGATTCTCATATGTTCCTCTACTAGTCGTCCTCATCAATTTGCTCTCACACCTCAGTTTTCTAGCTTATACTTCACAAACCAGTAAAGTAGTAGAGTTGACAAAGCTCTTTTTTAACTTTTCAAACCCTTTTATTCGCTGAGCCCGCATTTCAAATGGTTGAGAGAGAAAGTATAAAAAGTTTCATTTCAAATATCGCAAGTTAAAACAGCATACTGAGGGCACGGGATACAAACGTAAAACCTGGTTCGTTTGCTATCTGTGGAAGTATGTGAATGCATATATTCACTTTTTTATTACATTTCCTCCTCATAAGTTTTGTTTCGGTGTTAGATTTAGCAAGGCTCCAGACAGAACTTGACTTCGAAAGACGAGTAATGTTATTTCTAGGTGACGGTTTGCAATTACTATAGATGCCATCATCTCAGCCACTGGTTATTTCTATCGTTAGCATGACAGCTTCAGTGACCTGACTAGCGTTACCACCGGTTGATCAAATGCTACACCTGAAGTTTAAGGTAATTATTACTTAGCGCACACTGTCTTATATCAGGTGGCCACGTAGTTAAAGTGCGTATGTATTCCTTCGTGCGTTAAAATTTGCAGAACAAAACGGGGCTATTTCATGTTAAAAACCACGAGTGAAAAAGTGGCTTGATCTCCACTGATAATCAAGGGGGGTAAAACGAAGGTTACTCACGTTAGTTGCTCACTGGCGGATTTTAACATAAAATAGTCCCGTTTAGTTGAACGCATGAAGGGACTTACACACACACACACACACACACGCACATGCACACACACACTTCAAATATGCGGTAGTTGGGTAAGCTGATGGGCGTTTTGTTTTCAGCAGAAAGAACATCTGCGACAGTAGAGTGCCACAGTCCTGTGTAGTATTTGTTTTTATACTAAGATTGTGAGAAAGTGAATGACTTTGAGATTCAGGAAAAGTGTAGACTTTAGCGTAGGGGTGAGCAACTGGTTGACATTTTGTAGGAGGGCCTGTCACATGTACATAGAATTCAATATCAAACCATGCCAATGTATATAACTCAATATAAAAGCGGAAATGTGTATGATATTATAATACTAAGGAAATCAATGTTAAAGCCGTTAAAAATATTTAGCTGTAGAAAGATGTATAAAACGAAATTGTAACCTAGATAATTAAGGAAGAGGCGAGCTAGCTTAATTCCAGGTAATGGTCCACTAACCCCCACTTAGTATTGGAAGCTAAGTAACTACAAATAAAAGAAAAAAGGATATAGAAAAGAAAAAGTCAAGGGTAGTGACTTGACTTCCGGGAAACAGAGGGAGTTGGAAAAATAGAAGGAGTGAAATATAAGATACAGAGAGATGGAAGCATTGGGTTTTTATAGGACGCGGCATTAACGAAATTTGGAACAGCATATTTTCATGACATGTTATGTGAAGCAATTAAGGGAACTATCAAAGATGTTTTTATATTTTGTGGCGCGAAGGTTGGCGTCACCCAGTGTAAGTATAAAAAAAGGAGTATGCCCAAACCTGTACTCTCTACCCGTGTTTATTCTTCATTGTGAGCAGAATGTATTTGAAGTGACGGAGGCAGATCCACGTGCTTAAGGGGTGGGCGAACGATGTGTGTATAGATTAGGCTCCTCGTCAACTTGTTAAAGTGGTGGGAATATTAATAATGTAACTATATTATAGGGAAGATGCAATCCGCCGATTAAGGTTTTAAAGTATTATCAGGAAGGAAATAAATTCAAATATTAAGAGAATTGGAGTGTTTATCACTTTGCCTCACCTACAAAGTTACCCTAAGATAATTAGCTAGGCAAGAGAAGGATTGGACTATTAATCAGTCGCTGGGCCGAGAACGCCGGAGATCACACCACTGCATTGGAGCCCTTGCAGCACTATGTGTAAACAAAAGAGAACAAATTTGCTCGATGCTCATGCGAATCGCCTACTATATAATGGCAAGCAACGACGCGGAAAGCAGTAGAGCTAATTCCTTCAGTGCTGTGGCTGTATGCAATATTTTACGTTTGAAATACATAATCGATCTTTCATAGATTAACACACCTACTCTAGGTTCATGATAGGTAGAACAATTGCTCTATTATATACCTTGCATTAGTATTTATACTTTGGATATGAACGTATGCATATTTTCATACATTTGATGCTAATTGGTAGTTATAATACAAATAATTCCCCAAGAAATAATAACAATCATTTAACCGTTCATATAACAAAACAAAAAGCCCCTCAACTTGATTAATAACATTGTTATCACCCAATAGCATGGGAATCACTGTTTAACCAAACACTCACATTTTTAGCAGTGAATACTAACAGGCATCTTGGTAACTCTTACCAGCTGATATAATTTAAAAGAAACCTTCTTCTGTTTGGTAACCGTACTCACTTGAATGGGTTGCTTAATTGCGCTGCAAATTTAATTTTCTGGGTGAAAACTTTTGCTAAAAACTAAAGACTTATTCCGACACTTTCTATAATGAAGAAAGATTCCTCTTAGGCATGTATAAACGTAAATGTCGATAGCTTACATTTTCGATTACATTCTGTTCCTGACGTTTTAAAGTGACACACGACGTACTATACCAGTAAGAAGATAATCCCTGCTGTCACATGTTTATCACTGTATGCACAGAGCAAGTCTGTTAGCTACGGGTCAAATTCAAGCGAGTTGGGGACGTGTGCTCTAGCGGTATCGAGCGGGATGCCCATACGCGGCGTCTTAAGCCGCATTTCTAACGCACCTTCTTCGATTCTCATTAGATTGCGCACCCTTAACAGGTTTTTTTTTTGTGGTTTTCACAGGTTTTAGAAAATATTGGTGTGCTCTGTATACTAATACGAATATTCCTATCCCTAGTCACCCTTCATTTCATTGCCTTTCGTCTTTCAGTGTCGCAGATTCTGGTGTGTGGAGCATGCAGTGGATCTACTACGAGAGAGCACTATTTCTTCCCTGGAATGAAAACTTCTGCCCAAACCTATCCGTGAGGATAGGTGACATCGAAATGGCTTCCGGGAATAGTTTAAACCGTAAACCAGAGATATCATATTTGGGGTCATTTGATTTAAATTGGAGCTCATTATGCTTACTTGCCTCTCCGACGTAAGAGAAATGTATTTATATTTAATGAACCTCAAATATATTTTAAAATAATTAGTATATATTAAATTTCATAAAATAAGTTTAGTATGCACTCAAATTTTCAGATATGTAGGTATGGATATTTAATAAAGTAATAAGTGACTAAACCTGTAAAACAACAGAATTATATCTTGCCTATGTTTTCAAAATATTCAGAAAGTGTCTTTAAAAACTGTAAATAAATATCTATAATATCAGGAAAGTCAGCTTTATGCTTCCTATTATAGTGGCGTTTGAGGCTGAAGCATTATATATGTGCAGATTAGACACCGAATATTACACAATATGATTTGTTATTTTTGTAAGTAACAAAATATTCCCTCTGAAACTGTGGCGGTTTTGGTTGGGGCTTTGGAAGAGGAGGAGGAAGTTAGGTTGCCGGCTAGCTCTGGAAATGGTTTGATGATCTCAGGCTTTGCGGGGAGGAACCTTAATGAAACGTAATCACCCGTTTGCATCTGTACCTGAATGTCCTTTATTGTCCCGCACCCAATACCTCACACAACCTCCTGGCCGTCCAAGTTCCAAGAATTTGTTTTAGGGCCGAGCCTCGCCAAAACCGTTCATAAATAAAGCCAACTATTTCACCTTTCCCGTCACGCTTATCTCCCTCTTAATTTCCTTCCCACGGAATCAAATCCCCTTACATCGCGAACTTGTACACTGTCGATATGCCGCTAGCTATAACGCGTCGCGGGTTAACTACACCGTGTCTGACGTTCAAGTGATGATGTGAACTCCGTATTTTTCGGGGCTTCAACGGTAGACAAAAGTCTATTCGCCGCCCACTTTCTAGGATGTGCCTAGACACTTGCTACTTCGGTTAATTTTACCGATTTTACTAGCTGAGAATATATTGCATTTTATATTTCGTCGCGTTTTCAAGCATTAAATATATGTTCTTATGCATTTAAAACTTTAAAGTCATTTTTCTCCGCTTTCTGTTTTTCAACATTTTTCATTGTACAAAATGCTCCTTGCAATGCAATTCTTAATAATGTTTTGAAACTTTTCACACACATTCTTAGATAGTTTATGCATAATACTTGGCATTTTTATGCTCTAGATGGAATGGGTTAATTGTTATTGAATTGTGATGTTGAAAATGATTAAAAGTTTGGAAAAAACAGGTCATCTATGCATTCAATATTTTTTCTCCAAAAATATTTTGCATAGCTTAATAAAAATGCCAAGTTTTGTATACATAGTCCTAAGAAACATACAGCTAGAGTTTAGTTTATTTATAACAAATATTGTTTTGCAAGGAGCATTTCTTATATAGCATAAACATTGCAACAAGAAAAACTATCTTAATTAGAAACATGAAATTTGGTACATATACTAGAAACCCTTTGGCACAAACACTAGCAAAATTTAAATCTCTGTGGCAAAACTATGTATTTTAGCAATTTTCACAGATGCCTCCTCTTAAGTGATTTTATTTCAATTTTCAGTTTTCCTTTGATTCTGTTTTTAGTCGTGATTGCATTCTATTTATTACCTTATTTACTTCCTTAACTTACCTTTGTTTATGCTATTTTTCCCTCTTATAGATTTAATTTGTTATATTCCTTTCGCCTCTTTTCATGTTTTATAATTAAATTAACCTTATTTATCTGTCGGGATTTATCCCTTCAACACTCATTATGAAACTATGGTCACGAATTCTAAGTCCTGTCCACCACTGAATGAGGCGATTCGATGTACAGTGAAGGAGACAGTTGGAGACGTGGAAGATGGTGGAGTGAGGCAAGGATGGCTTTCAGAGCAGTGGCTCTTTGGTGTCTGTTTTCTGCATCTTTGATCTAAGTGAATTTGTAACAAAGCTAATAGGGACCATTCTACAACCATTTTGGTATTATGGAAGGTGAAACTATCAGCATTTTACCGTTCCTCCATGGTCTAGGAGTAACATGCTAATCTCTGGTCTCCAAGGTTGCAAGTTCAAACCTGGCGGAGGGTGATGGACTTTTTCGGGAGTAAAATCCTTAGCATGGCTTCCTTAGAAGGATGTCATTGATTTACCACATGTAAAGAATCTTGGTCTTAAACAGACCTCTGAAAAAAGTTAAGGTGTAATGGGAGTGAAATTTAGACTACAATCGGTCAAAAAATAGAAACTTTCTTTTTTATAACCTGGTCATCTGTAGAGAACTAACATATAGCTGCATCCCCTTGTTTCAGGCTATTTAAAGATGCACAATGTGTCTGTTTCCTACAATGTTATTTAAAAATAACGGTTTTCTGAAAACTACATTTTCACATGTTCTAGATACTCCACTGGTCTCAGACTTTGTTTTAAATACAGCTAAAATTTTACAGAAAATCATAAGTATCTGTTTTAATATTAAAACGACAAAACTGCAAGTATTACAGCAATAATAATTTTTCAAAAAATATTTCATTAAAAATTAATTTTTTTAGAGATTAAAATTTCTAAACCTTTTAAAAATTATAATGATTCAGCGATCAAATTAGTGAAATATTATCGTTTCAAGCTTTTTTGTTTCGATTTAAAGATAGAATTAAGAAAATTGTATGGCTTTGAGCCTCTTGGTGTATTTTCTTTATAGAACAGTATGGAAATATTTATTTAAGAAATAAAATGCATTACATAACTTATATATTGTAAAACACTTAACCAATTTGAATAAAATATGGTATTCATATTAATATATATACAGTACAATCTCAGTAAAATCTTCATATATTTATAATATCTGTGTGTGTATACAGAGAAACATACATATTTAAAATGTTACTACTCCTAGTGTACTTTAAGCGGTCTTTCTTGCCAAATATAGAATGGGACGCTGATAACCACATTAGTTGAACAGCGTCCTTAAATAAAACTAAATTTAATGTAAATATAAGCAAACAAGTAGATGAACATTTTATATTACTTGCAGTAAATCTTGCTTAAGTGAAATAACCTGGTAAATGTGAAGCTACTTGAGAAACAAATCATAAATATTTATATTACAGTTTGAGCTGCGAATTTTTTCTTCAAATTTGAGCTAAAGTAGCACTGCACGCTTACTGTTCTATCCGTGGGAAAGTTTGGGGTCTACTTATTGAATGACAGTTAATAACAAAATGCTTCATTTGAATAAGAGAGTTTGTCATTCCTGTGTAGTTGCAAATACAAGCCAGAGGAGTGTAATAATCACTCGCTTAGAAGTGAGGTTAAAGCTGCGTCTAAACCCACTTCCAGAAGGTAAGAACACCTCTCCAAACGAAGGAATTCAGCACTATGGCTGCGTTTACAAGCTCTGCTCGGCTCTCCACCTACGCAGATATCTGAGTTAACACCCAAAATACTTGAGGTTTCTACAGCAGAATGTGTTTGGTTGCTAAGTAGCCTGTAAAGAGAGAGATTGACAGAGAGTGAAGCCCTTGAATAAGAGTTGGTCCCCGTGGTCGCGCTTGCTAAAGTGCCCAGCTTTGGTGTTTCGTTGCGTAGGGGAGAGTGTTTGCATGGGCGTTTGTGTGTTTGTAAGTAAAACGAAAACAGTAAAACAAGTAGCTGAGAAAAGGAAATGCAGGGAAACTAGAAAAAAAAAAGAAAAAATAGTAACATTTTCAAAACAAAACTGCGTTCTCTCTCTATCCCTCTCTCTCTCCCTCTCTCTCTCTCTCCCTACATCCGTTTGTAAGTGGATAGCATAGCTCAAAAACGAAAAATCTGTTCAATACCACTTAGAATTCAAGCTCATATTTTCCAGGAACATCAAACTTTTCAACAAAATCTTCCATTTCAAACTACGCTTATAAGGAACAGTTTTTATTATTTTTACTGTATGAAAAGTGGATCTAAAAATGTATTAAGGACATACAGAAGTATTTTGTTATGGATTTTGTATAAATAATAACAATTGTTTAATTTTTGTTGCAAAGCAACATAGTTTGAAGTACATATTTCCAATGCTTTATTCTCCTAGGGCGGATGTAACACATGCTTTAGATGCCATTTTAAAGCGTTGTGTTGGTTAAATGACTCCCTCTATCTAATTCTAAAGCCATTTTCTCCGGTTCAACTATTTTGTTAGTTTTATGTATTTAGAGTTTATCTTATCCCACAAAAATATACCTAGACGTCTGAAACGTATTCCAGAATCACAATAGAATGTGTCTAATAAAATGTTTTGTTCGATTTTTGTTGTTAGTCATAGATTAGTTTTAAAAAATCAATAACTATTAGCATACCCTGTTTTATGCACTTTTGTTCCAAATTTATGATATAAAATAATTCTAAAAAGTTATCCACTATTGGAAAACTTCAACCAGACAACTTTTAAAAGGGTACCAAGAATTGGAATCTTAAAAATAGTGCATGTAGCTCAGTATCAGTAGGAGAAGATAAGACTTTGATTTTAGCTAACTATTCCAATAAACTAATTAATATATTCGGAATGAAAATAAAATTTTAAATTAACTTGAAAAGCACAATTCTCTGATTGCCAGTTTTGCCTGTACAAAACATGTAATCCACCAAAAAGTCGATGCTGAGAATTTACTGGATATATATTCTCTGAATAGAATCTGAATAAAAAAAATGTTTTTGGAAAATGGTCCGTTTGTCTGTGGACAGAATAGTTCAGAAACCAAATTACCGTTAAATACCAAATTTGGTATTTTGGTTTAGTATCTGCCAAGGATGCAATACGAAGATTATCAAGTAAACCTCCATATTCCAAACCTTCCTTTATAGGGAAAATGAATTGAAAGTGCTTTTTTTCAAAAATGGCACCAAGGATTTTGATTAATATGCCCATTATTAAATATATGTACGTGACCAATATTATGCATATCTTAAATTTTCTGAGAATAGCCACCGAAGACCTCTTCGCTCTCGATAAATTTTGCATAAGAGATGGAAAAGCACTTAGCATACAAAAACCTAGATGTCGTTTAAAACACAGAGTTTATGTCATTTACACTTTTTTTTGCACAGTTATGCGTTTCCAAGATATGCCTTATTTTGGGGTTCAATTTTAAGCTACTTTAACTTTCCTCAAATGGGAGATCATCTCTGGTCGTGCAAAGCGAACCGAATTTCATATAGCAATCGGCTCTTTAAAAGGTTTTACTATCGCTTAGTCTAGTGTATTACCATTTCCCTTCTACATAGAAGAAACTAATTCAACCATTTCTGCTAATGTTTACCTCGATTACCATGATGTAGATAAATGAATAGTATATTGTAGCAGTAGTTTGTCGAAAAAGTCACGTGAATTGAACACATTATATTTGTTATTAGTTGTAAACCGGACGAGATAGGCAACTATATAATAACTACATAAAACTACGTAATAACTACATCAAAATATAAACATCGTTGAAACATATTTATCTCAAAACAATGTTGTGGCATTAACCATTTTGAAGATATTTTCTATTATTGTTTGAACTATCAAGTTTTTAGTTTTATCACATAGTAGATCGGTATTGGTTTTTGTCTTGTGGTCATGCTAGCAGATCGTATTCTCAAAGCTATCACATAGCAAACAGCGTCTGAAGGATTTCACTAATTCTCCTGTGTTCCCTTTTCACTTATAATGAAATATGCAATACAACCACTTCTACAACTGTTTATCTCAAGTAACATGATGTAGCTAGAAGAATAAGCTTTTGTAACAGTAGTTTGTAGAAGAATGAGCAGAGGAACTCATGGGGATGCATCACATAACCTATTTCAATTAAAGTACATAATAATTCCTCCTCAAAATGACATTGTTTATATTTACAAACAAACATAGTTCTGAGGTACATGGAAGGGAAGGCAAACAATTCACTGACCTGCTTAAAAATCCAGATCATTAAAAAGGGAATGTCTATCTGTTGAACTAGTTACATTTGTGCAGTATTTGGCTCATGTATTTTAATGATCTGTCCAGTGTCAGTTCTGAAAATGGAAAAAGGTATTATTTGAATAGCCGACATACGGACAGAACAAGAGGTCCTACACTGATGAGCCAGCCACTGGGTAAAACCAAAAACCTACTCGGTGAAAAATAATAATAGCCTACATCATCGGAAACCGAACTCGGCATTTTGTTTAATACGAGGCGAGTCTGGGAAGTAAGTACCATTTATTTCTACCGCCACCGCAACATTAGTGTCGCAGTTCCACGCATGCGCACTCGTCTCTCTGATTCATTGTCTGCCCTTGACATCTTTACAGCCGGATCGCGGTTTGTTTACAGTTGTTAGTGACATTCAAAACGTTTAAGACAATTTCTATTCCTGTCGACTGTGAACTGCGTTCCATAATACGACTTTTGAACTAAAAAATATAAAACCAGATGAAATTCATCGTCAACTTGTAGATATTTCCGATGAAAATGTAATGAAAGACGGGTGGGTTAGGCATTTCAATGATGGACGATCCAATATTCATGACGAAGCACGGAGCGTGCAGCAATCTATTGTCACTGATAGTTTCGTTAAAGAAGTGAATAAATCAATTCCTGAAAACAAACTGTTCAAGTAAGAATACTTTGTGATGTGTTTCCACAAAACACGGTGTTCAGCACTGACTGTCTTTACTAGCGGCTGCTTTCTTTGAAGAGGGCATTAAAAAGTTGATTCCCCGCTATGACAAATGTATGAATAATGGTGGAAACTATGTCGAAAAATAAGTTAAGGAATGCTCTGCCATGTACAATTAAATGTGAAAAATATATTTTACGCCTTTTTTCCAAACTGGTAATTACTTTCCAAACCCACCTCGTATATGAGGCGAAAACCCACTGAGCTAAGGCCACAGATGCGGGAGTGGCCGCGCCATGGCCGAGTGTATAGACCACTCACCTCTCACCTAGAGGGCCCGGATTCGATTCCAAGCGACAGCATGTGAGATTTGTGGTGGACAAAGCGGCGCAGGGAGGATTTTCCCCGGGTTTTTCTGTTTTCCCCGTCATTGCATTTTACCAGTGCTCCATCTTCATCCATGTATCACCAGTGCTAAAAGTAGTGAAAGCGGGCGTTAAGCACTACCAAAAGAAAAAAAAAAAAAATAAACGTATAGATCCGAAATATAACAGCGTTTGTGTATTGTTGCATATTGGAGCTGACTGATGGAGGAATGCAGCGCGCGTTTCCCTTACGTACCGCATCGACCCGCGGTATTAAGTGTGACCATTGTAAATCATACACATAGTATCCCGGGTAGATGAGATATTACTGTTTTTGTTATTATTACACTGAAGTTCCTATGGTGCA
Organism: Hymenopus coronatus; assembly: GCA_030762935.1. NCBI lineage: Eukaryota > Metazoa > Arthropoda > Insecta > Mantodea > Hymenopodidae > Hymenopus > Hymenopus coronatus. The sequence continues at coordinate 379,263,017 of CM060900.1, read as the reverse complement.
TTGACTGGAAAGATTTGATCCTTAACTACTGTGGCTCTCAGCCATTCTATATTGGGCACAAAAGGCTGCAGAACGCGAAAAAACACTTAATTCTGCGACGTTTCGCGCCTCTTGGTGAGGCCTCTCTTATCAGGCTTGAGGTTCTTTTACGTGCCGCAAATCTACGAAACGGGACCAACGGCTTTACTTCCCTTCCGATCAAAGCCATTCTAAGGATTCTTACGCCCGAGAAAATCCATTGCCCTCCACCAGGTTTGAACCCCCTACCTTAGATATACAAAGTTAGCATGGTAACCATTACACCACGAATGGCGACTAGAGTGACACGGGGAGGAGAAAGTTATTACACAACAACTCGCGTAGGCTAGACTCACTGTTCTGTTCCCTGTTCAGGTGGTTTAGCAACCTTATGAATAATTTGTTTACCGCAACTTTCATTAGCATTATAAACAATGTTATTTATGCTAATCCTTCTTGTCGTATGTATTAATTAACATACTAATTTTAATATGTTATCATTATCATCACTATCATCGTCAGGGAAAGCAGCACTACCATCAGCTTCATGAACTTTTAGACATCAGCTCTCCGTTGGATCCTGAACTATATTATATTTAACGATATAAACAATTTTCAACACCCATTATTGTGTCCACTCTCTTACACCCCCATGTCATGATTTCTTCTGTACCTTCTTGTTGAAGATGCAATTCTCCAAACATTATGTCCCATATATTCTCGGTCACATTTACGATCATAAATCAGATTGTTATACCGGTCAAGGAAGTTGTAAGACTTCGGGATGATCTTTTAGCAACTCTTTGGTAACGTTTGTGGAGTGTATGCTGGTGTATCGTATATCATACTATTGACGCACGTTCTCCGCAAAATACACTGCTGGAAGATAGGAAAGTAGTCTTCGAGTACGCAGCGTTGATTGCTTCGGAATCCATTGTGTTGGATGTGTATCTGCAAAAATTCCCCACCACCACCAGCTGACATTTAGCTCTAGAGTACTACATTGATTCTCCCACATCTCTCGGAAGTTTAACTGCTTGGGACTATAGTGAATGCTTTGTCACAAATTACCAATCGTCCGTTAACATCGGAACAGAACATTTTCTTATCCTTCCAATTAACAATTTGCTAGAAATTACATGGCGCTAGAAGATATAGAGTGTCGAAGTTCACTCTGTCTCCTCGTTGTGATGATATTAAGTTTTATTTCTTGGTCGTCCTGCGATGATGAACTCCAGTACCTAGAAGATGTTTTCGAACAGCAGATGTTACAGCAGACCCAATTCCCTACTAGTTAGCTACTGAGAGTAAATTCTTCCTTGTATTACTTGATTGTATGACTATAAATCCTGCTATCAGTTGTTTTCCTTGGCTGGTCACTGTTAAAACATCTCAGCTCGCCTTCGCTCTCTTCTTGATAAAGGCTGAATCCCAGCGTATGAAGCAATCTTCCCCTCTAACTATTAAATTCCTCGCTAACAGAAATATCTTAACGTTTTGCTCCTGTGTACAATCCTTGGAAGTGCCTTGTCTCCTAACTAAAGTACGGTTTTCTTGCGAAGGATAGTTACCATAGATACAAAAGGCGGAACAAAGATTATCTGAACCACGCCCATACACGTTACCTGTTCTTTTACTCGTATGCTGGTTTGCCTCTCCACTATATTGGCCATTTCTTATAATAGGAAAATACGTTTCCCTTAAAAGCCTGTTAACATACAATTCTTAATTACAATTGTAAGTGTAGCTTTCATTCCAGAAAGCAAACTAATTGTCCTTATTTACATTATTCCAGTTACTGATTCCGAATACTTTATGACCGTTCGGTTACAAGGCAACTATATCAACTACTTTTTGTCTATTTATCGCGAGAGGTAGCTAATTATTACCATATGCGCATTTAATGTTCTATCAAATGATCAACTATGTTTTCATAGCTAAGTTTAAACTTCATCAGGTTCTTAGTATAATTATATAAATAATAACTCCTAATTGCAGCCATAACCCATTCATTGTTGGCATTGTAACCCAAAGCATTCATAGTGGATATTCATTCATACGTATTATCCAATCTTTGTTTTTATTTGGATGCTCTGTTGGGCACTATTAGAAGAGTAGTAAAAACAACGTTGGGTGAAATTCTCCTCCAACCTCTACGAAAATAAAGCTACAGGGTTAAATCTGTACTCGTTCGCAATTATGCTTGTATGTGTCTGCTGTAGAGCATTGTCAGAACTAAAACTTGATATCAGTGCCACTCGATTGTATATAACGCGACTGTACCTTAGTACTCTTATTTTGTTTATTAATAAGTGTCATGTAATTTGAGCTGAATGGCTCAAGTGGTTTCCTCTGTGGCCCACATTCAGGATGTCGCGGCTTCGATCCCCATTATCGGCGTGCCTGACCCATGGGTATTTCGGGGGTTTCCTTGGACCGCTAGACGAATGCTGAGTACTTTGTTTCATCCCCCAAATGTGTCCCTCCATGCCATTGTCATTTCAATATCCTTCATCCCGTTGGTTTCTGTCAGGGTTGGACGTGTCGACGATGGTGCTTGGTGTGGCGTGGCAGAGAAAAAGGATGCTCAAAGTGACTATCTCCGTCCCCTAACTTCAACTACTATCGGACCCTATATGAGGCGGGGTTCTCAGGCTGCTGGTCCAACTGGATACTTCTATCTGCAAACTGTAGGGTCTCTGTCATGCTGTGCCGTCGCTTCTGGTTGCGGTCCCGGTGTATCCTCTCGCCTCATCCCTCACTCTCCTGGTAGGGCGTATGTACAAGCTACCTAGGATCGGTGCCAAGTCCCCTCCTGTATCCTATTCCTATCCCTATATGGTTCATGTATTTCTTTAACAAACAGTGATAATCTATTTAAAGTTAGCTCTTGATTTATACAAAACTGGAGGTAACGACGGCAGATTTGTTATGAACCTCCGTAAATAAACCGTTCGGGGAGTGTGAGAAGAAGTTCCACCTATGTTCACAAGATGTCAAGCTCGGAGGGATATTCTACGTCAGCACCATATCTCTGCGTAGGAAAATATCTGTTGTGTTCCATTCACACGACATTCTCCAGCTGTTCCAAGTGGTAGAACAGCTTCTTTTACCTATATCATGCTAACCGAGATAAACGTTACTATTATTACTTGCTCCTTTGTAAGTAGAAGGGAATTAAGGGAATACACTAGGCTAAAGCTACAGCCAAATCATTTAAAGCTGGTCGCTATGTGAAACAATACAAGCTCGATTTTCTTTGAATGGCCAGCAGTAAAAAACAGAAACGTAACAAAAGGTGGCTCGATGTTTCAGGACAGTTAGCATAGTTTAAAATTGAAACAAATAAGAAGGAATATCTCGAAAAAGGACAACTCTACAAGAAAAAGGTATATGGCATAAATTATGTGTTATAAGAGGATCTACACTTTTTGAGTAGTAAGTTTTTGTCTATCTCTTACTGTTTAACAGTTATGCAAAATTCAGCAAAGTTCATCCAGAAAAAGAGGTCTAAGAGGCTATTCCCAGAAGATTTAAGGTATGCATTTTATTTGTGAAGTAAATATCTTTAATATACAGTATTTTCATTAAAATTGTTAGAGTCATTTTTGAGAAAACAAAATTTAAAAAAAAAAAATCATGTAAAGGTAGGTTGGGATAGGGGGGATGTTTCTGGAAAATATTCGTGTTGGATCCTTAGAAGATACTAACTATAAATACAAAGTTAGGTATTTAACAGACAACACAGAGGGGCCTTTTTCTAAAAATGATTTGTTGGACTCCGGGGAACTCAAAACATATAACAGGTGTGTCAAAGAGTTTCTGCAGTGAGGTGAATGCGCTAGTGCGCACACTCATTGTTCGGCTGGTGACCACGTTGGTTATTATTGTAAATGAAGGTGAACTGAACCTGAGATTAGTTACTTACCTCTTTCTCAGAAAATGTTTGAAATGCTGTTCTTATTCCTGTACGCAGGACTGTTTGCCCTTATTTCGGACACTCTGTGATGGGTTTCCGCGTAAGTTTGTGATTTCCTTTAGTTCATAATTTTTATTTCGAGACTATTGTACATTTAAAGGGATGCAGCTTCATTTACTTACTATGCTCTATGTTCTGCCTGCACAGAAAAAGTTGTTTCCTTTGCTAATTCGTGGGTTCATTTTGGGAGATTGCTTAACATTACATCCGAAATGTTGTCCAGATTAGCCTATGAAAAGTTTAGACCAACCAGTTGCCGGAGCATCATTCTGTTTCAGGGAATATGGAATTTATGAACACATGCCGAGTGTGCGAAGCGTTCAGGTAATTTACGTTTTACATTTTCTGAAATCTCATCACCATTAAAGACATGTCCTCAGCTAAAACGCTCTCTTTTCAACGGTTAACATTTTGACTGCACTTTACAAGCACAATCGGACAGTATTGACTTGAGGTAAACAGTTCTCACAGTGTTAGTCAAACATCAATAATGCTACACCTTCACAGTGCCATTAACAACCTAACCACACCTACAAGCGTCCCAGTGGAATGAGGAGACTCTTTTGAGACACCCGTTATTTCCGGTGAAATTTCGATTATGTACATTATATGTACATACGTGATAGAGAAAGTAAAAGTTCATCTACCATCTCTTTGTATCTTGGTTAGGCTGGGATGAGCATTGTTTCTGTATCGTAATTTGTGTTTGTTGTGCGGCCAGTTATTGAAAGGAAATTATCATTACGGAGTTAGTGGAATTGCTTTATTCAAGAAAACGTTGTTGTTTAATTAAGATACCTAAATTGTTATGAGTTTGTTTCTGAATAGTTTTCGCACAAACTTTCGTTAATACGCAGCGAGTTTCTAATCAAGTTACAAGGCTGAAGGCATTATCTTCAACATTATCAAATACTTTCACTTAAAATACTTAGTACTTGCTTATGATTTTCATGAAACTACTTTCGTAATATAATCATTCCATTTATACTGTAGAAACCCAACTTTAAATAATATATTTTAAGAGCTAGAGAGCAAATTGGTTTTAAAACAGATCGGGAAAGTATCCGTAAATTAGTGAAAAGCACTTGTTTTAGATTTCAAAAGTGTAAAAATTTATAGTGGTTCAAATAAACAAATAAATAAATAAATAAGATACCTCCTCGAAGAGTGCACTATTTAAGAACAATGACGAGAAATGATAAACCTATTGATAATATTAAGTGTCTGACATGCATTGACGATACTTGGGATCACCCACATTACAAAGTCAAGGTGTTGGCAGAGCGACACTGGATTGGAGTGAAGAAGAACAGTGCCACAGATTGATTCATTATCGCTCGTTGCAGTGGAGAAAATTCTTTCATGCGAATGCAACATACAGGTGATTATCCTCTTGAGATGAATAATTAGACTTCTCTTAAATGTACAAATAGTAAATTGTTACCTAATCTGCCAGCTAATGGTTTGGTCGTCATAGACAGCTCGCCTTCTCATACGGTCGTGGGAAATAAGCCGAAAATAAAACCCATAAAACAGACGATTGAAAATAATGTAACCAAAAATGGAATAGATTATGAGGATTCCATAACGAGAGCAGAACTACGAGAATTTCTGAAAATTCATTATAATTCAACCACATACAAAACTGGTGCACTATTTCGGCAGCATGGATACCAAGTAGTGAGACTTCCACCCTCTAATAGCGATTTAAAATCCCATAGAATACACACCAGGTGGTCCAGCTGCCCCGTATTTGACGTGTGCAGATCTGTCCTTGTACGTTAATAGCCTCAACGGGGCTATTAAAAGTTAAAACTAACCAGGGGAGAACTGGAGAGAGGAACCTTCGCTTTAGGCGTTTTACTTATCAGCGGAGACAGAGAGAGCAATTCGAGAGGTAAACCAAAGTTAAAGCAAAGAGAAATAAAGGAAAGAAAAACGTGACGTAAGCTGCAAACGAAAAAAGAAAGCTCACGCAGGACGCAAACATTCGTTTACTCTAGGGGAGTGGAAACCATCATGTGAGCATGTTTGAATGCTCCAGCAGGAATACTTGTTAACCCTGCTGTTCGGGTAAATATGACCCAATATCACAACTGTTCTCATTATATATTTTTCATTTAATCAGGCACTTTTATGAAATTTAGTGACTTTGTCCAATGGTTTATCAGCATTTTCAGGTTAAAATTTCGTTACAACATTTTGAATAGTTTTCTTTTAAATAGTATTTGTTACATTTGTACTGTTTGGGTCATTATGACTCGATAGAAAATTTCTGAAACACCTGACAATTGTTATAAATTGTTGCATGTGTTATAATGCACTGTTGAAATAATGTGATACAATTACCACTGTTAAGTATTATTGCTGTTACAACAATGTACTTGTTCTTGTTATACAGGCTATATTTTGCAACATTTCGATGGTTGCTTCTCAGTTTGAGTTTAGACACCATGGCAAGAAGTATATTGAGTGAAGCAGAGTTAGAAGCTCTTGGTAATGTCTCCAACAGTGAGTCCATTTCCGAATTTGAAAATCACACAAGTATGCAGGTAAAAGTGATAGTTCTGGTGATGATTCTAACAGTCTTCAAACAGGCCGTGATGAACAAACTATTATTTGTAAAAATAAAACTATAGCATGGAAGTTACAACCACCTCTACAATGTGGCCGTCACTCTGTTTCAAATGTCATCAAGAAGACACCAGGAAATACAAGGTATGCAACCAATAGAATAACTAACATAAAACGTTCCTTTGAAGCTATATTTCATGAGGCACTTGAAAAGGAAATAATAAAAATGATAAATATAGAGGGACACAGAGTTTATGGTGAGCAGTGGGAAAATGTTGATAGAAATATTTTTCCAGCCCATTTAGGACTTCTGTTTCTTGCTGGGGTATATCAATCTCATGGGGAGTTAACAAAAAGCCTGTGGAATAAGAAAACTGGCCGTAACATATTTCAGGCAACAATGTCACTTGAAACTTTCTGTAACATAACGCGTGTTTTGCGGTTTGATATGAGGTCTACTAAAGAAGAAAGGTGACTTATTGATAAATTTGCTTCTATTTGCAACATTTGGGAAAAATGGGTAGAAGTACTTCCTAAATTATATAAGCCTGCAGAAAATGTAATAGTTGATGAACAATTAGTGGGATTTAGAGGACACACTTCCTTCAAGTAATACATCCCTTCTAAACCCGTAAAATACGGGATAAAGATATTGTCTCTTCGTGACAGCGATACATCGTATCTTCTAAAAGCAAAAGTATACGCGGGAAAAGAAAAAGGAACAGCACCAGTAAAAAATCAAGGTATGAGAGTAGTGTGTGATCTTACATATGAGCTAAGTGGCTAAAATGAAACTTGTGACAATCTTGTTTACTTCATACAACTTGGGACAGCTGCTTCTGAAATGAAAATTGACGATGTTGGGAACTGTACATAAAATCAAGCCAGAGCTTTCACAACAAATGAATGGAGGGGAAGTACATAGTTCTATGTTTTACTTCACTAATGACACTACAGTAGTCAATTACATTGCAAAGAAGAAGAAAAATGTAGTACTCATGAGGACACTTCACCATGATATTCAAACAAGCAACAGGAACGACAAGAAGCCACAAATGATTTTGGATTATAATGCTAGTAAAGAAGCTGAAGATACACTAGATCAAGCAGTAAGTACATATACCTGCCAAAGGAAAACAAATCGGTGGCCAATGATTGTTTTCTATAACATTCTTGATGTATCTGCTTTCAATGCGTATACCTTATGGACTGCCATAGACCCTAATTGGAATATGAACAAATTAACAAATGTTTCTATTTGTATAAGAACTTGGGAAATCTCTGATAAAGGAACATATCACATCTAGAAAAAAAATTCCAAGGACAGAAGAATCGTTAAAAATAATGAAGAGAATTGAAGCCCCTGAAAAGGTGGTCAAGGTGTAGGTATTGTCCATCGAAAAATGACAACAAAACAATAATGCTATGCGGAAAGTGTAGTAAACACATTTGTAAAGTACGTGCTACTTATTTCTGTCCAGATTGTTCTTTCTAAGGAATAATATCTGTCAAATTTGTATTCAGTAATTATTGTAATATTATATTTAATATTTTTTTCTACAGTTCTATATAATATAAAGTAATTCATGGTTCAGAATGGTTCAAGTTGTTTGTAATAGTCACAATAATAATAAAAAGTATACTATTTTGTTTTATTTATGATTTATAACTCATTTTATCTGATTATACTTCGGGTCATATTAACCCGAACAGTACATCCGTATAGTAAATTCGAACAGAACAGCAGAGTTAAGAGTAATCTAGTAGAGGAACAAATACAACAAATTGTAACTGAATCTGATGGATTTCCCAGTGATGATGAGGCTGCAATGAAATTGGTGCGATGTTTCAACAGAATGGACGCCTAGTAGTAAGGCTCGCGCCCTACCATCCGATTTAAATCCAATAGGATACAAGTGAAACAGTGTGATGACGAAGGCAACTGAGTAAAACGTGATACAAGCTCCAAACAACATACACAAGCTCTCGGTGCATGCAGTAAATTAGGTTACTACAGAGGAGTGGAAAGCTTCGCGTGAACACTCACGAAAGCTCCAGCAGGAATATATGCTAAAGGACAATCTAGTACAGGTATGAGAAAAACCGGATGCACAGCATTGCTGCACTGAAACGGGCCTTTCCTCAATCCGCTGTCCATCCTTACCCTTTCACCGATCGTCTCCTTCATCTGTACTTTGGACGCCTCTAATTCAGTGAGCGGTATTACTTCGAATTCGGGACGCCAGTTTCAGGAAGAGTGGCAGAGAGAATTACGATTGAGTTTTTCCATTTTAGAGCCAAATATACCCTTTTAGTAAATAATAAGAAACTCAAGGGAACATGGGCAACAAAAAATAAAAACTAGCAGTATACGCTACCGTGTTATAATGACAATATAAATGAAATATTCCTGTTTACTATATTTATTCATTTAAACAAATATATTATGTTGGTAATATACCTTTAAAATAGTTTTAAAGTTAAACGGAAACGAAACTTTGTTACTTGATTGTTAAAAAAATAATTTATTATGTTGACAAGGCAGAGTGCGTTTATATCACGTATATAACATAAACGAATAATTAAATACTTAAAGATTATAATTTGCTTAAGCACAGTAGACAACTGTAATAATTGTTATATGAAATAATTGGTTAATATAGACAATAGTACTATAAATACCGGTGGAGAAACTATTACTGATGCGCAGGGTGGGAAAATTCCACCACTGCACCTGACTTGCACCCAAAACAAATGCGTTACTCGTCGTCAACCGACAACAGTAAGGCATGCTCCCTCCTTATTTTGCTGGCCGTCTCATGTCTGATCTGGTAGCATAAGAAATAGAGAACTAGTTGGAAATTTAGCTTGAAGGTGAAGCAGTGGCAACCACCCTTCTTCCTATACTTGCCGACTGCTGGAGACAGATTCCCTTCCCTTAAGCAGCACAGAATTTTGCATTGTTTATGTGCGGACACACTCTTGGGCCGGAAGGACTATAGCTTCCTGTGTAGCCCCACAAGGCTCTCAAACACTTCCACTAAAGACTCCATTAGAATATCCGGCTAGATCTCGCAGACAATGATAATAGAGATTTGATAAATTGCAGACATCAGATAAAAAACAAGTACTATCTCAAACTTCATACTCATGAATATGAACATATTTTATAATATATACATCTCAAATAGAACATACTCTTTTTATAAGAATAAAACTCTACTACTTCATGCGAGTGTATACCCTCTTGTTCATTTAAATATAAGTATACTATGTAGTAGCCCATTGCAGATTTACCTGCGAATTAAAGTATGCAATAATTCTTTAAATCAGAAATGTGTGTTAAAGATTGGCGCTTTCTCGGTGTTTATTATTACAGATGACTTCACAGGATAGCAACCGAGTTAGATTGGAATCAGAGAAATCCAGTTTTCGACCATCTTGATTCTGTGGTCTTCGTCAGGGAGCTGACTTTTTGCCATTTCCCTGACAAGACCACAGAGTCAAGATGGTCGTAAGCTTGGATTTCTCAGATTCCAATCTAACTCGGCTGCTATCGTGTGAAATCATCTGTTGAAATGCATGTACTTAGGAATCAATTATCAATGTCAACTAGGTAACTTAAGTATCAATATTGATAACAAGATTTCTGGAAATACAAGTTCTGAGGACTCATGAATTAAAAAAATACATTTTTAGAAAAAGGTCGGTGTATGTATTTGGACAGGATAGCTCAAAAACGAAAAGACCGTTAAATACCAATTTTGGTGCTTAAGTTTAGTATCTTCCAGAGATGCGATACGAAGGTTTTCAAGAAAGTCCTTTCACTTTAAACTACCATTTATACGGAACGTTTTTTTTTTGAAAATGTTCTTTTCCTCAGAATGGCTCTAAGCACTTGATTTAAATATCGTATATTCAAGAGATTTGCATCACAAGTAAAATGTATATCATACATTTTCTGGGAAAAGCCTCAGAAGACCTCTTCATTGTGGTTGAACTTTGCATAACTGGTAAACCGTAAGAGATAGACACAAATGTATTCCACAACGAATTTAGATATCGCTTAAACACACAAATCATGTCATGTACATTTTTGTAAAGTTAAACCTTTGCGAGATGTTCCTTTTTATTGGTTTCAATGTTAAGGTACTTAAATTTGTCTGATACGGCATATGCTCTTTGGTTTCATCTCTCTTTTGTTTTACTCTGGCCGTGCAAAGCGATCCGAATGTTAATTGTTTTACATAGCGACCAGCTTTTTAAAAATTTTACTATCGCTTTAGCCCTAGTGCAACTCATTTCCCTTTTACAAAGAAAGAGCTAAGCCACCAGTTTCTGCGATGTTATCTCATTACCAGGGTGTAGATAAAGGAATAATTTTTTGTAGCAACAGTTTGCAGAGAGAAAGTCATGTGAGTGGAACAGAAATTGCTATCCTGAAATAACTGGCTTACATGGGCTTATAAAATATACCTTATTTTTAGGATTTCACTATACATTAAGCTGTGTAGTTTATTTGTTTTACCATATTTGGTCTTCTGCGATTTTCTATTGAATCACTTGGGACCAAAACACGCCACCTTGTGCGTCCTCTAAAAGAAATACTGGTTATTAAACACAGAATAACACCTAAAGCAATAACACATTGAAAATAACAAAATAGTTTAGTAATACTTTTAAGCTTGTGGCAGCGTTTTAGCAAATAAACATTTGGAGACACTGTTACCAACACTCAGATCAACGTAATAGTGGTAAATAAAAGCTTTCTTCTGTTTCACTGTAACGAATACAGGTGACTGTGAAATCGACGCACATTTCGAAAATATCCGGTAATTGAAAAATAACATTTTTTCGGCATGGTACAGCCTGAGAACTTTCGATTCTATACAGCTTCAAATTATGCATAGGATGCAAGGTAAGTAAGTGAAAATATTTGTTTCAGCGTTTGAGGACGATTAGATGATTCAGTATTTGCAGTTCTTGTTCACTGTTTACTAAAGCCATATCCATGAGGAAAATTATGCGACATTTTTAGGATGGTTATTACTTCCTATCTCAGATGTTCGCTTGTTTACGTAACAGGTCATGTGGTTCACCTTCCTTTCTCCTCTCTCCTGTGGCCTGCACAAGTATAGCTGGTGTGATGTGTGTCAACATAGCAGGAACATAGCTCAGGTCCGTTCAAAACATATTAGACCCTGACATTTGTACTCCATTTGTGACAATGCTGTTAAACGGACAAACTGGCACACTCTTATGTTCTATACGCATTGTTCTCTATTAAATGTAAATTTATTTGCACTTATTCATTTGCCAGCCTCTATATTTGTGTAACTTGAGACCTCCGTTTTGGTAGCAGAAAATGAATCAGATGCCATTGGGCTAATATATGTATGGACGTTGATTTTGAACATAATAAACACGTATGTTGTGAAACTGGCACCGATCCATAACATACTGAAGTATGTGATTTCGCCTTGTTATTAATATTGTTGTGCACTAACCACAAACTGTGTATGTGCATTTAGTAACATCGAATTCATATTTAACTGCCATAAAATAAATGTATTCACAAATGGAGGTTATTTGGAAATAATATAACAGTCAATCGCTGAATTATATTTATAGTATTCTAACGCCCGTTTTTACTACATATGGGTGAAGATGGAGCACCGGTGGAATGCGATGGCTGGGGAAATTGAAGAATCCAAAAAAAAAAAAAAAACAGCCCTGCGGCGCTGTCCATCACCAATTCCACATGCTGTCGCCTCGGAGCGAGAAGCAAGTGGGTCTAACCACTCAGCCAAAGCGCGGCCCGAACGCTGAATATATAGCGATGAAAACATTATAACCAATTGTATTCTAACACAGCCTACTTGAAACTTAATGTGAGGCATTTCTGTATGTATCTTGATTCCGTGACATTGACATTGATATTGGTAAATTTTATCAACAAAAGTAAGAATTTCAAGTTTTTTGTTACTTTCTCTAGCATTATGTACATACAGTGTACATAGTAGCTAGAGAAGGTATTGTATTCAACCCAAAAATTTTATGTCTAGATTTACTCCAAAGTTTTGAGGTGCCCTGAGTCCAAAAAAATGCATTTTTAGAAAAAGCTCTGTGTGTGTGTCTGTATGTGTATTTGTGCAACATAGCTCGAAAAAGAAAACACGTTAAATACTAAACTTGGTATTTGTGTTTAGTATCTTCCAAGGATGTGACGCGAAGGTTTTCAAGAAAATCCATCCATCACAAACTACCCTTTCATGCAAACATTTTTCAAAATTTCGTTTTTCTCAAAAATAAATACGGATTTTGATTAGAATATCGTATATTAAAGATATCTACAGCACAAATAAAATGTATATTTTTAATTTTCTGGGAATAGCCACTGAAGACCTCTTTATGTTGAATGAGTTTTGCATAATTTTGCATAACGGTTAAACCGTTTGAGATAGACAAAGTTTTCGTTTCGTAATCGGCTTACCCTCCCCGTATTTGTAGGACTGACACCCCTAGGACTTACAAACTAATGCCTAGGGGACAGAAACCTGCCGGGGAGCCAACGGCAGGAAACCACAGAATGGAGGACCTTTTACGATGGGTTCACCGTAGCCAGGCATGATCATGAGGAAGTGGATGATACGCAACATAAGCGAAATTGATGATTGGAAAGGTGATGATGGAGCATTTGGTAGAATTATTGGCGGGGGAAACCGATGGACGCGGAGAAAACTTTCCACACAAAAAGCGTATATCTCGTTTAAAGATATATTTGTCATATGCGTTCGTTTTTCTTGTAGACTTGATCGTTTTCGAGACTCTTTTTTTTATTGGTTTCAATTTAAACTACCTAACTTTTCTCAAACAGAACCATGAACAGGCAATAAAAATTAATTTTTTTCACATCGCGGCAGCTTTTAAGAGATATGAATAACGCATTAGCCTAATATATCCACTTATTTCGCTTCTACTTACAAGGAAGCAAGTTACAGGACTAACTTTTCTAATTTTTGTCTCGATGAGCATGATGTCGATAGAAGTTCTTGTAAGAAGAGTTTGTATATGGAACAGTTACAGAAATTTATGTGAGTGGATCGCAACAGATTTTTTTTTAGTAATTTTGCTGATCTCTTAAGTCAAACTCGGCTAGAATAAGAGTACTGGCTAGGCTATAGGTGCTATAGTTCTCACACACTTTTATAGAAGCTACAGAATTATGTATGTGCGTATGTATGTATGTATGTATGTATGTATGTATGTATGTATGTATGTATGTATGTATGTATGTATGTATGTATGTATGTGTGTATGTGTGTGTATGTATGTATGTATGTATGTATGTATGTATGTATGTATGTATGTATGTATGTATGTATGTATGTGTGTATGTATGTATGTATGTATGTATGTGTGTATGTGTGTGTATGTATGTATGTATGTATGTGTGTATGTATGTATGTATGTGTGTGTATGTATGTATGTATGTATGTATGTATAATAGTATGTGCGTATGTGTGTATGTGTGTATGTATGTATGTATAATAGTATGTGCGTATGTATGTATAATAGTATGTGCGTATGTATGTATGTATGTATGTATGTATGTATGTATGTATGTATGTATGTATGTATGTACAGAGAGACAGACAGACAGAGGTAGGTAAGGTTGGTTAGTTCGTTTAGGTAGAATAGGTGGTTGGGTAGGTGGGTGAGTTTGTGTATAGGTTGTTATGTAGGTAGGTTGGTCGGTGGGTGGGTAGGAAAGTAAGTAGGTGCTGGCGTTTTAAACACTCTTTGAACTTATAGCTTCATTGATCATGTTTTATTGGGCTGTTTGAATGTTTGACATTATTCTCTATTAGAGGATTATATTTTGTTGCATTTGGTTGTGTACCATCGAATCGGCTGAGGAATCGTCCTTTGTTATATAAAAACTTTCAGAAGTAATGCTAGACAAATATTAAGTCCTTCAAGAAATAAAGGTTATTGGAAGTAACTCTCACCAAAGCTTAGCTGTATATTAAATTAGAAAAAAAAAAACTTACAAGCAACTTCTTAAACTACTGAACTTTGAGGTTAGGATTTTACATTCTAAGCTTAAGTAATAAATCTGGCCATCAATGATACTCTTAGGTTTGCAATAGAGGATTTTGAAACGACTTGAATGTTAATGGCAGCGTTAGTAAACCAGCAAATAAAATGATTATGGACAAACAGAAAGGAATTATTATGTACTGGAAAATCGTAAATCATAAATCACATAAACTGCTGCTGAAAGGCGAGTAATTTCCCACATTTTAGAATCTTAGATTAATTACACTATTTAGGTATACTAAGAAACCACTTTTTATAAAGCTATGAGAATCTGGACTTTGAAGTTAACATTATACATAGAAATATTAAATAATAAAGCTGACTATCGATATTATTCCTAGGTTATGTTATTCCAAATTAATTTAGGATTTCGAAACATCTTCAATTCACATGGATAGATCATTTTATTTTTCCATGAGCATTATACAGCTAATACATTCTATCGTCTTCTTTAGATTTATCTTTAAGAGAAAAGGTATTAACATATACTCGGAAGTGAGTAGGTTTTAACTATGCTCAACATGAAAAGATAATAAACTCTTCAAACTGAGAACATACTAGCTTCTGTTCATACAAATAGGAGTAAGATTGACGCTTGAGCACATTGTACTCTACTTTCAGTATTTGATAATGTACCTAAAATGCAGTAAGTGCTTAAGATGTTTTATTCTTACCAAAACGAGTGTCTACCTGAAAAAGTGAGGCATATGCCATACACGCATTATTAGTCATATATCCCATCATTAGCTGTCACCGTTATTGCAGTGAATGCCCGTGTTTATTATTCATTTATATGTTATATGATCAAATGTTTTATTCCAACACTACTACTATGGGGATTTTCTCCCTCGTTGTAAGGACTGGGGGTATGTCATTTCACCGTCACCATACCGCGGAAGGGATATAGCAAATAACCGAGGTATCATTGTTATTTTTTTTTTTGATAATGTTTATCGCACGCTTTCACTACAAATAACACCGCAAGCGATTACACCGGTGATACTTGAAATGAAGATGGAGCATCGGTGGAGTGAGACGGCGGGGGAAACCGAAGAACCCGGAGAAAATATTCCCTGCGCCGCTTTGTCCACCACAAATCTCCATGCGGTCGTTTGGGATCGAACTCTATGTGAGAGGCGAGTGGTCTAACCACTCAGCCGGGGCCGGTATCAATGTTACCTGAACGTATGGTCTCTTCCACGATTCCGTTCCGGCTATTGGCCGATCTTTGGTTTAAAAAACTCACCATCGTTTTCAACAGGGCTATTAATGTAACAACACCATTCTGTAATTGATTTACACGTGCTAATGCTTTTGATGAAAATAGAAATATAACAATTGGATAGGCAGAGTCAAACAAAAAGATTAGATGCAATAGCCGGGATTTGAACCACGGATCTCCCAGCCTTTATCTGCTTGCTTTCTCACTGAGTTACCATGCATGACAACATGCCAAGGCCGCCTTTCCTTTTTAAAATGACTCACATGTTTCCCGGTAAACCACAAGGTGATCTTAAATTCTTTTGAAATGACATACTACAATGTTGACTTACAATGTAGTAAATATTTTAAGTCCCGGGCTTTATAGTTTAGCCAACTACTAGGTTAATTAACCAATTGACCAGAAGATGATCTCAAATTATTTTGAAATGACATACCCCAATGTCGACTTGAAATGTAGAAAATATTTAAGTCCCGGGCTTCATAGTTTAGCCAACTATTAGGTTAATTAACTAATTGAATACAAGATGATCTGAAATTAATTTGAAATGATATACCTAAATGGCTACTTAGAATGTCCCGAGACAATTAATTAATTGCCCTAATAGTTGACTAAACTATGAAGCCCAGGACTTCAAATACCTACTTCATTTCAAGTTGCCATTGGAGTATGTCATCTCATAGTGATTTGAAATCTTCTTGTGTTTTACTGGGACACGTGTGAGTCAGTTGAGAAGTTTAAAGCCTTTTCAGTAAATTGCCATGGTAGCTCAGTGGTAGAACAACCGGCTAGAAACCGAAATATCCGGTTATGGCACTGAATTTTTCAGTCTGACTCTACCTATCCAACTCTTGTCCTACACACGGCTTATGAGAAAAAAATTAAATGAACAAAAATACAAAGTATTATACCTCCACGAATAAAGTTAAGTTACCAATGTGCTTTGGTTACTGTATTTTTTTCCATAACTGGACATTAAATTCCAGAAGGAGCAACATTCCAATATTAAACGCTTTGGAATTGATGTGAAGCTAACTGCCATAAAGAGGACTTAAAGCAATTGGATGTAATTAAAATACGTCCCATCTAAAGTGGCACAAACTAATCTTGCTAGGGAGCATGGCATTTTGGTCGAGCCTTTCATGGTGGATTGCTACTTCAAGTCTTGCAGAGTGGTTGAGAGTCAGCCTTTGAGCATGGAGGGGGTGTATCATGTGCTTATGGGAGCGTCTGCTACCTCCTCAATGCGGTAAGTCTGTTGTAGCTAATTGAACTTCAGTTTTGGTACTTTAAGATACAATTTGGCGGATAGCTTGAGTTTAGAAATGCTTGGAATTAATACCTTAAGCCGGACCCAGAATTTTATAGCTTAGTATTTATTTTTACTGGTCTTCTGCTTAGCGCGGAGTTAGCGTTGCCGGAGATCTGGGCTCGATTCCCGGTACCGGCGTGGGGATTTTTCTTCCGCTGGTATACCTGGTCCGGGGTGCACTCAGCCTCGTGAGGTCGTTGGGGGCCAATTGAGAACTTGATGTAGAAGTAGCGGCTCCGGGTCATGAGGACCGCAATAACCGACCGGGGGTTCGAGGTTCGAGGCGCTGACCACGTCTCACCCTCCAATACTGCACCCCATCTATGACGTCTGTCATCGACCGAGATGGGGGATGCAGCGGCCGCGCGGTAGGCCCAGGTTCCTTGTGAGTTGTCGTGTTTTGGAGCTATTATATGTTACTATTCATTTTTATTTTCTTTAGAACATATGTAAAATCTACATAGTAGGTAATAGAAAGCATTGTATTCCAACCAACAACTCGATACAAAGATGTCATTGGAAATACATCTTTTGAGAACCCCTGAATAAAAAAAATATGTTAGAGAAACTCCTTGCGTGTGCCTGTGGACAGCATAACTCCAAAACGAAAACTCGGTTAAATACCAGATTTGATATTTAGTTTCAGTTATCTTCCAAGCTTGCGCCACCAAAAGAATTTCCCACCCCAAACGTCTTTTATATGGAACATTTTTCGAAAACTTTTTTTTTCTTAAAAATGCTTCTAATAGTTCTTTTTAAAGTTACCATTTGCTTAAGACATTTTCATGAGAAATGAAATGTATATTTGTTCATTCTGGATATCTTGTAGAACTGGTAAACCGTAACAGATAGACAGACTTACTTTAAAAAAAAAAATATATATATATATATGTATGTATATACATATCCTTAAAGCACAATTTATGTTATATACATTTCTTATAGAGCTATCAGTTTTTGAGATATTTTGTTATTCGTTTACATTTTCAGCTTTTCTGAAACGGGAACTCATATTTCATTTCATATCTCTTGTTTTACTCTGGGCCACGCAAGAGGGCCGAATTTCAATTATTTCACATAGCGATTTGACTATCCTTATTTGCTTCTACTTGTTAGGAAGCAAGCAATAAGAAAATGTCATTTAATGTTTATCTGGATTAAGCATGATGTAGTTATGTGTATAATCTTTTTTGAGGCAGTTGTTTTTGGAGAACAGGTAGAGAAAGTCTTGTAAATGACCCACATCGGAATTTTCATTATGTCACATTTTGCCAGAAGGAGTATGAATGGCCAAAACCTGAAGCAATTTTATTCATGTGATATGGCTGATCGCTTTTAAGCCATAACACTTGTATGTTAAGTGCAGGGTGATTTATATAGAGCTGACACATTTCTTTAATTAATTGTTTGAAAACGTGTTTTGCTAGCGACAACTTATCATACCAAAATTGTAGAGGAATTTTGGGAGATTATTCATCTCTATAGCGAATGTGAAAATGTCCTCCATCCTTCATAAGGCACAACTCAACACGTCGTTCCATGTTACAGGCCACTCGTTGGAGGACTCTGCTGTCAATAGCTTGAATCTCCTTAGTGATTTTGTGTTTGAGATCGTGCAATGTCTGGGGACGTTTGGCGTTTACACTGTCTTTTAAGTAACCCAATAGAAAGAGCCCGGCGATGTCAAATCCGGAGTTCTTGGTGGCCACATGTTCCTGGAAATTATCCGGTCGGCAAAGAAACTTGCAATGAGGTTCATGGATTCATTTGATGTATGGCATGTAGCGTCGTCTTGCTGAAAATATCCTTGACTCAGCTCTACATCGTACTGCAATTTCACGTTGACTACAAAAACAAAATGTCGAAACAGCTGCCAACAATGGAATTAGGAATAAAACATAAAACACGAACCATTGCCGTGTGAAACGTTCCGCAGTCGAAAGTTTCGCTCTCGTTGTATGGTGTGCTGAACACATCTTTCCCACACACTCGAATCTATATTCGGTACACATTCTCTCAACACTTTGCACACACTGCCATATCATAGAAGGAGTCACATTCTCCTTTCTCACGCCATGTTGAACCCATATCAGCTCAATCGGATTGAGACAACATGATATGGTGGTAACTTGAGGACTTAATACCACGATTTTTGCCTCTTCGTCCATTACATACACTTGTGTATATCGGCTTCTCGAATTTTCTCCAAAAGCACGACTGTTGTAGCAACTGGACTGGGTAAAATTAATTATGAATAGGTAGAGTCAGACTGAAAACTTGCAAGTTTCCCGGTAAACTACAAGGTGATCTTAAATTATTTTGAGATAATAACCCCAATGCCGACTTACAATAGCCAACTATTATGCTCAATTTGCTTTGAGAAATGCCGGAATGCTTGCATGAATAAACAATTAAATCAATACAAAGTTAAATTATGATCTTCCATGTATCTGATCATTTCGTCTTTTCTGCTGGACATGAAGGGAATTTTGATCTCAAGCCGGGAATGATAAGTAGCAATTTCTAACACAATAACACATATAGGAGGAATGTTTTACAAAAGTGAGTACTCTAACCAAGCTTCAAATATTTCAGCATGCATCTCGTGTTGTGAATCAGCCAAGGATTCCTGAATATTTTCGGAACCAAATATAAGCAGCCCTCAATCTAACTTTCCACGTTACACAGGGGCTGAAAGGCAGCAAGAGCAACTGCCTCCATCCCAACCTTTTCTTACGTCATGACTGTCGTACTAAGATTCATCTAAATGCCCTTTCTACCTGAAATAATTAAGTCTAATGAAGTACCGATATCTGCATGCCACAATCTTCTGATTCCATAATCAAACGCCTCTTATTTAATGTGCGGAATTGGAAGCCTAACTTCACTAACAATTGTTTAACCGAATCCCATTTGAAAGCAAAACTAGCTGGATTATTCACTGTTACTATTATTTATAGCATCAAAGTTAGATACGTCCCAATGCCTCCGCATATTTAAGAACACACAATAAACACCACTTGCACTTATGAAGTTCACAAGAAAACTACATGAATGGGATGAACGAGAGAAACAGCGAAGATGTTGCAACGCTGTGTTTTACTCCACGCATACTTAACGTCTTTCTGTCATTTATGATTTCTATGCATTCATTGGCTGAAGTGACCGCTCATTAGTGCACCGCAAAACGTCGGCGACTTCCCAAAATAGTCAGGGCGTTATCTGAGAAGTTTGAATTAACAAAGATGTTAATATTTTCAGTATCACGTCAATACTCATTCACCTCCCTAAAAATACATCATGATGCAATTATGTGCTATTGCCCACCGGCTGGGTAGTAAAGAACGAACAGAGATAAACAACGCTCTTGCCCTGTGCTATTGGACGACAGACAGTATCATCTGTGTGATTCTTTCCTCCGCCTCCAGAAGGTTTTGTGAAGATATCAACAGCTATAAAGGTGAGCTATCTCACCTCTTAGAGTTAGTAAGCCAGTGGGACCGTAGCGAATGAGTCAGTCGATGATTAATTGGCGAATGAGATTTAAGTACATCGAAAAGAGCTGTTCGCCGAGAGATTTCATGCAACGTCATGCAGTGAGTGCTGTTTTCGTGGAATATTGGAGGTATCGTAAATTGGACTCCTCAGCGAGTTTACCGTCCGGAAGAAGAGTCATTTCGTCAATCGTCGACTCGCGGAAGAAAAAGAAAGGACGGGTAAATTGAACTAGTTCACAAAGAGTGAAGTAATAGTGAAAACTATTGAAGAGACAGTTAAAAAAATTATACATAGATATAGTATACGAATCATGACTGTCCAGTATACTCACGTGAATGTAGGAGGAATACATTTCAAATAACTATTTTCAGAGTGAATTACCAAAGCACATTTACGGAAATTCTGAAATTAATAACTAGTTTATTAAAAATTTCAGTTATATTGTCTTTTTATTATTATTATTATTATTATTATTATTATTCAAAACTTAAACATATTATATCGTTCTTGAGGAACGAAATGGAATGTAATTTCATGTTAAGTAAAATAACTCCTACCCTCAATCGCACTGCTTCTGTGATGTCTAGCATTTGTTATGAGAGGGTCTGTACAAAGCGAAGAGCCTGTGTTCGTATCACTGACATTTTAAAAGTAAACACAATTCAAACAGCCACCTCTTTTCATGTTTGAAATACAAAATCAGTCCTGGATTATCGTTTGCGCTTACCATCAGCTCACTGTCTTTTCAGCTTCCAAAATAAGCGGCCTTTCAATGCTCTTATGGTGAATTATTACGCAAAAAGGATTCAGAAAGCTCTCAAATGAGCTGCTTTATTGAGTTGACACTACAGCCTATGTAGACGTAAAGGGAGAAAAATCTTTATCGTGAGAGAATTTTCAATAAGAAAAATCTGATATGCTCCATTCACATGACTTCCTATGTATTATTTATCTACATCATGGTAAATGAGGTAAATATTAGCAGAAGTGATTGCATTAGCTTCTTGTAAATAAGAAAGAAATAAGGGAATACACTAGAATAAAACGATAGTCAAATCTTTTGAAATTGTTGGGATGTGATTAAATGAATATTAGACTCGTTTTGCAAGGCCAGATGTAAACTGAAACGAGAGATAACTTCCAATTCGAGAAAAGTATCTTAAAATTGAAATATAAAACAAGGAACATCTCCAAAACGTTTAACGCTACAAAATATATATAACACAAATTGTGTGGTTAATGAGATCTAAATTTTTGTTACAGTAAGCTATTCGCTATCTCTTTATGGCTTACCATTTATGCAGAAGTCATCCAGAATGAAGATGTCTGTAGAGGCTATGTCCAGAAAAGTTAAGATATACATTTAATGTTTCATGTTTATAGTTATAATATTATATATTTTGGTCAGAATCGTTGGAACCATTTTTGAGAAAACAACATTTTCAAAAGATGTTCCCTGTAAAGAGGTTTAGGGTGGAAGGAATTTATTTAAAATCTTCGTGTAGCATCCTTGAAAGATACTAAACTTAATTGCCAACTTTGGTACATAACGGTCGTTTTGTTTCTTAGCTATGCTGTCCAAAGCCACACTCACACTGCCTTTTTTTTTCAAAAATTATCTTTATGGAGACAGGAACCACAAAACGTGTATTTCCAGTGAAATCCCGGTATCGTATTTTTGGGTGGAATAAAATACCTTCTCTATGCACAATGTACATAATACGTGTAGAGCAAGTAGAAAGCCTCACAAGTGAAGCTGTGACTCCCTAGCAATATCCACCCTTGTAAGTATGAAGATTAATGCTATTCTTGGGAGCAAAGGTTATACAGGAAACATGGCTAATACTCTATAACTCGAAGATACTGAATTTACGTAGCCGTCCACGTACACAGCGAATCAACGAAAAGGTAATGTAAAATTATGAGCATTCTGAGATCAATTGCTCACTTATATTTCCTATAGACATGGAAATAACCAAACACAGAAATTAGATTCAACTCCCAAAAGGAACTTACTGATGGTGCGCTTTCACCTAACTTCTGCAGTTAATGCCCCTTTATATCAAATGTAACGGAAAACCTTTCATTTATATTCTATAATTGTATAACATTGTAAATGTATTTCGCTTCATTTCACAATTACAAGTATTTAAACAGAAGTCAATTACACTAATATGTTAAAGTAGACCTAACTACAGTCGGATTGCTAAGTTGCGTTTCGTCAAAAAACACCAATTTGAATTTAAGGGCTATTATATCACAGACGAACAAAAAGGCGAGTGCTCAGAAAAGGCTTCCCTCGGGTGCAAACGAGAAGAGCTCGACTCGCCTGAGGCGATTCAGAGAGGGTTTGCATTTAGCAGTGCTGAGAAAGCATTCCAACGAATAAGCATCTGCGCCACCTGTCTAACACCACCTGAAACAGTGCAGCCCCCAAGCCTTCCTGAAACATGAAAGCGGAAGCTGAATGATTGAAAACGCGGTAAAGAGCGATAGAACAGAATCCATCACAGCATTTGCCTTATCAAATAAGAAAAACTGCGAAAATACCCATTTAGAATGGCTATTCATAGAAATTCAACCCAGGAATGTGCCTTGCACGTTATCGTCGAGCCATCTCACTCAGGGCGGTAAACTTTACTTCACGACATAACTAGGTTATGAAATTGGGTTCTGGTGAGCTTCATTACTGCTTAGTATATTACGTGACCCTTTAGAGATTTTCTCAAGTTAAAACATACGATTGAGGTTCGAGAATCATTAGCATTGATAATTTATAAAGACACACAAATGAGAACTGAAGTCTAACTATGCATAATAATTTGTTGTTTATTTTTTGAGCTGCGGCATTATTTAACCTCATTATTAGTAACTATCACTTTGGTGTGGATGTTAACTTCAAACACGCATGCTTTGTCATCCAGTATCTTCACCTTGATATGTGAGAAAATGATAAAGAATCGTGTACACAATTATGTATTCATTCGCACACATATGTAACATAATCTGGGAAAGTAGCACTTAGGAACCAGTTTCACCAAAAGCGATTACTTTTCGTGTTTTTTGGTTTCTGTAAATCTAGGAATATGTCTTTATCGTAGGTTAATGAAACAGGTTACACTATGACGGTGCAAACCCAGGTCAAGATATCGTAGTTTTTATCTATGGGTGTAATGCGGCCAACAATTTCTCATACATAACAAGCGAGACGCGATGTCCGTTGCTTCCGGTTGGTGTCATTTCCTGTGCAAGTCGAAAATAAAAACCAAGGCAAGTCTTTTTGATGAAAACTACTTTTGACTGAAGGACAATAAAAGGTGTTTTTCTTGTGAAATTATACAGATTGCAAACCTTTTATTCAATAAAATGATATATTTTGGTCTGAAATTTAAGCTTATCAGATTCGAATTAATTGATGCGCTTAATTTTACGTCCACACAGAATATTTCATAGAGAGAATATATAGACATTGAAGGGGAGAAACGAAGATGGAAACTGTATGTTAGCTTATATTTTATTGTTTGGTAAAATACGTAGAGAATGAATCAAGAAATAAACATGTGCGGTGTACAAGGGACAGTGGTATGTGCCACTAGAGGTTGCAGTAGAAAAATAAAGACAAAAAATCCAGACTCCGCTTTGCACAGATCTCTAATTTAATGGTGCAAGTTCTAGTAATTAAGTGTTTACTTACTGGATAGGATTTCTTATTCCTCCTATTTTTGTTCTAAAGTAGAATACAGCACACCTTTCTAAAATCCAATTACATTTGTATCTCTGTTCCTCCATTACTCTCTAAAGTAGCTTATAAGCTACTCAGCCACTCCTTAGTTAAGTGTGACTTCTTGATTCCTATAGTCCCTATAAATATTGAATAGAAAAAAAACCTTTGGCTTTTGATTATTTATATATTAAAACACCCTCACATTCACTCCCACGTGTATGTGTCGAGGTCTGTCAAGTAAAGAAAAATTCGAATTAGAAAAAATAGCTCATTCAGCATTTACGCAGAATTCCAGCTTAAGAAGTCAGAGTGCAGGACTACGGAGGAAACCTAAGAGTGCTTGTGTGAGACGGTGCCACGTCACAAAGTCTACATCATAATATACATTGAAATTAACGATTTCTTCGCTATATAGTCCATTATGAATGACTTTAATTCTCCTCGTAACACACATATTTGTATTTCATTACTCTCATATTCATCTTACTCCATTATTTGCCATTGCCCTTTGCCACGTCATTTTGTCTTTCTGCTTAGCTAACTTCGATTAGAATTCGTAAATGATGGGAAATTATTGATAAAGAAGGGTTTAGGAATCAGCAGCAACTACTCTGGTTGGAGAAAGAGCTGTTTTACCAAAACGGAGTTTCATCACCTTTTACCCGAGTTAACACGATTGTCGTTGTTGGAGAAACTGGCTCTTAGTAAGCTCGCAATGAAGTATACAGGGGAGCTTTACTCTAGGAAAAGGTTCTATTATAAATGATAAACCTAATTTCAAGTTGTTCCAGGTGTATAATAAGTCAGTAACTCATAAACATTCTAAACAGTACAAGTGCTTCCAGCCACTTATTTAGAGAGAAAAATTAATAAGAGTTTATTGCTTTGGTAGAGGAGAAAATTAATGTTCTTTAATTAACAAACATTTTGAAGTTCATCATAATTTTAGGGAGTAAAACAGTAGTATTGAATAAGGGACTTGTAGAGCATTGAAGCAATATTTCTTATAGGAGGTCATAAAGATCTAATATCAATAGCAGGAGCAAGACTTCTATGGTAAAATGCTCAGAAAAACGATACAAAGAAGTTCGTATACGAATTTCGTTTTAGTCGTGATCTGTTTCTTTATAGATATGCTAAATTTACATACAAGCAGAAATTTTGTTTAAAATCTTCTGATACCCTTGTTTAGCAAAATATTTAACTATTTTGAACATTTTTGTTGAAAACTAACACTAACACAACTATAGAGCGAGCTGCCTCCGCGGTAACGTGTGAGGCTGTGAAACTGGAGGTCTCTGGTTTGATTTCCATCGATTTTTCACTTGGACTATGGGTTTTACGTGGTTTCTTGGATCGATAGGCAAATGCTTGAGTGGTTACTCCTCCACCACGATTTTACTGTCACTGGTTTTCTGTGTCTATTATTTAATTCATTGCCATCTTTTTCAGGGTTTAAAGACCAGGCGACGTTGCGGCTGGGCGGTGGAAGTGTGCTTTGTAGAGGTTTCTTGCTAGCATCGGTCGGAGTGCTCTCAGCCGGGTTCTCCCTCAGGGGAAGCCAACGGGTTAGAGCCCTTTAGATGGGCTTGACCGGCATCGGATGCATTTGTAATGGAAACGTTCGGCACATCATCCATGCTTGCGTACTTCGTTTCCTGGTTGCCCTTCACGTCTCTCTCCTCATCCCTCCCTCTCATGATCACCGTAGAAGCACAAAGGACCGGATGGCTTATCTGCGGTGCTCTGCCTCGGTTGCTGGGGCTTCTCCATAATATGCACCTTTACCGCTTATCAATCACTATGCCTCATAATATTCGATGGCAGGGAAATATTGATAAAGAGAGCTTGGTTTAACACCAACATACCATGGTTTATTCTAAAATAAGTTTTCATACAATTAATAAAAAAACACAATTGCTTGTCTAAACTACAAACATAAAACTATAATAAAATTACTGTAGTACAATTTTTATGTATCACATTATTTCCATACAGTGTCTTCAAGTTAGTTAAATACTTCATAATGTACTAATTTTAATAAATATATTTCAGGCAATAATGTTTCGAGTTTTAGATAAAATAAGAATAACGGAAAAACTTATGAGTTCACATTTGAAAATCGCGCTTATAAATTGTGTGATAAATCCAAAATAAGGTTATTTACTGTCACTATTTTACTTCCTCAGTCAAAAAACATGTTTCGTACAGAGTGGCTTTTCAAGGAAGCAAATTTCCATAACGATAAACATTGCGAAGCAGGTGAAGCATAACAGAGTATATAAAGTCTTAAAAAATTGTTCAATTAAATCTCTAAATTCGAAAAACAGCTGAGAAAATACGGCACGCTATAAAAACCGAGCCAGGTAGCTTAGCTGTACCGTCTGCGACTGGCATTCGGGAGGTCGTGTGTTCGATTTCCGCGGCTGACTTCTCTAATCCATAAGATTGTTCGGGGGTTGCTAGGCGAATGCTGCGTATTTTTTTTTTTTTTTTTTTTTTTCATTCTCCCGAGCCTCCTTTCAATTCATTTCATCTCCATTTTATCAAACCGGTCTATTTCAGGGTTGTAAGTATGTGCGAGGATTGTGGTGGTGGCAAATCCACTCTGAAAATACAGCTATCGGTGGAGGTAGAGTTGGAGTTGTCTGTAGGACCCAGGAGGTTCGGTCAGAGCCGGAGCGCAGTTGCCTAGCCTTCACCGCGTCGAGATAAGAAAATGCATATTATGCATACTATCACAAATGCATATTTTAGGGTCTCCTGAATACGAAAAATAATTTTTTAGGAAAGTTACACATCTGTCTGTGAACAAAAACAAAATATCGGTTTATACCAAATTTAGTATTTGAGTTCGGAAAATATTTACGACATTGTAAGTTGCCATTAGGGTAGGACATCTCATAATAATTTGATATCTCCTAGTGGTTTACAAGGAAAAACGCGAGTCAGTTGCGGAATTTAATTCCGTATCAGCATGTTACCGTGGCTGCTCAATGGCTATAGTAGCTGGTCGGAGACCAGGAGATTTATGGTTCAAATCAAGGCTAAGGCATTGAATTTTTCAGTAAGACTCTACCTTTTACACCTTCCGTACACGGCGTGTGAAATAAATAATTAACTCATGTGAATTTAACTGTTTTTAGACAACCAAGTGTAGGACAGGAGTAATAATATAGGTGGAGCCAAACTGAAAAAAATGCCATAACTGGGATTAGAACTGCGGATCTTAGGGTGTCTAGCTGATTGCTCTATCACTGAGCTACCATAGCAACCTGCCCGCTTGTCATTAAATTCCTCAACTGGCTCGCATGTTTTCCGGTAAACCATGGGGTGAGATCATTCCGACACGTTGCTGTGGTTGCTCAGTGGTAGAGCAACCGCATAGAGAGCGGGAGATCCGCGTTTCAAAACCCGGCTGTGACATTGCATTTTTTAGTCTGATTCTACCTATCGAAATAATAATTTCATCATTAATAAATATTGTTGATAATTATTTTTATTCAGTACGTATTTATTCCACATATAAATTCGTAATCGAAAGAAGAAAAAGAGATATTAATAATGGGAAACTAGATGCATTGTGAGGTCTGTCACAAAATATCTTAAATGACCAACAAATTGTTGTTATGCTTGGCGTCTTGTCGTCTCAGGCTCCACCATAACGCAAGTTATGGCTTTGTTATTCTAATTCAGTGGTTCACAAACTTTACCAGCTGGCGACGTCCCTCTCCCAAAACCTTGTAAAGCTCCGCAATTTCCATGTCCCGCTTTCCTGGGTTTCTCGCTGGAATGAGCACGTACTCCCTGGTTCGATTTCCGTTCAGGCAATGTAAGTAATTTTCATCGTAAATTTCAACTACTTACCTATAATAGGCTAAGAAATTATATACTCCAACCAAAAGTTTGTTATCGAGTTTGCAAAGTAAACACATGTTTTTCAGTCCACTGAACCCAAAATAAGCATAAAAACCATTTCGAAAAAGCAGTTTGCGTGCGCTTGTGGATGCTGAGTGGATGGCAAGAGAGAGAAAGAGGGAGAGACAGACAGACAGACAGAGCAGTCCACCTGTACCACAAAAGCAAACAAACGGAAAAATATCATATGTTATGTTTTATCCTCTCTGTTTGAGCCCCCTCACTATGGTGGCCTGGGTTCGATCTCAAGCGACCGCATGTGGGATTTGTGGCGGACAAAGTGGCGCAGGGGCGGGTTTTCTCTGGGTTTTTCGGTTTTCACCGGTGCTCCTTCTTCGCTCCATGTGTCATCGCATGCGCTGCATAGTAGTAAAAGCGGGAGTTAAACACCCAAACACACACTACTCTTTACATGGGAAAACCTTTTTGTTTAGTTTTATCAAACATTCCCTGTAATACATTACCATGTGCTGAAGGCTTCTGCATAACTTATTCAATGCGCATCTTGTATTTTTAATGAATAGGCTTTGACGTCTCTTAACTCTTATCGAATTTTAAATAATTTTACACAGCCAGAGAAAGCATAAGACCTAGAAATACCTTATTAGTAGAAAAATGTAAAGGTAATTAAAACATGAGGAACCTATGTTTTTCATTCCGTTAGCAGTTTTTGAAATAATTCATGTACGAGTTGGAAAAAGTTAAAAGATGTTTAGCTATTAGCAGTTCATTTTTAGCTGGAGTTTTGGTGAAAGAAAGAAATGAAATTAATCAGCGTGCTTCTCCCTGACTAAGGATAAAGCAAAATATGTGCGCACAAATGTTGGACCCTAGCCTCAGAAATTCTTTTCAAACATTCAGAAAATTTTTGAAATTTACGATGAAAATTACTTACATTGCCTGAACGGAAATCGAACCAGGGAGTACGTGCTCATTCCGGCTTTAGAAATAATTGGTTCCGGAATTTTTAGTTGCCATATAACATACATGTATTCAAACAACTCTAAAATATTTTCCTCAGTGTAACTTTTTTTCCATATTATCAGTAATTTACTGAAATACTTTCTTGTCCGTTTGACGGCTTATCCTTAACACATTTTGTCTTTGGTTGCACTTGCCCAAATGTGCGTTTCTTTGGGCATATTTAGAAATGACTATACAACACACTCAAACAAATAGGACACCATAAAAAAATACACGTAACTTACAAAGGCATATGTTGCAAAACCACAAGTATCACAGTTTGTAACAACGATTTCTTGTAAATGCAGCTGACTTTCCCGTTGTTATATTTGAGGTGACTCGTTTCAATTTATAGATAGAATCAGTTGGGAAGAAGTGTTAACAATTTAAGCAACATCGGTATATCCTTGTTTATTTGCAATCACCTACATATGCTATTTTTCAGAATATGACAAGATTTTGCCAAAGACTTTAAAGTTTGGGATTAGAAAGGGTGCCGCTGGAAACCAACCCTTGCACTTGTTAAATCTTCCACTGGTCCATTAACTGAGGCGCGAATGTGACTTGTAAGCTGAGTCTTCAGTCTCCAAGAAAGAGATTTTACTACGTTGCCCGTCGTTCCTAGTACAGGGTTGGTTTTTGTTCGCTAATGGTTATTGCGCAGTGGCCAGGGGTGAGCGGTTCCATTTGAAGGTCATCATGTTTTGGAGAAATTTATATATGTATAAAACTTCTAATAAAGCATAAAAGAATAAACCAAAAAAATTAGCGTATAAAAGAAGAAGGAAGAATAAGTGGTAGTTTTATGGTTTCATGCTGCCGCTCCATGCTGACTATGAAACTGTAACACTTGCGTTGTGGTGGCAATAGAGTAAAATAATATTTACTTTCCAAATATTTTTGATAGTGCTTAACCACAGGGCGGAAATGCTAGGGTTTTGCTGAAGCAAGTATCGTCCCAGCTGCCATTTTGTGGCACTATACACTACCATATACATCATACGCAACATATGTTAAAGTAATTGTTCTTCCAAGTTTTTAAAGTAAAGAACAAAGGGGAGAGATCTCTAGTTGAAGGAATATTTATTATAATCACATTTTTTGGCTTGTCGGAAGTTATTATTGATAAATTGGTATTACTGCAGTAAATATCGCGGCAAAGTTGTAACTTAATATTGTTCTAACTATTTGGTTTAAAACTACTGTTAATGTAACAAAAGGCTGTATCACATATTACAGCATTGGTTTAAAGCTTTAGCAAAATGTGTGATATTAATCAAGAATTTCGGTCGAGGAATAGTGCGATAATTACCATTGCAATTCATTGCCCAATTCAACATAACCTATAAGGTTATTTCCTGAATAATCCAGGTACATGTTCTTTCAATCACATGTCATTAATAGCAAGACACACACTCGGGGTATTACCCTTATCTTTACATTTACTTATTTTGCTTTTGATTGCACTGAAGCATTCTACACATAATCCTGGTTCACAGTTAATTTTCATGTACCAGAATTGTACGGTTCTTAAAGTTGGCAATGCACTATTGAACTTGTTACATTGTTTCTCACAGATTTATATGCTTTAGGTGAAAAATAATACAACCTTAATGCAAAATATCTCAACATAGGATCATAAATGTCACCTTGACTCTGAGTTTCTGTATGACCTACCCTGTTTAGCAACGAACATACTTCAGAAGGAAGTTCATTTGCTTTTACCGAAGCTTCTCTAAGATCTTTCCGAGATGCAAATCTAAAATTAACAAACAATACAGAATCGTTCTGTTGATAATTTATAACATATTCCACTAAGTATATCACTGTAAAATCACTTAAGTAAATACAATAATCTGTATATTGAAATACTTCCTTTCCTTGTTTTTTGCTTCTGCTAATCAAGAAACTACTACCAAACACCACAAAGTATTAACCATTTTACTGGTTTAAAACTTACAGTCTAAATATACTGCTTAATTGAACATTTAACAACGTAAAATCTTATTTTTGTGTGTACATTTAACCCACACAAGGCGTGCTCATCTAAAAAGTGTAGTGGCGAAATATGGCGGCTGCACAAAAATCCTGCTTCACCAACCACAATGTATAAGGACAGGGCATTTCCAATCTAATCTCTCTATATATGGAACCCGGAGAAATCCCGCCCCTGCGCCTTTTTGTTCACCAAAAATTGGCCTCAAAGCAAATCCGGGTCGCCTGGGTAAGAGATGAGTGGTCTAACTACACAGCCACTGCTTTCCGAACAACCCTTATTTTATAGGAAAGCAAGAAAGGTAAAATTACTACATTTGGTCAACGAAAGTCATTACAACTGCACAAGTAATGCACATAATGCCAGGTTTACATCCTTTTTACATATATCAGTGATAGGCATTGAGTAGAACTACTCAGTACTTATATGGGACCATTATCATATTGATGTTGCCAATATAGCTGGGCTTTTTAGAGAATGTAAATTGAAAATAAAAGAACCGAATTCTGGAATGTCTCCCCCATAGACCCAATTTGTCAAAAAAAAAAAAAAAAAAATGGAAATAAGAATTATTTACTAACAATGTGTTATTCCTTATATATATATATATATATATATATATATATATATATATATATATATATATATATATATATAGGTGTTTCAAAATTATTAGATAAGAGAACGTACAATTGGTATCTCTTCCGCTTTTTTCTTTGAGCCACCCATCACTGGAAAATATTTAGACGTATTTATGGCCTATATTCTCTTTGCTAAAGGAATTCTATATTCAGTTTTTAATGCGATTTTGTGCACAGATATCCGTAGCCTCAGTGTGGGTAAAGTGCGCTTTCACCATCTAACATAAAACTAGGTGGGAAACAAATCTAAAGTAAAATTTTAATTTCTTTCCTCAACGAATAGAGATCGCATGGGGAGAAATTCGAACTCGAGTGCTGTTATCTATGTATTGTTGCTGCGACATCAATGTGACACTGCCATTTGTTGGATTAGGGAGTGGGAGGACAACCTTGATAAATTTCTCTTTTATAGGATTTCCATGAATATTGCATTTTCTATCTCTGAGTCAATCTTTCCTTTTTGATATTAATGAAGCGGCGTAGGAATTTCTAAGCATTAAATTCGGAACGGAATAAAATAAGGTAAACTAAGAAGACTATAGAAAAGGACGTCGCAGGTAAAAAAAACAAAAAACTTCTCCATTCCTCGTACAGTCTTTAAGCGTTTGATGATGCTAATAATATCGGCTTTATACTACCTGATAATGAATTTAGCTATGATGTTTTGCATTGTTTGGAGTGGTAATGGTTAGCTTAAGATGCTGTGCACGATAATAAACAAAAGAAGCACCAGAATTGTTTCCCGAAAGAACATCCTGTACCTGTTTAGTTCAGTTTGTCTAATCTTGACATATTCTTTACAGCTGTAATATTAATCCAGATCAGCAGTTTCAAGTAATTCCGATGTTAATATAATACACATAATACAATAAAAGGTACTTTGGGTATATTTTACTGGAAACGGGACACAAACAGAATATTGGTTATTATTTTCCATCTAAAATGCATTTTGCAACCCAACTGATACGTAAATATGCTCACTGACTGCACCCGACAATAGCATTATCTCTCCTAGATTCCAAATTATAAATGTGCATTGCGGAAGAAAAATCGATATCAAAATCACCGTTATAGGTACCATACACAGCGGAGGTAAAAGCACACTAAAGTGTTATCTTGGGAAGTTTTGAAACGCAAACTGAAATGGAGTTCCTTCTGACAGTTTATAGATGGTTTCAGTTAAGGGGGTGAAAGAAAGATAGATAAATCATGGAAGAAGAAAATTATGGGCAAATGTTCCGTAAAGTGAAACGATCCTAGCTGTGAAGCTAATGCTGCTTTAAACCTTATTAAACTTTCACGGATAAGTTACTTTTCTAATAGTACCGTGACTTTTTAGCTTCTTGCGGATACTATAGAAGAGAATATTCACAGGGCCAAAACCGACTTAATTTTACGCAGCTAGGTTATACAATAACAACTCATAACACATAATAACTTCTGTGAATTATTTAAAACGAATACGTAAAATACAGCTTATAAAAATCATAAAGAAATATCCATATATTATTTTATTCTGTACCTGCTTTTTGCTACCACAAATTGGAATATGGCATCTTATTATAAGAGACAAACAATGAAGCAGAAATTTAACTATGCCAGTGTGCAAAACTTAAGGACGGGGTGGATAATTTAGCATAATATATAAACTACTTGGTGGAAATGAATGAAAGCGTGGGAGCATGATGTCAGAGGTCTCTCATACGTACCTAAAATCTGGACGTCTCGTGGCGTGAGTGTAGCGAGACTATAGCGCCAAACGGATCTGGTCCCGCAACACGGGACATTTGAAGAAACAGGACAATTCAGTGTGTGGCAATCAACGAGCTTATTATACGGTGTGCTGTAATGTTGCTCTTCTTTACTACATGACTCGAGGTAGCATTTGGATGACTTCGCACGGAAAAGAATCATTGGAAAACTGGAGGACGGACGAAGTGGACGAGAGTTGCCCTGGAATTTGTAATTGCTCGCAACATTGTTTCACGTGCAAAGGGAGCCTTCCAAACCGCATATACTGCTATTCCAAGGACATCCAATGACCGCTACACATTGCAACAAGCAAGAACGGATCATCGTCAAATAGCAGATGCAATTGCATCCGCATTTAACAGGACCGCTAGGCCCGCAGTCTCACGCCATAGTGGCATGGAGGTGGTCCTTTGCCCGGCGGCTAGGATGTTCTGTTTCATTGACACCCGCAGATTAAGCCTGAGTAGTGATTTTCACTTATCCTCATCTGGCGAGAGTTAGGAGCACGTAATGCATGCAGGAATATCATTGAACATGATCACTTTGATATTCCGGCTGTTATTGTGTGTGGGACATATGTTGCATGGGCACATGGACCTCCAAATCCTTGAACATGTACACTCTCTGGTCAAGTGGTAACACCTCTTCGCCAAATACGTCTTTTCAGGGTGCAATCGGTCCTGACTTCTTTTTTATGGATGGCAATGGCGCGAACAAATTGAGCAGGGCCGGTGGAGGACATCTTGTAACCAAAGCGAATGGACTGGACTGCCAGTTCCCGTGATTTATATCCCATTGAACACTTGTGGGATGCTTTGGGGAGACGCAAAGCAGCACGTCCACATGCACCAACGACCATCCAACAATTGTTTACAGCGCTGATGGAGGAATGAAAGTCACACCACAAGAACTCCTTACCAGCCTTGTGACCAGCATAGGAGCACGCTGCAGAGTAAGCATTGGTGTCCTGGTGACCATACGCACTTTTAAGCACCATATTCATATTTATTTTTAAATCTAGAGGCCCATCGTATGACGTAGTGTATTTAAGTGCAGCTTATTTTCTATCAATAAAATTGCCATTCCTGTTCATTTCATAGCACATGTCGTTAGTTGCCCTGTTAGTACTACTGCTAGTTGGAGACTTATCTGTTCATTTCATAGCACATATCGTTAGTTGCCCTGTTAGTACTACTGCTAGTGGGATACTTAGCAGTTCTCTCTATGTGTGATTCAAGTTTTCCCCAGTGCATTATGAAATGTATGTTATAAAACCAATACAACAGACAGGATTTGGATCTGATTCAATTCATTCATCTAAAACTAACCTTTGTATATTTTTAATATGTCATAATATATAACAAATGTGTGGGGTATACTCACTTTAATAGCTTAAAAGTCTTGAACTTAGAAATAAAGCATAACAAATTTTTTTATGGTTCCTTTCCCTTTCTTTAAGTAATTACAAAGGATACTGAACGCATAATTTCGCAAAACCAAAGGCTCTGAAAAATACAGGTGTAATTTCACGTTTGATAACATTTACTCAACCTTTCTTGACTTATTGGAAAGATTCGTGCCAGTTATTCCAGATGTGTTTGCTGGAAAGACTGACTTGGGGTGTCTGCGTATTTCAAGGAAAGTGTCCTAATTGAAAATCTTGAAAAGACGGTTCATTCCTAACGGAAATCATTTTGAAAGTGAAGAATAGCAAATATTACAAAATGTGAATCAATATGAAGATGCTAATACGAAGATTTAACATAGTATTATAAAATATACCATTTTTGTCACGTCAACTGAATCCTACACACTGCCAAACGTAAAGACGCTTGTCCCCATAATGATACCAATCATGCTTCAGAATATGAAATGACACATCATTGTTGCTGTAAAATGTCAATTTTCATACAAATCATCAGCATAGTTTACACATGCTACGTGGCATCATTATTTGTTAATTGGGGCTCAAAAAATAAAGCGAAGAAATTTAAAGAAATCACTAACTTTTGAAATAAACTTTTTTAGGATGCTAGCAGGAATAGCTTTGGAGGTAGGCTGTATAGGAGAAAATTGTCTCAAGAGTATACGGCTTCTAAGAGTTTGTATACCTATAAGCGGTTACGATATTTCACTTTTAGCGAAATTGAAAATATCTCTGCGTTTATGTAGCTAGTATAAGAGAGAAAACATGCTACATACTAACGGTACGTGGGATTATTTTGGTTATTACGTCAGAACTTATTTTTACGTTATTTGATATTTTCTTAAATGGCGTAGCGTTTAGCAAGAAGGCATTGGTTGTGGCTAAATGCTTTGCATTTTAACTGCATGTCAGTAAAAGGAATTTACTTTTAACACCACTATACAACCTTCAACAATATAAGCTATAAGGAGAGCGTTTGGTGCAACCAACTGTAAAACTTAACACACGCTCATGGCTGAGTACACGACTAAGGGTTCATCACATGTATATCCTTGGAGTCGTGTGCCTCTCTAATGTAGTCTGAACTCTTGTTCGAAAAAGTTTAAAACTATGAGATAGTTTATGTATTTTAAAATGCAAGTGCTCCCTGACAGGGGAATTTTTGATCACTAAAACCAAGGACATTTTCTCAAGAGTGCGATAAATGGCAGGTTCACATCCGGGGGTGACCATCACAATATTCACCAGGGAAGCTTTGGAGGTGCTTACAATAGGGTTGCTTTAATTGAGAAAACTCTCAAAGCTTTCAAAATGTGTGGTACTTCACTACACAATGAGGATATTATCAACTACGAGAACTTTGCTTCTACTACTGTCACGAAACCTCCTGGCCAACAAATACCAACTGAAAACAGAGAAAAATGAAATGAGTGAGTTCTCTGTTCCACCAAAATTAATTGCTAAAAATCCTACCAAAAGCCTGAACTTTCCAATCTATCCCCAAAGAAAATTCATTCCCCTCCAAAGCTCCTGGTGAGAACTAAAGCGCAAATTAGACATGTAGAATCAGACTGAAAAATTCAGTGCCGGGATTTTAACCATGGATGTCCCGGTCTCCAGTATGTTACTCTAACCACTAAGCTACGACATTATATTTTGCCAAAGGAGATTGTCATCTCAAAATAATTTGAGATCTCCTTGTGGTTTGCCGGGAAACATTTGAATTAATTGAGGAATTTAGCCCCGTGCCGACATGTTGCCATGGTTACTCAGTGGTTAGAGCAACCGACTTTAGACCGGGAGATCCGTAGTTCAAATCCCGGCTACGGCATTGCATTTTTCATCCTCACTCTACCTATCCAACTCCTTTCTTAAGCACAGCTTGTGTGAGAAAACAACTAAATAAACACCAAAATCTTAACAAATTCGACGTTTAAGAAATCTCTAGCAGAGCAACGGCTTTTAAACAGCAGGGTAACAAAGAGAAGGCTCCCGAAGATGAACCAGCTCCGGCGCGGCAACAACTCAGAAGATTGAACTAGCTCTGGAGAGAAGTATAAGAATTCTCCAGAAGCAGACTGCATATTGTGATTATTACAATAATTGGTGCCATTAACATTGTAGTGATTGAACAGGTTTTGAGTTGTTTGTTATAATTCCGCCTAAGTTACATGTTCTTTCATTTGTTTCAAGTTCCTAGAAGTTACGCTCATTTCCTTACTATTATTGTTCCATTCCCAAAAAGTGTATGTAATTTAAATGGGGAAGTTTATGTAAGGAAACAATTGGGAATGTATACTCTTGTACATCGCAGTTGCGTTCCTTTGCCCTCGAGGTTGTACAAAGTTACGCATTTCCGGGATTTCCCTTTGTAAATTATTCGAGTAGTATTTATGCAGCTGCATTAATAATAGAACAATGTTCATTTGATACCAATAACTGATACTCTGTATTAGTTTAAGGAAAATATTTCATACCACCAAGGCCCAATAACATGAAATTTAGGAGCTACATACTCTTGCCCACGTATTCGTAATGGAATCTGCTTTTGTCAGATTGCTCTAATTAAAGTCTTCTTTACCGAGCGGGCTGGCTTAGACATTTTATTTTCGTCTGTAGTCCGTATTCTGCTGATTGCGAGTTTCAACCCAGTTGATTACTCTCCCTGACTTATGTTTTTCGTGGGATTTCCATATCGCCAGGCGAATGTTGGGATGATTTTTACAACACCGCGAACTTTTCCTGTCCCCGATTAATCATAATGCTCTTTCATAATTTTCGGAGTGCATGATCTGACTGGATAGCTTGGTGGTGTATGCTGCGCGGTTTATGTGCGCGCCGTGGCCGAGTGGTTAGACCATTCGCCGCTCTTATAGGTGGCATGGGCTTGATCCCAAGCGACCTCATGTGGGACTTGTGGTGGACAAATTGGCGCAGTGGCGGGTTTTCTCCGGTTTGCCCCGCCATCACATTCCACCAGGGCTCCATCTGCTTTCCATGTTTCATCAGTGTCATCACCTGCACTTCCATAGCAGTAAAAGCGCGCGTTAAACACAGCAAAAAAAAAAAAAAAAACCGCTATGTAAGTGTTATTTCCTCCACTGGTACGGAACCTGGGAGTTCGTACCTCTTCCTCAGGAGGAGAGCAGGGGGTGCCGGAAGGTATATCTCCAATATATGCACCTGCCACTACTTGGTCCGGGTCATCGTCTCCTCGGACCATTTACAGTGTTGAAGTCGATTTACGCAAGGTTCGAGGAAATCGCCATAACAACCCTTTAGTTCCTGCATTTTATCCCTTCCCCTCGGAGGTTGCGTTGCATACGACACAATAGGCTTCTGACAGTGCTTAAATCTTCCTCCGCACCTTGTAAGAAAAAAAGTCTGCCTTTGATAACCATACTGGTTAGCAAGCGCTTTCTATAACCTCACTGGTTATTGTGGACGAAAAATGAGTGTTTAAAATTCATGAACAATAAGTTCATAGAACTTAGTGCTGAAAATGTAATAAGGATAGCAAGTCTAATAAGGAAACAGAGTTAGCCATAAAACTTACACAGCCGAGATTCCAAATCTGATCCTTCAAATGATGATGGTGCAAACAGATTACAACAATGAAACTACTGCGATGTTAATCTACAGTTGTCATACACAGTAACAGATATGTTTATTTGTTCCTTTCAGTGTAGCATAGTATTTTAATTTTCTAATAAATGATTATTTCAGAAAAAAAAATGTTCTAAGAAAAATGTTATTTAGAAACGCTATTTTAATTTAACAAACAACTTAAAGGACTTGTTTACTTACGAACATGTATTTTAACGTCATAAGCAACATATCATCTCAATTCAAAATTTATTTTATGTTAATTTAATTTACAGTCCTCATAATACCCTAATAGAGTAAATATCATAGTATTTTTTGTCTATAAAACACTCAATATTCTGCGTTTTCTAAAGCTTCCTCCGTAGCCTTGAGGGATATATGGCGAATAAGATACATGTTACTTGATATTTCAATAGACCTCGGACAGTGAGAGAGACGCGGAATACATATGTGCATTGACCATGATGACTTGCAGTGCTCGCTTTACTCACAACACCCTCACACTACATTCTGTGTCTAATTTATGTTTCTCTTCACACCACTAAGCAAAATGCTGTGAACGATAGCTTGAAATAAGCTAAGTAAGGGATTAGTGAGTAACATCTTTCAATTAAAATTAAAGAGCTATATGAAATAGCATTAATTCGTCGTAGGTATAAAATCCTTCGTATCAAGAATCACAAATTGCAATTTACATGGAAAAAAAATGGAAACAGACAAATATCGAACTCTGCAAAGCTATATTTTGTTTAGTTACTAAAAGATGTTGGGAAACTATAGTTATGTATTTATATTTGAGTTAATAACACCTAAGAACCTACAATACTTTACCAAGTTATTATTCCATATTAAACTTAAAGAGGGCATCGGTCACATCAGAGACGCCTTTGGATACACTAATCCTCAGAGTTTAGAGCATCCGTGAACCGTCTAGAAACGCGACACCGCAGAGTAATGACTTTTGAAACTAGCGCTCGGAAACATGTGTCGGTGGATAAGCGGTTCAGATCTGGTAGCGATAACCATGCTAGAAGAAGTTAAATTTGTAAAATAATCAGTGTTTTTTCTTCACACTGTGGCAACCAAACGACCACTCGCGCGCCGGCAAACGCAGCTCGGATACCTGTCAAATTATTTATAATGTCCCCGCAATTGCCTCACGATCTTCTGTTTACAGTAACTTTACAATGATAATAAGCACATGCATACCTTAACATAAGATTTTTGATAATGCTGCTTCTCTGTATGTATTTCGAATATTAAATTAATTAAATTAACTATTAAATATATATTAAACTAAATATTAAAGAAGCCATAAATTTCATGGCATCTTCTATGGAAGTTTTCATTCACAATGGAGAGGTCAGTATCCAAAATTGCTTCAATTTTTCACTCGATGTTTTCTTTTAGTTCTTCCATTGAATGGAGTTTGCAGCACACAATTGTTCAAGCTCCCCTAAGGATAAAAATCACATTACTCGACTACCATATGAATGCATTTGCACTAGGGCGCTACGGTCAAGTCTTGGAACCCGAAGGAGCGAGTGAAAAGGCCACTGTGGAATCTACAGTTGCACAATAAAGACATTACCAATGTACTGATGTCTTCAAGTTAGCTTTCTCGAAAGCGGCACCTCTGTGTGTTTTCTTTATCTGACTTTACTTCCGATGCTCTTCTAGTTGTTCCGTAAACTGTTTAGTTCTCTTCTCACCGAACACACTCATATTGCTGTCTAGTAGTACAGTTAAATCAGGAGGTCTCGAGGACAATAATTATTTATTGATTACTCTGTCTTCAAAGATTTCCTGAATTGCGGCAGCAAGGTCTTGTTGAAAAAATCCAGACTGGTATTCAACATCGGCCAGCTGTTCACAAATGCTGTACGTTTTTCCTGTATCTATCTAAATTTATTAAACAAGAATATATAGGTCCTATTACACTGTATGCATTTCCTGCACACCAATTTTCGCGGACCGCAAGGGAATCTTATGTGTAAAATCGGATTTCTCTCTACTCCAATATCTGTTATTTTACCACGAAACATAGGCATATACTTGGAACCATGCTGCTTAGCAGAACAATATGCGTGTTTCAATTAGTAATTTCAAAAAGCCGATAACAGGAATAAACCCAACTCTGATAATCACTCAAATGATTAGTAAAATAAACCCCCAAATATTATAAAAAGTAAAAGAAAATATCGGCCACAAATTCACTCTATTTTGGACATTGAAATCTCCGGTGTGAATGAACATTTCCTGAAAAGATGCCATATATTGGTGGATACAGAAGGACAACAGTGCGAACATTTCTTATCACAAAGTGTATGCTTATTATCATTGTATGAATGAACGTGAGACGGTTGTAGGGATATTATAACTGTTTTGTAGGGAGTCCGAGCTGTGCGCCAGCAGCGGTGCCCAATGTGAAGGAAAACACTATAGATTATCTAGTACAAATTCAACCAAGCGAAATAGTGCCGCGGTAATATTACTGACTCGCATTCAGGATGTCGTGGGTTCGATTACCTGTGGCCGGCCTTCCTAACCCCTTGGTCTTTTTCGTGGGATTCCCTAGGTCTCCAGGCAAATTCCGGGAAGGTTCAATACATTCCTCGAATATCCTGTCCATCATTTCCTCTTTCCATCACTTACTTGAAATAAACTTCCAATGTAAGAACCACTCCGAATCGATGTCCATCACAGTGTACCCTTTTATGACTAAAATGTGGAGAACAGACACTAG
Organism: Hymenopus coronatus; assembly: GCA_030762935.1. Classification (NCBI taxonomy): domain Eukaryota; kingdom Metazoa; phylum Arthropoda; class Insecta; order Mantodea; family Hymenopodidae; genus Hymenopus; species Hymenopus coronatus. Next base: position 379,221,539 of record CM060900.1, on the reverse strand, counting down.
TATAACTTGGATAGGTAGAGCCATATTGAAAAATTCAATGCCATAGCCTGAATGTGAAGCACGGATCTCCCGGTCTCTAACTGCTTGCTCTACCATTGCCGGCATGAAATTGTATTTCTCAACTGACTCGCATGTTTCCGGTAAACCACAATGTGACCTCAGATTATTTTGAGATGACCACCGCAATGGCGACTTACAATGTTGTAAGTACTTTAAGTCCTGGGATTCATAGTATAGCCAACTATTATGGGGATTTGCGATAATGTTAATTGTTATCCCACAGAAACCGTTTATAGGACCGGAGTTGGATAGGTAGAGTCAGACTGAAAATTTCAACCCCATAGCCGGGATTTGAAACATGGATCTCCTGGTCTCTAACCGCTTGCTCTACCATTGAGCTCCATGGCAACATGTCAGTATAGCATTAAATTTCGCAACTGACTCGTCACTAGAAAATATATTGAACGTTTTAAGAATACCCTCATGTAATAGTTATATGTGTTTTAAATGCCACATCATGCTAGAAAGCTTTTATTTCTTTTTAAGTAACTTTTGAATATCTGCTTAAGGTATCCGTTTCAGTTTCATTTAACTTAGCCTAACAAAAGAGTGTTGCAAACAACACAATGAGGTTTTCTGTGAATTTTCAGATTCTTTTCTAGCTTGAGGCCAGTTAAACATAAAACCTGTAATACGGTACCCCGAATGAGAAGCTATGCTTATGCACAGTCATTATTCTATAAATGAAAAATTCACACTCACTGCAGCGTTTGTAAAGATTGCTGCTAATTGAATATGCAGGGTAATGGGTGGAAATTCACTGCATGATAACGTTTTTTTCTTTTCAAAGGGGAGCCATTTGTTAGTCACTGGTACTTGAAAATATGAGAAGCAGTCAAATGAAAGCGGGCCAGCAGTTTTAGAAACTAATTAAAGATTTATCTCTAAAGCCTCAACATAACTACCAACGCATTTATACCAGTGGCAGATGACAGAATAAATTCCATTCTTATAAAAGCTTTAGAGTGTTAAATCCACAATGTTAACGAATTGCAAATTAGTTCTTCCAATCCATAGCATACAGACACGCACGACTGTGCTAATAATACTAGTAAAAAATCTGATGTGTTCCATTCACATGACCTTCTCTACCTGTTTTTCAAACAAACTGTTCTTAAAAAGGATGATTCGTTTATTCGCACCATGCTAGTCGAGATAAACATTAGTAAAAACGGTCTTATTTCTCACTTTCTTGTAAGTAGAAGGGAAATAGGTGATTTCACTAGGCTTAAGTGATGTCAAATCTTTTAAAAGGCGGTCGTATGTGAACCATTGAAGTTCAGTTCGCTTTGCATCTTCAGAAAAACAAAAGAGATGAAATGAAAGGAGACCCCGTCTGAGAAGATACCTAGTTTATACCAATAAGAAGGAACATCTCGTAAACGGTCTACTCTATAGCAAAAATGTATATGATGTAAATTGTATACTTTAACGAGGTCTACATTTTTATAGTACGTTTTTACGTATCTCTTATGGTATAGCAGTTATGCAAAATTCAGCAAAATTCACCCAGAATGAGTAGGTATTCAGAAGCTATTCCCAGAAATTTCAAGATATACATTCCATTTTTGATGTATATAGCATTAATATACGGTATTTTATTCAAAAACGTTGGAGTTGTTTTTGAGAAAATCAAAATTTTCAAACACCTTTTAAATGTAAAGGGTAGTTTGGGTATGGGGATTTTCTTAAAAATCTTCTAGTCGTATCCTTGGAAGATACCAACTTAAATACCAAGTTTGGTATTTAACTGTGTTTTAGTTTTTGAACTATACTGTTCACAGTTACACAGAGACTTGTTCTAAAAATGCTTTTTGGACTCAGGGGACCTCAATACATATATTTCCGTTGAAACCACGACATCGAATTTTTGGGTGTAATACAATACCTTCTCTATATATTATGTACATAGTACGTTTAGAGAAAGTATGAACCTGACGCAAATGCATCAGTAAAAGAACATACATTTCCGGCCGAAACAAAAACACACCTACAACATTAATTCCAGTGTATTAAAGTCACAATTTGTTATACTTTCTCGAATGTTCAGCCATAGGACCGTATTCAACTTCGAATTTGGCTAGGCAACATATACTCATGTCCCTGAAGTTTTTCTCTGGAATTCCTTTTATGACATTCATAGATATCGGTTTGAGCCGAATAAGTACTTACGTGACTAGGTAAGATTGGCATATTCATTAGAAGCTTAAAAGGTTGCAGTCCAACGGTGAAAGGGGACGGTCGTGTTTTGTGTCTTGCTCGTAGCTACCTAGGAGAATGTCCACAATGGAGAGCGTGCGGGAATTAATTGAACAATTGCGGAACGAAATGCGTCTAGGATTTGAAACGTGCAAGCTAAAATCGCTAGAAAGTTCGTCTGAAAAGAGTAGTTCGGATGCGTGCTCTTGAAGAGAAAGTAGACCGTTTAGAGAACCAATCTCGTAGTAATTATATTGGCTATTATGGTGCAGCTAAGAAGCGGGAGAAAGTTGGGAAATGATGGGGGAAGTAGTGAAAAATGTAATTTCACAAAATAGGACTTACATTCGGAAAGTTTGATGTTGAGAGGGCTCATTGTGTAGGTCGACGTAGCAATTTAAGGCGACTCACTCTCTGTAAATTGGGATATTATAAACTGAAGGTCACCGTCCTTCGAGATGCTCGTTGTTTACAGAGAACGGGCATAGTTATTGCTGAAGACTAAAGCGAGAGAGAGAGATTTGTAAAGTGACCATTTTTAAGTCAGGAAGTAGGGCTGTTATGCTGTATTGCGATATGACAAACTCATCGTCTGGAGCCGACAGGAACTGGAGCGAATGGAACAGCTTAGAATCAGCGCCGAAATCGAACCCAGGACAGGACAGCAGGATTAAGTGGCCATTCCCCCGGCGGAACGGGGAGAGAGAACAGCATCCCCCCTGCGTACACTTATGTTGACCACAGCTTGACAAAAGTTCTGCCAGTCGAAGAAACGACAACAGGATGACAATAAGACCCAATCCCTTCTCCGAAAATTGAACATCGAAGGCTTCAGAAAAAGGTTTGGTGGTGAGAATGTCTTGTCTTTCTTTAGTGTTTTTGACATTGTATGTTTAACAGAAACTTGGCTGAGAAATGGAGAAAATATTAAACTTGCTAACTTCCATATTTGCAGTAGAGGGAGGGAGACAAGAGGTAGGAGAGGAATGTGGCGAGGGAGGCTATCAGTTTTATTCAGATCTGAGTTGAAGGCCGAGATAGTTAAATTGGAAGTCAGTTTGGAAAGGGCGATATCTATATCTTTGGCACAGGGGGTGCTAATAGAATAATTATAGGATTATACAAACAGCCAGCAACGTCTAAGTATGCAAACTGAAACTTTTTCAGCAAGGTAACCGACACATTAGTGCAGTTACATGAAAAGTTTTCGGGCAGGAATTTATTCTCTTACGAGATTTAATGTGAGATTCGGAGGGGAGAATCTTTCTCTAACAGGAAAGTGAGAAACTTTGAGAGGGGGTCGGGGTCAGCGAAAGAGCAAGGAGCACTTTATTAATGGGAAAGGGAGACAATCACTTGCTTTCTGTGATGCCTTCTCTCTATAAATAATGAATGGCAAGTAAGTAGCGATCGAGAGGGAGCACCCATTCTCATAAATAAAAATCATGGCAATGTAATAGATTTTATTTCGATTAGGCAGGGATTAATAGACAGTAATTTTTTAGGTGGGAGATCGCATCGAATCACACTGCTGTCCTGTTGCCCTGGAACTGAATATAGTGACGGTCTTTGTGGCGCATGCACACGAAGAGGGGAAAGGGGAAGAAGGGAGATTGATAAGTAACTTTATGTGGAAACCGATAGAAACGGAAGCCTTTGTTGATAGTTTGAAAAGTCGTTTAAGGGGAAATAACGCAGAAACAGCGAAGGAAGTAACAGATATAATAGCAACGGCTACGGGGATAATGAAAGTCGGAATTCATGATGAGATAAAACAATTCAATGGTTGGTATGACTAGCAATGCAGATTCGCAAGCAACAAACAGTGGAGGCTGTGGAAAAAATCAGAAGGGATGGGAGGGAGCACATTAGGAAGATTTTCACACACAAAAAAAGAAGAGAGTATAAATAGCTCCTATAGGAAAAGCGAACTACGTGGCAAGACAAAATGACGCAGAAAATTAGTAATGTTTTAACATGGGGAGATAACGCTGAGATATGGCAAGTTGTCGTGAATTTAAGAGATCAGCGTCAGGCGCCCAAAGAAATGTCTCCAGAGAATATGTAGGGAAGGAGAAGGGGAAGGGATTTTTATAACAATGGAAGCACAAATTTTGGGAAATCTGGAGATCCCAGTACTGGGTGGGCGAGGACATCTCAGCAAGGGAAATAGCATAGGCGCTGAAGAGCCTAAAGGGAGGCAAAGCTCCAGGGTGTGACAGGTTGCCGCCAGAAGTTTTTAAAACTGCGGTCAATGTTAATCGGTTTGGTAATAACAGATTGCTTCTTGAGGGGAATTACCTTACCTGTTCGGGAATAGGCATGTTTTATCCCATTTAAAAAGGGAAGGGAGATATTGGGATTTCAGATAACTATAGGGGGACTACGCTGCTGCCAATTATGGAGACAATTTATATAACCGAAGGAATGGGAAATGGCAAACTTTCAAAATTTCAAATAGATTTCAGAGGAGGACACAGTAGCATATACGTCACTTTTAATTTGAACAATTTAAGGGCAAAACAAATTTTAATTAAGCGGGGAAAACTTCATTGTGCAGGCATTTAACAAGGTATTTGACTCTATCAATCGAAATGCATTATGGCATAAACTATGCTGAAAGAGATTATCAAGTAAAATGATTGGAGCGTTACAGGCAATCTATCAAAATGTCAAATTCTGTGTAAATTACGACAGAAGTTGCCTTAGTTACAGGGTCTTGAGGTAGGGCTGTATTTTTTCTCCCTTATTATTTAAACTCTTTGTGGATGATATTACTGACGCAATGCTAGCAGAGCGAATATTGAAGAACTAGTAGTGGCAGTTTTGCAGATCCCAGCATTTTTAAACGCGGACGACTCAGTGTTGTGCTCTACGACAGTTAATGGATTTCAACGAGGACTAGACAAACTTAAGAATTATTGCGATGAATGGCTACTTACAGTTAATGTAAACAAGAATAAAGTAATGAATTTCAAAAATTGTTCTGCTTATAGTGAGGCAGAAACTTGGTTATATGCAGGAAAATGTTAGATCTTTTGTGTACTTAGGCCTCACACTTACAATTAACGGAAAATAGACAAAATACTGACATCACGAAACACAAAGCAAGGGTGAAAACAGCGAAAGCTCTTCGAATACATTGCAGAATTCCGAACATATTCAAACTTTAATGGTAACTGTATACGGAGTGACAGTTAGATCCACCATGACATATACAGAAAAAATATGGGAGTGGAAATAAACAGGGTATCCGGACCAAGCGAGGACCCACTTTTTGGAAGGATTTCTGGGAGTAGAGAAGGGTACCGTGAACTGCGGAATAATAAGGGAATTTGGGGCGCACAGTGAAACGATAGAGTGCAAAATAGGAGCAGTTAAATATTAGGTGAGAATCGTTCACGGAAACCAATTTGTAATTAGGGCAGCCAGCAACCATGAACAGTTGAGAATGGAAGATATTTCGACATGGGCATCAAAATTAATGAAAGGTTTGGAATCCATTGGAATAGCATACATTTGGATAGCAGGGCAGGCAAACAGACGGAGTATTTGGAGTAAAATTAAGAACCTTCCTTGCGATATTGACAGACAGTAAATGATTGCCCAGTGTACGGAGAAGGATTCATCGGAAGAACAGTCTGGGCTATAATTGGAGTGGGGTATGGAGCAATGCATCAAAATAAATACCAAACACATTAAAGAGGGGCTCGCGTGGATTAGATCAGGAGCGTGGCAATGATAAAAATTACTGAGAAAATGGTATGCATATCTGCCCTATTTGCGAGGAGGAAGAGTCGTCGACCCATATCTTGGCAATATATAGGGGAAGGGAGGAATGAAGCGAAAAGTATTTACCGCGATCTTTTACCCCCGCGAATGGAGAGCTAGAAGCATGTTGGACACTACTGGCAGGCATGGAAGACGCGGACGGGCTAGGTAAATTTCTACTTAAGGCGAGACAGCGTAGCTCTGAGACGGCTGATAATATGAAAGAACGGGGAAATAAGAAGAGCTTAAAAAGTGATTATTCTGCTTTACATATATTTTATGTCGTACTTTGTGTTCATTGTTTTGCTGTGGTATATGTATTGGCCTGGGGGTGACATGCTAGCCTCTGGTTCCAAAGGTCGCGGGTTCATCACCTCCGGAGGATGGTGCTTTTTTCGAGTGTAAAAAGTTTTAGTATGGCTTCCTCCGGTAGGGATGTAAAGGTGTTGGTACCGTGTTGTACATTTACGGAACGTGAAGGAATCTCAAACCTGACAAAGAGGCCTCTGAGTAAAATTAAGTGGTCTTTCACGCCAGATATAGAATGTAACTTTAAAAACAGCAGCAGATAAAGAGCGTCCATTAAGTTTAATCTCCTTTACATGTAAATTTCTGCTTTTTAAAATCACTTACTAATTTTAATTTGACAGTTGAAAATACTTAGAATATTACGCAGCGCCTATGGCATAAGCTTATCGGGAGATAGGTCCCCGGACATTGGAGATCAGTACTGTTCTCACTTTACGAAAACATGAGAAACACTGTCTTCAGATAACCATATAATCTGGAAGTTTCCTTCTACCCACTTACAGAACAATCTAGGACATTCTGTGGAAATTTCCAAATGACTACGTTAAGCTCTCACGAGCAACTCAGCTAAGAAATAAGTGATTTAATGTAGGCGTTTTTGGTGCAACAAAAGTAGAGTTCTTCGAGCGAGTTTGTGATTACTGTTCTGACTTGCTGTGAGTGTAGCTACTGTAAGACATTATAGAGGCCTTGCGTGCGACTCCTCAGCGTGTGAGTTGCCCAAAAGAAGAGGTTTGGTCGAATGTATTTCATTACGCTCTTACGTCACGAAGGAAGTGAAGTGACACTGAAGATTGAGCCAGAACACACTAATGAAGTAACAGTGAGAACTTGGTGAGGTGGCATTGCAGAATGGACAAATTATATCAAGTTGTAAACACCATCAGATTTGTGCGGAGAACTGTGAGAGGAATGCATCTTTGATGGTGCTATGTTGTGTTAGAATTACAAATCTCTCCGGAATCTACAGAGTAACATGACCAGAACTTGTATCTAGTTGGCAAGATTGGTTTGGTTTTGCCGATATGGATGTATAGCTGCACAGACTTACTGTAAGGTTGGACAGTTGTAAACATTTAACTACAAAATATGGAATATTCTATCGATTTTATCGGAAGGAATCTTTATTCTTCATAAACAGAGTTTTGTGAACTTCACCTGCTGTATTTGAAGTCAAGTTGGAGAAAGTTAACCTGATAAATAGAAAAACATATACCTATATTTAGTATCCTATTTATAATTATAGGGCAAAATACTGCTTCTCATAATTTCTCAAAATTCCAATACGGGCACCAATATATTTGCCTTTTCAGATAAGAGGACTTATTAGCTTTTAAAGGGCAATCTGCATCAAGAGCAATAACAATAATGAACAGCACAACGATTAAAATAGGTAAAACGATTTAATTACTTAATTTGTTAAATTGAAAACAAGGAGGTGTATAAAATAAAACTCAATTTCTCAATTAACGTGGAAGAAACAAAAGGACCTTACCAAACAAAAATAGACATGAAATAACTTCAGAATGTTATAAAACATACCTCTCTTGCATAGATCTGAATGCTGTACTTTGATAAAAAAGGATCTCAAACACAATAAAGTCCACAGAGTTGAGATTGTTCAAATAGAAAGGAAAATGAGGACATTAGGAAAGAGTTAAAGAAATTCAGCCTTAATGAGAGAATAAAACAATATTAAAACTTCTGGTATGGATACGTTTTAAGGGTGGACACCTAATATAGCTTAAATACAAATCTACAGACAAGAAAATAAGAGAGCATCCACCGAAAAACCGCCTGCGGTGCCATTAGTAGTTAAAGCGGGCGTTAAACACTACCAAAAAAAAAAAAAAAAAATCCACCGAAAACATGGATGGATCAGTTCAACATATTTTTGAATCGGAACATGCCATGATGTCTATACCGTATTACTGCTGCTGATGATAGAATTAAAGGTAATATGAATGTTTTTATATTTTGATCAAGATTTATTCTACTAAACCTATAAGAATTTCAAACCTGTTTTATCCAATTTTATGAATATGAAGTTTTGGTGATTCTCTTTGATATGGTTTAGTTCAACAGAACTTAACTAAGTTGCAGCTTTGCATTTCAGGAACATTCATCAATATATTTAAAGGTGTTAATGGCATAGTATTTTTAGTCACCCTCACAAGGCACTTCTTTGGAGGTTAGCAGAATACCAATGTATCTTTAAATTGGAATTTTGGAGATACGTGATCGGAGGTTTAATTAACATGTCATGTAAAAAGTTTCAGACAGTGATTAAGGTGCATTACGCAGCTTTTGAATTGCATACTCAAAATGCGTCTGCTTTTAGTACGCAATTTCTTGAGATTATGTTGAAAGTGAAATTTGGGTTACAACATATATTATTGAAATACGTCAAAATTTTCTCAGCACTGGTTTTTTTCTAAGGTCGCATATAGGTGCTTATCTTCTCGCTCAAAAGCATAAATATTTCGGTGGTACCAAGCCTCATCAAGAAATCTAGGAAACATGTTTTTTTTTTTTTTAATAGTTTAACGTTCTTTAACCTTATTGGTCATATCGGACGATGAATGAAATGTTGCTCAAATGATCTCAGGGTCCATGGAGTTTAAAGTTACTCGACATTCGTCTTCTCAGGATAATGGAAACCCCCGAAAAAAACCTTATCCGGGTAACTCATCCTAAGCGAGATTCGAGCTCACGACCTTTTGTATGTGAGGCAGGCACGCTACCACCACACTACCCAGGTGGGCGTTATATTGTTGTGAACATTTTTATGATTCGTTCAACCAACTGGACTATGTGTATATTATTTTTAGAAAGATGGCTGAGTAGATAAGTAAAGTTTTAATTGTTAATGGAATAATATTTGTAATATTAGTATTCTAATACTCCAAAAAATTAGTGTTTAACTAAATACACCAACTGTGTTTTTTTTAAATGTATCTTAATATTGTAATTCTGCAATAATATATTGGAATAAGATCTAATAGTTATAAAACTGTTTACATACATATAGGTAAATTCACATATCTGTTTATTTCAATTCTCTACTAATTTCATTTTAAAACGTGCGTTTTTATACATATTTTCACTGTACATATTCCAGGCTACCGTTGCATGGTTGCACTATTATTTTGGATATATAAGGAATTGTATACAAGCTAAGTCATCTGAGGTAATACCATAAATATTTCTAACACAAAACTGCTATAAATTTACTTTAACAGATATCATTGCATGAGAGGGACTCATTAAAATAGACAATAAAGGCCACTAAAATATACGCAAATATAACTTTTAACATTAAGCTTATTTTACAAATGTAAACGTCATTATTGTTATGCAATTTATAACGAAATATAACATTGTTTTGCAGTACAATTGAAGGGTTGAGAACCATAGTGGGCCAAGCATCATTTTTTTAAAAATGGAGAAATAGAATGTCATAGTTTTTTCAATATCATAATTTATTGAGCCAAGTTACACATACTAACTAAATTCCGCAGCAATCTAGAATATATTTTCCATCTTATATTAATACAGCATTAATGTGGCTTCGTGCAAAATTAGGTTTTACAGTTATTTATTGGGAGCTATTTTCCTTTGCTGGGATTTGGCCCAGCCTAAAGAAATGTAACTGGGCCGTTTGCATACATATAATCAATGTCTTGCTGATCATTATGATTGACTTGCACATGCAAATCTTGTAAAAATCATGATTCACTGGAGGAATAAATGGTAGCATGGACATATGCGGAGGGTGATTTGCTGCATGGATTTGGGCCACTCATGTGTAGTTTCATTTAGACCGATATTTTGATGCTCTACTGTTTGTAAACGGGAAATGCTGGACATGGCCCACTGCAATATAAGATGTATAACCATAAACTATACCGACAGTTGGCAACAGTTCAATTTTGACCTCACATGGAGATGGCCCACTATGGTTCTCAGCCCTTCAATTAAAATTAGTCAATGTCAACACTACAGTTTACTTATGTTAGAATTTTAAATGTTGTATAAAAGCTAAGAACGGGTATAACACGACGTTAAGTACAAAGAGCATTTTATCAGCAGCATTAGAGTAGAACAAGGCAATGTGTGTAGAATGACCTACATTTCTGGCGAATTGAATACGTTAAAGTATTTAATCATAATATTATATTAATTATAAAGATCGTAGTCAAATGGGACAACATAAACAACGTATATAGTGTAGTGCATATTGTAAGAGTGCAAGAAGTTCCACAACTCATTGCATTAATTAAATAGACCGAGCAAAGTGATGCCACGGCAACATGTGCGACTCGGATTTGGGAGGTCTTAGGTTCGATCCCCGCCGCCCGCGCCTCTCGTACTTCCTATTATCCCTTTGGGGTGCTGGGGGTGCTTATTATCCAAAACTTCCTTTTCCTCATTCCTTTTCATGTCATTTCCTTGCCATATTTCAGGTATGTGTTTCCGTGGGCTCGTGGTGGGTTGCAGTGTGGCAGATGCCGCGCGGATGCATGTGCTCTCTTTTCGGCGTTTGGGACGGCGTTAAAGTCGCTGTCCTAGAGGGGCGGGGACGGTAGGCTGCCTAAAGCCGGCACTCGTGATGTTGACTACTGCTTAGTGTTACTGGCGCCGATTTGAAGATCTATCAGCCAAACAGTCAGGGACTTCCGCGTGACTCTGTGACCTCTCTGTATCTGGTTTATGGCCGTCTGCGATTTCGTCACTACATCCCATGCTCCTAGAGGATATTATATCCACATACATATGTCGCGGTGCCTGAGGTGCTACGCGCAATTTTGTAGCCTTTATGTTTAATGTCAAACAGAGATAGTCCCCAACAAACGCATTCTACAAAAGAAGTATATAAAAATCTAACGTAGGATAACTCACCGTGCTACTGGCTAGCGCTACTCTCTAGCAGGAGACCTTTGCCCTCCATGGGACAAAACATGATGTTTTAAATAATAATAATAATAATAATAATAATAATAATAACAACAGTAATAACTACAATAATAATGATATTAATTACAACGACAATAATAATGAATGTTAAGAAAACATCTCCTTTTACCTTTTAAAATACCAATTAACCGAAGTCATAAATAAATAACTATGCCTTTTAATAAGCGTGGCCATGGAAACCTTTTTCAGCATTTTCCGTTCTGAAAGTGCTCCACGCGCTGCAATTGTGTAGTGATTTGTTTTAAAATTTTGGTACTGCCTCTTTCAAAGGTACGTTCGAAGAAAATGACCATACATAATAATGCTCCGATTTTGAAAAACAACTTATTAAAATTTGGAAAATAAAAACCTTTGGAGAGACTAAAAGGCAACAATTCTCTGAAATAATTACTCATTAATACACAAATATGACATAATAAATCTGTTTGTAAGCTTATTCACTGCTAAAGCTAAATGTATTTATGTGAATAATCTTTTTTGAGCCTTAGAACGATGAATTTACACAATAAAATAATAATTAAATAGCCCTGCAAGCTAGAGCATGCAACTAAATATATTAGTGGTATTGTACACAATATCTGACGCAAGTTCCAACCAGATATCTTACATAGCGTGGATTTTCCAAGTTCACAGCTGTAATATCTTAATTAAAATTCAAATACTATCTGACACAACTCGTTTATACTTTGTTTGTTCCATTTGCTTTATATGCTGCATACACTGTTAATAAAATGAACTTTTGTATTCCACAACCAATAAGAGTTGCTGAGGCTTCGAGTTTGGTTCTTAGCGACCGCCCAATCTGACTAATGTATTTTTTTTTTTTTTTTTGTGATTTTCTCGGGTCGGCAGGGAATACTGCCATGTTTTGCCTCTAACAAGATTTCCCTGTACATCTTTTTCTGCACTTGCGATCTGTTTCTTCCAGATGTCACTGCGGGAGCTTCCTGGTCGAGAATTGTCTCCGGGGTTCTTCGAGTGAGGCACTCCCTCGCATTCCCATCGGGGCTTGAGAGCCTTGTGGGAGTTCTGTCTGGAAACGTAGCGACCGCATCCATACTTAAACCCGTCGTCATTCGGATCTGATCACCCTTTAGATTTCTACGTTCACCCCCCCCCCCACACCCTCCCAGGGATCTCGTAAGTCGCAAAAGGCCACAAGGACCTACGTGCAGGTCCTGTGATCCAATAGTTGCGGGCCCCACCTCCGGTAATCTTAATTTTAATCCTTTGTATTTCATACCTTCAGTGCTTTAAGCTTATATGCCTTGTGAAACACTAGATAACAGAACAACAAGAGCGATTATGATTAATTAAATGGGAAAAAAGCGTAGAGGAGTGCGCATATTGCTGGCCTACTGGTTCGTGATAATTTCACTTACAGGTATCAAACATAAAATTACTTGCATGACAACGAGCAAGTGAACATGTGACAATCGATAATCCGCTTGTTTACAACTCGCTTCCGATACGCTGCTGCCTTGATTTAATCTGCTAATTAAAGTTTCTGAATTTCTTTGCTGCGATACACCACACATCTTTCCTGCACAGGTTGGATATTTACTTCACATGTTCGTTATCTCATATGCGTACTCTTTAAAGCTTTTAACAACCCTGGTCCTCAAAGACACAGAATAGAATGACTGAAGTGATATTCTGTACATAGATTCGTTGAGTTTGTGTTTGACATAAAATAGATAATTGACTTTTGTCTTTTCAGGACAAGGAAAAGTAATATCCAGAAAACCCATGACCAGGTTGGTAGGGACAAAATTACACTTGAGCCACAGAGGTGGAAGATAAGGTAACTTTGCTTTCTATGCACTCTATTATACACTTTAAACCAGCACATAACTCCCAGAAAATATCGTGGAGACGCTGCCAATTTAAACCTCTAAAAAGTAAATAACTATGTCACACTTTTCATTCGTGCAACCTTTGTAAACCCGAAAATCAGTTGAGGATTTTGTTTATTTGCCCATTTTTCAAATATGAACAGCATGAACAAAGGAATTCCATATCACAAAAATGAATCTCTACTATCACACGGGACTTGACCTGATTTTTCAAAACGGAGTTGGGTCATTTGCCCTTAACACTGAAACCTATAGGACAGGGACTGTCGGCTTTCTCTATACTTGTAGTTAAATAGCATATATCTATAATGAGAGACAGTAGGTTATTAACAAAACTGTCTTTACAAAGATCATCTCCCGAGATTATTAACCCTAGTTATTCATGTCGTTTGTTACCCAGAGCTTCGGATTTCAAGATAACATGAGAAGAAACTAGTTCCTATACATTACACAACCTACAGGCTGTAAATTATTTTCACAGGATATGTAGATTACTTAAACAAATAATTTGAGATAGGAGACTTATGGCTTCTTTATTGAAATGTTGAAGTAACGGATATAAGTTTCTGAAGTGCCAGTACGCCACTGGCTAATTTATCAATCATTCGACAGCATAACACGAAAAACGAAGGAACATATTACAGCGTACCTCCGTGGCGTAGTGGTTAAGATACTGGCTTTCAAGTGAAAGATAGTTTCCGAATTCGGGTCTCGTTCACGTATCGCGGCACTTCGTCTAGAGAGAAAAAAATAATAAACAAAATTTACACAATGACAGCAATCGAACTCATGACCTTTGGTTTAGCAGCTTCCCCCGTTACACATTAAGCCACCAGAGCAATTGAAAAAACGCCTCCAGAGTAGGTTACCTCAAGAACGTAGTTAATGAAGCTCAGTCGTACTGTCAAGTGATTAGTTCGAGATTTTACAGATTTTTGTGACATTAAATCTTGAGAACGCTAGTAACGAGCTACTAAAAATCGATATTCCTCTACTCGGGCAGCAGTTTAAAAACCATTCTAAGCCATTTTTTCAACTTGCTTTGCTTTAGCACCGACTTATCAGCACACGTTTAACGCTTTGTAGTTGCATTATGTTTATCCGGGGACTATGCATCCCCGATCTCAAATTACTTATATCAGTCACGTGCACAATCTTGCAAATTATATCAAAGTAGTTCATTAACACCTGTATATATTGCTTCTTATTTGAAGATTCCCATTGTATGTAGAGGTACCAGGTGGTACTATTTTACTTTCCGACATGACGTAATTAAAAGTTAAATCTGTGACAAAGTAGCTCTTGTGGGCCTAGGAGTACTACCCAGCTACCGACTTCAAATATTATAAACGGCCTGCTCAATTACTGCGACAGCAATGTATTCGAGTATCCGCATGGCTGCGCTAGCATTCTTCCATTTCCAACCCATGCTTACAATGTCCTATTCGTGCAGCTATAGCACTATTATTAGATATGATTATTTACGAAGAGCAACCAATAAATTTTAGTACAATATAATAATTGGCATAAGTTGGGTTGAATTGAATTAAGTTTGTTTTATTATGAACACCCTTTAACTGATTGTGCACATGACTGATTTAAGTAATTTGAAATGGGCGATGCATGATCCCCGGATAAAGAAAACGCAACTACATAGCGTTAAACGTGTGGGTATCAGGTGCTCATAAGTCGGTGTTAAAGCAAAGCAGGTTGAAAAAATGGCTTAGAATGTCTTTAAAATTGCTGCCCGAGTATAGAGATATCGATTTTTAGCAGCTCGTTACTAGCATTCTCAAGATTTAATGTCGCAAAAAATCTGTAAAATCTCGAACTAATCACTTGACAGTGCGACACTGAGCATTCATTAATTATGTTCTTCAGTTATGTAGCCTACTCTGGAAGCGTTTTTTGAAATGCTCTGGTCGCTTAACGTGTAACGCGGGACGTTGTCATCCCAAAGGTCGTGAGTTCGGTTCCTGTAGTGGAGTAATTGTTATTTATTATTATTTTTTTCATTCCAGACGAAGTGCCGCGATACGTGGCGTACTGACGCTTCAGAAACTTATAGCCGTTACTCCGAAATTTCAGTAAACAGGCCATTAGTCTCCCATCTCAAATTACTTATTTAAGTAATCTACATATTCTGTGAAAATATTTCGGTATAGTTCATTAACAGCCTGTATTTTGCTCAGAGCCCTCTTTATCAGGCTCGAGGTTATTTTACGTGCCGTAAATCTACGACAGAAGCTAGATGCTAGCAGCTATAAGCTGGAGTGATTGTATACCATCCAGTTATCATGTAAACAATTCATTCATTGTTTTAAGCTTACATTCATATACGAAGTCCATTTTAACACAATGTGACGACAGAAAATTGTATCACGTTATACCTCTATAGTTCTATATTCGGTATTTAGGACTACTTGATTTTCCAGTATTTGTAAGTAATAATTTACAATAAAAGAAAAGGTTTCTTATATTCCTTATTATATAACAGCAGTCATACGATACAAAGAGGCTCGCTCGCCGTAATGTAATGGTTACCATGCTAACTACATGTACCCAAGGTCGCGGGTTCAAACCCGGTGGAGGACGATGTATTTTTTCGGTCGTAAAAATCCTTAGCGTGGCTTCCTTCGGAAGGGAAGTAAAGCTGTTATTCCAGAGTCGTAGATTTACAGCACGCAAAAGATAGCCTGATAGAGAGGCCTCTGAACAAAATTAAGCGATCTTTCACGCTCAGTATAGAATGGGAGGCTGAGAACCACAGCAGTTATAGAGCGTCCATAAATAAAACACCATTTCATTTCCTTTCGATACAAGGAGGGCCACTTAACATCACAAATGTATCATATTTGTGATCAAAGAAGTTCATCACATAATTCAGAATACATCTTTACATTTGTAGAATAATATTTGTTACAATTTTTATCACCTTGAATTCGGAATGCTTTAATTTTCTGACAACATTAACTGTCAATTGCTTCAGTTCTTTACTGGTGACATTATTTGTAAAGAAATACTGTACGGACACTACTCGTATATAGCTACACCTTGTAAAACAAACCACGTTAATTTAATTGTTTAAGTCCATCCAAGTCTACATTTCCTATTTCAACATTTTCTCTTGTGACATAAGGTACATCTGATTGAGTAGCCTTATATACTATATCATTCTTAGTGAACAAATGTTATCTCTTCTCTCGCAATCCTGATTGCCGCTGCGGTATGAACTTCATGGTATTTTCCTTATGTTTGTGTACCTTTTCACTGACCATCAATAGGCTGTTTAAAAAGGGAGCACTCCAAATGAAAGCAATGCCAATGAGGATTTCTCTGCCATTAGTTTGCTTCCCCAATGCTTGCAATTGTTCCTTTAAGAAATACAGCTTCAATGTCCTCATTCTCCATTGTGGATTCTAAGACTGGCTCTACTAAGGTTCTTAATTCTTTCATTAGCCTGATTATGATTTGTCCAAAGTGCTTTCACCATGGCTCCCAGCACCTTCATTTTGCTTTTTAAGCTAGGATTTATTCGTTTTAAAGGAAGGATATGCTCGGTTTTATAGGCAAGATGAGCTGATAAAACTTTCTTGGAGGTTTATTTTCCTCTCCAATCACTGTCATAAGAAAGTTCATGAAATGATGCATTTTCTTCACCTTGCCTCTTTACTTTTACACATCCAAACACAGCAGCGAACCATTACAAACAGCTCCCCATCTAATAGAATCACAAAATACACACAGTACACAATTCTGAGCCATATTACATATAACATCCCAGAAAAATGCACACTTCTTTCGCTTAGGTCAAGAAAACAGCTTATCGACAAACAGAGCGGAACAATAGTACTTCTAGCAGATTTCTCAGTTAACTAATGCGGACATAACACACTAGTGAATGAACAGATCATTTATAATATTTGTCAGCCAAACCCAGATTCACAAGGCAGAATTGGAAAGTCACCCAGCCGATGTTTTCTCTTGAGTCTCATGACGTAAACACTACTACACATCACAGCTCGTCGAACACACCACCATGATGAGTGAAACAATACACAACCACATAGGTGGGCTGAAGCCTACGGGCATTCCGTGAGGAGGAACTGGAGTTTCACGCTCCAACACATTACGCTATTTCGCAGGACACAAGAAAATGTATCTAGAAAAAATAAGCACAAAGAAGTTCTCTCTTATTCAATGTATCATAAAATAGATATTCGGAATTCTCAGAGACGACCTGGGACTCAGCATGTATAAAAATAATTATAGCAATGAAATAACGGAGACAAGGAAAAAAAACAGAAATAAAAGTAAAAGAAACATGAGAGAGAAGATCACTCAGATAGTTGGAATATAAAAATCGAAAACATATGTCAGAGACGCAAAAGAAGTTCCTCCTTTGGAAAATTATACTTGGGTCCATAGTAGGGGTCCGTCCATACAGTGGACTATGTAGTATAAGTCATTACAAAGTAAAGTGGCGTCACGGTAACGCGTGAGGGAGTCCTGGTTGGATTCCCGGGGACCGCGTACTCTGAACCACGAACATTTCGAGTTGTCCCTGGATCAGCAGGTAATGCTGGAGTGATTACCACTATTTCCTACCCATCGCTACCTGTATCCATCATTCGGGTTCGGGAGAAGCCAGTTTAGCTTTGTGACGCCATACGACTCGGTGCGCCCGGGAAATAACTGGGATCTTTATTTGGAGGGCAGGTTTAAAAACGTAGGAAGAAGTGTTACTTACAGCATCGGGCATGAGGGTAGCAAAAGTTTATACTTAGTGGCTTGAATAGAACCCAAACGCACTAAAGCTGGCTACTATGCGCGCACATTTTCTTGGGCGCTAGAGTTACGGGTAAGCAAAGGCAGTGTATTTCTGCACTGTTGTCAACCAAAGGAAGTTTCTTTCTTTGAGGTCCTCAGTCATTGTTGTGAATTTGAATTTACCGCGAACTAGCTAAATTATTAAACAAAACACAGCGCACGCGCATGTGCGTCAACTCTGGGATCTACAGACAGAATGACACCTTAGCATTAAAGCCACCAGATATCAGAGTGGCTAGTTCATGTATCAATATTATAGCTTTACTCTGCTTCTGAAATTCTAGCCTAACAAATGAAGACTAGAGAGTCGAGCGCCCAAGAAAAGCTGCGCATATAATACATCTATAATCTCCATTGTAGGAGCTTACCGAAATATAGCAAACTATCTCGAAATGTTTTCATAGGTTTAGATAATTCTATTAGCATTTATAATTGTATAAACGTTTCTATATTTCCCTTAATTACATATTGCTAAACAACATATTCAGCACTGTATTTTATTTGTAATATAATTTGTTGTACGGGACAATGCAGTGGAGTTGAAGAAATTTCCTATTTTATTGCAAAATTGACTGTAATGCACACTAAGCCTACAGCTGAATACCTGACAATCAGAAAATTGGTACAGAGTGGGTTCATTTTGCGACTATATCCCACTACAACAGTTGGAAAATTTAAGCCAGTACATTTAGTGAGTGCTAGATTTATTTTCTAGCAAGCACAAAATATAATGCTTCACATTCAAAGAATATAGGATTTTCATGTTGTGAAAATTTCCTTTTAAAGTTGCTTCCTCTAAGAATTTCTGACCCCCTCTATTATATCACACTATCTGATTGTCCTTCAGAGAGTAATTGTTCCACAACAGTAACATTTTGGATCTCTACTTCTTAAAAACACAACGTTTGTATGTGGATTGGGTGATTAATAAGCTAACCTGCCGTCGCCCTGAACGAGTGGTTAGACTACGCGCCTCTCACCTCGGCGGCCCGACTTCGATCCCAGGCAATAGCAATTGGGATTTGTGGTGGATAAAACGGTGCAGGACGGGTTCTCTCTGGGATCGCCGGTTTCTGCCCCTCCCCCTGAGCATTCCACCGTTGCTCCATCTTCATTCCATGTATCATCAGCACCATTGCCTGCGGTGCCGTATGTGGTAAAAGTGGGCATTAAACACTACAAAGAAACCGGAACAACGGGCTCACTCATCGGTTTTACTCGTTCGGTCTCCGGCCCTTTGTTGTAGGACCAGGTGATTGTATTCCGCAAGTTGCGTCTGGGTATAGGATGTATAGACTTTTTCCCTGATTTCGTTGCGAACTACTAGTTAGAACCCACCTCCAAATGGGCCCCACCTTTGGGGGACTGCTGGAAGCTAGGTGCTTATGGGTAGGGTTGGGCAGAGCCAAATACACGCGAACTGGAAACGTTAGGACTCCGTACTTTTTGCGACTGCTGTGATCACGATCTGGTCTTCATTTTGGCCTCTCTCCTTATCCCTCCCTCCCAGGAGTGATAGAAGCTCAAAGGGCCATGTAATTTAAGTGTAATGCTCAGCCCCAGTTGCGGAGACTCCTTCCGTTGACCCCTAGTTTTACTTTTATGTAATTACGGTAGAAAATGCATAATAATTAGTGCCTCAAAGAAAAATAGGTATGAGAAACTGTACATTTAAAATGAAGGGGCGCAGAAACACGTAATGGCGTGTTTTAGTCTGTTGCTACCTTTCTAAATTTAGCTTACAAGCGGTATGTGTGGAGAAACATTTAGTAAGCATTGACCTAACGTTGTCTGATTATGAAGCCCGGAACTTAATGTACGACTGGAGGCCCAAAATAAACCGAAGTCGTATTGCTGCGCATCGTGTATTTGTAGTACGAAGTCGTGCCGCTAGGGCGCTATGGGGGAACCTCTCCTTCAGTGTGCCGAGCGGCGTCAACCTACAACGACGGGTCTCGTTTCGCTGGCAGTTCTTTTACGTGTGCACTCGTGACACGACGAAATGACAGACTCTCACGAACAACATGAGGCTGTGAACATTTGTTTTTTACTTTGCAAGAACGCAGTAGTAGCTGTTGTGATGATCCAAACAGCATGCCGCCATTTTTTGAGGACACTAAACACATATAGGCGCATAAGGCTGACATTTAGCTTTCTAAGTCAGGACACAGTTGCAAAACTATTTTATTTACGAAAATACTCATACAGTTACAATACAATTAAACAGTTTACAGACATGCAAAGAACTAGCACAGAAAGTACACGCGTCGTGGTAAGTTGATTCTACTGAGCATACTGATTCAGGAGAGGTCCCAATGTTGCTAACATTTCAGGGACAGTACATGGGCTTAAAATGATGTATTTAGGTTGTTTGGATCGAACACTATACGTTTCCTCGATAAAAAGGTTCATTATTTATAGTGAGAATGAATATCCTCAATTATTCACGTATTTTACAGACAGGTTTTCAAAATGTAAGCTACATACAATGTTTTAAAAACCCGGTATTATTCTTCGAACTAAATGTTACATATATTATGTGCAATACAAGTGCTAAACAAAGGCTATGGGCATAATGATCCAACACATTTTATATGTTGGAAAAAATATACACCTCGTGCAATTTTGAATTTACAACAACATATGCCGCGAGCAGTTGTAACAACAGGCACAATTCTATTCCGTGAGAAATCACATCATCACACTGTACAAAAATTTTCACGAGCAATAAATCAAGAAAGTATACCGTGGATGGGTTTCAAAGTATATTATTACTGTGTAGCGTTATAATTATGGTGTATCGTAATGTTAAGATAGCACATTGTATATTAACGTGCGTTTTCACTTAGATCGTACAGGTGGACAATATTGGAGATCTTCCATTGTTTCCCTAGCGGCGCAACCTCGTACTACAAGTACACGATGCCCAGGGTATTTTTGTGTCCCCGTCGTACTTACGAAATTGTTATTCTTCATTAGGGTATCTCATCTCAGAGCACCAGAAAGCTTTGTAGTTTACCGGGAAAGATATGTGTGAGTTCGGGAATTTAATTACGTGCCGATACGATGCCATTGTGGAGTGGCGACATGGTAAGTTGTGGATCCGTTGTTCAAATGCCGACTATGACACGGAGTTTTACTGATACTGACACTGAGCCGTGTCTGATGCTGTCTTTTCGCTTATCTAACTCGTGATGCCATTGCTGTGTCGTCCTCCGTGGTCCAATAATATGCTAGTCACTGGTTCCCAAGGTTGCGGGTTAGAACCTGGCGGAGGACGTAAAAATTCTTAGAATGACTTCCTTCGGAAGGGAAGTAAAGCCGTTAGTCCCTTACCGTAGATTTACGACACGTAAAGAACCTCAAGTCTGATAAAGAAGTCTCTAAGCAAAACTAAGCGGTTTTTCACGCTCAATATAGAATGCGACACTGAGAACCACAGAAATTAAAGACGGTTTATAAATACAATTCAATTTCTATTGCTGTTTCATAGAAAAGTTTGCAATGAACTTATAAACTCAACACACCTTTTTATGTTTATTCTAAGTTGCTTCCTTGAGCTCACATTTACATAATTCTTTATAATCGTATAAATGCAGAGCAAAGACGTGATCCTGTAATTATTAGTTTCTTGTGCGCCAAGATCTATAGATCCCCACTTCTTTATGGCATTCAACTGGGTAATTTCTATGTAATAGTCACAAATATCCCAAAACTATATACTGAACCTTTTTTTTTCACCCTGCATAGAATGAAAGAAAACGCCGCAACTTAAAAAAGAACCAATATATTCCATTCACATGGCTTTTTCTATTTGGTTTGCCAACAAATTATTATTATAAAGCATACTTTTTTATCTATATAAGGCTAATCAAGACAAACATTACCCTAAATTGTCTTATTACTTAGTTCCTTATAAGAAGAAGGGAAATACAAGAATACTGTAGGCCAAGACTCTTCAGTCAAGTATTTTAAAAGTTGTCGCTATGCGATTGTCACTGAAATTCGCTTCTCGTCCCTTGGCCAGGAGCAGAATAAAACGTACATGAAACGATGAGGACTTTGCATATGAGGAACGTTGGAGTAGGTATATTAAAATTACAACAAATAACAGGGAATATCTCTGAAATGGTTAGCTGAACAAAAATTGCATATAACATAAATTGTGTACAAAGCTCTAAATTTTCTGTACAGTAAGCTTTTGTCTATCTCTTCGAATTACGTTTATGTAAAGGTCATTCAGTATCAACAGGGCTTCAGGAAATATTCCTATAAAATTTAGGATATACATTTTTTGGTATATAAACCCCTTTAATCAGAATCATTTTAATCAAAATCATTAGAACCAAGTTTTAGAAAATTGAAAATTACGAAAAATATGCTATTTAAAGCTATTTCGGGATGGAGGATTTTCCTAAAGATCTCCATGTCGCATTCTTGGAAGATACTGAAGTTAAATGCCTAGTTTGTTGTTTAAGGTACTTTACGTTTTAGAGTTGAGCTGTCCACAAACAGAGATAGACAGTCATAGACACGTACATGTGTATAAACATTTTTTGGACTCAGGTGTCCTCAAAACATGTAATTCCAGTGAAATATCAATATTTAGTTTTTGGGCGGACCTATACAATACCATATTATCTAGGAATGTGCAAGGTAAATACATTCTAGAGAAAGTAACACATTAAACCTTGAACAGAGAAAAACTAAATCAGTTGTATTGATATTCACTTGAACATTAATGTAATTAATATCCTGAAATGAATTAAACTATATCTTTAATGAAAACTCAGATCCCGCCTGCAATGTGTTACAACAGCTGGTTGAAGATTTCATTTAGAGTATCAGTATCTTTTTATTAATCCATTATGGGAACATGTTACACAACAATAATCTTATTCTATTTACCTTCCTCGTATGGAGGACTTACAACCCCCAGCATTTACAAGCTAGCACTTAGGGTTAGTTGCCTGTTGAGGAACAGATGGACTCTGGATCAAAGAGAGTAGCCAGATTGATTGACGAGTTCGCTGCCTGGAATAAGAGTGAGAAAAAAAAAAAACGGTACGAAATGATGAATGGATGAAAGGAAAGGTTATTATGGATCAGGTGGTGGAATAAATGACAAGGGAAACCGAAGAACCCGGAGGAAACCCGCCCAGACGCGCTTTGTCCACTACAAATCCCAAGTGCGGTCCCCTCGAATCACCGTCCTGGTGAGAGACTGGTGGTCTAACCACTTGGCGATGACATCGCCACAATTAAGTTACGTATATAACTCTATAGTTATAACGGCAGTAATAAAACTTCGTCCTCCATGGTCTACGGGTATGCCCCTGGTTCCCGAGGTCGCGGGTTCAAACACAGGAGGGTGATGGATTTTTTTCAGTGTAAAATTCGTGGCATGGCTAACTTTGTAAGGACGTCGGTGCCTTACCATAGATTTACGGTACGGCACCTAACGTCTGATAAAAATGTCTCTGAGCAAAATTAAGCAGTCTTTAACGACCTATATTGGATGGAACGGTGAGAACCATAGGAGGTAAAGAGCATCCATAAATAAAAATTAACCTTAATAATAAAACTGTTGCCTGTTTAAAGAGGTACATGAAGGAAAATTTAGGAACCGAACTTACCTATTTTGGGGAAAACCTTTTCGATTAATAAATATTTCTTAATGAAGTTTAAACAGAAAATTGTAATAAATTAAAATGTTTTCATCATTTTTCATATGGTTCAAGCTTTAGAGGTAAAATATATTAAATTTTGTTTGTACCGTTTTTCAAATAGGTGTTGACTATAAGTTTTCAATATATTTAAGAATAGTAGGCTCAAGACCAGAATGAATATGCTGGATGAAATGTTTAACAACACCTTAACACGTAATTCCTCGCGGTTTTCTCACAACTCCCAGTGGCTTAGTGCAGCATAAAACGCCTGTTCGTGAAACTGTACAAGTTGAGATATTGCGCAGGGCCCGAATATATTTCCTTAGATAGGTAAAATTTATCTTCCAACAAAACACAGCGACAGCTCTTCGCATCTCGATACATCACAAGTGCCGTTCTGTCACAGCTAGCTCAGGATAAAATTTTGAAAATGTTGGAGCCCACTCATTTCTCAGGAACTGTTGGTGAGTACCTAAACAACACAATTTCACTTAGAGCAGCGGTGCTGCAGGAGTGGAAGTAAGGTTTAACCCAGTTTCTTGTATTGGTTTTGTTTACCTATCATCCAAGGAATGCATATTCGGTAAGCTCTGCGGCGCCGTAAATTGCCACGCTCTCTGAAGTGCCTCGCTTTGATGCTTCCTGGCGCAGGGGATCGTTGGTTCGAATCCCGCCTTGGGCATGGTGTTTATGTGTTTGTAAATGTGTATATGTGTGTGTATTAGAAGCAAAACGCTAACTGGTAATCAAATAGATAAACAAAGGAAATCTTAGAAAAATGGAAAAAGAGAAAACATGAAAAAGGAAAAAAAAAAAGAATAGAAAAAAATGAAAAGTTAGAAATGACAACAGGAAACAGATACCGAGTGACACTAAACGGCAAGCTTGTCCTAGAGGTTCGGTAAGGAACCACAACACATATTATGTGCTCCACGTTCTCCAAATATTGGCTTTTATGCTTAACACTAGCGTCGTGGCAGAGAGGTAAGACAGCTTGCCTCTCACCCAGGCGGCCTGGGTACAATCACAGGCGATCGCATGTGGGATTTGTGGTGGACGAAGCAGTGTCTGGGCAGTTTTTCTCCCAATTGCTCCAACATCACCTTTCCTGTCATCCATTTCGCCTTTAGTTCCTATCACCCACTTCCCTGCTTTTGGGCTGATCCTCCATCCCTATATACTCTATCAGATTACAGTCTGCTGTATATGACACTAGGGTTTGGCGTTTAATTTCTGGGGATGTAAGGCCTCCATTTAGGAGGATAAGAGGGTGGGGAAGAAGAAGAAGGGGAGATGCTTATCATTGCATAATAGTGAGCAGAGCGATAACGGCAATGTCTCTACAGTAACATGCGAGGCTCGCGTTCTTGAAATCCCGAATTCAATAATGGCGGACAGCCTCCGCAACTGTATTAAAAAACAAAACAGCTACGTGACGTACTTATCTCTCCCTTCCAGTGACTTAAAACACCTAGATCAAAGAATAACTGTCGCGCAGACACGCGACTTCATTATATTCCATTCAGGAATACCTCTTTACCCAATATTTTCAGGAAACTTGGCTCAAGGCGTAGAAAATGCAACAACGAATGGCGGTTTTTTGAAGAAAGCAAAAGACGCTATTGCAACGAGAGCCTCAATTTTCAGAACAATGCATAACTGGAAAAGAAAAATCACCCTCATCTTATTATTTACATTGAAAAACTTGGGTAAATAAAACCGAGCGGGATGACTCAGGTAGTTTCGTCTTTGGACCATATTTGGGAGGTCGCAAAGTCGATCCCCGCGGCCGGCCTACCTGATCCATGGTTTTTTCGGGGGTTACTCGGGTTCGCCAGGCGAATGTTGGGTAGATCTCTTTCATCCTCCGAATTTCCTGTCCGTTTATGACGTTTACATGCTTATTTCACGCATCCTTCATCTCGTTGGTTTTTTTTCAGGGTTGGAAGAGTTGACGGTTGAGCTTGGTGCGGCATAACATGGAAAGAGGATACTCAAAATGACTATCTCCTCACCACAACTTTGGCTAGTTGCCGGAATTAGGCTCATTGTGGGGGCCGTTGGACCCTATGTTTGGCGGGATCCCGGATATGCCTGTACGGCTGTCGGGATGGTTGAATCTGGAAACTCTAGGGTCCCTGGCATTGCTGTCCCGTCGCTTCTGGTTCCGGTCGCCTGGTGTATCCTCCCACCTCATCCCTCCCTCCCTTCCTTCCTCGTGGAGCGTAAGTACTATAAACACCTAGGAACGGTGCCGAGTCACCCCCGTTCTATCCTATTCCTATTGGGTAAACAAAAGCAATGATGCATCTAATTCTAAGTAAGGCGACAAATGTCATTAAGGTTGGCCCTTATTGACAGTGTATGCAGTCGTTCTCCGAGGTGTAGCTGTAACATGCTATCCTCTAATTCCTAAGGTCACGGGTCCAAAAGGCGGAATGCGATTGACTTTTTCGGGGTTAAATATCACAAATATGGCTTCCTTCGGAAGGGGAGTAAAGCCGGTGCATCCGTGTTTTAGATTTACGGCGCATAAAAGAAGCTCAAGCCTGATAAAGAAGCGTCTGAGCAGAACAAAGTGGTCTTGGACACTGAGAAACACAGCGTTAAAGAGAGTCCATAAATAAAATTCAATTTCATTTGATGCATACATTCACATATCAGCTCTGGTCAATTCATTGAGTGTGTAGAACGGGGATGTGGAGACGTGTCTTTGAAGTGCCTCGTAGAAGTGAAAACACTGAAATTTGATTAGTTTTAGTAATTTGATGTTACAACAGAACATCATGTCACACCACACATAATTATTTAATACAATTAAACCACAGGAAATTCAAAGCGATAGGTTAATTTAATACAGAAATGAGTAATGAATCTCAAAAAATAAGCTTGGGTTTCTTATTAATTCTTTAACTTGTAATAAAATGGATCATACATTTGCTTTCCTATATATTTTGTATAAATATATATTTGTGTACATAAATCAAATTTCTTTTCGTGAGCTTTTTAATTATTAATGAACCATGGAAGTGTATATTAGTATGTCGCTTAGAGGCGGGTCTGTAAGTGATTGTATGTGAGAATGTTTGAGTGTATATATATATATATATATGTGTGTATGTGTGAGGGGTACAAAATCTATTTTCCTGGCTTTAATTATGGAGCAACCATTTAAGTGTACTGGTATTCTGTCACTTAGGGGCGTGTCTGTATGTTTTGGGGTGAGGGTAACCAATTCTGTGTTGTTGAACTCTAAATTACAATCAACCATGTAAGTGTACTAGTATGTCTGTAACTTAGGGGCGTGTCTGTGTGTGTTGGGGTGAGGGTAACCAATTCTGTGTTGTTGAACTCTAAATTACAATCAACCATGTAAGTGTACTAGTATGTCTGTAACTTAGGGGCGTGTCTGTGTGTGTTGGGGTGAGGGTAACCAATTCTGTGTTGTTGAACTCTAAATTACAATCAACCATGTAAGTGTACTAGTATGTCTGTAACTTAGGGGCGTGTCTGTGTGTGTTGGGGTGAGGGTAACCAATTCTGTGTTGTTGAACTCTAAATTACAATCAACCATGTAAGTGTACTAGTATGTCTGTAACTTAGGGGCGTGTCTGTGTGTGTTGGGGTGAGGGTAACCAATTCTGTGTTGTTGAGCAATAAGTTACCATCAACCATGTAAGTGTACTAGTACGTCTGTAACTTAGGGGCGTGTCTGTGTGTGTTGGGGTGAGGGTAACCAATTCTGTGTTGTTGAGCTCTAAATTACAATCAACCATGTAAGTGTACTAGTATGTCTGTAACTTAGGGGCGTGTCTGTGTGTGTTGGGGTGAGGGTAACCAATTCTGTGTTGTTGAGCTCTAAATTACAATCAACCATGTAAGTGTACTAGTATGTCTGTAACTTAGGGGCGTGTCTGTGTGTGTTGGGGTGAGGGTAACCAATTCTGTGTTGTTGAGGTCTAAATTACAATCACCATATAAGTGTACTAGTACGTCTGAAACTTAGGGGCGTGTCTGTGTGTATTAGGGTGAGGGTAACCAATTCTGTGTTGTTGAGACCTAAATTTCCATCAACCATGTAAGTTTACTAGTATGTCTGTAACTTAGAGGCGTGTGTGTGTGTATTAGGGTGAGGGTAACCAATTCTGTGTTGTTGAGCCCTAAATTACCATCAACCATGTAAGTGTACTAGTATGTCTGTAACTTAGAGGCGTGTCTGTGTGTTGGAGGGAGGGTAACCAAGTCTATGTTGTTGAGATTTAAATTACGATCAACCGTGCAAGTGTATTAGTACTTCGCTCACTAAGGGGCGTGTTTGCGTGTGTTGAGGTGGGTTGAGGGTAACCAAGTCTGTGTTCTTGATCTTTAAATTACGATCATGTAAGTGTACTAGTATGTCTGTCACTTAAAGACGTGTTGGGTTGAGAGTAACCAAGTATGTGTTGAGCTTTAAATTACGATCAACTATGTACGAGTGAAGTGAATGCATTAATCTGTCTATCCGTCTTTCTGTCGGTTAGAAAGTAATAGATCTTACCTCTCTATGCTGATAAGCATAAGATAGCAGAGCACCAGGGGTGATAAAAAGCTGGTGAGTAAGCCCTGGACTTGACAAAATCCCGGTATAACCACCATTGGACCTGTTGAAAGAAAGGTGCACATTTATCATATATTTTACTTTATAAAAAGAAACTTATAATATGCAAACTCTTTTAAGATGAATCAATAAGAAATGGACATGTTCCAGAGGAACCTTCATATAACGTACTAAAACTGACAAAGCTATTCTGAAGGTTATTTTTAGTAGAAGATAGTGGTTTACAGTTTTAACCTCGCCATCGCAATTTGAGTTCATATTTATAACTTTTTTTTTGGCCACCAGTGGCCATCAACTGTTATGATGTGTAGTAATGATGTAACAATTCTGTGCAGCTACAGCCCTTATGAGCCGGCTGTTACCAACACGATTGCCGGCCTCACGCCCACTTATGCACGGTAGAAGTGGACGGTCATCTAGCCGATACGGGGTATTTGCTATCATGGTCGGGAATCGTATAGTAAAATGAGAAATTATAATTACTACTGGTTGTTGAACAATGATTTTATGTTTCTTTTCAGAAATTACTCTGCACAATTATGTTTTACAGCATGTATTGGCAACAAAGTCCGCACAATAAAAACGAAACCGAATATGATTTTTATAAGTTTTGAATCCTGATAAACATAGCAAGTCTGAATCGGAGCTATAAAAGTTGATAACTAACAGCCAGCCTTCACACTAGAGCAGTGTTTTTTATCTGGTAGGTCGATAGGGACATTGCCGAATCACTGAAATTGTTTGTTTCTTTTTACACTTTTCGAAAATAATAATGTAATAAGCCATAAGTTATTTTGTAAAAGCCACAAAGGCTGGAGCAGTGGTGGCATTTATTAAGTGTATAGTATTATATTAATTGCGTCACACCGTCACATGGGTTTTGAAGACCCTACTGCTCTTTAGAAAAATACTTGATTTGAACATATTAATCACTGAAATACACAAATACTCTACAGCAACAAAACATACAAACAAACAAAATAATATTCTGTTATCACACATTCGCTCACTCGCACTCACACTAACCCTCATCTATTTACACACCATTAGATGCTCATATACCAATTATCTCTACACTATAATTATGCAAACATCTTATCGTTATCACGCGTACTTCCATTAACTATGTGCCCAAGCTTGGCCAGTTATGGTCTTTAAAAATCAAGTACTGCTTGCTGTCCTCAGTCTGTTTGAACCTAAAAGTATCTCAGGTCTAACTTTTATTGTATCATCCTCCGTCTGCATGCAAACTGCCAACATATGTGTCCAGTCTTCCTATTCCCCGCACAATAGTGAGATTCTCCTGCTAGGATCGTCAACAAACTTACGAGCTTTCCAGCTTCTCAGCCTAAGGCCACACTAATCCCATCCTGTTTCATATCCCTTTCTCAGATTTATGTTTATTGGCTCCAGCCAATTTTATTTTGTAGCACCGATGATAATTTTTTTTCTATATTCAGGTTCTATTTCCTGCCTGTGTATATCATATAGGTTTTTTAGTTTTATCACGATGCTATATCTGAATTTATTACCCCTTTACAAAATATTGTTTAAGTCAATTTTTTAAAATCCCCAATGTAGTCTGTCACCCACCATTTTGAATGCTCTATCTTATTCATTTGATGACGACAACATATTGCTCTCAGAGTTGTTTGGTCACCTTTAATTATTGGAAGCCGATTGGTGTGAAACTTGTCACTGTTCTGTTCTAGCTGATTTTTCTTGTCTGGTTAAAATGTCGTAACACAAATAATAATAATAATAATAATAATAATAATAATGACAGCGTTTTGATGAGATATTCTTTCTTGCGTTTTATATTGATTGTTACAGAAAAACTGATCTCGCAAAGGTACGAAGTAACGAAGAAAATAAAAACTTTTAACACTGCAGATAGCAGTTGTGAAATTTGAAATATCGACAGCATCTAAGATATATTATTGAAATTTATACTATTTCTTATGCACAATAATACTAGTCTTTTTGCCACGTATCAAAGTTCGAGCTTGCATGATTGTTTAAATAATAATTAAATGCATTAAATCGGAAAATTTTGGCGAAGCCTTTCCAGTAAGGAAAATACTCCTTAGAATTATGGTAACTACACTTGTAATAACTGCAGAATCGGAAAGATGTTTCTCAACTTTTCGACGGATCAAAACCTACCTAAGAAATACGACAGAAGAACGTCGTTATGCACTTGCTATGTTGTCCACTGAAAAGAAATTGATGCAATTGCTTCAAGCCATAACGATTTCAATAGCAATATGACGTGCAAATTTTCCAAGCTAAAGATTGGCGGTTGGGTTTCATTTTTTATCAGAAATTAGATGGGTTTTAATTATTTCATGAACTCGTGTTTGATGTTGGGGTTTGGAGTATCCGATCCATTTAAGCCAAGAAATTGTGTTAGCTTGAAAGTTATGGAACTATATGGAAATAAGTTACTGAATTTTAATATTTAGAAACATGTGTAGTGCACATGACTGTCTTAATTTCAAGGAAAACTGAATCGTTGCTTGTAAAAGGTTGCGAAACACGGAACCAAAGCGTATTCCAGACAACAGCAAACGATGCTGCATTTTAAATTTGCTATATATTATGCAATTTTCATTTCAAATGCGATTTTAGGACACTAATAGCCACAGTTATTCTTCCATGCAGAACACGATGATCTCATTTTTAAAATTATTTACTCTAAATTTACTGATGTGGAAAATATTGGGCTTCAGATATAGCTTCTAATTTTGTGGTTAATCCGATTTAAGCTTTCTGCAATCTGGTAAACTATTTTGACGGATTCATTCCCAAGAGCTTAGTTTTATGAATGGAGTTTGCTCTAATACCAGTTTAAATGTGTTTTATCCTAGGATCAATACTGACTGACAGTGCTGTACTGTTTATTCTACTGTTAAGCTTTAGGGGATACTCAGCTTGTATTTAATACATTTAGCGTAAATTAAATAGGAAATCAATGTGAGTGGATTCCCAGATGACTGCAAAACAAACGAATGTCCGTTTATATATGTGCATAAATGTATTTTATTATAAAGGTTTTAGAAATTAATAGTCTAACTGTATTTTTAAATCAAAAGTTATATGAAGAGCATTTTAATCTTCATCAAGGAGTAAACTACCAAAATATTTATTCCGCATTGCCTTTCATGCTCAAAATTATACTGAAACTACCATTAAAGAGTGAAAAATCAACATAATTTGCTTTGCAGTAATATGAGAGACTGAATAATTTTAATAATAATCGAGAAACCTCGTTATGTGCGGCTTAAAAAAGGTTTACTTCGCCGGAGTACTGTTGTAAATTTGAAACACTTAATTGCTTAGCCTTAATGAAAAGAACAACTGTATTGCACATTTAATTGTCTGCTAAAGCCCTTAGGGCTTCCAGACACACAAAGTTCTATCATAAACGAAGAGGCAAATGCAACTCGCCAGGCGTTCCTCAGGCGTAATTTAATAATTTCTGCCATGACGGGATATATAATACACTTGATTAAATTTTACTAAATACTGTATTTAATTTCATATTCTCTAAAACTAGACGCTTTGAAAGCTCAACTATATAGCTGCGTATTTCTTGAATGTCCATCATATACTCTTTCGTGCATAGAATCAGGTTGTAGCGATATACTGAAAATAAAATAAACAGGGTGCTTCAAAATGACACCAAACGAAGAGATGGACCTTGTTAGTCACACTGTGCGTAATACATGAATATAATTTTCGGCTCTAAATTAGGCACATACAAAAACTGTCATAAAAGCATCATGTATTAGGCAGTCATACATAACCAAATAGCACGCGACTGGCCCATTTCAAGAGAGATGCCGGTTGGTAGCGAAGGTCCCAGTCGCGTGGTGTAGGGGTGGTTTAATAGACACGCCGGCGCGGCGCAGGTCACCTGAGTAATAGAAAACGTAGCATATGGATTTTGTTATGTGTTTCGTATAACACGTTCTGAGGTTGTTTACGTGGCGTATGTTAACCGTTGTTCCTTCGCTGCCTAAACCCAAATGTGTGCGATCTTTAAACACACATAAAACTTTAAATAGAAGAGTTTGAAAGTTGCGACATCAATTTTGGACAAGTCAATGTGTAAGCTAATCGACTGCTATGTTCGTTTGCTCTCATTTTGAAACAGCCTGTGTATTGAATGGAATGCAAACCAAAAAGTTATATTGCAAACTATTGACTTTGGGTTGTTCTAGGTTTAATTTCAATACATTATACCCATCATACATAGTTCCTTACTATTTCGTAGATTTTTTGCAGAGAAAACATACTGGTTAAGTTCCTCTACATCATATCTCAGTACTGTAAAAACGTTTAATTAACCTATAAGATACAATTAAATACTACTAATTTGCTGTTGTTCTATAATTACGTGGGAGATAAAACATTGAAGAAGAAAATTTAGTCACCACATGTAGGACCATGTACTAATTGACAAAACAATTATTTACTCACCAATACTGTGGCAGTCCTATTAACCGCGTACGCATATTCAAACTTCCTTAAACGATAAGGGAAATTAAGAGAGAAATGCTTCAAACACAAATTCTTCTTGCATCAGTTATATTTGAGTAAAGAAATTTGATCACAATTACTATTCTTCATATGTAGTAAGCAAGTACCAATACTTCTTCCTTTCTTCTTATTTTGCGAAGCCTTTGTACTCCATTAAGAAGCTTATAACATCAGCGTCCTTTGTTTATTAACGATAATATTTTATGATTCAATTTATTTTCATGTTACTATTGTGTTTAATTATACCACATCTATCAACTTCGTAATTTATTAATGAATTTATTTTTAATATTTTTTTAATTCTAATGTTTTTTTCTGTTTAATTAATTTTTTTCACTTCTTAACTGCACATGTTTGTTGAGTCTATACTTCGTATTTGTGCATGCTATAGTTCATTAGTTACAGCTGACTATTAATTTTGTTGGAAAATAAGGGTTTATTGCTTCTTCTTTCAAACCTTAACTAGTAAAACTTCACTTTAGCCTTCAGGAATCTTCATTTTAGTTTCTCTTACAGTTCTTTTCCAGTACACTATACTGGAGTATAGATGCAACAATCTTCTAATTTTAAGAAATACGTTTTATATTTTCAAGTTTTAGCACACCATCCTTAATATTACTTTTCCATATTTTGATTTGCTCATCCTACTTAATCTACATTGCCATCTACTAAATTTTACAACAAAATAAATCTACCTCAAACATTTTTCATCTCCAAATTTGTATTATACATTCCTTTAGGCCATTTGGTTCTCCTCGTAAGCAGAAAGACTGATTCTCTTCTAATCCAATAATCTATGTTGTTTTTAAAGGTTGTATTCGTGCTAATCAGACTTGTAAATTTACACCCATGTGACTAACGGAAGAGCGGTGAACATCCATGGTTATAGATCAATGACATGAGTCTCAGAATATTGTGATGCTGTTGCATGTTCATATCAACGGTATTAAAATAACGAAATCACAGATACGTCGGTGCATTGTTTTGAACATTTCCAAAAAATACATATCAGAATTTTAGTGGAATTATAGGCATTTAACTTTTCAGTTTCGTAGTTATTTAATAAACGTATTTTATATAGTCTTTGAAGTATTATCTTCAGGAATCCAACAGTATAGGGTACAAATGTCAACACCAGAAATATGTGGAAAGGGTATCTTGTCAGTTTTTTTTTTTTTTTTTTTTTTTTTAGATTTCGATCACTGCAAAGTTAAATTAGAGGATTTAGACATAACTTCTTGAAGGTGTACATTTTTGCAGCACTGTAAACCGACAGGAAAGAGATTCTGTGCATGACACAAGGCATAATTTTAAATGAATGAATACATCTGTATGCTTTATGATTGTGTAGCATCGCTTACTGCTTCTTACGGCGGTGGTCAAATGTTCTCCCGGAATACGTTTCTTGATTGATGTCAGATTGATCTGCATTATCCACAACGTCAGATGCATACCTCTCTATAAGCATGATTCTCTTCCCTCCAGGAGTGCAGATGTTGCTATTAGTCTCACTCTGTTTATCTTTTCTTGCGACAAGCTGTACAATTTATGCCATCCTTTGTGAACATATTGCTTGAAATCCTATACTCATGTTGCACTTGGTGAAAAATGTAAATCACTTCTTTATGGGTCCATGTTATAAGTTCATATCGTGCCCTAACAAATTAATTTCACGAGTTTTGATAAATCTCGTAAACACCAATTCGTAGAGCTTCGTATATTTTTTGTGACTGTTCAACTAGAAGATGCCTCGCCAACAGCTTGCCCTTTGCCAACGTTTTCCTTAAAGTGGTACAACTGCATCTCGTGCTACAGTCGAGGTTATTTTGTTTTTCATTGAGTTCGATGTGATTAAACTTTTGCTTTGGATCCCGTTTCTTTGCAGTGAGCCGCATGTTTATAACATTTCTGTTTTACAGCGACCGCTATACTTCTGATAGAAACACGTATTCATCGGTCACAAATATTATTCCACATGCTGGTTCGTATTAATTCACATCTAAAGTGTGTTTATATATGGTCACTATATAAATTACATTTACTATGTCCTGAGTCATTGTGTGACCTTCTTTTGGCTAAACAGGAGGGCTGAGAATTATTTTGTTTTAAGTGATTATATAGCGTATTCACTGCGTCAAGAGGATTCATTTTTATAGGCAGAATCTCGTTTCGAAGCGACCCGTACAAAACTTGCGTAGCAGGTTCACCACCATCAGTAACTGCTCTTTGGCACGCTCCGCAACGACAAGCAGTGTCCACGTCGCTGCAGCAGTTGAAAGAACTTCACTCCGATTGGACACAGGCGATCCCATCCGCACTTCTTTAACACTCTGCAACTCATATACATGTGTGATAGAATGTAATATTCGAGGATTTAACACATCTTACAGTTGAGGTCATACGGATTGATTATTTCCAATCTACCCCTCCTTGGAACCTGACTATAAAAAGACCCTCCTTTAAGCACCTTCCAAGACTCCAGTCTGGTTTTCAGCTGCCATGTAAAATGACATCTTCTTTAAGTTTCCTGGTTTTTAAATTGTATAATGTCGTCCTACGGGCGTAGCAACCGTGTCTATGCCTGAGAGGTATATGCATAAATGAAAGAAGGGGACTCAATATTCAACAAAAACTTGAAACAATGTTTGATGAAGTTTTCATATGTCAGACTTGGGAAAACTTTTATAATGAACATAGAGAGTATATTCAATGCGATCATGATTCTGACTCAAATATTTCAATAGACACTGACAATGAGAAACACAAAACTGTTTCAGATGACAATTATTTTTATGACCAAAGTAAGTTTAAGTGGCTTGTGTATTAGTCTACAAGAAAAAACGGAGTTCCAACGCATAATACATTGAAAATCCTTGCTCTACGTTCGAAATTGTGGACCAGGAAAGAAGCTGAATGTTACATTTGTCTCTCAGTTATCCGGGAAAAGGAAAGCTGTAATTTTAATTGTCCCACAAAAATAAAAAATTAATGGTTATTTATTACAGAACATATTGAGAAAGCATTTGACTATCTCAATGTATCCAGAATGTAAGTGTTCAAAACACCCGATATATTTGAGTGCTACAAGAAAGCGTACCTAAGATGTAGTTGTTCTAAGTGAGTACATGTGCAGGTTTCTAATATACCAGAAATATAAATGAAAACACAAACACATCTGAAGAAAAAAACTTGATAACATCATCCTTGTAATGTAAAAGGAAATGTTCACTTAAGTAATATTTTCATTTAGTGATTTTCATTTTAAAAAGTTACATGCTAGAGTAAAATGTTTGTAAAATAAGGAGGTAAAGAATGTTTAGGTTTGAAAATTGTACATTTATATTCAAAGCTAGCATAGAAGTTATTGTAGTTTAATGTTATAATATTCATTATAACACGATAAAATAGAAATAAATGATCTCTTTAGTGATCCCATGGACCGTACGGCTATGTTAATGTACAAATTTCCCACCACCGTAGCTAAGGGCTAGTAGAAACAGCTTTCTAATGTCTGCCCAAAAAGGTCTACATCCCGTTTTTACGCCCAGATTTCAGCTATAGCTATTTGCAAAGCATAATGACACTCTATATACTTATGCTGGCCAATTCTTCGTCAAACCAGCCTGCTGTTCTGTTTCAGGATTTAAATAAAACAAATACAACACTAGCTCCCACCGCCTGTAGGATTCATACTTCCTTTGCTTTATCAGCAGGGCATCTTAATATCTATAGCTGGCACATATGGTTTATATTTGCATATCTGCTAAATTGTAATTTCTTTACACGTAAATCGATTATGATTTTAAATCGCCCCGGATAAGGATCAACAATATCACCTACCAAAGCATAGATACAACAATACTGTCATTTGCAACTTATGTTATTCCGCACATACTCATTACCCTCAAAATGAGGAATGCATAAGCAGCTGTAAAGCCACAGTCCCTTCATTCAAGGATCTGAAGACTAGCAACTCTGAAGAATGCAAAAAGTATAACACTACCTTATAGATTACATTAATAGCTTGAACAGAACAAACAATTTTTAAAAACTTATGGTGTTTAAAGCTTTCGTGTATAATAATTATGTAAAGCGTAGAAAAACTCTTACAAACACTCCTATTTGGTTTTAAATGTACCAATTTTAAACAAATTGAAATGTATTATTATTGATTCCCTACGATGGATACTTTAATGGAAGCAAATGTTATGTCCATAATAAGACTGCGCTCTCTCCACAGCTGTATAATTGTAAGCTATTCTGGTATAAACTTCTGGAAGAAAGTTTAGAATTTAGAACCACCATGCCGAAATGAATGCAAAACAAGTCAGCTTAAAGCCGCTCCTTATTGATACTGATGGAGTGGAAGCTAACCGGTTTGAATAAGTCAGGGTGGTGGAAGGGGTAATGGATCGGAAAGACTTTCTGCACACGATAAGCACTAGTTGATTTCCCATATTCTAGGATTTTACTTCAATAAGTATGTGATTGGCACTCGGGGTCGCGAGGCACCAATCCTTTAGATTAGGGGTTTCAGTTGACTGCTCTACCCCAAAAACTAATTTTTGGTGAGCTATAATGAAAGAACGGTTGCCCTACGTGATGTAGTGGTTACCATGCTGGCCTCTAAAACCCAATAGTGCAGGTTCAAACCAAGTGGAGGGTTATGGATTTCTTCAGATGCAAAAATCTTTAGCATGGCTTCCTTCAGAGAGAAAGTAAAGCCGTTGGCCCCATGTAATGTGTATTTCCATTTAAAAGAACCACATGGTTGAAATAAGAAAGTTCCTGGGTAAAATGTTCTGCTATTTTGCATCCTAACATTGTGATTTCGGCCTACAGTGCCATCTGTGGTCCACAAGCTGATCCCTTTTCCCCATGGCGTTTATTGGCAAACTCACAAACTGGAAATATCATGGAAATATCGTAACAATGCCCTTTTCTCCACTTAAGAGATACAAGAATAATGGAAGGACAGATTACGATGATGAATAAGGTGATATGATCAACACACTGCATCATCTAATAAGGAAATGCATGCTTTGGTTGAGACTGTGGAAGATGAGAGAGATAATAATCCATACATTGCATCAACTAGTAAATAAATGTGTACTCTTGATGAAACTGTAGAGGAAAGGAAAGATGGTAATCCCATGTTACATTATCTAGTAGGAAATGCAATTCGTGGGTGAAACTGTAAAGTGAATGAAAGATAATAGCCCACACGTTAGATACATTATGCAGTAACGAAATGCGTACTGTGGATGGGATTATAAAGCAAAGGAGATGTGATAATCCATATATTACATTATCTAGGAAAGAAACGCTTACCATGGATAAAACCTATAAGAGAAAGGCAAGTTAATAATCTACCTGTTGCACTAACTTGTAAAGAAATACATGCTGCGGATTAAACTATAAAGGAAAAGACAGGTGTCAATCTACATTGACCATCTCATAAAGAAATGCGTACTGTGAATGAAACTGAAAAGGAAAGG
Organism: Hymenopus coronatus; assembly: GCA_030762935.1. Classification (NCBI taxonomy): domain Eukaryota; kingdom Metazoa; phylum Arthropoda; class Insecta; order Mantodea; family Hymenopodidae; genus Hymenopus; species Hymenopus coronatus. The sequence goes on along the minus strand of CM060900.1, from coordinate 379,183,228 downwards.
AGAGATGATATCCCACATGTTGCAACATGTAGAAAGTTGGGGATGAAAGTTTGGAGGAGAGGAGAGATGATAATCAAAATATTTCATCATTCTAATACAGAAATGGTTGCTGTGGACCATACTGTAAAGGAACGAAAGATGATAGTCCATATGTTACTTATGTACTCCAATGTTCCGCAACCGGTGTGCGGCGGATATAGTAGTGTGCCATCATAAGGTAAATGTGTGATGGGGACTTTTAATAATTGTTCTAATAAACTGTTTGGTCTGTGAGAAGTTCCAAACTGTAGGACCCCGTGATTACGATAAGTGCTGATGGAGTTAATTAAATAACATATTATACTACATTTCAAAAGTGCACTAGTTGAACATGAAAACTATGTTCCAGCTTTTCTAGAATCTGAAAAATGAGATGGCATTTTATGGACATATAACAAAAATCTGTGGCACAGTTATGTCTTGAAAATAACCTGTGTGACCTCGCATTCCTTTTGTGTATTACTAAAAAAGTATATGTACCTTATATTCTGATGAGTTTCTTGTAAATCAATATTACTAATCTGTATACCAGTTACCTCAAATTTATGTGCTTTTCATTCACTTGTTTAGTTTTTCGATTAACAGCATTAAAATTTCACTTTTTGATAATTGTACTTATCCAGAAAACATATTATATATAACTCAGTTGTTACAACCCTTGTTTTGTGATAAGATATTTTGCAATACCATAGCATTAATATGATAAATAAATAAAGTTTAAATGGCACGAAGACGTGTCTTCATTGAATACGTCTTCACACAGCTCTGTGTCTTCATATAGCTATTAAACTCTTACAAAATGGATAAAATTATAGATTATTACGTGGCCCCGAGGTTATTAAGCCCTCTATGATTGGTCCATCCCCTGTTCCAACTTCCGCATGCCTTTTGTAAACTCTATTCAAGGCAGTTCTTTGTAACACGGCATCTTTTATGTGCGTGTTTTAAACTAAAATTACAGATATTAGCAGAAATGGCCCTCCCTGTTATTGTTTTATTCCCTGGTTTCCAAATACTTTTTACCTGCTTCTTAAACTTTATTGTTTTTTATCTCCACCGAAGGACCCATACACTGTCATCACAACAATAACGTATTTCAGTATTTAAGATCAGTTCTATACAGTTGTGCTCTGCAGTAGTGGAATATCGTGATTTCCTACAATGCTACAACAATCGTGCTATTTCCTATTGCAATATTATAAAACAGTTATTTATATCGACAAGTTCCTTGTTTGGAGTTGTTCTTTTTTGAGGGCACTGAAACAATGGGCCCTGAATACAAGAAACAGAAAGTAGTTCAGTAGCTTTATGGTAATAATTACCAGGTGGCCCAACAGCGCCGTATTTCACATGTGCAGATAACCCTTTGTACGTTATAAACTTGCAGAATTCACGAGGTTAATCCAAGTCTACACTAGTCAGGGGCGTTGTAAGTGAGAGTGTTTTTTTTTTCTTTTCCTCTTATATATCAGCGTAAAAGACGAAGGAATTTACTACAGTCCTTGATGGTATACAAGAACAGTGTAAATACACGGAATAAGTCAACATGTTTTCCACTTCAATTAAAGAGCCTTTATTTCTTGGAGCATAAAGCCATCTTTTAATTGCACAGGTAATTATAAAGTCTATTTCATCGATCAATGTCCACCATTAACTTGTTTTTAATTGTGTAATAGAGCTAGACTCACTGTAGGGTTAAATCAAAACATTAAGGCGTCATAAGAAAAACCACCCATCAGAGCACATAGTGTTTCACGGTATCACTAATTATTATTATTATTATTATTATTATTATTATTATTCCAGATTTTTCACTATGCCGCTTTCCTGTTTTGATTTACTCTACAAAGCGTATACTACGAAATAATGTTAATGATGATAATACTGTAAAACATTATGCGCTCTCGGATTGGACAGTGTTAAGCTTTGATCTACTCTGATAGTAGTAATACTGCACTGAAACACGGCTGGTTTCCGTCTCTGCATGCGATCGTTATTCATGTGTTGGCTTATTCTGCTATCGTATAATATTGTTAGTTACTCTGCCACACGATAGTAGAGTAATTCTGAAATATAATTTTTAATTACTTGTGATTCTAACAGATTATTTTATTTTCTAAAAACTATAGGCTCTGTAATTGAAGTGGAAAGCATATTAACCTTCTCCATGTGTTTACACTGTTCCTGTATATTCTCACGGACTCTAGTAGAACCCTGTCGCTCTCGCTTACAAGGCCACTGGCCGGCATATGCTTAGATTTACCCGATATAGTTCTGCAATTTTATAATGAACTTAGCTACGCCATTTGGTATTAACCTTAGGTGTGTTTTTTTTTTTTTTTTTTTTGTGGTGACAAAATATATCGAATCCTCAAGGATGTTCCCTGTGGTGAACAACTCAGAAATGCTCCTATGAAACACCCGGCGTTGCTCGTGATTTGACGGTTCCACTTGTTCAATAGACTTGCGTTTACTTAGAGGACTTTAAAAAGTATATTACTACTCTACAACCATGTCACCCGTAAACCCATTAATGTACTATTTATAGACTAGTGCTGCAAAGATTTAGAAGTTCTTGAAGTTAATTTTTGATAATTAAAAATCAATGCAACACACGATTTATATTCAAGTACACCAAAGGTACTTCATTTGCTTTGACGGCTTTATTGTGCTATGTGAAACGCCTCTGTAGAGCTGCCAGCATATTTCCGTGTGTTTACACGGATTTACGTGCAATCCAGGCACCAAATTAGCGAGTTTATCCCACTGTGTTACGTTTGCAACTATGCAATAGCAGCAAAATGGCGTGATTTTCTTACTTTTCTTAATTGTTGGTATTTAAGCAAGTACCTTAACACGACATGTTGATTCGGCGTGGGTACGGCCTGTTGGTTCAAAGAGTAAAGGATAATATTATGGCTTCCAGATGATCCGCAGTGAATAATAGGTTTATCTTTAAATGCTTTGTGGAATGGTAACAAAATTAGTATATAATCCACTTAAACAGTGACTTAAGCGAAACAAGAAAGATGTTGCCGCGCACCTCCTTGATTGTTACCAAAGCAATGTGTATTTCTAATTTACAGTGGTAGGAACTAAAACTATCTGGTAATGTTGCTTCAGAAATCGACCTGTCATGGTGTACGTTTTTAATAAGCAACGTCAGCTACCAACTATGAAGCAAGAAAATTGTTGTAGCCAAAGGAAACTTTGAAGACTTTGGTAGAATTACAAAAAAGCTATACGCTACGTTAATAGAAGAGCGTGAAATGCTAAGTAAATGCAAAACAAGGTGCAAAACAGTAAATAATCGCAATATTTCTATTGCAAAATCATCTTTTCCTTGCACCTTAAAATTAATGAGTTAAAAAACGTATTATAGCATTGTGATTTCTAGAAGCTTATATATAACGTCTGTGTTACTTCATAAATACACTATATAAATTTGTACAATTTCCTTGCACCATTCCTTTAAAATAAATGCATTAAAATCTATTTCTTTCAGTTGCAAAACTCTCCTTCCCTTGCACCCTTGAAAATATTACATTACCAAACATATTATGGCATCATAGCTTTTACATACACAAATATGCATTTTATTATTACATATTTAAAATTACTTATTTTCAAAGGGGTCGGCAGATAATAATATCTCTTTCACCTCTGTAATGCGCTATATTAGCTTGAAATGATAATTTCCAATGAATGCAATTGAGTGAGCTCTAGGTTATTATATTACTGCTGCCTCGTGGCTGTTTAAATAGAACATCTCATCTGGGAAGGAATAATAACAATTTAAGTAGTGTCAATATAACCTGGTTTATTTTTAGTAAATACGTAGTATAACATTTAAAAATTGCAGAAAAGACAAAAAGGAAAAAATTAATATACAAGTGTTATTCGAACCATTGTCGTTGAGAATGATACAGATGATGCTATAAGCTTTCGTAGGCATACAAAGAAATTAAATAATTAATCCTGTGAAATGGGTCGGAATTTCCAATTTTAAGCCAGATATTGCTTTTTGTCCTGCATCAAAAGGTACCTGTGCAAAGTTTGGTCAAAATTGGTGCAACGGTGTGGAAATAAAAATACCTACCCACCTACCCACCTACACACACACCTACACACATACGCACGCACGCACATACACACATACATACATACATACATACATACATACATACATACATACATACATACATACATACATACATACATACATACATACATACATACATGCATACTGAACCCGTTTTTATCAATCAGAAAACGAAGATAGTAACCAGAACTAATAATCAAAGATAATAATTAATATAATTAAATTAATGATGTTAAACACTATTATTTAAGTGAAAGACATGATTACATGGTTAGAGGGGAAAACTAAAAGTTTATATTTCGGCAAGATGGAAATGCAGTAAATAAGGAGTTCTGCAAAGGACAGGAAATGGTCAGATCAACAATTTTCACGCCTCGCCAGGTGCAGGTGTGACGACTGATAATAACAGGACCTGCATACCTGGATATTGTATGAATGTCCCGGGCAGTACTCGGCAGAACAGTGCAGAGGTAAGACAGTGCAGTTGTCGCTTACAAAAGTGAGTGCAGTTTTAAAACACGTTCACCACGCTACGGTAACAACATTTCTAAATGTAAACTAGTATTTTTATATTCGCCCAGAAACATAGATCTTAAATGTGTGGCTCTGCCCTGGCAACGGACTGCCGGTCTCAATAAGGATAAAAAATAAACAGCGATTACTGGAAATTGTAAGTGTTCACAGTGTCTGTATGTGGAAAACCCAAATCCCAAAATAAACTTACAGCTTACGTGAACGTGTTGTGCACCGCGCCCTGAGAAGTACGACGTTCGAGATCTCATGCTCCAGAGACCAGCAGAGGGATGAAAGTACGTGAAGGTGGACATCATTTGTTCCCCAGATTCACCCATCCCGATTCCGACCAGGCGGGCTCAATACACACACACACACACACACGCACACGCACACACACATATACATTACACATACACATACATACACTGACTTTTAGTTTTTCCTATACTGATATTACAGTAGCTATTAGTGATAAAATACTCATATTTTGCATAAAATCTGCTGTTGCTATAAGCATACAAATATGTTGAGGGACATGGGTTTGCAGATTTATTTCCAGACGAGTAGTTGTTAATTAAGTTTGCTATATCTCTCCGATTATTTTAGTGCACCTGAATAAGCTAAACAGAAAAATGCAATTAATTAGCTAAATTCGTGGAATACACCAATGATATGGGTCGGTATTATGTTCCCAACTAAATGACATCGTATGAGGATAAAAAACCATTAATAGACTTAATTAAAGAACACATTAGTATTATTGCAGCAGGATGTCAAATATATATATGTATTGAAGATTTTGACTGGATTCATGATCCATTCATTACGGATTCTAAACATCTTCCGAATAACATAGGCTTACAGTAGGAACTGCTAGATTTGAAAGCAGAAATAGCATTGAAATTAAAAAGTTTTGAAGTGCCTTTGGAAGCATGTTGATTGTCAATAAGCAGAGAATACCCGGCTATATCCGAGATGACAGTTAATATGCTATTACGATTTTCAAATGCATATTTGTGTGAACTGGGCTTCTCGACATTGACTGAGATTAAAACATCAAAGAGAAAGAATCAAATCCATCGATGGAAAAATGAGGCTTGCTTTATCAACGATTCCGCCACGAATCAGCTTTGTGTGCAGCTAGGCAGGGGAGCTCTAAAATGACATTGAAGTTAAAAGGAGAGCTATTTATTTGAAAATTCGTATTGGAAATGCCTCTTTTCTACACTGAACTAAAGTTAACAAATAATATAAGATAATAATATAAAGTAATATATAAATAGCACAATATAATACTAATTATAGTAATATAATATATTATTATCATTATTATTATCATTATAGTTGATTACACAAATATGTAACATTTGGTATTTATATTATGATACATATAATTTTGAGAGGACAGACATTTTGGTGCACTATAATAACCCTATGGGGGGTACCGTGATTAAAAAATAAATTAATAAAGAGTGAGGATAGCTATTCTGATAAACAATTGAGTGGTGTGATGAAAGTTTAGAGAAATGGAGAGATTATAATCTACATACTGCATTATGCAGACGCGCTTTGGTTGAATTTGTGGAAGAATATATAATATATATATATATATATATATATATATATATATATATATATATATATATGTCGACACCACGCTAATCAAGATAAAAATAACACCAGAAATGGTCTTATTACTTAGTTCCTTATTGATTGAAGGGAAACAAAGGAGTACACTGGGCTAGAACGACAATCAAATCTGTTAAAAGCTGTCGATTTGAGATTCTCGTTAATATGTAGTTCTCTTTTTATGACCAGCAGTTAAACTAAAGAGTTATGAATTGGTTGAGTTTAAGTAGTTTAAAGTTGAACCCAATAAGAGCGAATATCTTGCAAATGGTTAACTCCAAAAAAAACTGTATACCACATGAATTTTGTTTTAACGAGGTCTACACATTTTTGTGTAGTACGTATTCTCTATCTGTTATCAGATATGCAGAAGTCATTCACATTGAAGAGGACTTCAGAGGCTGTTCCCAAGAAAATCAGGGTATACACTTTATTTGCCATGTAAATATATCGGGTTTGGTATTTAACCGATTTATGTTTTCCACAGACACATAGTCAGACAGACACACGCGAACCTTCTTTATAAAAATGCTTTTCTTCGGATTCAGGAGGTCATAAGTATATGTATTTCCGATGGAACTTTGGTATCGAATTTTTGTGTGGAATACAATACCTGCTTCCTACCATGTGCATCGTACATACGTGGTTGAGAAGATAAAAAAAAAAAGGGTGAGGTTTGAATGTGACTGTGGAAAAAAAAATTATACCAGGTGGCCCAACAGCGCCGTAAAAGTGTTATAGGATTCAATGGAGCAATTGGAAACAGCACTGGTATGTGGTGGATTTAGCAAACAGTGCGAGCTAATTCGTTGCACACCTCTTGCTAATCAGAGAAAACGCTGAGGGAATCGCGCTCATGAGAGTTAGACTGGTACCAGAGTCTGTAACGTTATAAGTACAAGAAGAGTGTAAACAGATATTGGAAAACCTTAACCGATTTCCCACTTCCGTTAAAGAGCCTAAATTTTATTCATTTATTTTTATTTTTGAGAATAAATTCACCTAACAATATGCACAAAGCTAGTTGTGTAACTCTGTGAACGCTGTTCTTATTTAATACAAGAGACTAAATTCGTTTTAGGGTTAAATCAAAATATTAAAGCACCATGACAAACTCCATGCATGAGAACGTGGTATTCAGTGTATTATCATAACGACTATAATAATACGCATAATAATTATTATTTATATATTATTATTTTTATTATTATTATTATTATTATTATTAAGCTTAGCGAAATAAATAAAAGTATGAACAATTCGTAACGAAAAATACGCAAACACGAGAGGACGTAGAATTTAAATGCATTATTATCCTAATATTACTACGTTTAGCAGGATAAATCAAAACATGACAACTTCGTTACGAAAGTTAAGCAAACACAACAGCACGTAGAATTAAGCTATAATATCACCATTAATAGTATTGGCCTTAACAAAAGAAGTAAAAACATGGCAAATTCGTAACGACAAATACGCAAACGCAAGGGTAGTACTGTTTAACTGTATTAGTATAATTAATATTAATACATTTAGCAAATAGAATCAAAACATGAAAACAGTGTAACGTTAGTGTTTAACAGTATCATTATCTTTAATATTATTACATTTAGCAGAATAAATAAAAAATTAATGCATCCTAAAGAAAAATACACAAATAAGAGAGCACAAAGTATTTAAATGTATTTTTATGATTATTATGATTATGATTATTATTATTATCATCATCATCATTAATATTAGTAATCATGAAAGCATTATAACGAGAAACACGTAATCACGAGAGCACATAGGGTTTAATTGTATTATTATCATTAATATTATTACGTTTAGCAAAATAAATAAAAACATCCAGATATCATAACGAAAATAATCTATCATGAGAGTAGAGGGTGTTTCATAGATCTATTATTAACAGTTTTAATGAAACACGAAATTATGTAGCGTTTCGCTGCGTTATTAACATTAATATCATTAATAGTATACGCTTAGCAGAATAATTCAAAACATGAAGACGTAACGAATAACACAAACTCGAGATCACGTATTATTATCTTTAATACAAACGAAATATAGAATACATTGGAATGAAATGCACAAACTATATCACTATTATTAATATTACTACGCAGTATACGCTTAACATAATACATCAATATACGACAACGTCGTAACGAAAAACACGTAATCACGATACACGTAGTGTTTTGATATATTGTTACCTAGCACCATGAATCAAAACATGAAAGCATCATAACGATAAATATGCATCTACGACAGCACGTAGCACAGTGCTTACAGTGACTTTACCTGCTTTCCTGTTTGAATGCTTTTTGTTTTTTTAAGTTTTTGTTATGACACTTGCATGTTTTGTTTTACACTGCTAGTGTATAACACCTAATAATATTCATAATGACAGTAAAGCGAAATACTACGTGCTTTTTTTCCAGATTTTTTTCGTTATGACAGTGGAGCACAATGATCTCGTAGTTTTTCGTAACGAGGCTTAAATTGCAGTGAAAAATAACAACAATAATGAATAATTAGTACATTAAAACGCTATGTGCGCTCATACATGGGTGTTCTTATGGAGCTTTAATGTTTGATTTAACCCAACACTGATTCTCGCTCTTCTATTAAATAATAACGGCGTACACACAATTACAGGACTAGCTTGGTGGATACTAGTAGACGTATTTATTCTAAAAAATAAGAAAAAATAGACCTGTAATGAAAATGCAAAAGAGCTAACAGTGTTTGTTTACACTGTTCTGGTCTTTACATCATCACGGACTCTATTACCGGCCTACGGCCGCTAACTGGTGTTTGTTTCCTATTGCCCCGTTGAATTCTGCAACCCTTTTATCGCACGAATGTTCTTATGTTCTGCTCGCTAAAATGTGGCGCTGTTTGGCCACCTGGTACGTTAACAGCATCATGCAGCATCATGTGCTGTGAGCGAAACTGTAGAGGAAATGAGGAATGATAATCCATATGTTACATTACTTAGAAAGTAAATATGCGCTTTGAATGAAACTGTGGAAGAAAGGAGATATGGTAAGTTCACGTGTTGCATCATCAAGGAGGCGTTCCTGAAGTGAAACTGCGGAGGAAATGAAAGATGATAATCCACATGTTACATTAGTAAAAAATAAATATGTGTTCTATATGAAATATGTGTGGGAAAGGTGATATGACAGATTCACATGTTGCATTATGTGGTAAAGGAATGCGTGATGTGCATAAAACTGTAAAGCAAAGGAGAGATGATACATTCATAATTTATATCATATAACAAAGAGAAGCTGTAAACGAATCTGTGGAAGAAAGGAAAAATGCTAATACAGAGTTACATTATCTAATAAAGACATGTGGATGAAACTGTAGAAGAAAGGCAATATGGCAGTTCACAAATTACATTACCTAGTAAAGAAATGCATGCTCTGGATGAAACTAATGGACTCCTTAGGGGATGACGTCAGCCGCTGCTAGCATTTTCTAAACAACTGGTTGCGAATGAATTTTTTCGTGTATTTCTGTGGGTACTATATTGCGAGAAAGTTACCTTAAAAACTCCAGATTAATTATTCATCATTCTTAGAGAGACAAACTTGTTATAAATATAGATGTAGCTACGTTCCTTACCGGTTTTTGATAAGCGTTCTTAGTTATTAGGAACTGTAGTGGTAAATATAACCGCTCTTAATGTGTGTTGCGTTATAACATGATGTATTACAAAGGCCAAAATACGAAAGCCTAAACGCTAATTTTATGTTTTATCCTACAAATGAAATGAATAATGTTATGTAAATAAATTACACCGATAGACTTAACAAAAAGGATAGAACTCATGGCGAACTAACTTTACATTTGAATACATTTGGAATAACATTTGAAGCAGCATTAGCTAAATACCTATGTGGTGAAAGTTGAGTTTTTGGACTGGTAATGGATTTTCTCCTGAACAAATTTAAATGTAGTAAACGTTATCTTCTAGAGTTGAATTGTTTTTCTTGTCTTTTTATTGTAGGCCGAAGACCAAATTTTGATAAAACAAATTAGTGTGCGGTCATTATCGGAAACGCTACCCGCCACGATATTATACGTTTTGCAATTGATTTTAAAGTAAAGTATAAGATCACTTATTAACATCCAAAGGCATGCTTCTTTCACTTACCACCATTTATATTACTCCATTAAGGAACATGGCAATCATACAGTGATCATGAGTACAACTTCACAGAAAACTTATATACAGAATAAAAGGACCTTGTTGGATATTTCATAACATCAAAATATTTGAAAGTATACTTAAAATAATAATAATAATAATAGTAATAGTAATAATAATAATAATAATAATAATAATAATAATAATCATCATCATCATCATAATTTACAGCAAGTTAGTTCTGGACATTGTAGATTCATGTTTGGTATTAGCGCTACGAAAATATATTTGGGGATAAAAGGCCACACGACACATAATTTAAAGTTTCCCGATGAGGTGACACTTTATTTACACTCAACACATTGAACTAAGCTTTAGAAAAAGAAGGAAAAAACAGAAATAGAAAGACCCAAATCAAACACTAAGGTACAATAAAAGAATGGGATGATTTTGTAATTGAGACTAATCAGTGCAATATATAATTATAAATACAAAATGTACGAGATTTGTTGCTCGTCATGTATTTATGCTTGGGTAGCTCTAGCAATCGCGTAGGCTAGGTAACGCCATGAGATCCAAATAGTATACATTTGCCATACGGTTAGTTAGGTTAGATAAGCTTTGGCAGTCCAAAACCTCAACTTTCCAGAAATTTGAGATTAGCAGTGCTACGCGACATTTTTAAACCTAACATTCCAGAATTTCACAATTCGGGAATCATACTTGGTCTTATTAATTGCAAATACGAGTGGAGTAACTGTTACGGAAAAGGCGAGTGTAGCAAAGGCCAAAACTTGTTAACCTTCTTTAGGTTTCCTTTTCTTAGATTCCTCGGAAAAAATTAGGGTCACTTTCTTTAATTCCAACTTTATATCGCAACTGCACAACAGAAAGTTTTGAAGGTTTTCGTCAGCTCTTCTGTAAGACAATAAATCAAATCATGCAAAACAAAAGCACCGCCATATGCTGGTATTTAGTTTTTAATGATATTTCCGTTTGTTTAACTGTGATTCTATAGAAACGTAATAGTTGTCTAGCAATTCTTGGCTTTATTTTTTGTAGTTCGTATAAAAAGATCTGTCATTTGCTAGGTTTCAGGGACGAAACACGCAACCATCACGAGAAGAAATGCCCATGGAGACTCCTCAATTATTCTAAATATGGTGGCTCAACCCAAAGTATTATGAATATTGAGTATTATAGCACAATTACACTAAAATTATTAATTATATTAGAGGTCTACACAAATGTTGCATTAGGAATTAGGATTTGTATAGAAAGAGAGCTGGGCATCTCCATGGCAACGGTTAGCTGTGACGTCAGACCTAAGGAGTCCATAAAGAAATTAATGCTGTGAATGACACTTTGGGATACGAGAAATGAAACCCACATGTTGCAACATATGGTAAAGGAATATGTGCTGAGGTTGAAGGTAATCTTTTAACGCAACGTTATTATGCTTATAATCATTAGTGTTAAAGTTATATGTCTCAATTTTAGTACATAAAATGTTAATGAACGTATAGAAGCTGCGTGGCGCTAATGAGCGCAGCAGTTTTCCACCACACAAATGCTGTTTTAATTAAACAAAGAATTAATACTTTCCGTTACCGTGTATATTTTTACCATGTAAAATGCAACGTTTCTGTTACATGTACAGCTGTAATACAAACCGAAAGAGTACGTGTGGTAAACTTCTCCGCTGTTGTATCCTTCTGGTGGAAATATCGCATTAAAATGCTCACAGAGCATAAGCTGGCAAAGAAACGAGGAGATTTTTCAGTCTACTTAGGCTCGGAAAAAGGTCCTCTTCCTGGAATTGGATTTTGAAGACTAAAGGCCATGCTTAACAGAAGAGAAATCCATGGCTCTACGGAAACTTGCCATTCACAAGGAAGGCCGAAAAACGAAGCCTAAATACTCTGTTTGGAGCAAACAGAGACCGAGGAATTTGCTTTCATAGATCTTTATCGAAAAAAACGTCATGATGTTTCTTCGATTGTATTTAGCATAAATGAAGCATCACCACTAGAATATGACAGTGTAAGTTCATAACTGTTTTATAATATTCCATTTAGATAATCTATCATATTCTGTTTCTTCCCTGGAGCCGTTGTGGGAGTACTCTGTCATAACCTACCTTCGCGTGCTTTCGAGCAAAGGCTCTTTTGGGACACCCTGGAGGGTTGGAGCTTAGAGATAGGGCCCTGGCGGCGGATGCGTTTGATCTGGAAACGTTGGGAATCCTGTCTATGTTTGCGCCCGTCCTCATCCTCTCTTTGGTTATTTGTGTCATTCTTCCCTCAAGAGGATCTCGTATATCGCAATCGAAATACAATGCTGTGCTATGCCCTGTGACTGGAACCCCTTGCGCTGTAATCCTAATACCAATGCCTCCTACATATTATCTGGAGTGTTGAACCGATAAGCAAGATATCCACTTAAATGCATTTCTTCACTGGGAGTTAAGTGAACATGAGTTATGGACCGTATTATCAACATTAGATAGTAAGTAATTATACATTAAGATTTTAATTGTTCTATATTTAATCATCTGCAGAGGTTTCTGCAACTTCATTCCTCAGGGAAAAGAATATCATAAAAGAGTTTTATTTCTATTAGCCACCCCAACTTGGGATGCTGGTATTACGACATTGGTATAGTTAGGGCTTTCTAAACAGCAGGGATAGTGGTTCGCTGTTTGGTTCAAACAGCAATAATAATAATAATTATTATTATTATTATTACACTGCAGACATGGGGAATTTAGGAAAAGTATTGTGCTTTAGGATTATAATTCTCTAAATATTGAATGATGCGAGCCATGTACCACCATGTTTGAAATCTGTTTCTCATATAATTAGAAAAGTACAGTGAGGTGTCCAGAATGTAGCCCATATAGTTAATGTATATGAAACATTTCTTAAATGTTCAACGTAATGAATTATTGTAAATAAATCAAACTCCTTTCCAGCTGCATTAAAATATGAGCCTTCAATGCAACATAACATTTAATATCTGGTAAATGAGACATTAAGCTCGTGTCATCTAACTATAACAGCAACTTTAGGGAAATGGACCCTATGAACTACTGAGATATGGGCGAGCTGCGTGTCGTATCAAGGAGGAAGGACAGAACCTCGAAATATGTGTATGATGATTTTTATTATATTAAAGAAATAAACGGCTTGCTTTAATTGGCGTTTTTCGATATTGAAATCCTTTTGTTATTTAGTATGATTTTTATGACAGTGTGGCGCCTTCCAGTTGGGAGAATCTGAATTTGTTTGGGACGGGTACACTCCAATATATTTATGTGGCACAAAACAAGAAAGAGCGGGGAACCCATTCTTCCCTAAATGTCCGACCGGTTTGTGGAACGCATTTCATAATTGCGTACAGCAGTATTTCACCACTGGGCTAGAAGACTGCTTGAGCGTTGCAAACAGCAAATGAGAATGGGAGAGGTGGAGGTCGTTTGGCACGCGGTGAATGTGGGATCAGAATACCCATATTTGTTTTAAATCACAAATATTTAGAGATTAGATTGGCAATAACATATGCATGTGCAACTTCACTAGTCGCCATAGTTTCTCACCATGTTTTTGAGAGTAGTAGACTTCATGCGACCTGAATGTACACAAAAATAACTCTTTTGATGTGAACAGTTGAGTTAGTATGTTCATAATACACTTTTTGAACGTGGCCAAGGATTCAGAGGTTATTGTACATTTTACATTCTCCACCTAGTATTATTTACGATGTACATAGTAAGGTAGAGAAGATATTGTATTCTACTCCGAAATTTGATACCGAGATTTCACCGTAAATACATGTTTTGAGGTCCCTAGATTCCATACAAACATTATGAGAAAAACGTCCGTGTGTTTGTGGGTAGCATACCGAAAATCCCATTAAATACCAAACCTAGTACTTAAGTTTAGTGCCTTCCAAGGGTGAGATATGAAGATTTTCGAGAAAATTCTCTCACCTCATACTACCTTATATGTGCAAAAAAATCTACAACATTTCGTTTTTCTCAGAAATGGCTCTAACCGTTTGGATAAAAATACAGTACATTAAAAATATTACATGACAAATAAAAGGTATGTCTTCAATTTCTTGGCAATAGCCTCTGAAGCCCCCTTCATTCTGAATGACTTTTGCATAAATAGTAAACAGTCAAAGATATACCAAACTTACTACATAAAACTTATTCAAAACACGCAGTTTATGTCATAGCTACCTATTTTGTTGTGGAGCTAACCGTTTCCAAGATTGTCCTTGTTATTGATTTAAATTTTAAGTTATTATATTTTCTCAAACAAGAAGTTGTCCGTGTTTTTTTTTTTTTTTTTTTTTTCCTGGTCATGTAATGAGAAGCGACTTTCAACGTTTAAGGATAACTTTCAAAATATTTGAATTTCACTTTATCATAGTACATTCCCATATCCCTTATACTTAAAAGGAAACAATTAATAAGACCATTCTGTTAATGCATATCTCGATTAGCATAAAGTAGAAAGAAGAATAATCTTTTGTGAGAAGTCTTGTTTTACAGACTAGGTAAAGAAAGTAATGTGAATTGAAGACTTCAGAGCTTCAACGTTACTTTACGGCTGGAAATTTAATGAAATAAGGAACGCACTATGAAAAAAAACGGTTGTGTCGTGTTTCTTAATTATAGATTTCCAACAAGAAATCTATAAATATGGGTAATATAGAATATGGGTAAAGGAATTATGCAGAAAATACTGGCAAAACCATTCTAACATTTGCCGGGTACTCCCAGTACTTTCGTTTCGAGGATTTGGATCCAACACATCTTATATAAAAAGTTTATCTTATTACTGAGATCACAAGTAATATTAATAAGATTTTAATCTAACGTCAGAATAGCGGTATATAATCATAAGTAACCCAAGACTATGCATATAGATTTAACTACAGCTAAAGCAAACGCAAAACACCTATGAAAACAAGGTGACTCTACGACAGCCCGTTAACTAGTCAGTAGAAAATGAGTTTATCGCAAGGTCTCCTAGTGTAAGAAAGGTGCTCATCCGTTGTACCAAAGAGCTTTGCTTCTTTCTTTGCCGACATATTATAGTTTTACGTTTAGAACAGCTTTGATAACGCCATGAAATAGAGCTACTCATTTTGAGGCCCCATATTGGTGCAATGTTCCGCTGAAGAGATATGAACGTGACAAAAATAACCCAACTCAAACAGATTTCCAGCAGAGAAGCTTTGCAACTCCACTGTATGTATACAATTATCCTTGCTTCAATACGTTAGTCAGTAGGAATGGTTGTACTACGTGTCTGACGAAGGAATGCAGTTGCTAGGGAAGGTGGCTGGTGTAGCACTGAGGCGGGAATTTCTTCCCGGCCATTTAATTATTTATCAATGCATTTTTTTTTTGCAAGGTAAATATGTGAGCTTATTTTTATTTGTAATAATATAATAGGATTTAAGATATTTCATTACTAATATTAAAAATGAATGTATGTAACGATTGAATGTATGTATACATAACCTGGGGTGTTCTTTTGAGAGGAAAAAGCAGTTTCTCGCAGGTTATTTCGGGAGGGGCCGAAGTTGCTAGCGATATGTTGCTATTGTATTCAGCGCGTGAGGTCAAGGGAGGCCACAGAAATTCTCGATATTTGCCACGTCTCATGGAGGTAAATGAGTTTCGGCCGGCAGCTTTCAAACTGCCGGGAAATTAAGAAACCGACGCGAAAACGTTTGGCCATTAAACAGGTGATTTTAAGGCGCAAACTCAGGTTTAAAAACCAAATAAATACGGGTGTGCGGAAGACACAAGAACTTGTTGCTAGTTGCCTATTGCTTGTCTTGTAGCTTATTGCTTGTCGCTCGTACTTGTTTCATTCAGCTAGTAAAGTATGCTCTAGTGCGAAGAACGGCCTGAGCAGGGAAGCACGGTAAAAAGTTAAAATATTCGCGCGTGAGTTTAGATCGCCCAAAATGGTGCTCGCGTCTGGGTAAAAAAAATCGCGAAATGATAAATTCATACCGCACCGCGCGAGGTCTCAAGCTACGAGAACCGCAACATTATACAATCAAAAGAACACGCCAGGTCGACTTCGCAACCAGGAAATAAATAGGAACCAGCAAGAATGTCTCGTGTTCTTTCTGTTCTCCACCCCCTGAGAAAGAGACGGGTCTCATGACCTTTCTGCTGTCGGCACGAACACACCGTGGCGCCCAGAAGAGAGGGAGAGACAACCCAAAGGGAGGAAACGACCGAGGACACACCTTAGCAGGTACGTGGTGACAGATGAGGAGTACCGGTCGCAGCATAGCACGGTTTAGAGCGGCCAGAGAAGGCGGTAATATAGTGCAGTACAGTCTGATCATCAAAACATTGGCACAGGGTACGTAAATAGGAATAAATTAAACGATCCACAACATCTTAAACTTACTGTCTCCTTTAACACAAATGAATATTAATTTTCTATTTTGTGATTGTATGAATATGCCCGGCGGTATTTACATTTTCAATTGATTCTAATCCATCCACTGTGATAACTTGATAAAAGCCTCAACTGCTGCATTCTAGTACTGCCGAACTGTACAGGGCATGCACTGGTACCGCTTAGCTGTTTGTGCCTACGCAAGCTTCCACTCGTGGCCGTCTGCATTCATTCTTCAGACAGGTAATAGGAACATAACGTAGCATTTGAAGCAAGAGAAACAAAACTTGAACTGCTTGTTCGCGTTGCTTCTCTCAAAACAAGGAACACATGTTTGAATTAGACCAGTTAGCAGTAGAGATGGACCACCAAGTTATTCACTTATCGCCATATCATTGCCGTTACAACATTATAGAACTATAGTGGACTATCGTAAAGGGTGAGGTAACAAAGTTGAACAATACAGTTCGACTTGCGGATGTAGAGCGGCAAGAAATGAAGCCCACGACAGAATGAAGCGGGAGGACTGGGTGTCTGGAGTTGCACTGGTCGAAAAGCCTCCGCGGTCTAGTGGTCAGCGAGTTGACTCCTGTCACAGGATCCATTCCCGGCTGGGATGGAGAGTTTGGAGTGGAGAGTTTTTATTTAATTATATATATATTTATTTATTTATTTATTAAAAACTAGGTACATTTTCCATTCCCCACAGAGTGAATGTGCTTGTGTTTGAGAACATACATGGTTAAAAAAACGTTATGTGTCCCATTCTTATCCCCTTATCTATCTATTCTACAAACGAACTATTCGCACAAAAGATCTTTCTTGCATCTACATAATGCTAGTCAGGATAAACATTACCAGAAATTGTATTATTACGTAGTTCCTTATAATTAGAAATGGAATAGGAGAATGTACTAGGCTAAAGGCACAGTTAAATAGTTTCAAATTTGTGACTATGCAATTTTTATTGAAATCCGGTTCTCTTTCCGGGATTAAAGCAAGTTATATGAAACGGATGAGGTCTTCCTGTTTGAGGGAAGCTCAAGTAATTTAAAATGGAGCACATAAAACTGAATATCTCTGAAATTTTTCTATACAGAAAAAAACATATATGACATACATTGTGTGTTTTAACAAGATCTAAGGTTTTATGGAGGCTGTCTATCTCTTACGTTTTACCAGTTATACAAAAGGAATTCAGAATGAAGAGGAATTCAACGACTATTCCAAATAATTTAAGGGTATATATTTTAATTTCCATACACATTTCTTTTATATACTGCATTTTAATCAAAATCGGTTGAGCCACATTTCAAATAAATCAAACATTTCAAAAAGTGTTCCATGTGAAGCATAGGTTGAGATAGGGAGATTTTCCTGAAAATCTTCGTGCTGCATTCTTGGAGGAGGCTAAACTTAAATACCAAGTTTGGTACTTAAACGACTTTTTGAGTTATACTATCTACAGGCACACACACATATACCAGACACACCACATTGACGTTCTTCTAAAATGCCTTTCTTTCATGTGTTTTTATTCAGGCCTCCTCAAAACTTGTTTATCCGATGTAAGCTTGGTATCGAACTTTTGGTTGGAATACAGTCACTTCTCTACCCAATATGTACATTAATCATACGTGCTGGAGAAAGGGAAATTTATGAACAAAGTACAGGGGAGGACATAATGCAGAAATAGAACATAACCCTCAGCACAGTGAATTTGGTTCAGACGCTTGTGAAAATGACGAGGAAGATGGTAACTGAGGTGAAGCTTCGGCCCTTCTATTACAGCAGAGGCCATGGAATAGTTCCTTCTTAGGTAAAGCAGAGAGAGCAAATTTGCTCAATGCGCCTATGAATCACCTAAGGTGACCCGCTGCGCGAAAAGTAAGAACAGGTATTTCCTTCAGTGCTAAGGCAGTATGCAACAATTTGTGTTTGAAGTAATTCATCTCTTATAGATTAGTACATCTATTATAGGTCCATGATTGGTAAAACAATTACTCCATTATGTCTCTTGAACTAGTATTTTTACTTTGGATGTGAACATAATTATAATTATTTTTATAAGTTTGGTGGTAATGGTAGCCTCACAAAAAACATTGCAAAAATAATTATGGATATGACATAATAAAATAACAAGCTCCTTAATTTGGTTAATACCATTGCAACCGCCTTGTAACGTCAATAATGTGAGCATTAATTAACGAAAATCTTTCACATTCATAGGTCAGAAAATGAATAAGCATCTTGGCAATTATTGGTACATATCTAATACAATTAGAAAGAACCATCTTCTCCTTGGTAAGTGCCGTACTCATTTGCATTGGTTGTGTAATGATGCTGTAAATCGAATTCTTTCAGAATTGAACTTTTTACCTTCTATAGCCCCGTAGTAGTGTAATGCTAACTTTATTTACCCAAGGTCGCGGGTTCAAACCCGGTAGAGGGTGATAGATTTTTTCGGGCGTAAAAATCCTTCGGAAGGAAAGAAAAGCCCTTAGTCTCGTGTCGTATATTTACGGCACGTAAAAGAGCCTCAGGCCTAATAGAGAGGCCTCTGAGCAAAATTAAGGAACTTTCACGCCCAGTATAGAATGGGACGCTGAGAACCACAGCAGTTAAAGAGCGTCCATAAATAAAACTCCATTTCATTTCTAGCCCCGTATGTACAATGTACATAGTGGATAGAGAAGGTATTGTATTCAACCCAAAAATTTGATACCGAGATTTCACCGGTACACGCCTGAATCCATAAAACGCATTTTCAGAAAAAGGTCCGTGTGTGTCTGTGGACAGCATAGCTAAAAATAAAAAAGACGGTTAAATACCATACTTAGTACTTAGTTTTTATATCTTCCAACAATGCGACACGAAGATTTTCAAGAAAATTCCCCTACCTCTAACTACCCTTTACATGGAAAAGTTGGAAAATTTTGTTTTTCTTAAAACTGGTTCTAACGATTTTGCGCATATTAAAGCCATTTCCATCACAAATAAAATGTATATCTTGAATTTTCTGGGAATATCTTCTGAAGACCTGTATATTCGGCATGAATTTTACTGAATTTTGCATAACTAGTAAAATGTAAGAGATAGGCAAAAACTTACTGAACAAGAAATGTTGATCCCGTTAAAATAAACAATATATATCATATACACTTATTTCGTGGAGATTACCATTTTGGGGATATTCCTTGTTATTAGCTTCAATTGTAAAGTATTTATATTTTTCCCAGACAATAAGTGTCCGTTTTTCTTTTGTTGTACTCCTCGCCAAACAAAGAAGCAATTTGCAATAACAATCGCATAATGACAGCTTTTAAAACATTTGACTATCACGTTAGCATAGGACATTCCTTTAGTTCCCTTCTACTTATAAGGAACTAAGTAATAAGAGCATTCTGCTAATGTTTATCTTGATTAGCATTCTGTAGAAAGAAGTGGAGGAGTAAGAAGTTTGTTTTTAGAGCTGCTACAGAAAGTCATGTGAGTGTAACACATCATATTCTATTTATTTTTCTTTTTTGTTTTTCTCTTGTAACTTTACGTCCTTAACCTGGTTGGTCATAACGGATGCTCAATAAAATCGGTGAAATAATGGTCAGATGATCTCGAGACCCTTGGTGCTTAAAGTTACTCAGTATTCGTCTTCTCAGGATAGGGAAAAACCGTGGAAGAAAGTTTATCCATGTAACTCAGCCAAAGTAATATTCGACCTCGCGACTTCTTGAGACAGACACACTACCTATGCGGGATTTACAGTTCTTTGCCGCAAACTAATCACTTATTCCGCCACTTTCTATAAACAAGAAACATTCCTCCTAGGCAAGCTTAGGCGTAGGGGTAGATGGATTTCGTATTGGATTGCTTTCTGTTTCCGACATAATAAACTAATAGAGCACACAAGAAAGAGAGGCAATCCATTCTTCTGTCACGTATTTACCCACTGCATGCACGGATTGCTTTCTGTTTCCGACATAATAAACTAATAGAGCACACAAGAAAGAGAGGCAATCCATTCTTCTGTCACGTATTTACCCACTGCATGCACGGAGCAAGCCCATTTGCTGCGGAACAAACTTGAGCGAGTTTGTGTTACCTGCCTTAGAGTGGCAATTTTATACATTTGTAAAAACATAATTACTTTTCTATTGTATATTTTGTACTTAATGGAAGTATTTTGTTATCTTAAGTTTATTTTACTTGCCTTTGTTCGCTACTTTACAACTCGCCACTACGTAGGGTGCAGTGTGTGATAGAGACAGAGAGAGGATCAACTATTTGTTGTGTCTGTCGCTGTGCGTTATTGCTGCGTCTTTTTATAAACCCGTATTTACAGATGTTTTGCGTTTTTATGGTTATTGGGATTTTTTTTGGTAATGTTTAACGCCCGCTTTAACTATTTATGGCACCGCAGGCGGTGACACTGATGATACATGAATGAAGATGGAACAGCGGTGGAATGCGATGGCGGTGGAAACCGCTTTGTCCACCACAAATCTCACATGCGGTCGCTTGGGATCAAACCCGGGCCGTCTAGGTGAAAGGCGAGCTCTCTAACCACTCGGCCACGGCACGGCCATGGTTATTGGGAGTGCACATTGAACCTTTATTTATTTCTATAAAAACGTCTTGCTAATAAGCCAATGCAGCGACTATCGCAAGAAATAGTTACATTCGAAGTGCTTATATGTGATACCAGAAGACATTAACCACAAGATTATCATATATTTCACAAAGATTTAATTTACTAAAAAACAAAAAATATTAACTTTATATTATTCATTTCAATATTTTCTGTAGGTGGATTACCACAACTTTTAATATTTTTCCCAAAATAAATTTTAATTCATATTCCTTGGGCTCTGCCTGGAGTGGTATTTATCGCCATATATCATAAAAGAAATTACTGATTAATAATACCACACTTTCTTCCAAAACTTTAAGCCTATATTCTTATATACAGGATGTTAGGGCTATAAGTGGATACATTTGTCTCCGTAAATAAAAACATTACATTTAACAGCATTAAATCAATATATGCTTCATTTGCGGACTTATAATTTTACTTACTAGGTGTATAATTTTCACAACTTGGTTATTAACCGCCGCGCCTGGGTTCCATCCGAAGCGACTGCATGTGAGATTTGTGGTGGACAAAGCGGCGCTGAGTCGGGTTTTCTCCGGGTACTCCAGTTTCCCCCACAATCGCATTTCACCGGTGCTCCATCATCATTCATGTATCATCAGTGTCACCGCCTGCGGTGCCACAAGTAGTTAAAGCGGGCGTTAAACACTACAAAAAAAAACTTGGTTAGTGCTTCCAACTAACTTAGGGGCGATCCACACAAGTCATACTTCTTCATTTTCCATGAGACTGCGGAAAGGAAAGGCGTAGCTTTCTATTGACGGATTTCGCTATACTGAATGTTGTGTCGGAACTGAGTTCAATATCTTCTGCAACGCCAATGACCCCAAAATACTTAGGCCAGCATGTGACATATTGAGATGTGAAAACTTGGAAGCAAAGCGAGTAATCTATACTGGCGTTTTTCATTTTGCCGCATAGCTAAGACTATGCAAGCGCATGAGGTAGTAAATTACCTGGATGGTTTGCAGGAGAACTGTTAGACAAACAGGAAAATAAATTAACACAACGAAGTGGATACATTAAGATTATATTTTAAAAATATTAGCGTCTATACCCCTATGTATAGATGTTTGTTACGCCAATAGTAGTTTTAAGCCAAGAAGCGAAGCTAAATTAAGTTATGACTTTGCCGCATGTTTGGTTAGTAATTCCAATTTGTCAATATTTGCATCTAAACGACCCAAAAATATAATTCCATACTTATCCATTTAGCGAGCACGTTCTTTGCTTTTATTTTATTTCTTTGAAAATCATAATTAATAAAGCACTGAGTTTGACATAATTGTGAGGTATTTGCCATGTAACGCAGAGTATAATGTTACAAGAAACCGGTTGGGGGCAAGAGTGTCTTCAGCAAAGCAGGTGGCATGCTGTCTGTGCCCTAAATGGATGGGCAGTATGTTACACATCAAGCGTAATTGTGTCATTATGACTGAACTAGTAAGCCAGATAATTCTGGTTTTATTATTATTATTATTATTATTATTATTATTATTATTATTATTATTATTATCAATATTACCATCATCATCACATTATTATCAACATCCTTCTATCTGTTTCCTGTTAATTGGGAGTTATATTTGTAGAAATAGTGTTATTACATATTTCCTTACAGTTACAATGGGCAAAAGGGAATGCAGCAGGCTTAAGCGATAGTCAATTAGTTTTAGAGCTGATAACTATGAGACGGCATTGAAGTTCCGTTCTCTTTGTATGACCAGCAGAGAAAGCAGAAGCATTTGAAAATCTAAATCAATAACATGGAATATCTTGGAAATGTTTAACACCACAAAAGGTCATTTCAAACAAAATGTGTAGTAACGGGATTTAAATGTTATATAGTAAGGTTTTGTCTATTTCCTACGGTTTACCATTTATGCAAAATGTATTCAGAATGAAAAGGACTTCAGAGACCATTCCTAGAAATGTCGATATACTTATAAGTTTCATGTTTATGAAAATATCTTAAACATTTGTTATTTTAATCAAAACCATCAAATACAAAAATTAGAACCATCCTTTGGAAAACGTGAATTTCAGAAACATTTTCAATGTAAGGGTAGTTTGGAGTGAGCGTATTTTCTAAAAAAGATTTTTTTTTCACACCCTTGGACGATGCTGAACTTGATTGATAAGTTTGGTATTTAACAGAATTTTTGTTTTAAAGTTATGCTGTTCACAGAGACACATGCACACATAGGTACGTACATATAAAACCTCAAAGTCATTTTTCTTAAATGCATTTTTGGACTCAGAAAGTCTCTCAAAATATATGAATTTCGCGGCACATTCTAATGCAAACTATTTTTGCAAAAATATAGTTTACTATATACTTGTGTTAATACAGATAAGCCTCATATTCGTTTTCTCATTTCGTTGTATTTATAGGAAAAATATAAGAAGCTAAAGCTATATCCAAATTTCTTCAATACTGGTCGCTATGTGAAATTCGGTTTTCTCTGCACTAACACGAAAAATATATAAAAATGAAAGAACGTCGAATTTCGGCCGAGAAAAGTATACGGCTATCTGAAAACTCAAAACAATAACAAGACTATTTCGGAAGTGATTTAACAAAACAAACATGTTATTTCATATAAATTGTACACTTCGACGAGATCTATCTTCCTTTTATAGTAAGATTTGTCCTTTCTTTTATGATTTACCATTATACTATGTTCAGAATAAAGAGGACTTCAGAGGTTATTCCTAGGAAATTCAGATATACCTTTTGTATATTTGTAATGAAGGTTTTTTTGGTTTCGCTCAGAGCTCTCGTGCTGAACTTCCATTGCTCTATTCCCGACTCAGGGGTGGGGACTTTAATTTGGCCATACCCAAGTCTTCACCTCTGACTAGCTCATGTGGAGTATAACGCTCAGTGTGGTTCGAAGCCCACGGTAAAAGCCTTATGTCCTCTCATCCAACCGCCGCGCACATCATCACCCTACTGTCGAAAGTAATGGATACTGCCCGCTGTGCGTCTCCACCTCAGAAATGGGTCCGTCATCACTTGATGGAATGAGGTATCTCCCAAAAATAAAACTAAGTAACATATTTGTAATGAAAATAACTTAAACATATGGTATTTTAATTCAAATCTGTTGAGCAATTTTTTTTCAGAAAATTAATTACGAAAATCTTCCATAAATAGCGTAGTTTGGGTTGTATCATCTTTAAAACGTCCTGGTACTAAATTACTGAGTTTCGTACTTATCCAGACTTTATTTTTGAGATATGCTCTTCATAGATACATAGGCACACAGACATTTGTCTAAGAGTCATTTATGTTGGTTCAGGGGACCTTAAAGCATTTAATTTCGGTGAAGTCTAGGTACTGAACTTTTGGGTAGATTGCATTACTTCGTCTATTTACTGGAGGTACGTAGAAGAAAAAGTAAAAATGCGATATTCTGGCTTCAGCATACCCTAAATATACACCTTTACCTTTTATTTACCTAATTTGTTTACTGTATTTCTGTTTTTACTTTTTACACATACATACACAAACATTTAACACCCATGCCCAAGGCGGGACTCGAACCCACGATTCCCTGCGCTGCGAAACACCAAAGCGAGACGCTTTGGCGAGCGCGGCCATGGAGACCGGCTCTTGGGTTGCGCAACGTAGGCATCATGTGCTTGTACGAATTGTTGCTCGTATGTTGTATCAAATTTGCCAACTTACGGAGAATTTAACTGCTATGCCCGAATACAAACCAGTTATGGCTTACAGTACAGCCTAACAAAGTCATACTCACTTAGGCTCGGCATTTTAATCGTAGTTTGACAGGAGATTTATTTAAACGAAGCAGAAGTTTAAATGCGGGCGCGGTTTTATAAATTTCTGGTTAAATTTCTCCGCAGTGAAATGTAATTTGTATACCTGAAGGCTTAGTAAAGGAGGCTATCGTTAGTCTTATTGTGCTTCTTCTTCCTCTTGTAAAGATCTAAATTCTTTAGGCATATCAGATAACTTAAAGGAAAAAGAGGATAGATATAGTCTGTTTAAATAGTTGAAGAGAAAAATGAAATGAAACGAACGAAAGTGTAGCAATAAATATGCAAGTTTCTTAACGTGAGAGCAATGTAAAAGAGCCTAAGGATGATGAAGATCATAATGATGATGATAATAACAACAACAACCATTGGCGACTCTGCCATCGATGCGATGCAGTTTTATAGGTAGAGCCAGACTGAAAAATTCAGTGCCATAGCTGAGATTTTAACTACGGATCACCCGGTCTATAGCGGGTTGCTCTTCCACTGAGCTACCAAGGCAACTTGGCAGCACAGCATTGAATTTCTCAACTGACGCGCATGTTTCCCGGTAAACCACATGGTTTCTCAAATTATTTTGAGTTGACAACCCCAATACCTATCGAACTCCTGTCCTACACACGGCTCGTGTTAAAAAAACAATTAAACCAATACCCATTGACCATAATAGTTGGCTATACTATGAATCCTGGGACTTAAGTACTTGCAAGGTTGTAAGTCACCATTGGGGTTGTCATCTCAAAACAATTTGAGAACCCTTGTGGTTTACCGAGAAACATGAGAGTCAGTTGAGAAATTCAATGCTATGGCGGTATGTTGCCGTGGAGCTCAGTGGCAGAGCAACCCGCTATAGACCGGGAGATCCGTGGTTCAAATCTCGGATATGACATTGACTTTTTCAGTTTGACTCTACCTATACAACTCCTGTCCTACAACACGGTTGTTGAAAAAAGCAATAAGCAGTTTTATTTTATTTAAATAGAATTTGCTTCGGTAATCGTAAACACAAACTAGTCATAACGAGCTCTCGATACCAAACAATAATGAACTCGGCAATGGCAGCATATTTGAATTACAATCACCATAGGCAACTGAAGGAAACTTGTCTGTTATTGAACATTTTGGTACGTTGAGAATTCGGAACGGTCTGTCGCAGCTATGTTAAGTAGCAGTGGATGGATTGTGTAATGTTGACCATTCCATATGTTTAGTATTTAACAAAGGCTTAACTAAGTACTGAAATACAAATTTGAAAATCAGGTTTTAAAGCCTCTTTTTAAGACAATAAATGCAGAGTGCTTAATATTATTGTCGTATGCACAGGGTTTCATGTTTGTAATAAGTAAACAAGGCAACATTAGAATGTACAAATATGATTTTAAAATGACATCGTGTGTATTTCAAGCACTGATATGTTAGAAGCGAGCCCTCTAGCTATTAATTTCGAAGCAAAGTCTCACAATATGCAATTTACCGCTGATTAAGGCAGCTATTTATTAAATCTTCTTTCACAAGAAGGGTATAGTTATTAGGCACAATTGAACACAACTGAAGTTATAAGTTCCTCATTTTATCATAAATATTCATGAAAGTGACTTTAAGATTTTTGGAATGTGAGGTATTATACAAACAAACGCTTCTGCTGGCCTCGTTTATTGTTGTATCGTAAAAAAGAGTATCAAATGACGGTGGTTACAGTGACTTCAACAATACTTATAGATCCACTAAACGGCATGAAGACTCAGTTAATCACATTAAATGTGAAAACACTAATGTGTTATATTCACATGATTTTCTCTATCTGATCCGCAAATAAATTATTCCTGCAAAAGATTATTCTTTTACCTATACTCTTATCTACCTCTTACGGTTATCGGTTATACAAAGTCATCCAGAATGAAGAGGTTTCAGAAAGTTTAAGATATACATGTCTTTTGTCGAAAAACTATCCTAAACGTGTGGTATTTTAATCAAAACGTTAAAGACATTTTGAGAAAATAAAATTTTCGAAAAGTGTTCCATGTTAAGGGTAGTTGCGGGTGGGGATTTTCCTAAAAATCTACGTGTCTCATCCTTGGAAAATATTGAGCTTAAATACCAAGTTTTGTGTTTAACCAACTTTTCGTTTTTGAGATATGGTGTCCAAAGACACAAATATGCACACACGTAAGAGACGCGCGCGAACGTTTTTCTAAATATGCCTTTTTTAAATTCCGGGCTCCTCAATTCATATATCCATGAATAAATCTCGTTATTGAATTAGTAGAAGTAATAGGACACCTTCTCTACATACTATGAAAATTGTACATAGGTGCTAGAGAAAGTACTATATAAACTATATCTATTCGGAAATGGGAAAGTATAACATTTTCTCTCCTTGGAAGTTTCTCATTGAAATATAAACATATCTACATAAATCTATAAAAATTTTATTAATCAGGTTTTAATTTGGTATAAGGAATTTTGGTGCATCTCATCTAGTGTTTATTGAGTGTTTTTCACATTATTAAATCAGTTACGCTCTGTAACCAATAGCCTAGGATTCACCACTCTAAATGAATGGAACTGATTTCACATTATGGAAGGAAAGAAATGGGAATATCTATCTGTATGCAGAATATAATAGTCATAGCAGTGGTGTTTGGTGTTCGAAAAAAAACTTTCGAATGAAATATGAAAACGTAAAACAACATAGCAAAAAGAAATTTGTAGAAAAACAAAATTAGTGAAGGCACGCCAAAGCGTATCGATATCACGGCAGTTGAACAGTAAGTCAAACATGTGATAGGGGAAAGTTCCGCAGGACTATCATCATTACGCGACAACAATCGTATTGCCGGAGCGAGTGCAAGCAAGGTATTGCAAAAACGGTGCACGTGGAATTCAGCATCATAAAAGAAACCTATTCAACTAACAAGCAAACATACAGCAACAAATAAAAAAACTCTTCTTGCCAGTGTCGATATTTTAAGAATGGGTTTCCCTGAAGAAGACGTTGGTGCTTCTCTTTCGCCTAGAAATGAAACGTAGAAGTTCGACGTCACGACGATAGATTGGCATGTGACATACAACAAACCCTGTGAGCTCATCCAAACACAGAAAGAAATTGCGAACAGAAAATGGGATTTAGAATAATGGATACAAAAGAAAATTAAAATATTTGTACATTAAAGGTTTAGTGGTAAAGAGGTCTGAATTAGAAATTTCATTAATAAAGTAAAGATTCTTATTTCTCGCGCTGTTTACCACCCCCTAATGTAGTTCTTATACGCTCCAAGACCTTCAAGCCTTTGAGGTCAGCTGCCTGTTGAGCAGCAGGCGGACTCTGTATCAGAGAGAGTAGCCAGGAGGGGTGATTAGCCCGATTCCTGACATTAAAGTGAAGAAGAGAATTATATGAAATGACGCTAAAAAGAATGAAAGGATAGGTGATTATAGAAAGGAGGTGAAATGAATTTGGGGGGGGGGGGATTCCACAGAAAACCCGTTCAGACACCAAACGCCACAACTCCCACTTGCAGTCCCTTGAGATTGAACTCTAGCCGCCTTTATGAGACGCAAAGGGTCTATCCACTCGGGCACGGTTAAAAAAAATTGTTAAACATTTAAAATTAAAGTAATTTTGAAATGAATTACAATATATATTGTATTTATTACTTGTCTAATGGTTTTACATGCTCTATTTATTGCACTTTACTGATCATTGCTTGTAGCCCAATATTCATATTCAACCTATACACATTCTGATTTAGTGGAACTTATTTCTCCTAGAATGTTACACAAAACTGCGCTTGTAACAATGCTATTGTCAATTTCATCTTCATACCCGAAAACAAGATGGAAAATAATCGCTTTAGTACAGCAAACATTCTTTCATAACATTTCTTGTCCGTAGTAATTACACAGTACTTCTGCAGGAGTTGTAGGATCCAAAACACATATATGCCATATTCTAAATAATATGGTAGCATAGAACTGTCAAAGGTCTCTGAATAAAATTCTAACGTAATGCAGACCTGTTTTAAATACAGATTTCTTCTAAATAACCTTTCTTTTGGGATAAACCATTTTTAATATATATGTTATTAATGGTTCAAATTCATCAATAACTTTGTCACTTTTACAGTGCTGTCAATTTACAACTGTTTCTTGTGATTGTAAAGAAGTATGGAATTTCAAGAAAAGCTAGTTCTTAAACATTTGACTATCGCTATTTTCCTTATATCAAGATCGAGATGTACAATATAGCTATTTCCTGAAAGGTTTATTTCCATTAAAATGTTGGTGTTTACAACGTTCTTCAAATAGTACGATACAACTTCGGGAGTTACCGTTCCGCCAAGCGATGACGGGACCTATTTTTAAGGTACCCGTTGCCTCCTTGATAGGATGATGAAAATAGCGGGGCTTGAGAGGAGCTACAGACGCCGCAAACGAATTCACTGCGTTGCCCCGGACCCCTCCATTAAAATCCAGTATAAAAGTAAACCTCTCGTATGCATGGTTTATATAGAAACTGATAATGCATAAAGGATAGAGAATCTAAATACGACATAGATTTTCATTTATCTGGCTCTTAAATTCTATACCCTTTCTTAGCATTTCAAGAAACACCTGCATTTCAGCAGTACTTAAAAAATACAAATCAAGAATAACGAATATCTTAAAAATAACTTATACTACAAAGGTTGTTTGAATTAAATTTCTTGTTTTAAAAAACTGTACAATTTTGTGAGATGTATCTATCCGTTAGGGTTTGTCGGTTAGTACAACACTGTACAAAATTTGTTCCCAGTGAAGAAAAATACAAGGGCATTTCAGAAAATTCAGGCAATAAATTTTATTTGCCACAAGTCGTGGTCTACAGAAGGGTCGCATGTAGCAATATTAGGAGGGAGAACTCTTCGAACATATCGCCGACGACATAGTTGTAGCATTCCCCGTGTCCGACAGAGGTAACAAAAATGTTGGCATTCATGGATTACTTAACCGAATGGCCGATTATGTACGCCATCCCTAACCAGGAGGGCAAGATGACTGTAAACTCCCTCGTCAATGAACTTTTCCGTTGCTTTGGGGGACCGTCGGATAAACAACGATCAGGGCACCAACTTTCAATCTAACCTAATATGGGAAGCATTGAAGATGCGCTCAACACCTTTTCACACTCAGTCAGATGGTATTGGTGAGCGGTATATGAAGACTAAAAGAACAATTGAAGGTTATGTCCAACTACTAATGAGTCTGGGATAATAGGGTGCCGATTTTGTTACTGGCCTACCGCTCTCAACGTGCGACACTACGGAATTGACACCAGTCTGCTTGCGTTTCACCAGCGTGCGCGTACATTACGAACTAAAGTTTAGGAGACCCCTGGGGCGTAGACAATCTTGTAGGCTAACTTCACTACGTGCATGAGATGCCCTCCAACTCATTCAGGTAGCGAGCCACTGCATGAAGATTCGTTACTGCCGTTAGGCCATCAGTCGAGGTTTCAACAGGGTTATTTGATGTGACTGTACCGCCTTATATGAACTAAGGGGCGCTGCCCCAATATTCAACAACCATGTCAAGGACTATATCTCGAAGTAGAGGGGATTAAAGACGTCGTGTACCACACCCAGAGGCTCACCCGAAGGAAGAGGCTAGTGGGACACTTAGATCGTCTAGCCCACTATGACGACGCTGGTCGCAATGGCGAGCTTTGAGACATGAAGTGAGACTGCATGCACAAACACAGGTGCAGATTGGGCCTGTATCTTGCCCCTGAATTGCTGCAAGACCTGGGAGACCTGGACTGGGGTGCACTCAGCCTCGTAAGGTCTCCGGGGGGGGGGGACAATTGAACAGCTGCTTGATGGATAAGTAGCGGTTCCAGGTCGTGAAGACCGCTATAACTGGCCGGGGGGGATCGAAGCGCTGACCACATCTCACACCCAATACTGCACCCCATCCATGACGTCTGTAATAGACCGAAGTGGGGGACGCAGCGGCCGGGCGGTAGGCCAAGGCTCTTAGTGGGCTGCGCCACGGAGTCAAGTTATAATTGCTCAAGGAAACACAACAACTGTAAGTGCCTTTCCTGTTTTTTTGTTTGTTTGTTTGTTTGTTTTGTTTTTGTGATGTGGTAGGGGCTGTATAAGGAGAGCAGCCAGAAGCGGAGGCTCAGAAATTCTACGCCAGATTGGGCGAACATGAGAATGCACATGTCAGATCGCTGGGGGACTACTTACCCACTGAACGCCGAAAGAGGCGGTTTCGGATCTTCCGCATGGCTTGCGGGCACCCCCGGTAAAAACGGTTTCACACCAGCCAATAGCGTAATAGCTGCATTAAATACCCCCCTCCCATTGGGAGTGGTCTATCAAAATTAACCAACATAAATCATTTTAAAAATTAAACACCAGCGGAGCAGAGGAAAGGATGCTGCTACTGAAAAATGCAACCGCTCGAGGAGCCTATCTACCGCTACCTCCTTAACAACAACATCCGAAACCTCAAAATTATAACCTCAACCTTCACCTCATTCCTGTGGTTAAACCCTTACCAGGATAGGTACACAGCAACAACACCTAGGCTCACCACGAGCTTACAAGACTCGCACGCACGCACACGGAATTGTCAGTATCTAAAGAGAGCTCAAAGAGTGGATTGGGATCAAGAGTAACCCAAACAGTCGACAACTGAGTGATCGAACGTCCAAGCAACAAGAATTAGATTATTCAGTAGTTATTGAAATAATAATTTTTCTACACTAGTTTTTTAAAGTAAATTTCGGAAGCTCCTATTACACAACCTTTCAATTTCAATATCATCTTCAACCCTGAAGACAGGTAAATTTATTGTGATTTATTTCCTTATTCATTCAGGATAAAGCGCGCCTTTACAAAAGCGAAATCAGTAACGATAATTTTCACTTAGAAGCGAATCACATTGCAACTTAAGGTTTTGTTACTCGAAGAATTGTCCCCAATTTGTGCCAGGGGCTTATAATAATTTGTTCGTAAACTGCCTTAAAATGTGGGGTTATAGTGTCTTCAGAAAGAAAAATAAATGGCTTTGTTTCTGGGCTTCAGCGTGACAGAAATGTTGTTGCCCACTAATGTTTATTAAAGTTGATAACGACATTACAAAAATTCGTGCTAAAATAGCATTACATAATACCTTCAGCTGGGAGTTAAACTGTAAGAGAGAAAAAATTCATTAGTATCATAATTCCTAATATATGCAGTTCCGCTAATATTGTGGCTTGCCTGATGTACTTAAGTATAGGATAACGCAGGATTAAACACCCGGCTGGATACTTCTGTGCATGAAATGGGAACAGAGGAGCTGAAGTGATGTAATATTGACACTACGTTATTAATATGAAAAGGGACTTTGTGACAGTCACGAATGGAGTAGAGGTAGGGTAAGAGCAGCAAAAAAATATGGCAGAGTTCTAGAGAATAGAAATAAACGATTATTTGTCCAGCGGACGATAGTAAAGAGTGCAATAAAAGTTCCAGCAAAACCCTCGAATGAGAGCTTGTAGGAAGTGAAGGCCAGCAGGCTTCTATTTGCATATAAAATTGCAATATTTCGTACAACTGTATAATGCAGTGGACTCACAGGGGAGTTGTTCGCTGCTAGATATTACCGGAATTAAAAATATGCAGGAATTCCAATACTTCTGAAAATGGCAAACAAAAGATGTATGAAAGCTTAAGTGCTTATAATTTGATAAGTAAACCACGACCACTGATCTCGTAGGCTTTAAATAATGTATCAATCGATTCAAGGCGTGAAATTTAACAAATATTTGGCTATTCTTACAACATACAGGAGCGTTGAAAATTTGAACACAACGCGTATTGTTCAACTGAAGGAATATTTTGAATAGTCAGGTTAAGCTTGGCTTATTCGCGCTCCGATGGATTTCACGAGTTGTGTATCATTCTATAATTGCATGCCATACATTTATATTTGGCAATTTCAATGTAACTGAATCCGTATTCATGAAATCAACATGTGCGCCTGAAAGATTGCTGCCTAATGAACTGCATTATAGCAAGCACAATCAATTTTCCCTTTTTTCCGTATAATTTATATATGTATATATATATATATATATATATATATATATATATACAGAGAGAGAGAGAGAGAGAGAGAGAGAGAGAGACAGAGGCTTGTTTTCTGGTATCAGATTTAATTCACGTTGACTGTTTACACTAATTTTGGCGTTTCTTCTATTCCCTCCCATGTTTAAGGCGCACTTCTAGGTTTTTTGGCGTAGGAGAATGTCGGAGAGATATCGCAGATTGTTATACAAAGCAAAGAGTATTCTCCATGGACTCAAGAGGGCTGCTTGTTTTAACGGCTTGTTCATCGCCCTCTTTGGGCAGCTCCGGTCGCGGGACAAGTCTTCGATTTTTTTTTTTTTTTTTTTGGTAGTGTTTAACGCCCGCTTTAACTACTAATGGCATCGCAGGCGGTGACACTGATGATACATGAATGATGATGGAGCACCGGTGGAATGCGAAGGCGGGGGAAACCGGAGTACCCGGAGAAAACCCGCCCCAGCGCCGCTTTGTCCACCACAAATCTCACATGCGGTCGCTTGGGATCGAACCCCGGCCGTCTAGGTGAGAGGCAAGTCTTCGAGACAGGAACCAATTGGAAACCTCCACCTTATCTGCAGTATCATTGCCGGTGACCTCTAGCCTCCTGTGTGTTCTTCACCACACCCCTTTCCTTTGGTGATGGTAATAGCTGCAGTAGATTCATCTGGTAGCTGGCAGTATATGAGTTATGCCGCTCCACTATCTGCCCTATATACACAATATGTATGGTACTCATAAAATTGGGATATTCTAATGAGAAGTAGCAAAATAATTTAATTAATGACAAGGTATTCAATATTTACTTGTAACATATTAAATAAGTAGCATATGAGAGTTATAAATAGAGGTCGGTTTTTGGGTTCCGAAGCGCCTCCTGTTACGAACACACAGAGATGTCAACGGTATAAGGAGAGGTAATTGAGGAGGGGTTTGTAGCGTAAATATACACGTATTGAGGTATAATCTGTTCCATAA
The DNA here is from genome assembly GCA_030762935.1 of Hymenopus coronatus. NCBI lineage: Eukaryota > Metazoa > Arthropoda > Insecta > Mantodea > Hymenopodidae > Hymenopus > Hymenopus coronatus. Next base: position 379,148,814 of record CM060900.1, on the reverse strand, counting down.
GTGACTCATTTCATGAATTAATATACAGCGTTCTAATTCATAAAGTGGCACAATCAAACATTTATCTCATAATATGATTAATAAATTAAAATACCTTGTACTTTTACAAATAAAAGTATAGAGCCTGATACAAAAAACTCAGGATAATAATGTGCAGAGCTTTGAAAAGGCAATAAACATAAATCAACCAAATCCGCTCAGAATTCATTGTGGTGAATTACAAGGTACATATTTACTGTGTCGAACGAAAAGGTTATCCTCCTGTCACTCAAAATATGTTTGAATCATCCACAAGTTTGTTCAGTGTCAAACGCCTACCATTTCGTATTTTCGACATTTTTCAACCCACGCTCTCATTCAATGTTTATTGTTTTACCGACTAGCAGAAACTGAACGAGGCCAGGCAGTGAACAATGCTAGATAGGGCAACACGTTTCGAAACGGGCTGTAGAGATTACGCCTACTCCATCACGTCATACTTATGCTCTGCGTGTACCGCTTCTCAATCCGACTATTTCGTGTCCTCGGTTCGAACTCGAATTTTCTTTTTGGTAGTGTTTAACGCCCGCTTTAACTACTTATGGCACCGCAGGCGATGAATGAAGATGGAGCATCGGTCGAATGCGATGGTGGGGGAAACCGAAGAACCCGGAGAAAACCCACCCCTGCACTGCTTTGTCCACAACAAGTCTCACATGCGGTCGCTTGGGATCGAACTCTTGGTGAGAGGTGAGTAGTCTAACCACTCGGCCATGGCTCGAATATTATACATAATATTTAATAACATATGAAATATCATATTTTTCATCTTTGTTAAGCATTAAACCAGATCTGAATAATTGACTTACCAAGATCGCACATATAACCAGCTGTAAGTTCACACCAAGTTCTGAGCACAGTGGCGTTGCGGGCAGAAGTTATCACCATCTGTGGACAGTCGACATCCAAAGTGTTGCATCGAGCATGAGCTGGGGATCCCGGTCCTTGACCGCTATCATTCTTTGGTGTTTGTTTGCATGGTGGTCGCGGCACTCCATCGTACTTCTCTCCAACCCAAAAGGAACCAGTCTCTGTAACAAAAAAATATACAGGTTATATAATACCAAGCCCCCACACCTCTGGCTGCGCAGAGGGCTATGCCTGTCGGAAATAGAAGAGTTTCTTGGAGGGCAGAAAGCGTGCGAGGTCGCGCGCAATATATTGATTACAATGGGGAGACAGTGAAATTTAAAACAGCTGTAATTACGTCATGAAGATACCTGAGTTGGAAATAATTGCGACAACACGTTCTTTATGGTCATCAGCATTTATGCACGGGGATTAGACCTTGAATGTCCGGTTGGGGATTGAATAAAATCACTTCATTGACTAGAGGGAATTTCATCCCACAACTGAACAAAACAAAAGTAAATATTATAATTGAAGTTGTATATCGCATACTTGCGCATAAAGTGCTTTACAAAACGGCATGTAAGCATCACCGAAAGTATAATTCGACTTTAATTCTGTTTTTCGCAGTTTCTTCTCACTCATTCCATATATACTGTCTACTTTTTTACTTTCTCTACACGTGATGTAGGTACCTACTTAGCGTATAGAGAAGGTATTGTACTCCACCCAAAAAAGATACCTAGATTTTACCAGAAGTATACGTTTTAGGCTCCGCTGTATAAAAAAAGAACTTTTAGAAAATGGTCCGTGATGGTGTTTGTGCCCGTGAACACGATAACTCAAAAACGAAAAGTCGGTAAAAACTCGAACTTGGTATTTAAGTTTAGTATATTCCAAGCATGCGACACGAAGATTTTGAGGCAAAAGCCCCCAGCCCAAACTATTCTTTACGTGGACAAATTTCGAAAATTGAATTTTCTAAAAAATGCCTTTAACGATTTTGATTAAAATGACGTATATTAAATATATTTACATGCCAAATAAAATGTATATGTTGAATTTTCTGGGAATAGCCTTTGAGACCTGTTTATTCTGGATGAATTTTGCATAACTAGTAAACCGTAAGAGATAAAAAAAAAAAAAACAACAACAACTTACTGCACAAAAAATGCAGATCTCGATAGAACCACAATTTACTTCATATACACTTTTTCGTAGAGTTCAGAAATGCCTTATTATTGGTTTCTGTTTTAAAATATTTACTCTTACGGGAATGGGTCATCACCTAGCCCTGCAAAGAAACGCATTTCATACATATAAAACCAGTTTTAAAAGATATTACTATCGTTTAGCTTTTTTCTCTTCTAGTTACAAGGAAGCAAGTAATAAGATCAGGTCTGCTAATCGATTAGTATGAAGTAGATAGAAGAATAAGCTTTTTAACAATAATTTGTCAAGATATGTGGAGAAATTTATATGAATGGAACACATCGGATTTTTACTTTAATACACAAAGTCGTCAATAGGAATTAGAAACATGAGTTGTTAAGAGTGTGTCTGTAGTAAAGCGGTCAAAATTCTGAATTAAAAATGCAAAATGTGCTGAGCTTGATTCTAAGCTGTTGAAAGAATTTTTATTTAAATATTATTCCAAGAACCTACAAATATGAATGCGATAGTTAATGTGTGTTAAGTTAATCGAGAAGTGCATTTCTAATGTAATCTTCAACAATTTAAGAAGTTGCAATAGAAGGTCAAAGTGGTGATACGGCCACACATGCGATACTGGATTTACAGAGACAGTATATGCACAGTATAAAATTAAAATAAATGGGAAATTAGGTACCTGTATTCCTCTTCAGTAAAGTGTATTCAATACGTTAGTAGCATTTGTGGTATATTTGTGTTATTGTGTTAGATGGATAAGATATATAAATATAAAATTAGAATTAATTACTACTTAATGTACTATATTTTATGCAAAAATAATTAAACTCTATTAACCTATTGAATCATAAACAAAATTGATTTAGAGAGATGCTGTCTGACTATTTTCTTGTGCAGCACACTGCTGTAAGGCATGCCCTGCCCTCCTGTTGAGAATGCGCGAGAGGTTTCAATTTGTGGCGGCGACACTAGCGCCGGCGGTGTGTCTAGGTAATTAATTCCAAGGTCTTTGTATAATACAAACTTAAATAATATTGTTTCACTTTGCTAAATTTAGCAGTCTTCTCTTAGTTAATTTAGAATACGCCTCTTGCCTCAGTTTCAGTCGGGTAGGTTGATCAAGGTTCGTGTGAGCTAATATTCAGAACTGCGTGTTGTTAATCTGAATATTATTCTAAAATGCTCGTGTACTTTTGTGACCTTATTTCAGGATAGACCAAATCAAGCAATTGAAAATCTTCTTAGGTAATATTTGATGATATCTTAGATATGTAACTTTCACAAGCACATTAATAATACAGAACTTGAAATATAGACCGTCCCAAAGGAGCTGGTGGCTTTAGACGCCGAGTATTTAGGATCTGGTTATGTCGATTCAACTGTTTGCATTGTCATTGCGTTGTCAAGTTTGTAGCATTTGGTCATGATGGAGAACTGGACTGATGCTTAATGCGTAGTTTGCAATTAAGAGTTATTACAATAATGGTGATGGGTTTGTCACTCATGGCGCTCGTTTCGGCAGAAGTGTAATATCCACCGTAATGATCTGGTGGCTTCCGCTCATACTATCAAAACATGGCATAACATTTTTGAAGAGGCGGGCTGTTCTCAAAAGGAAAAGCGTTTAGGGAAAATGAGAAGTGTGCAAACACAGAACATATTTTTGCTGCAAGAAACGCATTAGAACGTACTTGACAGCTTGCAGTAAAGACGTATTAAAAAAAAAAAAAAAAAAGCATATGAAAAGCTTTACCCATTAGACTCCCTGAACCAATGACAGAGCACCATCTCTGTGATTCGGTCAAACAGCGGCAACAGATCTCTAAGCGGCTATGTTGACACACGTATAAAAAAAAAAAAAGCATATGAAAAGCTTTACCCATTAGACTCCCTGAACCAAAGACAGAGCACCATCTCTGTGATTCGGTCAAACAGCGACAACAGATCTCTAAGCGGCTATGTTGACACACGTATTAAAAAAAAAGCATATGAAAAGCTTTACCCATTACACTCCCTGAACCAATGACAGAGCACCATCTCTGTGATTCGGTCAAACAGCGACAACAGATCTCTAAGCGGCTATATTGACATATCTCGTTATTTCTAACCATGTGCCTCAGTTTGTGATCTCCAACATGTGCTTCAGTTGTTCTTTCCTAGCCACATGTTGCTATTGTTGATAGCGGGTTAATGTTTATTTATGAATATGCATCTAATTTAATTATTTATTTATATGAATCTATTTATTTTGTTTATAGAATATTTAAAGTGACACAATGCCTAAAAATAATGCCGATCACCGAGAGATAGTTTGCGATATGAAAATACTTTGTATAAATTTGTGCTACTTAAAATACTGGCATAATTATTATTAAAAGAACTGCGATATTCTCTGAACGAAAAGGAGGCAATCTTAAGAACGTGATTTTAAAAAGCCGTATACTACGTATGCAAAGCAAATTCTAACTTGTATAGTTTAAATTTTGTGTCTAACAGGTTTTTGGACATGTCTTTATTCCTGCTGATAAAAACGTGCAGCGAACTGCAGCAGTTCTTGGACTAAGTAGGAGAAATGTTATTAACAAGAGTGAGTAACATGATGGCGACGAGAGTATACGGATGGTGATGACTAAGATTTGGATGGAACTGAGCATTTATGTACACTTCTAAACCAGTGAAAGAAACTCATTGTACTCCTCTTTAAGAAAAAAAGAAAGTAACAAATAAATAAGAACTTTAACCTTCAGAGAGCGGTACTAACTTAGAATCGTAGGATTCTTGGGCCAACACTATACCGATTCGCCTACCAGTCTGTGCTAGTAGAGCTCTATAGCTAGCTACATAATATGATCTGAAATCAATATTGATTTTGCACCAATACTGCAGTCATTCGATTACTGATGTACCAATGAGGCGTTCTGAATAAAGGTGGGATCCCCATGTCTACGTCCTTTTAATTTATGGCCACTGGTGTGCGATCCAGAAAATATGCCATAATTTTGATATTTGGCCAAAGGGGCAATAAGTTCGCTATCTCAAACTGCTTCCAAGACTCATTTACATTCTTGCCAATTTGTGTGGTTGAATTCTGGGTCAGTCTGTGTGCGTATGTGTAGGTGTTTCTATATATGTGTGTGTGAATACGTGAATGTACATGAATATATTTGCATCAGCCTGTGATGATCCAATATTTGCAGTTTTTCGCTATTTTCTAAGGTTATGTTCATGAAGAAAATTTCACGACGATTTAGAATGGCTATTATTCCCCACCTCAGACGCTCAGTGAGTGTTTACGTAACGGTTCACACAGTTGGTTCTCCTTTGCCCTTTGACCGGCCCTACTATAGGTGGTGTGATGTGAGGGAAGAATTACCGATCGCACTGAAGCTTCAGCCTATGTACGTAGCCATACGTTTTTGATTTCATACAACATTATCTTTCACCAGCTTAAAAATACTGAACAAAATTACAGTATTATGCTTTACTTAAATTCGGGTTTATTGGACAACCATAAACATAACTCACACCGACATTTGAACTTCCGGTCTTTAAAATACAAAGACACCCTCATTGCTATTACAATTGTTTCGTTTCGTAGTCGGCTGACCCTCCCCATATTTAGGACTGACTCCCCCGTAGGACTTACAAGCAGGTGCCTAGAAGTCAGAAGCCTGTTGGGGAGCCAACGGCACAAAACCACAGAATGGAGAACCTTGAACGAGTGAACGGTCCAAAGCCAGACATGAGCATGAGGAAGTGGATTATATGAAGTGTAAGCGAAATGGATGATGGAAAGGGTGATGATGGAGCAATTGGTGGAATGGGAATTCTGAAAATCCGAACCCCGTGTCACTGATACATTGATACACTGCTGTGAACGTTCGTGCATATAAATGTTCGACACTTGAACAGTTAAACTACAGAGTAAATGATGTTTAATCCTGCTTTGAGCTTAACAATCTCGAATATACAATAAGAAATATTACACTGACTTTACAGAACCTTACTCGTTAAATTGCTTTCGATGTGATATAGTTTTTAAACTGCACAAATAGAAAGATATACTATAACGCAGTATAAGTGGATACGTTAAATTACACATCCAGTGTTTTCTCGCGATAGTCTTTGTATAAGTTCTTAAGTGTGACTTTTCCCACCCACGGAAACAAGTACACATAAACACCTAATACCTGTCCCACCTCACGTTACCTGTGGCGAACACTCACACTAACTGTTGCGTCATACATTGGATAGGCACTGTGGAAAATCAGTGTGCATTACACGAGTGTTCGAGTATAGAGATGCTTTAAACGAGCGTGTTCATACATCCTGCACCATTCCCCATTACAACAGTGCTGATATTATAGTAACTGAATTATAGTAAATATAAATATTGCCTATTGTCTAGTGTAGGTGACATAAATGAAACGTCAAAATAAATGCCCAGCAATACTCGATGGACTGTATCATGCGCTTGACCGCCGCAACTCACCGCGACCGCTCAGCATTCCACTGGCCAACAGCAACACTAGCGACACCACTATTAGCGATAGCCTGAGCTGGAACGGTTATTATGTAATTTGAACCGTGACGCAGTCTTTTTACCCAAAGTTCTGTTTTCAGATGAATCGCGGTTTCACAACAATGGCACTGTGAGTCGCCAAAACATGCACTATTGGACTACCCATTTGTTTGACATTAAGTTTGAGGCATAGCAAAAGTTACAGCCTTTTGAATTCGATACGTGGAGATAATCGTAAAAAAATTACGCTGGGGTAATAGTGATCAGAGGGTTAAAGCATTTGTTATACAATATCTGCATGTTGGATATACCTTTATGCTTGCAAAATCGTACTTCGAAGAAATAATATAAAGAGAAGAAATAAGTGCAGGTGAAACAACTACAATAGCGCTACAGTAAACTTAGAATGCACTGCACATGTTTCACTATTTGGTGAAGCATCATTCACAAAATGAATTGCCTCTCACCTAGACGGCCGGGGTTCGATCCCAAGTGACCGCATGTGAGATTTGTGGTGGACAAAGCGGCGCTGGTGCGGGTTTTCTCCGGGTACTCCGGTTTCCCCCGCCATCGCATTCCACCCGTGCTTCATCATTCATGTATCATCAGTGTAACCGCCTGCGGTGTCATAAGTAGATAAAGCGGGCGTTAAACACTACCAACAAAATGAATTTAAACTGGTAGACTGATCGCATTTGAACACCAAAGCACGAGAGCGCAAATTATAAGTTACTTTGCTCAGTTAATAATAAATGATAGTAATATTCTAACAATAATATCTATGATGATAATAATAATAACAACAACAATACAGTGAAACATTACGTCCTCTCATACATGATTTTTGTTATGGTTCCTTAATTTTTTATTTAACCCTAGAGTGGCTCCAGTCTCTAATGTTAAATAATGACAATGTATTACCAATTACAAACCTAGCCATTGACTGATATTGATAGTTGAAATAAAGTTTTTGTAATTACCTATAAATCTAAAAACGTGGGTTTATTCTCTCAGATATAAAGACTACTAAGGCACGCGCAGCACTTGTTTTTGACATATGTTGCCCAAAGACACACATACAGACTTTTTTCTAAAAATCGGATGTGTTCCATTTACATTACTTTCTCTAGCTGTTGCGCAAGCAAAACTTTTATTCAAAAGATTAATATTTTAGCTACATCACGCTAATCAAGATAAACATAAGCAGAATTGGTCTTATTACTTGCTTCCTTTTAAGTAGAAGGGAAATAAGAGAGTAAACTAGGCTAAACCGACAGTCACAACTTTTAAAAGGCTGTCGCTATGTGCAACAATTGAAACTGCATTCTGTCTTCTTGCCAGGAGTAAACAACGAGAAACGAGAAAAAAGGGGACAAGGTACCCTGAAATGGTCAACAATCACGGTTTTTGTTATAAGCACTAATAAAGTCTCTTTTATTTCCAGTTTCAGAAAAGATATACTTTTTGGGGCCTATAAGGTCTTTTAGGCATTTAAATATAATTTAAATGCTAGTCTGCTTCTTGTGATGCTGTCATGCAATCCCTCCTTTTAGAAGTTTTGTATTTTTAATTTCAGTTTTCTCAAAACAACATTTTTGGGTGCTTATGTAACTTTTTCTCAGAAATTTTGACATGTAGAGACCTGAAATTTTCCCTACGGGTATACAACGCATGGTTGAAATTTCTGAACCACAATCATAATCGTATATAAGTGATATTAAAAAGCAAAAGGTTGCAAATTTGGAAAGTTGTTAATTGTTTGATTTTCCAAAAACTTTTCAGTTTTAAGTTAACTGGTATACATAACTGAGAAGTTGAGGTTCAGAAGATAGCTGACTATACTAATAACAAGCATGCAGAAGTGCAATTCTTTATTGCGAGTAGTATCAGAGAAAAAGGTGCATGAATTTACAGGTTTTTAGAGTAAATGTTATTATATTTCTGATGAAGGAAATATTGTTACAGATTCAACCACATAAGATATTAATGAAAACAGCATTTTGAAATAATTGTCATGATTATAGAATAACTGATAAACCTTTCTGGTAAAACTATTGAAAACTTTAAGAGCTCTCTTAAGCTGTAATTTACTTATGCTTAGACTTATTTGTCCCCTTATGCGATAACATCGGTTTGACCAGAATCATACATACCCTAGAAGTTGTCAGTAACCAATTTTTGTCAGAAATCCCCTTTGGAAGAATTCCAACTCCTTTCATTTTAGGAGCCTGGTATGTTCGTTGTCATTTCTGTCATGTTCCGTCTTCTCATTGTGTACTTCCTCTTTGAGGAAAACCTAGCCGCAGCTCTCGAGAATCTCATTTGCCATGTATTCAACCGCTGGTTGGCTTTTTCTACCGTCGAGCATTCGCTTTCAGACGAAAGCCTGTATATGACATAGGGGCGGAATGGGCAAGCAAGTCCCACCTTTTGTTTTTCTTCTGTTTTCTTTTTCATTTCAGAAATATGTTAAATTGCAGCTAATATTATAGCATCTTCAATATTTATGTTAAAATATTCTGTTCTTGTTTACGATTTCCTAAGTTATAATTATGCAGCTGTTCGACAAACAAATTTTCCTTACAAAAGATTATTCTTTTATCTACGTAGTGCTAGTCGTGATAAACACAGCCACAATTCCTCTTATTAAGTTCTTTCTTGTAAGTAGAAGGGAAATAAATGAATACACTAGGATAAAGCGATAATGAGATTTTTAAAAGCTATTGCTAGGTGCACCAATTGAACGTCGGTTCACTTTTGCATTCCCGGGGTTAAAACGAAAGAGATGAAACGAAAGTTGATTACCCACTTGAAAAGAAATGTAAGAAGTTTAAAATTAAAACAAATAACAAGGAATATCTTGGAACAGTTTGTGTTTTAATGAGATTTACATTTCTTGTGTAGTAAGTTTTTGTCCATCTATTACGGTTTACGAGTTATCCAAGAGTCTTAAGAGCTATTTCCAAAAAAAAAAAAGGATTTAGTTTGTCATGAAAATAGCTTATATATGCATATAGCATTTCGATGAAAATCATTAGAGCCATATTTTAGAAAATAAAAATTTTCGAAAAATGTTCCATGTACAGGATAGTTGGGTTTTTTTTATAGCGTTTAACGCCCACTTATACTACTATGGCACACAAGATGATGACACTAATGATACATGGCATGAAGATGGAGTACAGGTGGAATGCGATTGCGGGAGAACCCGGAGAAAACGCGCCTCTGCGCCGCTTTGTCCACCACAAATCCTACATGCGGTCGTCTGGGATTGAAACGGAGTCGCCTGGATGAGAGACGAGTTGTCTAAACACTCTGCATAGGTGTCGTTAGTTGGGGTGGGGGAATTTTCTTCAACATTTTCGTGTAGTACAATTGGAACATACTGAATTTAAATAGCAAGTTGGGTATTTAATATATTTTTTTGTTTTTGAGCAATGCTGCTGACATACATACACGCATACACACACAAACTCATTCACACACCCGGACATGCTTTTAAGAATACTTTTTTTCGGACTCAGGTGTCTCGAAAACATGTATTTACCGTGAAATCTGGGTGTCGAATTTTTTGCTAGATTCCATTACCTACTCTACGTATATCGTACATAAGTGCTAGAGAAAGTAAAAATACCTCAAGAAATGAGCTGGGCAAGTAGGACAGCCCTTATTTCAAATGAGGTTTGAAACATTTGGAACAATTTTAGCAAAATAACTGCAAGGAATTTAAAACCAATACATTTCTATAGCTATAATTTATCATAAGGATAATTCTATAAAACACAAAAATTATTTACTATTTATAAATAATATATGTACTCTAGTACACTATTCAACTGTTATTATCATACCACCAGTTCATAAGAATTTCATGTGGATTTACATAACAAGGCTGCCAGTATTGTTAGGTGCCAACCTTGATTGATGAGCAGTGCTTCGTATGTCGTATTTCAGGGTAATTTTTGATAGGTGTTAAGGCAGAACTCGTCTTGTGTGAACATCATATTCTGTTCGCCCTTTCCCACTATCTGTTTTCCTTTTATATTTTCGGACCATATCTGCAAACTATGTTCTTGCTCGCATCTTCTTCACTATACTGCCAAAACATTTGCTCATCAAAATAAGGAAACGGACGGAGGGGACTTGTCACTGAGCAAATGCGGTTACTGTACCTACACCCCATGTAGGGACGCCCCGAGAAACAGTGATGAAGTAAGAGAATACACTGTGCGGTCGAAACAGGAGCGACGGTAACAATGACAGAGTTCCTAGAGTTTCCAGTTTTTTCCCTCTTTTTTTTTTTTTTTCTTTTTACATTTTACCTACATTCCCGTTGTTTTCCATTAGCTCAGAAACATATATTTACAAGCATACAAACACCCATGCCCAAGGTGGGACTCGAACCCATGATCCCCTGCGCTACGAAGCACCAAAGCGAGGCACTTTAGCGAGCGCGGTCATGGGCACCGGGTGGTTGAAGCATTCCGACAGTCGGACTGGTAGACCGGGGACGCCGCCCCACACAGGGTCTATTGTCTATGCCAGGGGCGGATCTGAACCCGGCAACGAGCCAAGTATTAATAACAATTCTTGTTCCCTATCACACCGCACCGAGCATCATCCCCTACACTTCCAACTCTGAAAAAAACCAAGGGGATGAAATATGAATCAAATGGCAATGGAAGCGACATGCAGAGACAGGAAATTCGGGAGATGGAAGAAAGCTAAGCAACATTCGCCTGATGACTCGGGGAAACCTCCGAAGAAACCCACGAGTCAAGTGGGCCGGCCACGGGAATCTAACCCGCGACCTCACGAATGCAGGTCACAGATTTACACCTGAGCCGTCACTCAGTGAATTGATTCATTAAATCTTAAAATAAACTCATCATGAGAGAACGTAGGCTTTCACGGCCGGAGTCAGTGTAACTAAGAAATGTTTCCGGGCTGTTTTGCCGTGGTCTGCTGGTGTTAGAAGTCCCAGACGTTTCGTGCACAACTACGTCCACACTGAAGATGTCCACCGTAGTTGTGGACGAAACGTCTGGGACTTCTAACACCAGCAGACCACGGCAAAACAGCCCGGAAACAAACTCATCATGGTATAATGATTTACGCACATGAATGGCGGGCAATTTAGAAAACTATCAGTTTGCTAGCGGACTAAGTTACCTCGTTTCTGCTCCTCGGAATAAATTGGTGCCTGTTATAGAGGCTACCACAGCAATGCTGACACACTCACGGCACTAGAGTGTGCTTGGGAGAATGGCTTTTCAGCGGAAATAAAAGCCGGTAAAACAATTCTCGTTCTTACATTAACATTGCCTAAAAGTGACATTTACCCAGAAAACTTCAATATTTCCTGGAGCATCACTGTTTCGCTGTCACACTTCCAGCAGCTAGGTACTTGCTGATGGCCACCTAATAGTTTCCAAAAAGTACGCATTATGGGCGAAAATGGAGCTGATGCTCTTGCCTCCTCCAACTCATTTGCACCCCCTTCCGAGATTCATTGTATTTCATTGTAAACATTTAATATTTATTATTATACTTTGTTTAAATTATGCATTTACCAATAAGATGGACAAACTTTCTGTTACACTTTTCAGAATAGGTAGTTTTTTTTTTAGTCATTTGCCTAATATATTATGCTTGTTTGAATTTAGACTTCCGCTGAAATGGGCTTGTAATGATGTCATAAATATTTGACGGGCTTTACTATATCAGGCAATGTCGGGAGTATATCCGTAGCAGTTTTCTACTGCTAATACCTGTACAGAGTGTGAGGTGAATAAGTGTATATAATCTGATGTTTAGAAGGGAATAATGCGTATCACACATACATGTATATCATTTGGTTCGCTTAATAATAGTATTATCTTAAATAAGCACACATTTCAGGGCTTATTGTGTTTTGAACGGCCCTGAGCTTTCTCTTGCTATATTTAAATACTGTAGCATGGTAAAGCCAACTTATTGTGGTTTTTAGCTACTTATTGTACAGCTATATTTGTAACTTTGACGGTTAACTTTTGAAAGTGCAATTTGTTCTTTCACACTAATGTTACTTCTTTTCAGACATTTTTAGTGACTCTTCTTTTGAGAATTTAAGCGTTTATTGGGTTTTATTCCTTGTGCTGCAATTCTCTTTTGTTAACATACCTCCAAAAGCAAATCCAACTGACAAAGCTATTCAGCAATCTCCATCTGTTCCTCCAGTTCCTGAAACTCATGAGACGGTACAGTATTTTTAATACTGTAGCACCATGCCATCTCGGATTGTTAGGTCATTATTCATCCAGCATACTTTGATCCTATGTGTGATGATTCTTTAGTGGTTTTCTAAGAAATACTGATATGGTTGCTAATGCTAATACTTGGTCTGATGCACACAAGCTTCGATTTTTCCCTTGCTATTTAAAAGGCACTACACTTTCTTGGTACCAAACATTTTGTCATCAGACACCAGTACATGACTGGAATGTGTTGAGCACTGCTTTTATTTCTGCTTTTCAAAGTGCTCACCAAGAGGAATGGTTAGATTTAAAACTACGCCAAAGAGTACAACGAACCGTGAGGAAGCTGGTGGTCAGCATGCCTGATATCTCCTGGACCACTTGGAAACTCTTTACCATGCTGTAAGTTGACTTTGGTTATAAAAACCCTTTGAAATTGTGAAGCTATTGTATTTTATACATAAAGTTATGGCCTTCCCTAGATCCCATTACTACTTCCTCACTGTCAAGCCTGAATAATCCCGTCGTAATCGTTTGTGTGTTTGTCCAAAAATTAGAATTTAAATAATATTTCATAGGGGGGTTTTGACAATATATCGCACCACTTATAGCCTGGCAGAGCAGAGAGCAGAAGAGGGTCAATCGTGTGGCTGTTACATGAACAACTGAACGTCTGACTTAAGGATTAATAGTTATCTTAAAAACATCGTGAAAATTTCCTCATTAGTATAGCTTCAGAAAACAGAGAAAATAGCTTTTATTGCTGGATTATTACACCGTCCTCAAACACTGATACAAATATTTGCACTTATTCACCTCCCATCCTGTGTATGTTATTCGTGGAGTCCTGCACTAACTCACAAAAATCACATATACTAACAAATATGGTACAATAACGTTAATTGGCTATGTTCCAAATGAAGTACGTGTCATGTTATTGCCATTAAAACTGCATTGCATTACCACTTAGCTTTAAAAACTTGGTAGCCTTCTGGTGATAACATCTTTGCGAACCTGGCTATCCGATCAAAGCTGAACATCTTGCTATTCTTATTCTTCCCACATTTGCCTAGCTTGCATCAGAAGCGGACTGTGGAATCGAGAAACACCATCAGGATGAAATTCAGCTGTTTAGAAGGGCGCTCATGTGTGTTATAAACAGTAGCTTAAGTGGTGCATCGTGTTTAAATGTAACGCTATCACTCCTTCAAGATATATCGTTTTACGGCTACAACATAAAACTATTACGTACACTTGAAATACAGTGTGTATTTTCGATTAAATATTTTCCTACAATTTGTATATATAATATGATTCTGGAGAGCTAGTGCAGAAATCCAAGGAAGTTTGTTGAGAGTGGCAGTGTTTGTTCAAGCACTGCAAGAAACGTACTCTTCAGAAATACAGTCTCTTCAACGGGGATGGAAATCACTTATCTCCCCACTAGTAGAACGTGCGTTATGCTGTTAACTCACAGGAGATGTTTCTCTTCTTTCTCTATCTCACTTCGTCTCACTACTATTCTCTTACGTCTCCCTTTCCTATCATGCTAAGTGAAAATTGGTTCATGCGAATAATTTTAAAGCGAGAATAAAACAAATTGCACTCGGATATTAAAAATTAAAACCTAAGTAATCATTATATTAGGAAAGTCAGGTAAGTTGACATTAAGGCTTATTACCACTTTTATGCCTTTTATTTTGATGTGTAATAGTTTATTTAAGGAAATATGATTACTCCATCCATCCCCTTTAGAATTGCACTCTTGAATGTTTCCTTTAACGAAATAGTTTTCAAGTAAACCTAATTTATCCGTAATTGCACCATTCGTTAACCTACCCTACAGGCCGGGTAAGATGAAGAATTGAAAGGAAATAATTTACAAAACAAAGATATTTTATTGATGGTTAGGTATTTATCATAAAAATCACGAATATAACCTTTTACCTTTGCTTCACTGTAATTTAAGCCCGTACACTGTGCATGAGGCCACTCTTGGCATTGGGAACATTAATACACACTTCTGTCTCTCCAATCTCTCCACAAATGATGCAATCTCTGACATCCACATAATCCGAATCACTGTCTGCGTGCTGAATTTCGATGGACGAGTCTGAAGACGAGACGAAGAAGCTTATTTCAGGATTCTTTCTTTGCCTCATCGCAAAAGCTCTGCCGAATGCAAGTTTACATTAAGGACACTTCTTCAATTTTTTGCCTTTTTATTCCTATTCTCTTTTAGTTTTTCATTCCTATTCATTTTTCTTTCTTGTTTTTTCTGCTTATATTTTTTCTTTGTCTCTCTTCTTTCAGAAGTGTTTCACGGTTGTCCTTGTTATGTGTAAAAATAGCAGCTTCAGCATATCCAGTTTCAATTTGAGCGAAATTAGATCTTGTTTGTCCAAAAGCTCTTCTGTCCTAATCGATGGCATTGCTACAATACTTGCCACTGTTCATCGTTAATGTACTATTGAATCTTCCCGCATTTTGGAAAATCCTGAAATGAAACCAAATATATCATTGTCTTAACTTTATATTAATTATATAAGTACAGATCAAATATTATTTAAAATGAGAATTCTAACTGTATTTAAATATGAACAAAATCACAGCTTACCTCTTATGTACACTTTTGTATCTAGCGACGTAAAGAAGCTTCAGCGAGTGCTGCACTGTCTCTTTCATTGATTCCTTGCTCCATTTTGGTCCATCTGTCTTCCTTATATTCGCTTTCTCCATGTTTATTACGTAGGCCGCGATTGAAATGACATGACAATGCAATAACAAAGTAATTAAAAGAATAGCAATAGAGAGAGGAGGGTAAGATGGCGGATTCGCCATTTTAGCCTCTGCAAAATTAATCTTAACCTCAGTCGGCATTTTGATTAAAAACTTCAACGCGCACGAAATCTTGGAAAACAATTGCATTAAACCTGTATCAAAGCATCATTAAAGATACAAGGCTAAAGAGGAATCAACTAATCTCCATTAATGTAAAAGCATTACTTTCATAAAGCTTATTTTTGCTGTAAGAAAAATTGTAACAAAAACAGCGTCCACTTCCAAACTTCCATTCTCAACTCAACAAAATGTCTATTCGAGTCTAGTTCAACTGTTATACCTGAAGAGGCGTTCTAAGGAGGCAGTACCATCGTGCACGTCACACTATCTAAAGAGTTTTTGGAAAAATTATAAATTCGTCATATTAGACTCCTCGTCAACTTACCCGACTTTCCCCTACCATCAAAACTACAGCCATGCTAAATCGAAAGTGAGTTTTAAAGTCACAAAAATGTGTGTGCGTGGGTGGGTGTACTTTCTAGAGTTAGAATTTCAATAGTGAAATTGTGTTCTGCACACCTATGTGGTAAGGATTGTTTGTTAAAGAAGATTCAGGATCTGAGGCAAGGAATGGTTGGTATAGCTCCACGGTGTGACACACGTATCGACGCGAGCAGGTCGTCATTTATTATACACATGAGAACAGCCACAGCAAATCCGTCACGCAAGTATTTGAATACGATACTGTGCTACCTCTGTGCTGCGCAGTGGGTGTCGTTGGTTTGTTTCAGTAGTAGTGGTTATCAGTACATTAGCACAGTTTCGTAATGGAAGGGGACTTGTTAAAGAGAAGGGTCCGCAGGGGAACAAATTGTTTCAATTCTGAATGGGAAGCTTCGTACTTCATGTAATGCTGCGGTGGTATCGTTTGTTTAATTTGTCACAAAGATTTGCAAGTGCTGATATGATTTTATCTTCAGCGTTATCTCAATATACTGTATGCCAATAATTACTCAGGATTTGAAAATCATTTCACTACACATTTTATGTTCATTTTAAGATAATGAATCTGCAAATTTTGGCCACAATTTATGGAAAGTGATCTTTTTCGCACTAAGATAACATGAATATTGAAATATAAGTGAAGTTATCGTTTTCCCATTTGAGCCATTTTAAATTAATTGAAACTATAAATGAGCAGGCGCATGCTTATCAATACGCATCCCACCTTTAAATCTTTTTTTCTCGTAAACCTTTTCCTAACCTTTCTCCATAATCAAAATGCTCCACAACATGCCCTTTTTGCTAATTTGTTTCAAAGAAGTTTATATGCCTTTCAAAAATACAAAAAATACTGAAAATAATGCTCCAGCTGGAAGAAAACATTAAAAAAATGTAAAATCAAGTTTTTTGTAGAGCACACAAAGTATTAAAGTTTCTGCAATAATTGGGGTTAATTTAAAATGTATGACAACGTGAACATCTTTTTGTAAATTCGTTTATTACAAAATTGAATTTTAATGCAAATATTAAAAAAAAAAAAAAAACGCATCATATGGCTAATTTTCATTACATTAAATTTAAAGACTAGAAAATTATTTTTAAATAACCATGCCAAGAAGAATTTAAATGGCAGCTGTACCGTTATTCTATTCCAACAGAAGGGTTCTGTTGGACACGATGTTGTTATTTGCAATATTTTTCTCTCACGTCTTTTATTTTGACGAAGAGAAGCACGAATACGGGACCATTTAAATACGTTTTAAAGCCAAAGAAACGGAAATAAATGTTGATATGTACGCCAAATAGTATCTAGTGGAGTACTCACTCTCGAGTTTAGCGACATAAAGGGGGCAGTTGTTGATCAAATGCAATCTTTGTGTTTTTAGATAAGAAAGATATCCAGTGGTATAAATATATGTTTTAAGTTGTAACGAATCATAATCACGTATTTTTATCTTGCAGTATTTTGCATTTTCCTCCAATTTGACTTGAACAGTCATTATTTTATGTTAGTTGCCATTTTTGGGACATTTGTCTTAATTTGGATTTTATATTTTTAATTTAAGGTAAATAATATTGTTCATATCTAAACAAAGCAACCAGCAATACCGACACATATATAAAATACGGAGTCATGCTCTACCTTTGTTCCTCAATACCATTACAAGATTAAACTTAGCATAACAGTGATATGGATGCTTCAAAGATCACAACAGTTGAGGGCGAAGACTCACTGACCTTGCTATACATACTGCGTTCCTCCCAGGAGGATGTGTCTGGAAGGTATGCGCTTGCATCAGCAACGTGAGAATTGTTCTGAGAATGATCATGGTTCAACTGTCAACATATCAAGGTTTACTAGTTTTTAGAGAAAATGAGGTCCCGTGCTAGTAATGCTAAATACACCACGTGCACGCTGGGATATTGTTGTTGCGCAGTGTATTAAATGTATTTATGTCATGTTTATGAAAATTCTCGGAAATGCAAGCGAAACAGACGACAGGGTCATAGGTCAAGTAGCATCAGTTATATCCTGATGTGGAGAAGCTTAGCTTCAGTATAGAACATTATTTCTAATAAAGTGACGCAATGCACTAAAACCGAAAAAAGTGTGATTTTACACCAGCTAATAAACGAGTTCGGGAAAGATGTATTTACTACAGATGGAAGTGCTCTATTTTGAAAATTGTACAGCGTTTAAGTAAGTGCGGAAAAACGTTTTGTTGTGCAGCAGCACATTGGACGTAAAATACATACAAAAGCTGTAATAAATGCTAAAAACAAAACGTCTTCTCAGGTTCTTCTAGGGCAAACTTTGAGGCGGGAACTTGGGACGTACCGGTGGTGCTCGTCTGCGCAGCGACGACTTCTCTCCCGCTTCCTCTCTCCAGAGTCACAGCTGGAGATGACGATTCTGAGCGCTCCACTGCTATGCTTACTCGGCGGAGAGCAATACAGACGTACTTACTTTGCTTACGGTAGTAAGCGAACGGAGACCTCAGGAAGTGGTACGGGAACTTATTTCACAATAAACATCGGCATTTTCATTAAGTCAAAGGTTTTATTTCCTTTCACAAGCGTTCTCGTAGACAGTTCCTGGCGCGATTCAACACCATGATTTCTCTCACAATAGAGCTCAAGTACGCACAAAAGAAACTTTACTTTAAGCTGCGCTAATCACAATCATTACTTTCACAGCATTTATAGATAGTTTAGCTTTTTGGCGCTGATTTCTTATACTAAGCGACGTAGGTTCCGCGTGGTGTTACATCATAACAGTGTGAAGATTCGAGCGAACACTCTACATTTATACTAAATTCTACCCATGCGTAAAACTCTCAACGTGCGATTTCATTGGACCGTTTTGGCGCCAAAAATGGCCTGGGTTGCGCTTTTGACGTGGCGTAATTTTTTTCAATTGGTCAATACGGCTTTCACGTGAGTTTTGACCTCAACTTTCTCGTGGTTCCCTATGTATACGCCACATCAATTTTCTCTTTTCGAGCCGTGACTGATACAAAGCATTCTCTCCCCCTTGCAATACACAAAAGCGGCTGTTGTAAATATCTGAAGTCGTCGCTTGAAAACCCTCTGGTTAAGTTAGAAAACGCTTTCCAGGAACAGTCTCTTTGAACTTACAACATACATTATAACAAATAAATACATACCATTATACTTAGAAATTAGCTTATACAGTCTAATTAATTAAAATATATGCTATGCGCTTGGTCAGCTGGGCGACAATCCGTCTCAACTTCTAACCTCCCATCCAGTAAATCCGCTGCATTTTTCAAAGGACTCTGTGAAGGAATGGTTAGTGTGAACATTCCATTGAAAGAATTAAGCCAACCAAAGTTATGAGATTTTCTAGAGCGTTATACTGGTCATAGCATTCCATCTGAATCCACAATACGTAAGAACTATTTTAGTCAATGCTATGAAGGCAAAATATCAATAATAAGGAATAATATTGAAGATAAGCAAGGATTTATTTCGATCGATGAAGCTATTGGTGCCGAAGCTCTCTGTGTTACAAATATTATGGTGGGTACACTCGAGACGGATGGTTCTAGAAAAATGTTTCATTTAAGAACAGAGTTCTTGGAGAAGAGCAACCACTCAACAAATTGTTAGACCAAGCCATTATATTTCCAAGGTGTCCAGCATGACAACATTCTCTTTTTTGTTACGGATACCGCACCTTAGAGCGAAGGCAGCGAAAACAATACTGCCATTTTGCACCAAAATGATACACATTAAATGTCTGGCACACACCTTAGAACAGGGTATCAGAAGGAGTGAAGAAACATTTCCCTGAAGTGCCTATTTCGAATACGAAGAAAGTGTTTCTCAAAGCTCCTTCAACGTTTTCGTACAGAAGCTCCAGACCTACCCTTGCCCACTTTGCCTGTATTAACAAGATGGGGAACATGGATAAATGCAGCTATCTACTACTGTGACAGCTGTAACGTGGTCCAGTCAGTAATGGACAGTTTTGAAGAAGATAAGAATCTGTCAAGATGTACTAGGAAAACCCGGTTTACTAGGTCTCCTGCCATACATCAAAAGCAATTTTGTGACTCTTACCGTAATAATAAATTACATAGAAAAACAAGCAGAGCCTATGCATTCGGTTATTGAAAAAGTGAAACAAGTGGAGCAAGAAATGAAAAACTGTGAAGGAAATATAGGCAAAGTAGTGTACAAAAACTGAAACTGGTCCAAGAAAAACCATGTGCAACATTTTCAAGATTCTACGAGATGAACAATTTGATACAAGTGTATGTGAATAGCAATTTTCAGCATATGATTTTGTGAACCTTAGGTTTGCCCTTGTTGTATCAGTAGACATAGAGCAAAGTTTTTCTATGTACGGAAATGTTCCTACACATTTCATTTTTACATAATCGCAGGAACACAAAGGAGAGTCTGCCAATGACCATGGTTGTTTACTGTAATCAGAAGAAGGTAAGCCTTTAAACCATAGTACAACTACATTTTCTTCTTTTATATTGACATATTAGCAAATTAATACAGTGGTACTGTTGATAACTTTCTCAGATACTGAAAATCAAAACATGAATAAATGCAAAGTCTCCAACCACTAACTGGAAATTATTTTAGGGCGCAATAATAATTATCATCACAACCGTATAAAATTAGGTATTTAAAGATTGTGCTAATATTATATTCTATTGTGATACTCGTGTTCTAATTCTGAACTTTTATTTTGAAATGCATATGATATAATTTTTTATAAAGTTGCAATTTCAAAACCATTTTTAAAAATTAAATGAATATATCAAATAAAAATTTACTTTTTATGCTATGTTTTAACGTTGTTTTTTATTCATTTTAGATCATATTCCCATAAAACAAGGGAATTTTTTATCATTTTTGAGTGATTTTTAGGTCGTGAACATTCGCTCCTCAGAAATAGTAACCACAAGCATTCTCTTATACAGCAAATATTGGGGAAGGAATGTGTTGAAAATCTCAAATAGCAAAGTTATTGAAACAAGCGTTGCAACCGTTTTTCATTATAACATAGAAACAAACGTAATGTAAAGAACTGGCGGCAATGCTTAATGGTCGTTAATGCACTTGTGAAACAGTGGCCGCTATCTCCCATCCCACAGCCTTTGACCACGATTGATCTCTCGTCAACATAGTCAACAGTGTGCGGGTTACTCGATTCAATTTGGGTCTGCTAAGCTGTATTTGCTGGCATGTCTCGTCAGAAGTCGCACTTGAAATGCATTAATGTAAATGTGGGTCAGTGCTTAGTCACAAATAAGAATTCCACATATTGTTTCCTGAAAAATAAAATTGCGTATTATTTCTTTCTTCTATGAGAAAATTTAGATTCTTTTCTTTTTATCTTAAGTTAAATTGTATTCTAGTCCTTATTGGTGTTGGAATCAAAGGAATAAATTATTTGGCACCGTAGCAACCAAGTAATTATCAGTAAACAACACTTAACTGTAGCGGATAAGATCATGTTGCTATTCAGCTATTCTTATTTCTTTCACACTGTTCCTATTGAAGTTATGTACACTTTGTTCTCAAATATGTTAATCCCGATGAAAAAAAAAAAAACAACTATGCATATAAAATATATTTTCCTATTGATTAAAAATATTTCATGCAGAACTGTAAAGTATAATCCCTGAAGCATTAATGGAGAAATGCTGTTTTCGGGAAAAAAAAAAAAAAAAAAAAAAAAAAAAAAAAAAAAAAACAGTGTTCTTATGCAACACCATCCCATTGACTTATAATATTCAAATATAAGACTGGCCTTCAGGAACTTCGTTTCTCTCATTCTTTGGCTTTTATTATGAAGATTTTTAATGTGTCCGATATGAATAAATTTCATATTTTAAATGGGGATTATATGTGAAAGTTTAGTTTTCCACATGTATCGCTAGAAGCTAAATTTTTGTGTTCCCGAATATTCTATTCCTAAAAATTGAGTACAGATCTATTGCTTCTGAAAAATTTATATTTAATTTTTAAAAGATTGTCCTTTCGAAGAATTTCTTTCGTTCTTTCCTTTTACCTTTCTTTCCTTCTTACTTCCTTTCTTTCCTTCTTCCTTTCTTTATCTGTTTACTTTCCTCGTATATAGGACTTACAAGCCAGCGTCTGGGGTCAGACGCCTGGAGGAACTGAGGCTTTGGGGATCAAAGAGAAACCAGGATGAATGATTAGCTCGATGCCTGGTATGAGAGCCAGGTTGTGGATCATAGAAAATATGATTATTTAGCAATTTGTGGAATTAATGGTGGGGAAACCTCACCCAGACGCCGCTTTGTCCACCACAAATGCGGTCCTTTGTAACCCATATAACATTATGTAGATTATAAATTAGACGTATGAACAATTTTGAATAGAATATTTGTTAGGAATATAATTTAAAAACACAGAAAAACGTGAGCAGGAAACCTGTGTAACAAAATTTAATACTTGTGATTTTAAAATAATAAATTTCAAGTGACTATGTGAAAGATTATATATTTTTAATTTTGAATATGGTTAATCTATCCAAACTTATGCTTTGTGATTTAACTATAGTTTTAAGAACAAACAGTAAAATATTCAGGCTTCTACCATTATAATGCAGCATTCTATAGCATTAAATATGAGTCCATAGTAGAAGTGAGGAAATAGTCTTTGAGTTATTAAAACTGA
This sequence comes from Hymenopus coronatus, assembly GCA_030762935.1. NCBI lineage: Eukaryota > Metazoa > Arthropoda > Insecta > Mantodea > Hymenopodidae > Hymenopus > Hymenopus coronatus. The sequence continues at coordinate 379,126,023 of CM060900.1, read as the reverse complement.
AAAGACTTTTAACTTTCAAATTCCGCAGGGTTTTAAAATTTGGCCACATGAGCGCGCACTCACACACAGGCACACATATTACTAATTGTTTTTCTATAAGGATAACGATGATTGATTCGGGACAGCATTTTAAACATTACGAACGGTAAACAATTGTTTTGTATGTAATACACATTGAGTATAGAGTATGAAACGGAAGGCACATCTTGCGCACTGCTTCCTATAGGAGATCTACTGCGGTTCTCACGATTCAGAGGAAGTGATTAAGTGCAGGAACAACTGGAGGCTACAGGTCACAGGTAGACTGACGGAAACTCCTAAAAGTTCTGGCTCGAAAATCTGTCCACTACTGGAGTTGTCTAGAGAGGGCGATGGACGACCTCGAACTATACATCCCTCGAATGTTCACGGCGAAACCCAGAAGCACGCTTAATAGACGAGAAGGAAAAGAAATGAGCAAAAGGAAATCGTGATAAATGAGAAATCATAGTAGGATTCGGTAAAATATAACATATCCGGGCTTGTAGGCAGTGGTCGAATATTAAAATTATTAAAATAATTAAAACTTGACGTTTCGTCCTCAGCTGTGAGGGACATCTTCAGAAATGAAGCTGGGCAGGAACGGCTAGCGACTGCAGATTCATGGAGCAGAGGTCGGCAATATATACTGTTGAGGTAGCGGGAGGGGAGTAATTTGACTGCTGTGTTCTGATTGTCTGTTGTGTTGGCCGGTGCGAAGACGCTGTAAGGCAGGAATCCAGGTCTGGTTTAGCTTAAATCCGTCTTCTCTATTGAAATTATTGGGATGTTTGTATATCTTTATGGATTTTCTTACCATTCTGGGATAGTAGTATTTGGTAGTTGCGAGGACTTCTGTTTTTTCAAATAATATGTCATGTTTGTCTAAGACGAGGGCATGATCTGCAACGGCAGATTTGTCTGTATGGCCGAGGCAACAACATCTTTTGTGCTCGGCGATGCGGGTTTCTATGCTACGTTTCATTGTACCTATGTAAGATTGGCCGCATGTACAAGGTATTTTGTAAACCCCGGAGGTAGACAGCGAGTCCAGTGTGTCTTTAGCTGATTTGTGAATTTGTTTTAATTTTCGTGTTGGAAGATATATTGTTTTAATTTTCTGTTTGTTGAATAATTTGCCTATTCTGTCCGTGACGCCTTTTATGTATGGCAGAAAGACTTTAGTTCTATTTGAATTTGATTTCGTGTTTTCCTTTTGAAATTTGTTGGAATGACTGGCACGTGTAAATTATTTTATAGAATAACCATTACGGGCGAAAACTTGTTGTAGTCATTTAAGTTTATTATTTAAATACTGCGGCTCACAAATATCTTTGGCACGTTCAACCAAGGTTTTAATGACACCTCGTTTCTGTTGTGGATGGTGGTTGGAGTCCTTGTGCAAGCATTGATCGCACTGACTGTTTTTTTGAAAAACAGTGGCCGAGTCTGCGGTTTGTTCTTTTGTGATCAAAACATCTAAAAATGGGAGTTTGTTTTCGTGTTCCATCTCAATCGTAAATTGGATTTTTGGATTTACATTGTTTAAAACAGAAAAAAAGACTGGAGTTCCATATTCCCGTGGGGCCATATGGCAAAAACATCGTCGGTATTTCGATACCAGCAAGTCAACTTTTTCTTAGCAGTTTCTAGAGCTGTAGTTTCAAAATGTTCAATAAAATAATTAGCTACTACAGTCCGTAGCGGATTACCCATAGCATCTCCGTGACGTTGTTCCAAATATTCACTGTTCCACTGGAAGTAAGTGCTCGTGAGGAAATGTCTAACCAGGTCCACTATATTTTTCGGGAAAAGATCTTTAATGCAATTTAAAACTTCAGGAATGGGCACCATTGTAAACAAAGAAGTGGCATCGAAACTGACTAAAATGTCTTTGGGGCGTAGTTCAGTTGTTTGAATTTGTTTACAAAGTCAATGGAATTTTTAATGTAGCTGCTCTTGCTTCCAATATAAGGCTTTAACTGTGAAACGAGGTATTTGGAAACAAAATACGATGGGGACTGAGTAACGCTGACGATTGGTCTTAATGGAACATTATCTTCGTGGATTTTGGGCAGTCCCAAAAACCAGGGTGACCTTGCCTCTGAAAGTACAAGGTGGCTTTTCTTTTCAGCCGAGATGGACGGAGAATCTTTTATTAGCTTGTTGGTAGTCCTTAGCACTCTGGCAGTAGGATCACATTGTAATTCTGTAAATAGTAGGATCCATAATGTCACTGATCTTACTTTGGTAGTCATTTGTGTTCATAACAACGGTGGCGGATCCTTTGTCAGCCTGTAAAATGAGAATGCTCTTATCTGTGCTGAGGTTTTTTAGAGCTTGCCGTTCTTTCATTGAAATATTTTTTTTAGGAGTGCGTGCTTTGCATAAAATCCTAGTTGTCTCCATGCGTAATGTCTGGGGAAGATCATGTGGGAGCTTAGAAAGACCTGCTTCTACATTAGCTATTATCTCTTGGGTAGGAATTTTGATAGGTGTAACAGAAAGATTCCCTCCTTTTGAGAGGATGTTTGCTTCATCAGGTGAGAGTTGGCGGTTGGAAATATTTATAACGGTCATGTTGCTATAGACTTTAATCTCGGGTCTAGACTGATCTAAACGTTGAAATTTGCTTATCTGTCTGGAAGTACTAGTAGCTGTTGTAATTTTCATACAGCGAAAAGAAAGTGTATCGACCTTGATCCAATCGTTGGCCCGCAGGGCATTACTAAGGGTCAATATGATGTCATAAGATGTCGGTCATTCATAGCCAGCATTTTTCTTGTGTAGCATATACGTTCACGTAGCCTGGCCCGTTCCGTTCGATTATATATTCTGTGTGCACGAGCCGAGAGAAAATATCTTTTAACTCTTAAAAATGATGGATTTAAACCACTATCCCTGCACCGCAACAAGAATGTTAAAGGCAATAGCAGTCATGCCTTCTTCTTTCGCAGACGATTTCGTCGTTTAGAAGATCTCCCCTCCCACTACCTCAACAGTATATATTGCCGTCCACTACTCCATGAATCTGCAGTCATTAGCCGTTCTTGCCCAACTTCATTTCTGAAGATGTCCTCCACAGCTGAGGACGAAACGTCAAGTTTTAATTATTTTAATAATTCTGATATTCGACCACGGCATACAAGCCCGGATATGTTATATTTTACCAATTATAACATCGGCCGTGAAAGCCTACGAGCATATTCTATGATTCGTCTATCGACCAGGAAAAACCTCAAAATACCCAAAGTCAGAGTGGGTGGTTAATGGCAATCAAATCGGGTATTTTGGGACTTTAAGCCTTATATTTTATCTCGGAGCCTACTCGCTCAGTACATAAGTAATACACACATACGTTATAATATATTGGAGAAATTCTGTTATAAAGGAAGTTAAGAATATATTTTAAACAAGCACAGAATTAATTGTATTCCAAACAATATTCACAATGAAATCCGTAGCACACAATAACGAGTAAATGCATCAGTTGTTTTCAACCATTTCAAAAGACCACTGCAGTACAATACCAGTCTATTTTAAGAGGCCCGCCGCTCAGAAAAACGCCTTTGCAGTTTAACAGATTTAATGATGAACTCAATTATGATGTTCCCCGTTAATTTAGGAGTTGCCAGTAATAGTGTATTCGTTCGTTAATTGAGATAGTCATAACATTTATAAATGATGGATTAAGAATGAAAAACAGAGGGTAAAATTAAATATTTATTCATAAAAGGTATAGCTTTTTGATGTGTAAATCATAAGAAATATTATATTTGCAATTAAATAAGCAATACCTAGAATGTAGTTTGGATAAAATATTTAATCTCAACTAAACAATGTCGATGGCATAATCACTTTATTAGTGATAATTTTTTAAAGTAAATTAAAATCACTAATATTTTTCTATTTAATGGTTTCTCTAACAAGCATTATTTTGATCACCATAACCATCCTATAAGGAAACTTATTTTATCATTCGAAATAGTTTTAATCATTTACTAAACAGACATCAACTCTTTACAAATAATCTCATTTGCACAAACTTCAGGATGAGAAACATTTTCTGCTTAGTTTATTTCTATGACAATCTAACTGTTTGTATGTCTCCTTTGAGTGTTATTTGGTTTTAATATGTAATAATCGAACTTAAGGAACGGTATGGCTTCAAAGGACTTATAAAGTTTTCTGATAATAGTACAAAATAGAGAAGTGGAAAAGTAAAAAAAAAAAAATTATAAAGAATGACATCTTAAATAAGTAAAACAGGAAAAAAAAAAAAAAAAAAAAAACATTGCGGCAAACGAAATAAAAAATAATTAATTGAAAGATTCAGCCGAGTACTAGATGGCGTTGGATTTCAGATTTTGCCTGCATAGTCATTCCCATCTACTCACATTTTGAAGATTCTGATGCTTTCCATTTGCAATACTTTCTCTATAAATTAATTGCAAATCTATTGATATTGATCTACATCGTGGTAGTGGAGGGAAATAAGGTGATGCCACAATTCTATGGCGGGGCGCCACAGTTTGATATGTGAAAAATGTGATAGGTGTGATTTATCAACTATTGTTTGTTACTATTCTGATCACAAATTAGATATCTTAGATATAATGCTCTACTCAGAAACTTCAAGGTTCTATTTAAAATCAAACCTTATCAACTTTTGACAGGTTCAAGAGTACCATTAATTAACTCTTGCCAATGAAACTCTAAAATTCAAAAATTGCGCTGCCCGACTTATGGCTTCCCACGACAGAAATAAAAGTTAAAACTACTTGCCATAAGCTAATATGGTGCACTCTCCATCTATGACAAAACAGTTGTTACTTGTGCAATACATTATATAGATACCTTATATGTTTCAATTCTAGTCTCACAATGGAGTACAAATCAGTATTTTTTACCATTTACAACACTTAATTACCTTCTCTACACGTACTATGCATAAATATTATATTTCATCCAAAAATTCGATATTGAAATTTCACCAGAAATATATGTTTTAAGATCTCCTGAATCCAAAAGAAGCATGTTTAGAAAATGTCTATGTGAGTGTGTGTGAGGGTGTGCGCGTCCGCGCGCACGCTTGCGTGTGCGTGTGTGGATAGCATAGCTCAAAAACAAAATGCTCATTAAATGCATACAATTACATATAAGTTCGGTATCTTCCACGGAGATTTTCAAGAAAATTCCCCCACCCCAACTACCCTTTATATGGAACATTTTTCGATTTTTTTTTTATTTTCTCAAAAATGGCTATAACGATTTAGATTAAAATAATTATGTTTAAGCTTTTTTCATGTCGAAAGGAATGTATATCTTGAATTTTTTGGGAGAACCCTCTGAGATATGTGTATAACTTAAACCGTAAGGGATAGACAAAAACTTACCACACAAAAATATAAAACTCTTTTAAAACACAATTTATACATATACATCTCGTGTAGAGTTAACCATTTCCGAGGTATTCCTTGTTATTTGTTTCATTTTTAGAATACTTCAAACGTTTCTAATACAGGAATTTGTCCACTGCTCGCTATACAGAGAGAACAAATTTTAATCACATAGCGGCAGATTTTAAAAGATTTGACAAACGCTTAACCTAGGGTACAACCTTATTTGCCTTCTACTTATAAGGAAGTAAACAATAAGGCCAGTTCTGCTAATGTTTATCTTGAAGTAGATAGAAGAATAGGCTTGCTAAGAATCATTTGTTACAGAGATATAAAGAAATCATATGAATGGAATTTTTTTTTTTTTTTTTTTTTTTTTTTTTTTTTTTTTTGCGGTTGATCATTCCACACAGAACGAGCTGAATATACCGTTTACACACGTCATCCCTACTACTTCCCAAACATTTGGTATTTTACATGCAGGTCAGAAAGGTTCATTCGTTTAGGAATAGCTCTGGTTTATTCAATGTGCTTTGCTGGGTATATTGGCAGTGACCTTTGCTGCTCCAGTTGAACCATTGAACCGGAAAAGCAGTTTTCAAGGGAGTTAAGGACCAAGAGAAGCAGTAGGAGTAGCACAGTCAGACATATGCTATATATGTGATAACTACTGTAGCGCTCGTAATAAGAATATACAGGCCTTCTTTTTTCTTTATCCTCTTGTTTCCTTATTTTTCCAGCTTCCTATATTTATTTTGTATTTCTATTTATATTACCGCCTTCATTTTACTATACGTTCACAAACATAAATATTTATAAACACACAAACACCCATGCCCCAAGAAGGGACTCAAACGCACGATCCCCTGCACCACGATGCACCAAAGATAGGCACTTTAGTGAGCGCGGCCACGGGGACCGGCTAAAAAATACACGGTTCGGAGCCTTACCGGAACTCCAGCGCTGTGTGCCTCTTTCCTTTTCTAGCTTCCCTTCATTTCCTGTTTTCCTTTTCAAATACATATACTATGCACATTTACAAACACACAAACACCCATACCCAAGGTGGGAATCGAACCCACGATCCCATGCGCCTCGAAGTACCTAAGCTAGGCACTTCTGCAAACGCGGCCATGGGGACCGGCGGACCTTTTAGACCTTCAGCACCGACAAATGGACTACATACACACTGCGCCGCAACCGACAGAAAGTAGAGTTATATCATTTGTAATAGGTATTCACTAAAGAAGATGATTATTATGAATGCCGATCAAGCGTACCGGCAATATAATATAACTTTCTCAAGCTTCTGTCTGTCTTTCTTTTACCCTTTCCCACACACAAACACACACCCACATTCACAGAAAGACTACTCGACAAGACGAACGGGCAATGCTATTTCCATCCTTTTCTCTCTTACAAGGTACAATTCGCGATGTGTCTCGATAAGCGCATTGTTATTTACAATAGGGAAGATTCAAGTTGCTCAACACCCAACTGCAGAAGTGCATCATTTATCTAATGCGTATTATGTCGTTTATGTGTGTGTTTAACAGATTTCTACACCAAGACCCATAAACATGCTTAATAATAGCCACGTACAGCTAAATGGAATATAATACTCATTATGTTATACCTGTGTTTTCTGTCCTATTCATTATTACACCATTGTCTGTAAGGCACACCAATATATACAACTACCGCTATGGGCAACTAAATTTCGTGCACACTCACACAAGCATACACATGGAGTACTTCATGACAAGCTGAGCAAGTGTATCGGTCAAAGTTGTATTCCTATCCTTCTCTCTCTCTCTTTCTTTCTCTCTCTCTCTCTCTCTCTCTCTCATCTCTCTTAAGTTATATTCACAATGTGATGCAAGCGCAGACGTGATGTAGCATAAGTACAAGTGTGAAGGAGGAATATTCACAATGCAGTCGTGAGCCTAAATCCAGAAGCTGGCATGGGTTTCTAGATTTCTAGGCTCCAAGCGGATATCTTCTATGCACTCTGCAGGTTTCCAATCGAATAACACAACCACCAACATCATATACGAATATTAACTAAATATTTTATAAGGGGACAGATAAATGATAAAAATTAAATATACACAACTGACCATCGTGGCAGTGACGGCACAATAATTGGCCAAACATTTTTAAAATAATGCAAGTATGGAGATTGCAGAAAGTGATAACCCTGCACATTTAATGGAGTTTGAATTGCGGTTTTTGAGAGTCAAGGAATCTAGAGGCAGATGGTGGGTGCGTCCATTAAAGCAAGAGATAATTCACAAACAGACAGCCATAAACGCTTGAGAGAAATGAGAAATGGTGCGGCAGGGCCAAATGTGTGTACAGTAGGAGATGTAAAATCTCGAAAAAACAGGCAATACATAGGGGAATTATTTCTCTATATATGAAAAGTAAGGATAAGTTTTGTAGTTTCCAAACTCTTGCATAGTGTAGCGCGTTACGTGTTTTTATGTAAATGCTTACATTGAACAGATAGTTGAACATCTTGCGTTTACTCTGCGCTTAAATCTCATTGTGAATGGTGCACTATAGACACATACATACAAATGAACACACGCGCGCGCATTCACATGCAGTACTACTCGAAAAACCAAACTAGATTATTGGAGAGTGCGATACTCCCATTTCATCTTTGTCTCTCTCTTACACACAGAGTAATACTCAACAAAGTATCAATCAGTGCAAAATTCCCATTGTTCTCTCTCTCTTTATCTCCCCCTCTCTCTCTCTCTCTTGCACAGACATGGAGTACTAATTGATAATCCAAACAACAGTATCCATTACGGCTATCTTTTGCATTTTAGGATGAATGTTTTCTGCTGACCAGGACGTCCAGAGACGCTAGTTGTAATTTGTGTCTGTCTTTCTGTCTCTCTCTCTTGCACTGCCACAGAGTACTAATCGACAACTCAAACAAGAGTAATAGCTACCGCCTTCTTTTCCTCCTTCCTGCTGGCCAGGACTTCCAAAGAAGTTAGTTGTAATTCCCTTTTCTTCTGCATGGTAAATTAGACGCAAATATTGATGCTGTGTTGCAGAAGAAAGTCTTGGAGAGGGTCCTATTAGTGGGGTATGATGACGAACGTGTCATACATACAGCGGAACCAGACTGTCAGTTCAAATGGAGCTGTCTCTTAGGCTGTAGAATCAAAGGATTCCATGAAGAATTTGCTGCCACCGGACTCAGAGGACAAGATCCTCTTGAAGTTTTCATCTGGGTGCATACATGAAAGATCGCATAATGGTATATTTTCCTCAAATAGCCGCCTAAGAATTTTACCTCTTCCTCACCCTGCTCCTCAGATTTGGTTACTATCTCCCTGAATTTCTCGGCTATAGCGTGCTGCATATCGCAGACTTCCCCATGATACGTTTGTCCATCTTCTTGATGTTAGACGCTGATATCAGATCTACCATTTTCGCAATGCTCCTCGGTTTAGCAATCAAAGGATAATTGTGAATTCGCAGAGAAAACTGAGCAGTCATTCACGAAACGTAATTGGCCTCCGTAATCATCGGCATTAAGTGTCTCACTTGTGGGAGAAGATATGTGGTCACTGTAATCTCACTGCCCAGATTGTATTGTCCATAACTTTACTCTGTCCAAATTTTATGCTGTGTTACAGCATTCCAAAATTTGTTTAGAAGTAAATTTGTTTAAAAGCACATAAGTCCATTATGTACTACCACTATCTGAAGCAGCTGAAAAGTTTAGCTATCAAAACATTTTATAATAATGATTATTTTTAATGTCTCGGGTGCATTTCTCAATCCCAAATGTTCTTATAGTCAGAAATGAATTTGACCGGACTCGAATCAATTTCAAACTTAACTTAACGACGATAATTATGAATAGCAAGCATTCGCTCCATTTTTTTCATTTCCAGCTGCTAAGACATTTCCATTTTGAGGCACATTACACATATTAACATTAATTAATATGCTTAGGCTACTTAGTTGCACGTGCTTTAAAGGGACTATTTCATAATATACCCGCCAGTGAAGAAGCGGTCCTTTGTTTTACTCCTCTTATTTATCACCGGAGATAGTGAGCGGGCCGCGCTTACTGAAAGGAGTAAACCAAATATCGTTCTTGCCACTTCTTCGCGAGTTTTAACATGAAGTTGAGATCTGTTACTCTTTTAAGGCAGGAAAGGATACCTGCAAGTTCCAAATACGGAGTAGTTGGATCACATGGTATGTTTATTTTTATTGTAAACCTTCCCAGTTAACTGGTCGGCAAATCTCTTAATGTTGCATTCTGTTGTTTCCTGAATCTTACCTTTCTCCTTGGATACTGTTATGTATCGGGTTAACTTTCTAACTAGCTTCCTTTCTAATCAATCTCAATGCATTACCCTGGGTTTCAGTTCTTTCTCCTATCTTACTAGACCCATTTGTAATTTCATCATTTCCTAATTCACTTTCGCGTTTACTTGACTAATTTTTTTAGTGATTTCCGCATCACAACTTTCTATATGTTGCACTCTATAATTTAATTTTCCTGCATATTGATTTAAAGTTTGGTTTAATTCCCACGTTCTACTAACAATGTTCTGCTATTCCTTTCCTATTTTCTCATCTACAATATATTTCCAAGGCTTCCTTTAATTTCCCCGGAGATTTCCTTATATATTACATTACTTTGCAACTTCATTACCTCTGAAATTTCATTTTTGATCCTTTCAGAATTCGCATAAGTTTCTATTTTAAATTCACCTTTGTGCAGTTATTTTGTGTATTCACTTCAGAGTTGTTTTCTCAATTCCCTTAAATTTCTATCAACATTTTTCGCATTATATGAATATCGAAATCATAAAATTTAGTTATTTGATATCACAGTGATGATATTATTTATGTCACAGCTGGCCTTGTTTTCGCCACGTGGGTTATTGAGCTACCCATAGTATCAGATCTATTCCAACCTGAAGCGGTGATCTACATAGTTCTCAGGATTGTAGTTTTATGAACTGGTCAATATTATTGACAGTCTCCGGTTCACCTTGATTTTCTATATTTTTCAAATTTTAATTTTCGAAACATACTTTATTAATTCTTAAGTGCATTTAACGCATGCAGGATTAACTTAAGATTTAGGTGGATCTGACCATTTTCTGATGGAGAGAAAATTCACTCTGCAATGTCCTTGGTTTGATGTTGACCTAGCGTTTGCGCGCATCTCGTGAAGAAATCATAATTTTTTCTCGTGTGCTCCTGGTGTGTGTTAACCGTTTTCGTCGCTGTCGTGGAAATTTTTATCCAGGAGTATTCTTGAATGTATGATGTTTTTTCGCCTTGATAAGAGCATACTATTGAGATTCTTTACGTTCTTCATCCTGATCAGGCCACCACACTTGGCCTGGAATTCAACTCGGATCGCGAAATCATCTGAAGTGTTGCAATAATGAAACTGCGATGACATGTCATGGTTAAATTCAGTTATTCTGATATCTGAACTGATTAGCTAAGTTTTCTAAACTTTATATGTACTATAGGCTGATGTTAGTTCGTTACAAATGCATTATTTAAACTTGTTCTGCTCGAATTAATTACACCCACTATAGCAATACTACTGACTAAGGTTCCACATGATTCCTGCCCCAAAATTATTACAGTGGCTTTCGAAAGTTCATCCTCTGACAGTTTTTATCGCCCTCTGATTTATTTCATACGTTTGCATACTTACATAACCTACCAAACTTCTGGAACCTTCCACACTTACTAACTGTTGATTAACTTTCAAGCGGCACTGATGTTTGAAATATAACGCCTTTTAGGCTTTTATCTCTTAGACTACAAACTCTTAGACCATTTGATACTAGTTGAACCCTTTAACATCCATGTATTTCCCCTTAATCTTAACTTTGTCTTAAAATTCGTTGGTTTTTTATGCTTTCCTCCATACGAACAAAACAATCTGAAAGACGCCCTCTGACTCTTCTCAGGCTACAAGTTATTTCTGCCGTACTAATTATGATTTTACCAACTCATATCAGCATTACGATAAATCTTCTGACATATCACTGTAAATTACACCTCTATCCCTAACATTACATGGAAAGAAACAATAAACAATGGTTGGTTGGTATATTTCATAGCAACCTGTTGGCTTATTGTGCGTCAGACACCAACAGGATGGGATGACGTGAGAGTGCTATCGATGAGCAGCCAAAACCGGACGCGGGGAAAGAGCCAGGGGGATGGGTCCCTAACATCATATAAACAATTCTTCATCTAGACGTGGTGAGGTCTGGATCTGACCGAACACCTTTGGTCCCACAGATGACTCCAAAGTCACCCTGCTGCCGAGGGCTGTAGTTCCAAAACGCATTTACCACCACGAAAAGGCGCCACTATCACAGACTTCGCTGACACTTACAATCCTGAAAGAGACCGGTTGCAATGAAATGGAAATGAAATGAAGGATCAGGAATTTTGTGGAATGAAGAAATCTCTCCAGCATTCGCCTATTGACCGAGTAGAACCCCGAAAAAATCCATGGTTCAGAGTGATCGGCAGCGGGGATGGAACCCACAACCTCTGGAATGGCAGTCCCAGGCGAAACGCCTGAGCTAGAATGGGCTATACTTACTAAGAATGTGTTTGGTCCGAGTTCCGGCTTCACGGTAATGTCATATACCCCACTATCTATTTGTCGTACACACACACACTTTATAATACTTACTAGTATCGCTTTACAAAGGATACGGAACAAAATACATTAGCAACGTCACAGATACTATACATTGTTCGAGATACACCGAAAATTACATATGTAGTATTCAATAACACTACTAGAATTTCAGTTTACAGTTTTCTTGTGAATTTCAGAGACCAAAATTTCCGGTTTAAGCTTAAACATCAAACAAAGCACATGCCATGCATATCAAACCAATGGTTAATCATAGGCTTATAGACTCATTAGTAAAGAGTCCTTGGATAATTGTCCTATAACAGAGGACAATGGTGGTAGATTTAAACAACTGCATCCTTTCATTTGCAATTAAAGATGACGTCAAAGAGAAGAGAGATGTTTGTATTTGAAAAGTTAATTCCGCTTTCCTTTGAAAGCCGAAACGCTCTTCTTATCTCTTACGCCGAACTAATTGCTAATAAAGTTCGTCAACAAGTAGGAGTGAGCGGGAAATTCAGTTCGAAAGAGTTAATTGGCTTCAACTGGTGTACATAACACCAGAACACAAACTCATCGCTTGTGACACCGATTACATTTCTGATGTGCAGGCAAACATATCGCATAGCGGCGACAATCACTAAATATAGCCACTTATTTCCTGCTCAAGCAACAGGAATTTCAATGTCCAGCCCATCACTTGGTTCAATTATTTCACCACATATCTCTGGGGTAATAGCATTCTCAGAAAGAGTAAAAGGAGAGAGTATGTGCAAACCGCCAATAACAGAGTTAGTGGCCGCAGCGTGACCGAGTGGTCAAACCACTCGCCTCTCTCCAAGACGATCCGGGTTCGATCTCAAGGGACCGATGTTAGATTTTTGGTATGGCGCAGGGGCGGGTTTTCTCCGCGTTCTCCGGTTTCATCCGCCGTCATATTTCACCGGGGCTCCATCTTCATGTATCATCAGTGTCAACGCCAGTGGTGCCATAGCATTAAAGCGAGCGTTAAACACTACCAAGAAAAAACAGAGTTAGTGTTTCACTTAAAAAGTATGATGTGTTCCACACACATAACCCTCTCTACCTATTTGTAAACAAACTATTCTTACAAAAGAACATCCGTCTATTTACGTCATGCTAATTAAGTTAAACATTAACAGAAATTAGGTTTAACTTAGTTCCTTGTAAGTAAAATGAAAATAAGAGGATACAGTAGGCTATAAAACACACACAGATCTTTAATAAGCTAGCCAGTTGACATTAAAATTCAGCTCTCTTGCCATGGAGTGCAACAAAATAAATATGAAATGGACGAGGACTTCCCGTTTGAGAAAATTTATGCACTTTAAAATGGAGACCAATAATACGAAATATCTTGCAAGTGGTTACCTCTACAATATAATCTGTATGACATATACTGTGTGTTTTAAATTGATATGTTTTGCGCAGCAAGATTTTATCCACATATCCCTTACGGTTTATCAGTTATTCAAATGTCAATTAGAATTAAGATAACTTCAGGGGTATTTCCAAGAAATTCAGGGTATGCATATTCCTTGTAAACATATTTAATATAAGGCTTTTAATGAACATTGTTTGAGCTATTTTTGGGAAAATAGACAGTGTCGAAAAAGTCGTAAGCAAAGAGTATTTTGTGGTGGGATATTTTTCTGGAAATCTTCGTGTCGCATCCTTTGTAAGAAACTGAACTTACCGTGTTTGGTATTTAGCCAACTTTCCTTTTTTGAGTTATACTGATCACACACACACACACCACACACAAACACACACACGCGCGCGCGCGCGCAATGCAGCTTTTCCCTGAAAATGCTGTATTTGGATTCAGGAGTCCCCAAGATATGTATTTCTGGTGAAATATCAGTATCAATTTTTGTTGCAATAAAATACCTTCTCCACCTACTATGTACATTGAGCATACATGCTAAAAAAAAGTATAAACAAGTTATTTGTCTACATAAAGACGAAGGCCGAATATTAATTTGAGATGAATTAAATGACATTACAGGCACAGATAATCTTTTAACTCAGTATAAGTGATTGAAAATCACCGTGAAGGTCTAGAATAGAACGAAATACTTAAATATGTACAGTTTCCATAAAAATCGCATTCTACGAGTATCGTTAATTCCTCCTGTGTTGCAGACTTGGAATTAAAAGCGTATGTCAGAACTGTAAAACCACATAACTTCAACACATATTTGCAACTGCCAACACAAAATGGTGTATAAACTCGTAACAATTACAAAAAAGAGATAAAGGAAGCACCACCTGTGTCTGATTTACAAGAAAACACATGGTGTTCATAAAAATAGTCAGGTTTTAAGTTAAATGCACTAATGAAATAGGGATACTGGTTTATACATTGTTTGAGAGGTAATATTTTTTTTCCTTTTCTTTCGTCTTCTTTTTTTTACAAACTGTCGCATTTCAGCATGTGCTTCATTTGATGCACGGCCAAGTTTTATTTATGCTCAAAATAACATCAATGTCCATATCTACCAAGACATGTTAGAGATACTGTTTTACGTCAATGGATTCATATTGGGGTTGAGAAGGGACCTGTCTACTTTAATCAATATGGAGCTCCACCCCACTACAGCTTGCATGTGCGGTAAGCACAATAACCGGTACGGCAGCCGATGGATTGAAAGGGAAGGGCCTATTCTTTGGTCTCCTATAAATCCGTATCACACTTCCTTAGACTTCTTTTTTTGGGGATTATGCAAACATTCAAGCCGTGGCAAAGGATCATTGCCTCTGTGACAGCCATTAGCCGATATATGTTAACCAGAACGTGCAAGAAGTAGATTATCGTAAGCATGTATGGAGTGCCACAAATGGCATGCATATTGAAAAGCACTAAGTTGCACCATTACCTTTCAAAAAACTCAAGAGGATTATTATTATTATTATTATTGCTATTATTATTTTATTATGTTGTGTTTAAATAGTTTAACTTCAGAACCTCAGTGTTTTAACGATAGCCATATATTCCAGGGTTCTTGTAATAGCTTTTAGCAAGGAATGAGGCAGACCGTCAGTAACGTATTGAAACGGAATGTAAAAACGTAAGTTCACAGGTGAAACAGTACGCTTTAATCAAAAGGTATGACTCCAGCATTAAATTATTGTTTGGAAACCTAGAATATTTTGGTTAACCAGGGTTCGTTGGTTACTTCCCCTCTCATGCCAGCCAATTAGCCTAGGAGGTTCAGAACAGAGATGGATTTTGGCTTACGAAAGTTTTGGGGATGGTTAACTCCAGGATGTGTGAACCGGGCAAGGAGTTTATGTTCACCTAAATGGCTTGGGCAATAAGAGGGTTTAGAAATAAAAGGCCTGATACAGCTAGCATTAGTTTAAGCACTTTAGGATGTTCGGTTTGACTGAATTTCTTAGGAACTCTTGGCTTAGTTGGCACATGTCGTCTCCACACACCATTACACTGTTTAAATAAGACTTGTAGGACTACTCTTTTCCTCCTAATGAAATTCATTACGACCTCTTGATGATTGGCCGTATGGTTGCAGAGCGATGGACACAGATAGCAAAACGATAGACACACACACACACACACACACGTGTGTGTGTTTTTGAGCTCATTACAGTAATGAGCTCAAAAACTTTTGCATGGCGCCATAAAATAAGCACTAAGAAAAAAAATGCAGTTCCAGAATCTTGTCACGACTGCCACGGTGTCCTTTTTCCTCTTTTCTTCATTTTCCTAATGTTTACTTTGTTTTTATGTTTTATTACCATTTGCTTTTTTGCTTCTAATACACACACATATATACATTTTAAAAACACCCATGTCCAGATCAGGACTCGTAGCCACGAAGCACCAAAGCGCAGCAGTTTAGAGAGCGCGGCCGTGTGGATCGGCTGACTTAGCTGGCACTTATTACTTCTTATGCAATCTGGACTTTCCCAGTAAGTATATACAGCTTGCACAAGAAAATTTAGAGAGCTGATTTAAAAATTCGCTAAAAATAATATTGTGGTTGTTAATCTTCCAAAGATCAATTTGTGTTGTGCTCTGTACATCAGAATTTCATTTCGTAATAGTGCTATTTTATGGTTGTACGACACACCTCGATAAATGTTGAAAGTCGTAAGTGGATATTTAGAACTCGTACCAAGCAAACGCTTCGCAGACTACAGCTGTTCAAGGAATGAGTTTTGTTCATTAACTTGTTCCATTCATGCATTTGAACACAAATTAGCTCTTGTATACGGGCCAAAGGTACCTCTTAGTCCATCCGAATGGATATACCAAACGAGTAAAAATCTCTATTCTCTATTCTTCTCGAACGTCCAGTGCGTTCAGAATTCAGGTGAAAATGGTTGTTTTAAGTTGTAATGGCTGTCTTTACGTCTGTCTTCCCCTTAACGATCAGCAGCCTGGTACTATGCTAGGCGCTGTTAATGGACGTTACCCACTCTGAGACTACTAGTATCTGCGCGCAAGATCAGACTTCATAAAACTTTCACCCAAGATTTCGGTTGGCGAAATCGGCTGTGGTTGCTCTTTATTTTTTCCCTAAATCCAGAGTGTATCCAAGAAAGAAAACAAAAAAAGTGAGGGGACAAAAATTTTGCATTTTATAGATAATATTTGGCGTTTAGTATATTAAAAACGATAAGCGCACGGAACTATATATAATTAGAAAATCATTCTCACTTGTAAATATTTTTTTCCAATGAAACTTGGTTGGATGAATGGGGGAGAAATCCCAGACAGGAGTATTCTCATTTTCGATCCATTTTCACTAAAACCTCATCTCAATCTTTAACAATGTTATAATGACCACTTGTCACTAAGTCTGTTAGCTTCAGTTGCGTTGTTGCCGTATGCGAAACCTGAGTTCACCAGATATTCCGTACGAAGTCCAGCGGTACTGATGAAAAAGCTTTCTTAAAATTAAATGAAGTTTTCAATTTAGAATTTAAAACCGAAAGAACTGATAGCTAGAAGCGTTCAGGATTACTGTCCAGTAATAATAATAATAATAATAATAATAATAATAATAATAATAATAATAATAATAATAATAATAATAATAATGCCTCTCCTAAATTATGGATAGTTTTCCGTAGAGAGCATTTTCTATCCCGAGTGTATTTTCAGATGTGCTAATTTTGTTAAAAAAAACACAATTTAACTACCTCCACAGTTTTAAAAATAAAATAGCAACCCCTGAATTAGTTAAGCTTAATTTTTTTTAAGGGTTGACAGTAGGATAATATATCTCAATAATAATGTGCATTTTCTTGAGTTTAAAGAATAGTTTTTATTCCATTTATTGTATTTCATTTAAATGTTGATGTAAATTTGTAATTTAAGTAAATGTTTATGCACATGAGACTAATTTTCCCCCCTTCTATCAGAAAAATTATTGTTAGTTAAACTGTGGATAGCTAAACCTGTATGAGATTTATTCTAGAACATTCGTAGTCGGCGTACCCCCCCCCCCCCCGCAGGACTTATAAGTTGATGTTGGACATATAATTTGAAGAGTGGATATTTGCTGTTTTCCTCGCATATATTCTTCGCTGTTTAAGAACTACACCATAAACTGAAATTATAACGCACACTCATGACAAAACAGTTAGCTTAAGGTTCCAAATGCGTTTCAGTCGACAACTTATTTGGTTTGTCGGTTCATCTTGTACCTTCAGTACACTAAAGCGAACGCATAGGTACTGTTGCTCTTATACCAAGCATCAACACCTGGGAAAGTAGTTGTCAGTAATACAATCTCACATACATATTCATATATTTTGGCGGACCAAACGAGGTATAAATCTACGTCAAAGAATATAGTTTTATCGTATGTTCGTCCTATAAGAGATCCCCAAACCATCAACGGCAACAGATTTAGTTTAGAACAGTGATCATCTGGATAATAGTACGCGTACTTATCGGGTAATGACTCTGAATATTTACAAAAGTGTCGTATTGGCTTTTGAATTTTGCGGACATAGCCGTTCTGTATTACTAAACAATTAGTAGGGTTACACGCGTCATATAGCAAACGCCTCCTTCAGCATTGTTACGGCTTTGCCTGTAGAAACATTTGCCAATTTTTTTGATAGTATTTATTGTCCGGTTTTACAACTGACGGCATCGCAGGCGATACCACTGATGATATATGGAATGAAGATGGAGCACCGGTGTTTTGCGATGGCGGGGGAAACGAAGAACCCGGAGATAAACCTCCCCTGAGCCGCTTTGTCCACCACAAATCCCATATGCGGTAGTCTGCGATCGAAGGGCCGTCTTGGTGACAGGCGAATGATCTAACCACTCGACCACGGTGTGGCCAAGTGCCGAATAATGAACCCATATGACTGCTAACGAGTGTCGTTGTAGGTTGTTGTCGCCCTCCGTGGTGTAATGGTTACCATGCTAACTTCATATACCCAAGGTGGCGGGTTCAAACCTGGCGGAGGACGATGGATTTTTCCGGGTGTAAAAATCCTTAGCATGACTTCCTTCGGAAGGGATGTAAAGCCGTTGGTCCCGTGTCGTAGATTTACGGCACGTAAAAGAACCTTAAACCTAATAGAGAGGCCTCTGAGCAAAATTAAGCGGTCTTTCACGCCCAATTTAGAATGGGACGCTGAGAACCATAGTAGTTAAAGAACGTCCATAAATAACATGCCATTTTCGTTGTAGGTTGTGTCATGCGTTCAAACAGTTTGTACTGTAAGAGAACTTTGTAGATTATTAGCGAGTAGTTTATTTTATTTTATAACGGCATTAATCTATATCAATTTAAATTTTTGCTTTATATCTGTCTTATTAGTCGATCCCGATTTTGAGTGACTTTTTACTTTCTCTACACGAACTATAGTGTATAGAGAAGATATTATATTTTACCCAACAATTTGAAACAGATATTTCACCGGAAATACATGTTTTGGGGTTCCCTGAGTCCAAAAAACATTTTTAGAAAAAGTCTTTATGCGTGTCTGTGGGTAGCATAGCTTAAAAACTAAAGACCGTTAAATACTAACCTTGACATTTAAGTTTAGTATCCTCCAAGGGTACGACACGAAAATTTTCAAGAAAATACCCCACCTCATACTACGCTTTACACGTAAAAAGTTTTGAAAATTTTGTTTTCTAAGAAGTGGCTCTAACGATTTTAATTAAAATACCGTATGTTATAGATATTTACATCGCAAATAAAATATATATCTTGAATTTTCTGTGTATAACTTTTGAAGTTCTCTCTATTTTGGATGAACTTTGATAAATTTTGCATAACTAGTAAACCGTAGGAAACAGACAAAAGGTTACTGGACAAAAATGTAGATCTCGTTAAAGAATACAGTTTGTGTCATATACTTTTTTGTTGTAGAGTTGACAGTTTCCAAGATATTCGTTCTTATTGACTTCAAGTTTGAACACGTAACCTTTCTCAAACGGGGTTACCTTTCCTTTCATCTCGCTTCTTTTACTGCTAGCCTTGCAAATCGAACCACACCTCAAATATCCAAATAACGACCAGCTTTTAAAATATGTGATAATCGATTTAGCTATATTTCCCTTCTGCTTACAAGGAATCAAGTAGCAAGACAATTTCTGCTAATGTTTATCTCGATTTGCGTGATGTAGATAAGAGAGTCTCTTTTGAAAGAATAGTTTGTTTGCAGAACCGGTAGAGAAAATCATGTGAATTGAACACATCAACTATCGTCTTGTCTGTCAAAATATATGGTATCTTTTCTAGCTTAAGAATCCCATTTCATTTGGGCTTTGCACCTACTGTGTATTATTTCGGTGAGTTAGAGCACATGCATGTCGCCAGAGATTACACTACACTTGTATGGGAAACGCGGTTTTGCAAGCTAAATGAACAGTAAACCACTGTGGTTACCGCGGTAATGATTTCCCCGAAATACGTAGTGCACCGTAAATCCGGTGGTAAATGGTAACCTGCCAACTATGTAGTAATGTTGTGTATCGCATGAAAACGTCTACATCGATTGCAAGTAGCTCTTAGGTTATAAACTTCAGCCTAAACGCTCATGGCTTTAAAGCGACAGGTTCTCTATTCGAGTCCTTAGAACCCATCATTCTAAAGCTATTTTCATGTTTTATATTTTTCTTTTACCGAGCCCAGAGGCTCAGTTGTTTTGTCTGGGACTAACATTTGGGAGGTCCGGGTTCGTTCCCCATTGAACGCATACTCTGGCCATGGGTTTTTCTGTGGTTTTCTTGGGGCCGCTTAGGCGAATGCGGGAGGTGTATATCTACCACGGGTTCTTAAACTTTCATTCCTTCATTTCATTTCCCTTCTTCATCTTTCAGGTCGGTGGCAGTTGTGGCTTGAGGCTTTGCAGGCAGATGACACGGATGCTTGGTCCGAGTAAAACTCTTTTCACCCTGGTTGCGCTGGTTAGGGCTAGGTACCATAGTAGAGACCTCCTGGCGCTTGTATGGCTTCCGTGAAGCGCCAGGGCTGCCATCTATGATTGTTAGGGACTTCCGTGCGTCTCTGCGCTTAGGTCCGTCGTTTCCTGTGTGCCGGCCTGTGGTTTCTGTTCCTCTCATCCCTTCCCCAGAGGATGGAAGACCGCAATAGATCAGTGCTTGGTTGCAGTTGCCGCAGTGTCCCCCGCATTTTTTATTATTGTTGTTACTACCCGCGATTCTTTACCGTTATTTTATCCATTTCATTTGAACAGTATTTTTCCCCTTCTCTGTTTTCAGGACTACCTTGTGCGAAGTTGAGGCTCCTTTAGTAGGAGGAATTTCTCTAAAGATTTTTGCTGGCGCCTGTTGGAATGCAGCATCAGGATCTCCGAATAGGATGGTGTACTTCGCTATCACTGAGAGGTAACGTAATAGTAAGTGCGATGGTTTGGATAGTTTCTGGCTGTTGGGGTAGCATCGCAAATTTGGACACATTCAGCTGTGTCGACTTCGAAGGGATAGCGTTATCCATACAGGAATATAAGAATTGTGATGGGGTATTATGTTTGAAAATTGCATTCACCGCCTTCTTCTCCACTCACTGGCTCTGGTTACCTTGGACAAACATTTCAGTCTCACTTCACCCCTCCTGACGGAGAAAGCAAACAAAACCTACATGTATGTTCCCTGCTGAGTCAGAAGATAACTTTTCTAAAGTATATACTTTTAAAGGAATTGGTTTGAAACTAATGTTTGATGAATATATTTGAAAATATATTCTTATCAAACTTGACTGCGCTTGATAAATTAACTCACTTGCCTTAAGATAACTCACAGAGAGTTGTGTTAAGAATATTTTGAAGAAAATGGTCGCAAAACTTCAATTTAATAAACTATAAATAAGGTCGTATAAAGCTTTTTAAATGTCGCAAAATATCTAGAATATTACAACATAGAAGACGCAACAAAAGTAGTAGTTAGTAACAAAAACTAGCCTAAAATTCTGTAAATGTGTTTTTGTTTATTAAAATAGTAACATTATTAGTTAAAATAAACAAATTAACATATGTGTGTAAAAGTTTGCCAAAGTAGTTCTAGAAATTCCATGCGTAAGCTTCGGCGGCTAGAATCCATTTTGTTTGGTCTTCCAGGTAGGTCGCGTCTTGACTGGCTTTCTTGCCGTCGTTTCGCCTCTCTCCACAGTTGCCACATGAACTCTGTTGCAAGCCCTCAAGAAGGTCCACATAGTGAGGCGAAACGTCGGCAAGAAATTCAACCAAGACGCGACCTACCCAGAAGACCAAAAACAAAAATTCTAGAAATGTTGGCGAAAATGTCAGAAATATCAGAAAAAATCTGAAATGCACAATAACGCCCCCGCCGCTCCCTCATTTTCACTTCTTAGCTAAAACGTTTTTACGAAAACGTTTCTAGAAAGCGAAGCATAATAGGTGATATGCCAGAAAGCAAAAATTCTAATTTTTGAGCATTTTCCCCTAACGTTCATCGATATATATATCTATATATATAGATATATATATACTTAATCTGTGTATACTATCTGTTTTCGCAGAGCTAAAACTATTTGACGCCCTCTTCCACTACGATTTTCCGAGCGTATGTGAAGGTTGTTAAATGAGGATACATTTTTAAACCGATAGCTAGGTACGTAGGGATAGAGGAATAAGTTTAAAGAGAAACATATGACAGTATTTCTAAGGTGAATCAGACTGAACCATGACAGCTCGTGAAGATACGGTGTTACATGATCGTAACGATCTACGTCTCAAATGAAGCGTATGTATCGACGTATTACAAGCTAACTGTAATTCACCTGACATATTAGATATTTAAATCTTGAGAAGGGAATCGCAAATAATCGAAATGGGGCATCACTATTGTTTGTACTAATGTCTTTCCTAGGCTCCTAGAGGGGCATATTTAAACGCTTGAATGCATGGATTAAACAATTTACTTTCCTACAAATCTAGGTAACATATTAGTAATTAAGTAGCTACCAAGTTCTAGATTTTTATTATGTGATCATGTTATTAGAATGTAATGCAAACACATATATTCTCAAAAACCTCAGAAAATAACTAAAAATAGAAGCTTTAAATTTACTAACAATGCATATAAATATTGCGGAGATGATCGTTTTACCACTATCAAGTGCGCGACCCGCTCAAGGTTTCTTATTATATGCAAGAGATGTTAAATAAAGAACATTCAAGGCAGTTTCCCATTGGCAGGTACTAACTTGAAGTAGCCCCGTTGACTTCTGCTACTCTTTTAGCGTCAAATACGAAGCAGTTGGGCCACCTGCTATTATAATCTTGTATTGCCGAATGGTCGGAAATGTGCTGCTGCTACTATTGATATTTCTTCTTCTTCTTCTTCTTATTATTATTATTATTATTATTATTATTATTATTATTATTATTATTATTATTACGGTTAATGTTTGTTAAGTTACTGCGCCTTTGTCAACATAGACGTGACGTCGTTTGATCAACCAGCTGCTGGGAAGTGCAATAAAACAGGTATACTACATTACAAGATGCTTTAAAGACAAACGGCAACCCCACGGGATTTTAGATTGTAATTTTTCTTTATAATCAGAGAGCAGAGCTATAAGTCAAGCAGTCAATTCTCAATAGGATGATAGGCAGCATCCATGCATGTAATTTTAAAATGAGTAAACGTGGTATCCCAGCTGCTCAATTTGGACCCCAAAATTGCGATTTCGAAGAATTGCGTCATTTTCACAACGATTCCGAGACATTTATACTAAACGCTGGCAAGGGTTTGTCAAATGTAAGTCTTGAAAATTCTCTAAACCCCGTGATTTGCGTCATAAATTGTGTTAAGGTATTTCTCACCAATTGTAGGTTCCGTGTGAATATATTGCCAAGTGAAACTTGGCTTTACAACATACATTGTCCATTTTACGAAATAATAAATTGTTTTGCCTATATTTCTACATATAAAGCACACTTACCTGGGGAAAAAGAGGTGTAAACGTCCAAGCAACAATGAATTATTTCTCTGTAGCTTCATTTCCATCTCATTCCTCCTCGCAATAATTTGTATCAGTAACAGGTTAGTAGAAACTGCACTCAGATTGTTCTGTGCCACGTCAGCATTGATCATTTCGTAGATATTTTCAGGTTCCAGCACAATGTGTTTTTCTATAATTTACATACATTGTTCTCATGAGGGCTATTGGGTAATTTCATTGTTAAGAAGGAGGTTCAATTATTTGTGAACCCTATAGAACGTCCCTTAGTAAACCCGCAACTATTTGACATGGTGTAACACGTTTAGTATCACGATGTTTATTTCCTCGCGGTTTGTTAGCCAACTAATCGAGAATTCCTGCGCTCTACAAGAAAGTAGCCTTCTCCTCATTGTCACCAGCGCCAGAATGCCAACTACAGAGTACTATATTAATTTTGAAGTGAAGAGGAAGCGTGACGTGTCAGAAAATATATAAAAGATAATTACATCGACTTTTTTTTTTGATTCACTCTCATTGTTTAGCCGAGGAAGTGATGCAAAGAATTACATACGATATTTTATGATGAAAGCTCACCTAGTTGCTAAACAGCTGTGTTGTTTGATACATTTTGGAGGGGTTTCCACACTGCAGCCACATATAAGTTTACTGTACATCAAACTCCAGGAGGATTAGACGATATGAGATTACTGCCGAAGGGCGGCCGAAACCGGACCGCGGGAAGAGCCACTTTGGCGGGTCCTTAACTTAGCTCAAGCAGTTCTTAATATCGATGCAGGGAGCGCTAGGAGCCCACATCTGTGTTTGACCGAACATTTGGTCTCACAGACGACTCCCAAAGGGCATTCACCACCACGGAAAGGCGCCACCACGTCTTTATCGACTCTTAAAATCCTGAAAGAGACGGTTGAAATGAAATGAAAATGAAATGAAGGGACAGGAATTTCGGTGGGAATGAAGAGACCTTCACAGCATTCGCCAAGTGCCCCTGGGAAACTACCAAAAAACCTATGAGTCAGAGAGGTCGACTGCGGGAATCGTACCCAGGCTCTTATAAATGCGGGAGTTGCTGTTTCGTATTGTTTTGATGCAAGCTTTGCCATATATATCATCCACAATTGTTGATTAATTTTCTTTAAGGATTCTTTCAGTGGCACATTTTAAGGATATCAGACGTCATGCAAATTCTTCTGAAATGTTAATTGTACCATCAATGATAAATAGGTACTTATATTTTCATTCATACTTTGCTAATATTCAACTTTAGTTCACTTCTGGAGAAATGTACTTGCCTCTCAAAACGAATGAAAAGCATAATTGGTATCCCATAGTCAACCATATTATTTTAAGTATTTCTTAAGTACTGGATCGTAGTGAACAGAAAGTTTAGTTTCACTAGGTCTGTAATGTTGCTGCCACTAGTATTTTATTTTAGATTTATTTTTATACCAATATGTATAAATTGTGACTATATAACCAAACTGTCTTCTATTATACTGTTCTCACCAGCATGAGTATTTAATTTAATATTATATGTCTATAAGAAGTTCTTAAATAGCTGCTGCTGATCACTTTTTAGCTATTAAAATGTATTTTGAAGTTATTCTGGGATCCAAAACGTAACGCTGTAGTAACTTGGAACCCTCAAAAGTTTTCCGTTCCTAACAAAAAATAATGCATACATACACAAACTGTACTAATCAATATTTGAAATATAGTTCTTAAATTAATAAACATTGCTTTTTGTAACAGTTTATTTTTAAATTGCACCACAATGTCGTCACTGAAATGTTAGGCTGAGAGCATCATATACCTATGCTATCAGATGGAATATTGCGTACCAAAGCTTAGTCCGTAACGTTTATATTTTACGCTACAACGATTAAACAAACATGTCATAATTAGAATTTAAATTTGCTATTATAATTTTCCTTTTATATCAGTATTCACATAATGTTTATGCAAACGAATCTGTTGTGTAACAAATAGTTACCTATCAAGATGACGTTTGTTTCATTCAACAAAATGGAAATAGAAATGAAGTTTTATTTATGGACGCTCTTTAACTGCATCCCATTCTATACGGGTCGTGAAAAATCGCTTAATTGTGCTCAGAGGGTTGAAGTTCTTTTACTATAGCAAATCTACGATGTGGGACCAAAGGCTTTATTTTCCATCGAAGGAAACCATGCTAAGGATTTTTACGCCCGAAAAAATCCATCGTCCTCCGCCGGGTTTTAACTCGTACCGTTCAACAGATAAATCTTAAAGCCACGTTCACAATGAGATGCAAGTGCAGACATAACACAACATAAGCGAAAGCGCAAAGGAAGATAGTTCCCAATGCAATCGTAAGAGTAACGCAAGAAGTTGGCACGGGTAAACTCTATGGGAATATCACCCAAGCGCTCCGCAAGTTTCAAATTGAATAAAAAAATTCAGTAACTGTTTTATAAATGAATATATAGCTTATGCAATTTAATACAACTGACTCTTGCGGCAGTAATGCCATTATAATTGTTTGCAATTAATTGTATCATTTTCAATATTTTGGTCAATGTGCATTATGTTTTTGCGCCTTACAAATTGTGAGAGCTAGATGCAGAGGGTGGGTGCATCCATCAAATGATGTTTCGCATGGAGGCTAGGAAATGAGGGAATGAGCAGACGCGCTTCGGAGCTTGAACTTCGAGCTGTACACATGGCAAAGAAGAAACTCCGCAGAGCCGCAGCTGCTAAGGCAGCAACCGTCGCCTCTTCCCCGGCAGCCGCCGAGGAGGCAGCATCTCCGAAGCCATTTGTCGCGGCAAGCCCTGTTTCGCCGCCGACCGCCACCGCAGTCTCGCCGCAACTGCAGCCGCAGTTGCCGCCCTCACCGCTGCCACCGACGTCTCCACCCAGCTCCACGACGCCGCCACCCCGGTTCAGTGCTGTGGTACGGGGGGTCCCCAGGGACCTTTCCACCCGGCATCTGCTCACCGCCGTGCAGTCGCGGTGGTCTTCTTGCTTGAGGGCCACCCGCATATGCTGCGACCGGGGGCCAACGCCGCTCGTTCGTCTGGAGTTACAGGACCAGGCGGACCTGGAAGCTGCCTTTGCATCAGGGTTGCCCTTATTAGGGCGACTTCTGGTCGTCGAGGCTAGCCGACAGGAGCGCCATCGGCCCTGCCGACGCTGCTGTGCTTACGGTCACGCAGCTGAAGTCTGCTCTTCGCCACCGAGATGCCACTACTGTGGTACCAACACCACCACCGCCGAGTGCACTGGGCACGATCTCCGCCGTCGCCGCCGGTTCTGTGCCACCTGTCGTGGCACAGGACACTTCACCGGGCAAGCCCAGTGCCCTCTCTACCCCAGGAGCAGACCACTACCACCACCCGCCCGGACTACACCACCGCCCACCATTATCGAAACCACACCACCTGCACACTCGATAGACGCAGCGACACGGGACGCCATTCAGGATCTCCACGCGGAGATCTTGAACGTCGGCGCCCGTTTAGCTGCCCTTGAAGAGCTGTGCAGTGTCATCACTGAAAAGGTACAGAACCTTCAAGCTGCCACCACCGCCGCCATCGCCACACTACAGTCCACCATCGCTGAGCTGTCCAGCCAGATAGCTAGTGTTCAGCCACAGCCTCAGCAGGACTTCCAGCCGCAGCAGCTCCTCTCCGCCGAACGGCCCCACTCCAGGGGCCAATCACACAGCGGGGCTGTTACAAGACCCGGACCTGAGTCTTGGATTCTTCGTTCACGGCAGCTACGACTGGAGAAGAACCAACACTAGCTCCAACTCAATCCCTCACCCTCTAATTCCTCTACTCCTCTCCCTGAATATTCCGCGGTGACAGTCTGGGCCTCGGACAAGTCTGTCTCCCGGACCTCATTTCACCTCTCTGACTGCAACCTACAGTCAGTTAAATTATCACCTTGAATCCGCGGGTGCAATCATGCGGTACCGCCTCTCCTTACTTCCTTCTAATACCGGTGGAGGGGTTTTTTAGTCGGTATGCCCA
This sequence comes from Hymenopus coronatus, assembly GCA_030762935.1. Classification (NCBI taxonomy): domain Eukaryota; kingdom Metazoa; phylum Arthropoda; class Insecta; order Mantodea; family Hymenopodidae; genus Hymenopus; species Hymenopus coronatus. The sequence goes on along the minus strand of CM060900.1, from coordinate 379,098,455 downwards.
CAAGGGAGACCCCGACACTCCGGGCTTGCCCGGGTCAGTCCTTAAGGTGGATTTTTCCCCTCCACTGGAAACTTAAAAAAAAAAAAAAAAAAAAAAAAAAATGAGAGATGGCACGGCAAGGCCATATAAAAGAGCATGTATGTATGCACTGCAATCGTCTGCTTTTGAATAGCAGCCAGTGCATAGAGGAAGGAATGCGACATTCATTCTCTGTACACGCAGCGCAAGGATAAGTTAAGAGTTTGCAAACTCTTGCGTTGCATTGCATTGCGTGGCGTGTTGCATGTGTCTATGTAAATGCTTTCATTGGATGCAAAGTTTTGAGCTTATATCTCATTGTGAATGGGGCAATACTCTTAACAAAATTTTAGGTTTCTTAATAAGTAACAGAATGACACATACCGCGTAACATTTGGCTAGCGGATTTAACAGTTTGCTAAGGTTTAACAAAACGTTAAAAAATGCTTCCTAATTCTTATTTTTCCTCATATTCTGTTGATAATTCTGTTGCACTCCTGCTATCATCAATGCCTTCATTATGCACCTTATAATACTAAGCACTATTATCACAGAGCTTAGAAACTATATAGGAATTCTAGCTGCATATGGTTGTAGCCTTTGTCGTTTGCTGTGGGACAAAATGTCAACGGGTAACTATGCTAGAACATGGTATTTAGAAAACTTTTCTATGTGCACTTATACAGGTTGTACAAATAAAACCAGATTTTAATGGATGCCTTCTATAGCTTTAATCTAGAACAAGGTGTTTTTTTTTCTTCTTTTTTTGAATCTTTATAATAGTTTTTAAGTTGCAGGAATGTAAAGTAGAAGGTGACCAGGATAATTTAATTTGGTAAACTTATAATTAAAATTTCTGCAAGAATTAGAAATAATATTTGGAGAATTATGAAAATAAGTTGCCCCGTGTGTTTTTTCATATTCCAGCCATATACTTACACAAAAGTCATGTTATTTTTTTCAATATTACGTTGTTTGCATGTCACTTAAGATCACATTATCACTAAAATCACCACGAAAAAGACTTTTGAAACACCAGCAATAGAGAAATTCTATTAAAAGGTATTATTATGCATGTAGGGGTGATCGCCTTCTAATCCCAAGGCTCCCTCCAACGCAGAACTCGCGGGGACAACGTAAGACGCATATTTTATATTTTAGCTTACGCAGCAATAACAGTGCGGCTATGTGTAGAAAAAAGTTACCACTACAGCGTATGCAAAATATCTTTAATTTAGGAAGTGTATTAGCTATTTTTCCCGTGCGCTTTAAGCGAAGCTTGAATGAGTGTGATATGACTCGTCATTTATTTGGCTGGTCAGGTGGTGTGTCAGTTGGTTATGGAGAGTGTAGCACTGTAGGTTAGTGACCTGTGTGTTGGAGCTTCATCTGTGTGCCTCTGTTTTTTTTTTCTGCAAGAAAATACAGTTCCTGAGTCTTGTCGGGACTTTTCTTTTTCCCCCTTTTTTCATTTTTTCAGCACTCCCGTGGTTTTTCTCTTTGATTACCTTTATTTGTTAGTTTTTACACACGCACACATTCATATACACATGTACAAACAAGCAAACAAACATCCCCAAGGAGGGACTGGAACCCACGATCCCCTGCGCCACGAAGCATCACAGCAGAGCACTTTAGCGAGCACGGCCATGGGGACCGGCATTCTTGATGCCGTCTTGGTGAGCTATTTGTAAGGACATACAATTATTCATATCTGTAATTTTCGTCGCGCTGATCGTTTGTTTTTCCGGGTTCGTTTTCTAAATAATTTAAACTTTAAATACACACAATCGGAGAAGTTGGAAAGGCGGTGATTTGTAATTGTTATTTCTTTCTCTACCAGAACAATGTGCATAATAAGTACATAGTAGGTAGAGAAGGTATTTCCACCCAAAAATTCGATACCTAGAGTTCACCAGAAACATATGTTTTGGAGACCCCTAAATAAAAACATTTTTAGAAAAAGGTCCGTTTATGTGCAGACAGCATAGCTCTAAAGAGAAAAGTCCAATAAATATCGAACTTGGTGTTTAAGTTCACTACCTTCCAAGGATGCGATACGAAGGTTTACAGGTAAATTCCCCACCCCAAACTACCATTTACAATAAAAAATATTCCAAATTATGCATTTTTTCAAAAATGGTTATAATGCTTTTTATAAAATACTGTATGCTGAAGACAAAATTTATATCTTGAATTTACTGGGAATAATTTGGGAAAACATCATTCTAGATGACTTTTGCATAGCTGGTAAACCATAACTGACAGGCGAACAAGCACTCCACAAAAAAAATGTATATCTGGTTAAAGCTCAGTTTGTCATATATAAATACAGGGTTATTCAAAAAGAAAGATCAGATTTCAAACATTTATTGCTTCCAAACTACAAAAGATAGAAACGTGATTCCAACGTTTGTGGAGAAAGACAAATGTATAATTTTATAATATGCATTCAATGTGACCACCTTATGTTACACGGCATATGTCAAAACAGTGGTACATTTCTTGCCACACACGAAGCAGCTGGTCTCCAGTTATCGAATTCACAGCTTCAACAATTCCATGTCGTAGATCTTCAAGAGTGTCAGGCATAGGAGGGATAAAAACACGGCCTTTTACGTAACCTCATAGATAAAAATCATGGAGTGAGATCTGGAGACCTTGGAGGCCACCGGCAATAAAGTTGATCTGCTCCTCCTCTCGCAATCCAACGTCCGGCAAATGTATTATTCAAGTAATGCCAGACGTGGTACGAGAAATGAGGCGGGCACCATCTTGCATGAAACATTTCCTTGGAAAACATTAATCATTCAGTAAAATTGTCTTCTTCCACAACTTCTAACATGCCAATGTACAGTTCGTATCTTTTGTTGTGGTCGTCAGGATTCAATGCTTGCAATAACTGCAGTTTGTATGGCTTCAGGTACAGACAATGTTACAGAACTCCCCATACCGTTGGTTGCTTCTCGTGATGTGGATTTTTTTGGGATCCTTTCGTATATTGTACGAATATGCTCGACATTCGCGTCCGATGTGCGAAGACTTCCCGTGCTTTTTTCCTTTTGCACATGCAACCATCTGCTATGAATTTTCGATGCCACTCGTAAATTTGCTTGTGACGAGACGATTGTTTATTAAATTGACGGTGAAAAGTTCGTTGAACTGCAACAAAGGACTCTAGTTTTGCTAATTGCAGCACACAAAATGATTTCTCTTGTGATGTCGCCGCCATTTCATTACAGACATACAACAACAAACAACAGCGCCAATACGGTCGTGTGTGGAACTTCTACCCCAGCGCTATTTCAATTGTAAACTATTCTCTCTCCATAAACGTTGCAATCATGCTTCTATCTTTTGTAGTTTGGAATCAATAAAAGTTTGAAATTTGTTCTTTCTTTTTGAATAACCCAGTTAACATATTTAAGGAGTTAACAATTTCGGGAAAATTCTTTATTATTAGTTTCGATTTTAAAATACTTTAAGTTTCCTCAGATGTAAATTAGAAATTCCTGTTTCTTTTGCTTTACTCCTGACCATGCAAAGAGAACCGGATTTCAATGATATAGCAAACAACTTTTAAAGGAAAGCATTAAACGCCGTTTAACCTTGTAAGTCATATTGGACGATGAATGAAATGATGCTCAAAGGAGCGCGAGGCTCGTGGTTCTCAAAGTTACTGGACATTCGTCTTCTCAGGGGATAAAAGACCTTAGCCAGATAACTCACCCTAGCCGAGATTCGAACTTGGAATCTCTTGAATGTGAGGCAGATATGCCACTCCCGCACTACAGAGGTAGTCTGCTATTATTTATCTTGACTAGCATGAAATAGAAGAATCGCTTTTGGAACAATAATATGTTACAGAATAGGTAGAGAAGGTCATATGAATGGAACACTCCAGTTTTTTTTTATGTTCAGTATATATGTCGCCTTTAAAATCTATGTTATATCGTCAGCTTTACCTTTGTCACAGTTATTCCTAGCAATTGTGTTCTCTCGTTTAGTGTTTGTACCCTTGACTTATATTTTAGATTCACGTAAGTGCTTCCATACATCCAGGCGTGGAGAATATAGGGAATACTCTTAGTCGGAAACCGAACCTGGGATCCCTCTCACAGAAGGCAGATGGTCTACTATCTACCATACAGAGTCAGCCATAATTGTTATTGAAAGCTACATTTTAAAGGGAATGTTTTCTACTTTTGATCTTAGCTATGCTGAGTTATCCCTTTACGCCCTTTGGTCTTGTATTAAACGTAAGTCCAGGGCAAGACAGTCCACAAAGGACCTTGACCTACCGCTCGGCCGCTGCATCCCCCATCTCGACCCGAAGGCGCCATGAATGGGGTGAAGTGCTGGAGGGTGAGACGTGATCAACGCCTCGAGTTCCTCCCGGCCGGTTAATGTGGTCTTCTCGATCTGGAGCCGCTACATGTCAATCAAGTACCCCAATGGGCTCCCTAGGGGCATCCTGAAGCTTAGTGCATCCCGTACCAGATCTCCCAGCAGGGGTAAATTCCCCTCGCCGGAATGGAACGCAGGTCTCCCGCTTGGCAAGTAGCCGCGCTACTACCGCACTAAGGAGACGACTTTGGTATTATACTACTATTGTTAAATTTATTTCAGAAAGGTGTTTAATGTGTTTTAAATGGCAGTTGTGGGCAATTGAATTTAAAGAAAAATGGAATTGCATTTTTTGTTGTTGCTAATGTTTAATGACCGCGTTTACTACTTTTGGCACCGCAAGCGATGACACTGGTGATACCTGGAATGATAATGGAGCACCGGAGGAATGCGATGACGGGGGAAACTGGAGAATCCGGAGAAAGCCTGCCCCTGCGCCGCTTTGTCCACCACAAGTCTCACATGCGGTCGCAGTTGCACTTTATTTGTTCTCTTAAACTATTGTGGTGCTCAGTGTCCCACTCAACATTGGGCGTGAGAGGATACTTAATTTTGCTCAGAAACCTCTTTATCGGTTTCAGGTTCTTTTATGTACCATAAATCTAGGACACCCGGCCACCAGCTTTACTTCGCATACAAAGGAAGGCATGCTAAGTATTTTTAATCCCGTAAAAAATGCATCGCCTCCACTGGGTTTCAACCCGCCACCTTGGAACAAAGAGAGTATTACTGTGGTACCCCTAGACCGTAGAGTACGACAAATGAAGCATAAGCGGGAGCTTGGTAGTGTGTGAGTGGAGTTGTCTACTTCACATTCAAGATTTTGTGAGATTGAACTCGCTTAGGGTGAGTTACTCAGGTAAGGGTTTCTTTCGGATTTTTCCTTGTCCTGAGAAGACGAATGTCAAATAACTTTAAGTTCCATGTACCCCGAGCTCATTTGAACATCATTTCAGGTATTTCATTCATTCGATATTACCAAACAGCTTAAAGAACGTAAAACTAAACATACATGAATAAATATATAAAGTGAAGCAAAAATATATGTGTGTTGCTGTTGAACGACATGCATTATAGCAATAGATACTTCATGTTCTGTATATTTAAGAGTGATTATGTACACGCGGAAAACATTTTGCACAAGGTCATCCTATTCACTGTTGTTCCGTAGTTTGCATATGGAGTAATTATAGGTAGAACATTTCAGTCAACAGAAAGAAAATTTAATGTGAGTAAACAGTAACAAAATAAATTTAAACTATTTTAACTAACAATTTAATTGCATCGTTGCTTCTTAAAATATATTAACAGCTACATTATCAAATGGAAAAAAGTTTTTGTCAGAAGGCTAATCTTGTTAATCCTTTCAAGCACATTTTATTTGCGATGTAAATATCTTAAATATGCGCCACATTATTCAAAATCGTTAGATCTATTGTTGTCAAAATGGAAGTTTCCGAAAAAAAAATCATGTAGAGGGTAGTTTGTGGTGAGGGATTTTTCTGAAAATCTTCCTGTCACACTGTTGGAAAACATTAAACCCAAACATCAAGATTGGTATTTAACCGACGTTGCGTTTTTAGTTATGCTATCTACAGACACACAAATAGAGACTTTTTTTAATAATTTTATTCATTCGCATGTTGCATTACATTAGTAGTACTATGTGTATGATTTCCTGTGTTTAACATTTGTGGTTTCTTACATATGTTTTGGGAATATGTTTTTTTTTTATGTGTGGTTAAATCACTGTTTTGTTTTAGATATTATACAATTTCTACGTTAATGGCGTTCACATATACACAAAAATATTTTAGAAACTTTCCTACTCTTGTTGGTTTACTTTCTGGCCGTTTTCCTCCTTTCTGTCTTATTTGTGTCCTTACTTTTTCCCCCTTGCAGACGTATAATGTGTGATCTGTGTTTTGGTCTCTTCTTCCCTGCAAGTAGGGTCGTCTATTATGTGAAATCATAGTATATCCTGAGTCTTGGGACAGCACATGTCGTGCTACAGGATTAAAGGTTATCTAAAAGGGAGATATAAATTATTTAATATAAATTATACTAAGAGGGGACAAATGTACATTGAAAATGGCAAAGGAAGGAATATTGCAAAAGAGGAGGGCAAGGACAAATAGTTGTCACGAGCTGACAAGCTACCCAGGTAGGATAGTACCGTTTAAGGGAGGACATTGAAAACTGAAGTGGTGAGGTTACACTGCCCGAGGGTGGACATAACAAGGAAAAGAGAAACAATTCTCTTGCTGGTCAAGCGACACTTTTGGCATTTTGCATGGAACATTCGCGGAGGTAAGATGTCTGTCTGCGTACTTTACGACGTTTGCGGAGAGCCATTCCAAACAAACGACGAGGAATGCTGACTTCAGGAATTGTGTTGATCCCTAATAACGCTCGTCCACACACTGCTGGCACAACCAATCAGCTCCTTGAATAATTTCAATGGGACATTTTCGATCATCTGCCGTTCAGTCCTGGCCTGCCACCCAGCGGCTTTCACCTTTTCCCTGAACTGAAGACGTGGCTAGGAGGGCAGCACTTTCAAACCAACGAAGATCTTCAAAACAACGTCAGTGCTCATTTAAAATAATTGGCGGCAACATTTTTTGAAGCCGGCATTGCAAAGCTTGTGAACTGGAACGATAAATGTCTCAATCTTTTCGGTGATTATGTTGAAAAGTAACTATAAGTGTACAAAACTTTTAGTAATTAAGTAATTGTTTTCTATGGACTTGTCTTTTTTTTAATAACACGGCATTGTATTTCCGGTGACATGTCGGTATTTATTTTTGGGTGGAATACAGTACCTTCTCTACTTATTACAGTAATCGGTGGAGAAAGTAAAAATAGCAATTCAAAAAAGTTAAACGCCGTTAGTATATATGTATTATCAAGTTTATTATTCCATTGATCAACTTGTTATAATAGATACATATGTTTGCTGCTTCCAGGAAGTACGGTACTACAGACCATTACGGTAAAAAGTTTGTTTTAACGTTGCAGGTAATGGTTTTAGATCCTGACATGTTCGCATGTTTTTAGCTCACTTTAAACCTTATCTTTTGATGAAAAGCTTTGATGATTGATTTTCAGAATTCGGGAAAATTTTATCTTCCATAATTTCAAGCAGAAGACCTACAATAATTTACTTACGCTTTGCCTCTGTGAATTCAAGTCAGTGACATTTTGTTAGTCTTTCTTAAGATTCACATTGCATTCTGTTTAGTTCAACACAGCCTTAATATTTTTATGAATAGCTTTATGCTCCATCGCTGTGACCTTCAGTTATTGAAGCACGAGAAAATAAATATTTCATTTAACGCCTGTTCTCGTTGCTTCACATTGTGCTTTGAAATGCTGTTTAGCGAAATATGCTTGGCGCCGCCATGTCATTTGTTTTCCTTTCACACTACAGTAACTGCTGAAGCTTCTAATTAATTCAAGCAAAGAGAAGGGCGAGAAGAGACAGCGATGTAGAAAACAGTTCTGCATAGAAATGAGTGATCAAGTAGCAATCTAAAAAGTGTGAAAATGAGGGCACGGTTTATGACTGAGCTCGTTTAATAACGTTCGGTGCCAGAGGAAGGGAGCCTTATTTCCTCTAATCACAAGCGATATGCGCTTCTTCTTATATATAAGAGCTGTAGGAAGTGACTGACAGAATTATGAAACTGAGGGGAATATGGTTCCACTTATATAGCTAACCAAATACTTTTGAGTGAGATGGCGTTGTAATGTTTGAAGTTTGAATCCCGGAGGGCTCGAGCTCGATTTCTGTTGATCGCCCACTTTGAGCTTGAGTTTTTCGTAGCATTCCCTGGTCAGTAGGCGAATTCTGGGGTGGTTTCTCATACATTAATGTTTTCCTTCTATCACTTCACTGTCATTCCGTTCTCATCTTTCTGGTATGCTTCTAGGTTTCGCGGCGTATGGTGATTTTTTGATAGTGTTGAACACCCGTTGTACTACAACCCGCAGGAAATGATACTGATGATGCATAGATTGGAAATGGAGCACCGATGGAATACAATGGCGGGAGAAACCGCAGAAAGCCCACTCCTGCTACGCTTAGTCTACAAATTCAATATGCGGTCGTCTGGGATCGAATCTGGGCCACCTTGGTGAGAGGCGAGTGGACTAAATGCTGGGTCACGGCGCAGCCAGGCGTATGGAGATGTCGAACAGATGGCGCAGATACTTACTCAAGGAAAGAGTACTTTGTGTTGGCACTCTACGGTTGCTTGGTATGGATCGTTGATCAGCTGCTAGTGAAAGCTCCAGCAATGGAACGCTTCAGGCACCTGTGCTTACGACCTGTAACCCACTGTGATTTTTCCCTTATTCCTTCATTCTGGGAATTTTAGCCACAGTAGATCCGGTAGATCGCTGTGCATGCGGTGTCTCCGTCCGTTGCGTAACCCAGTATAATAATACCTTGCCTAAATATCGGTTTTTCATGGAGAAGGACCATTCAAGATTTTGTTTACCCACATTTGAAATCTGGATCTCCAAATATTCAGGCAAACGGGTCAAACTTAGGATATCTGAGAATGATGCATATTAAATCAAAGAGCAATTTGTAAAACTGAAGTTACTTATTGGAATTTTAGTCTTATTGGAAATAAAGTACTGACAAAATTATCATACACAAAATGTATAATATTTATACAACCTTCGTTTTCTACCAACACATAGGTTCATTTATTTTGCACTATCCAGATATAAAATGTTAATATTGTATGCAGTTCAAAAGGTCTGATGATTATATTGCAACTCAACATTTATAACTTTTGAGGCCATTAAAAAAAAAAGAAGAAGAAAACGAATGAAATAATCGCATGTTCTCAAACATCTGACACTAGATGATCTAATTGTAAACTGAAAAAATATGTACCTGTAACAGGTTTGTTAAAAGCGCTATTCGGTTCTGAAAATGGTGTTGGTCACAGGCTGTGTTTTAATTAGGTTCAGAATTACATCTATAAGAGTTTAATTGTCTTCGATATGTGATTTACGTATCTAGAAACTCGTGCCAACTTCTGACGTTACCCGTAACGACTGCGTTGTCAAAGGTCTTCCTTCCGCCCGCGCTAATGCTTACACTAGCGATTAGAGTTCTTTGTGAATGTAGTTAAACCCTAATCATGAAATAACAATGAATACTGACTTTTTTGCTTTTTTTATTATCTTTTATTTTTTTTTTATAAAAACACAGATCCGGAATATTGTCAGGACTCCGACGCTGTATTGCACTCTTTCTTTCCCATTTTTTCCAGTTTCCTATATTTCCTTTGGTTACCTATTTATACATACAGAGACACATACACATTTAAAAAGACACAAACACCCATGCCAAAGGAGGGACTCCAACCCATGATACCCTGCGCCACGAAGCACCAAAGCAAGGAACTTTAGCGAGCGCGGCCACGGGGATCGGCTACTACGAGAAATTGGCTCTTTGGCCAAGTAATTAAACCATTCATCCCTTATATAGGCGGCCCGGGTTCAATCCCCAGGGGGCCGCATGGGAATTTATGATGCTCAAAGTGGCGTTTGGGAGGGTTTAATCCTGGTTCTCGGGTTTTCCTCACCATTCACTCCAACAATTATTCCATTATCTCTTTCCTATTAATTTATATAATCTACGTTCTCACCCTCATCTCTGGCTAAGGATCGATTCCCCGTTCCTAGTTCTTCGTTCTATGATTAAATGTTCGGCCCTTCGAGAGGCTTCTAATTCTAGACACTCACGTGAACGTCCTAGGGTATATAATTCCGCTTTATGTGGTGGGTAATTAAATTAATAAGTCAATCTTGTCGGTTGTAAAAGGAAAACTTATGAAGAGTTAGCACTCAGATCAGAACCACTTCTGGTAACCATATGGATTCAACGATCAAAGTAACATTTTCTACATAAATGTTACTTAAAATCAACATTCTGATGTGTTCCAAACTGAGACGGATTGTTGCCCAGCTGAATAAGCGCATAGCCTAAGTCTTAATTTAATAAAATGTTTAGATTAACTAGTAAGTAAGATATCATATATTTATTGTTATTTTTGATTCCTATCCATGCAAAGAGAACCGAATATCAGTTGTTTTACATAGCGATTAAGCTAAAAATAACTTCCTTTTAAGAAATTTAAGTAGTTTGAAGTTGAAACCAATAACCAAGAATTTCTCTGAATTTGATAACCTTATAAAATGTATATGATATAAATTATGTGTTTTAACGAGATCTATGTTTTTGTGTATTATTTTTTTTTTACTTCTTACGTTTACCAGTTATACAAAGGTCATCCAAAATGAAGAGGTATTCAGAGGCTCAGCCCAGAACATTCAAGATTTATATTTAAATTGTCATGAAAATATCTTATAATAGAACACAAATGGTGTTTAAACCAAAATCGTTAGAGCCATTTTTGAGAAAATAATATCGAAATATGTTCCACGTAAGGGGTATTTGGGAAAGGGGGAATTATCCTGAAAATCTTGGTGTCGTATTCCCGGAAGATGCTGAGCTTAAATCCCAAGTTTGTTATGTAACCTACTTTCGTTTTTTTAAGTTATACTGTTCACAGACACATACAAGAACCTTTATCTAAAAATGTTTTGTTTGGATTCGTGGGTCCTCAAAATATACATTTCCGGTAACATCTTGGTTTCTAATTTTTGCGTGGAATACAATGCTATTCAATATACTATGTGCATTATACACATGTGCTGGAGAAAGTGAAAAACCTGAGATACAACTATATTAGAACAATATTTAAGTTAGTGTATTATAAGTGCAAACTCTGGTATACAAAAATGATGAACCGAAAATGAGAAAAATGCATTTATTCCAGCGCTATAACTCAGTATGGTGGCAGGAAACCGTTATTATCTTCACTATCAATTGTAGCACTCTGTGGCCAGATACTGAGGAACCTCGGGTAGATTCACTCCAGAATGTCTTAAGTACCTTGAGCTTGAAATTTTGCTTTCTCAACTGGAACTGGTCTTTCTTACATTAACGCAGGTATGTCTTCTTTAAGAAACACTTGTACACTAGTTTTATATATGTTTTTATCAATAACATCATGGCCCCCCATTTCCCATTGTTAGCTCCTAAAATAATTGTTCTTGGGTGTTCTTGAGAAAACTTAGATCATGCAGCAGGATAAGCATTATTGCAGCTTTATATTTTACTATTAGGAACATGATACTCCTACTACCTCCGTTAGCTTTCATTATGAACAATCACAGAATCCTTTGTAACCACAGAACAGCTATTTTGTCTATTTGCCAAAAACATGTCAATAATGGACCATAATAAATCACTATTTGGTAATGTATACCAAAAATGCTGTGACAGAACATTAAATGGTTAAAAAGACAGAACATCTCATCAGGAATTCAGGATTCGAGCATTCTTCCATAGATTTCATGGAGATTGTTCATTTTTCCATTTCATTCCATTTTCTTCCGTTCATGCCTTAGATTATGATGACTAGGCTTCGGACACGAAATAAGTGTACAATTCTGTAATAAAGATAATTTTGTACAACAAAGTATAAATGGCATGAACAAAATACGATAAGCCTGTATTATAATTAGTTTTTTATGCTATTTACATGCGTGGACACCTATTACAATGGATTACAATATATTTTCTGAATTTATCAAAATCAAAGCGTCTTCTATCGCACTTCGTACCTTCAAAAGAGGTTGTACTGGTCGCTTGCTTAGAGTGAGTGACCGGCAGCGCTTGTGGAGGGGAAGGTCCCAGTGATACCCTGTATGCAACCAACTATTTTCAAACCAAAGTGCAACCGAATTGTAACCATATCTGAAGCCTAATGATCACCTTTGGACGCCAAACTTCATTTCAGAATGTCTACTCAGAAATCTAAACAAGCTAGCACCATAAAACTCCTTTTATAATATATACTTTGGTCGTTTTTCTTTCTCTAACACGCATGTGCAGTATATGTAGTAGATAGAGACATTTTACCGAAAATATATGTTTTGAGTCTCAAGGAATCCACATTTTTTTTTTTAGAAAAAAGATCGGTTTTTGTGTCTATCTGTGTGAGCCTTTGGCAGCACAATACAAAAACTAAATGTCCGTTAAATATCAAACTTAGTATATAAGTTTGGTATCGTATGGGATGCGACACGATGATTTTCAAGAAAATCCTGTCACTCCAAATTAAACTTGACATGTAAAATTTTAGATAGTTTTGATTTTCTCTTAATTTTTTCTAACTATTTTGGTTAAAATATTGTATACTAAGGATAGTGCATATGTAATGATGCTAAAAACAAATAGAAGAGATGAATATTTTACGATATGAGTAGAAGATTTTGTTTTCCATTTGACAACTTGGTTCTTCTAACGCGTGATACTGCTTTAAAATGTTTAATGAAATGAAGGAAAAATTACTTAGACCATGGAACATTTTCTACAAATCCACGATTTTTTCTAAACATTTTATATACTCTCCTTACTTATTATGAATAAATGCTTTATCGGGTGGTATATTGTCTCCAGACATTCTAAAGCAATAGATCGATACGAATGATATGGAGACGGATTAACTCTTTGTACAATAATGAATTCACCCCTTGACCGTATAATTTTAGACTTTGAACTGACTTCAAATGTTGCCACGAAGATGTCATTTCCGTCCATGCTCACTGCTGTCAGTTTAATTAGCATAAAAATACTACGGTTAAATTTTTGGTTTAGGAGGCAGTAGGCGTTTGGGTAAAGTTGTTAATTTTTTGTTATTTTGTCTGTTTTTTATTTTATTGTTTTTTTTTCTTTCTTTCTGTGGGTGGTTATCTGACTTCGACAGATACCGAAGAAACATTTTGGACATGATAAACGTTTTACTGCAAGTGGAGATAGTCGACATTTTGAAGCCTTCGTAGAGAAAGACGGGTAACTTACTCCCGAGCCGTGTTTTTCAAATCTTTCATACTCCTCGCACTCACACCAAGAAATGTGTAACGCGTGCGGCTCGCATTCGTACGTCCAGGAGTCGAACCCCGACAATCTTCTTTTTGACTCGTGTGTTTTTTCACGATTTCCATGTATCGGCAGGTATGTTTGTGGTGGCTCATGTTTTATAACAATATTCCTGTCCATCATTATTGTCCTCTGTGATCTGGGTGATGTCTTGATTCCCAACGTCGTGGGTTCAAACACGGCGGAGGGCGATTGCTTATCTTCGAGCGCAAATATCTGAAACTGAATTTTATTTATGGGCACTCTTTAACTACTATGGTGGTTCTCAGCATTTCATTTTATGTTGGGCGTGAAAAAGCGCTTCCTTTTTCTCAAAGCCTCTTTATTAGACTTGAAGTTCTTTTACCTACCGTAAATATACTGCACGTGACCACCCCCTTTACTTACTTTCCGAAGGAAGCCGTGCTAAGGATTTTTACGTCCGAAACAATCCATCACCCTCGGTTCAGTTTTGAACCCGACCTCGAGAACCAGAGGCTAGCATATTACACCTAGACAACGGAGCAGGACTTCGGAAGGGAAGTAAAATCGGTGGTCTCGTGTCGTAGGTTTACGGCACGTAAAAGAACCTCATGCCTGATAAAGAGGCATCTGAGCATACTTAAATGGTCTTTCACGTCAAATATAGAATGGAGTACTGAAAACCTTAGCCGTTAAAGAACGTCCATAAACAAAAGGAGCTCTACTTATTTATTTATTTCTTTATTAATCATTATTTCCCAAACCATCACTTCCTTGCCAGCGTTTTCACGATTGTAGGACAAGCGACGGTTTTCTTTAGCCCGGGGTTCTGTCCAAGTGGGTGGAAGAGAGTTCGGTCTTAAAACGTTAGGGACCCCGTCCATGATTGCGCCCGTCGTCATCCGGATCTGGTTGCCTTTTTGGGTATCTCCTCTCATCCCTTCTTCGCAGGGGTCAAGCGAGACTCAGAAAGAGCCAAGAACTATACGAGCTATACTCTGCTCGGGTTGCGGCAGCCTTTTCTGTTCCTCTGCACCTTTATCTTTTATTCCACCTATTGCTAATGGAATTAAATATTTGTACAAGCATCTAGGCATATTTGTATAGTCTAATACATCAATCCACATAGTCAAGGTGTGTTAATTACATTTCAAATTGCAAATTGAAATTACAAATTTTGCACAGAAGCCTGTTGAGAAGAAGGCAGAAAATGAAATGGGCATATACCTAATCGTAATAATCAGGAGTGCGATAGAAAAATCTTATCCGTGTCCGCAAACCATAGTTTATGGCACCAAATTTTTATTTAGAGTTACTGATAATTAAGGACGCTTATAGAGTACAAAAATATTTAATTTTATTGCACTTTTACATGCAGACGCAAGGAGCACGTGCTCTCCGAATTGTTTGATCAATAGAGAAGACAAAACAGGGTGGCGGGTAGCTTCACTACAATGTTTCACCCAAGAATATTCCCGAGATCAATATGTGGGAGGGAAGAAAGAGACATGGAACAATCTTGGGTCGCTGATTGAAGAAGTGAATTTCATGAGTGTTTACTTTTATTTGTTGCGTAGAATAAACGTCGCTAAGAAGTACAGCAGTGTAAATAGCTTATTATAACTTATCAGCACGAATGGTTTCGAGGAAGTAACATACACAAAGATTTGTATTCATTTTTATGCATCCTCCACATAAACCACAGATGGGTCTTACGCTCGTGAATACTGAAAGGAATATTTACAAGAATAATATTATACACTAAACAGAAGACAGCACAGTAATATACTATTAACTTGTTATTGTTTCGTAATACGCAGCACACTTTGTGGTACTAAAAAAATGGTGGTTATAGAGTGTCTTATTTTACGACCAGTGTCGTCATATTTAAAAACTGTATTTTTCAGGCTGTTTCGCCAACTTCTACGCTCAGCATTTTCAGTGGCAGTCACTGTGGCATTTACCTCCTACAGTGATTGCCACTGAAGATGCTGACTATAGCCGGTAAAATGTCTGGTTTAGAATTTAACATATGACCACGGCCAAACATCCCGAAAAATACAGTTTTTAAATAAGTAGTATAAGTTGTATTCCTATAACATTGGAACAAAGTTGGTCTTGAGATGATTGCTGATTCAGAAGTTATTGCACGAGTCACTTCTGATATTTAAGACTCCTTACTACGCATACCTCAGAAGTGTGGAACGCTTTCAAGCAATTTAAAGCACTCAGTGTATCATCTCGGAGCAGTTTTGTCAATCTGTTGAAACGAAACATAACCGATGCAAATCTAAAGAAATGGCTATAAACAGATGATCACGCATTATTTCGGAATATTTAAGAGGGATACTCCAAAACCATTATGCTACTGCAGTATCATATTAATTATGTAAGATTTAATAAATTGCTGTCAATGTCTTTATTGATTTAACCTTAGCGTCGCTACCATTAGTGTTGCAAAATTTAATGTGTTCACGGTAGCGTTATACACGTGGCGAGTTGAGTCCGCTCCTCCTTGCTATTTACATTAAGATCATTCTATTATGAGACAGAATATAGTCGTAAGCAGACAGCGAGTTTACAGACGCCGTCCTTGTCTCTAACGTGAAGCGTCCTGTTGCAATTTTTCAGACGATACCGTCTGCGCTCTCTGCTGAGAACTGTATGTGGAGACCAGTGGACCTTTTTTTTTTTTTTTGGAAGTTGTAACACCATAGGCGATGACACTGGTGATACATGAATGATGATGGAGCACCGGTGGAATGCTATGGCGGGGGAAACCGGAGAACCAGAGAAAAGCCGCGCCGCTTTGTCCATCAAAAATCTCATGTGCGGTCGCTTGGATTTGAACCTGGGCCGTCTAGATGAGAGACGAGTGGTGTAACCACTCGGCCACAGCGCGCCCTCAACCATGGACTGACGTGGAAAGTAGAACTTAGTCCTTTCTTCATGTTTTTTTATATGCGCATTCAAAGACTTTTCGGTGTTTATTTTGGTGTTCTTTTTATTAAAAACGTCTGCTTGTCTTCTTTATATTCCTATAATGTTTACTAGTTGTATGTAATGGTCCATTTGTACTCCTGGTGGCTTAACTTAGTAAGTAGACTTCGATTCTGCATTCTCAAGAATTGGAATTACTTTAATGGTCCTATTATATAATAACACTGAAATGGTACAAAGAAACGCATTTTTTCTTTGGTTTTTCTTGGAATTGGGAGTATAATTCTTGCTAAGCTTCTGATATCTTCAAATATACTCGAAAATGAAATTTTTTCTTCATTGACTTAAGTATTTTATCCATTCGATGAAAATTATATCAAATCTTGTTAATTTCGCGCTGCTCATTTCTTGTGGTGAATATGACATCCTTGGCAACACCTAGTGACATGTGGCATAAAAATGTAAATCAACGGTACCTCATTCAGAAGGGAAGTAAGGTGGAGAGAATCCGGAAATATATTAATTTACTTTCGATTTATATAGTGCGCAACGTACAGAGGTTGAATAAAGATAAGTAAAGATAGACAAAAATATATATGAGCACAAAGACAGATGTGAAAAACATAAGAGCACTGCTTCCCATTCATTTGTTATTTCATTCAATGTTAGCTGAAGTAAAAGAAAGCTCGAATCTCTTTGGTGTCTTCCATGTAGTACACATAGAAGGTAACATTTTTAAAATTAATTTGTTTTAAATTGTGTCACTGTAAATCAGTTTTTTTCATGTGCTATTAGTTTTTTGGTTAATTTTGTCGTTTGAAATGTTCTCTTCACCAATGTATATAAAGAGTAGAATCACTTAGGGCAAGGATTTTTCAAAATAATAGTCTAATTTATTTTTGTTTAGGGGATAGCCTACCTTAACAACAAGAGAAAAATGTGCACTGTATAAACCTCAGGTGCAGTGATGTACAGTTAAAAATTAGTTTCCCGCAAAAATAATTTTATATAAAAATAAAAAGAACACGGTACTGCTCCACAATTTGCAAGAGAGCGAACCCCCATTGGCCTTTTCCAGCCTTTTAAGGATTGGGGGGAGGGGGAGTCGAGTCTTTCGCTTTTGATTAAATAAAAGCAATCTTTTTTGATATTTCATATTTACTTTAGTCTCACGTGCCTCAAGCAAGAAGAAATATATTCAAATTAAACAATGCTATTTGTTTTAAAATATTCAAATAGTTAGGTGGAAACATTGTCATTTTCGATTAACATTTCCTTTCAAATGTTGACATATTCGATGCATTAAAAATACTTTAAACGGTTCCACTGTGCCTAATACCGGAACAAATAGCTTAAAGATTATGTTGGCTATTCTTATTTTTGATGTAAATTTTAATGAAAAAGTACAGTTTTATTACAATGCTAATTGGTACAATGCTCAATGTCGATTCATAATTGTAGTAAAAAGGAAAACAAGGAATCAGATTTTGTATCTAATATATGCACATATATACACACACACATATTTTCATAACATTAACTTTTTTAAGAACAATTAGCACAGTATTTAAGTAGCATAAATTTCTTAGATAATGGTATTAGAACACGTAGAAGTATAATACAAAGGACGGCGGATAATGCAGAAAACTTTAACAAATGTGTATTGTGAAATTCACGGCTAAGTAAAATGTGAACGTCAGTTTGCGAAACCGGATGTTCGTAAGATTTAGATCTGCGACACAGAAATGATAATTGTTTTAAATGAAATAATATAAAGAATATTTTTCTACATAAAGTATCATTCTGCAAAAATTATAAAATAAGGTCTATAATATGCCATATATTTAATTTATATCAATGTATCATTCAGAAACTTTATTACTAGTGATTAGACAAGTATAATAGGTGAAAACAACAATAGGTGTGAGATGGGAGAAAGTGTTTTGTATTTCCATATATAGAGCGTCCCGGAGAATGTATTTGTAATGACACAAAGAAATCGTATCAATCGAGGCCACAAAAAGGGAATAATATTGCAATAAAAATGTTAAATTAAAAGCCAGAATACGAAGCAGGTGTACTAACAGAGATATCACGTGGTTCCGTATTAAGTAATTTACCTAAACTTGTAGCAAAGCACTAATACCAACGCAGCCACACAAGGTTCTTCAACAAGAAGCAACATCCACTCGGACCAATACCAAGCAGCCTTCCAAACCTGCTGCACTTAGCTCAAAAACGTGATACCACCTCCATCATCTTATAGCACCCAAGCGGTCTGTAAGCAGCTAGAATACACAACCAAGACCATGCTTTATCTAGTTTAATTATTTCTCTACCCTGTCTTCTCACAGTATCTACTGCTGTGTATTTACTCATGCCGGTCGCCGTGGCCGTGCTCTCTAAAATGCCTAGCTTTAGTGCCTCGTGACGCAGGGGGTCGCGGGTTCGAGTCCCGACTTGTGTATGGGTGTTCGTGTGTTTCTAAACGTGTATTTGTAAGAAAAACGGAATCGGAAAACAAAGGAAATGCAGGAAAAATGGTAAAAAAAAAAAAAAAAAATAATACAGTGCCAGAGTCCCAACAGGAACTGTATTTTTATTTTAAAAAAACAAAGTTTAGCTACCTGAAATCAATATAGATCGCAATTTTTTGGTTTCTCATATTGTTTGGAATATTTTGAGCATTACGTTGCTAACGAGTGGTCACATTCCGGCTGAAAGATGTGTTAAATCTATGCCGCCTCTGTACCTAATATATGAAAATACAGAAGTAAAAATGAGTTTCGTTATATGCAATATCTTGTAATATATGGAGGATCACCTATTTAGTTAACGGATAAAGAAGGTTATATTAACTTAAATAAATATGTATATACACACATACACACACAAACACCTACACACAAGCTGTAAGGGTGTAAGCAGAGATACTAATGCTGGTAAATAGGATCAATGAAACGAACAGCATTGCATCAATTCTTGTTGCATATTCCACTTATTTTACTTATTAAGAGTAGTATGTCTTCAGGTCAGTTAGTACCTGCAAGTAGGCGTGGCACACAAACACATATGCGTTTATTTTCCTTGAGACCGCAGGGCGGAAGGGATAACCCTGAGTGGACGGTCCTCGCTATAACGAATGTTCTTTGAGAACTGAGTTTGAATACCTTCTGTAAGGGCTATGATCCACACTACCTAGGTCACGTATTGAGGCGTGAAAGTGAGTAAACAAAACGGATAATCTTTACTGACTGGCGTTGTTCATTTACGGCGCAATTAAGACCATGCAAAAACTGTTAGACGGAGAGAGAGAGGAAAACTAACAGACTGAGCTGGACACATATTAAGTTACCATTTATCAGAACATCTGTATCCATACCTTAACATCCTGGACATATCTGCGTAATAATTATGCGCGAAGAATATGACTGTAAAAAGCGAAATTTTTGGTTATTATATTAAAAGGATTTTCTAACTAAAAACTGAATATTCTTTGAGTTTAACAAGAAAGATGACTGTAAAATCCTCAAAATTTAAATTAAAATATGACCTTTCTTGTAGATTAGATATCTTTCCTCGACTCTCTTTGTTTATATGATTAAGTAATGTACATCGTTACGTTTTTAAATGCTTAAAATGAATTTCAGTGTATTCAGCTGCACCATTCTAAAGCAATTAAGCTGTCTTTTATTTAGCGTCACAAATTAAGTATCATTGTTTCGTTAGTTTACATTAGTATTCATCGTTAACCGCTGCAACCGCTTAAAACACAACAAACATCACTTAATTGTGATCCTCTATATTTAACCTTAATTAATTACTTGCGTTAAATTACAATACAGAAGTAAATGTCCAGTAAATGCATATGTTAAGATAAACCTTGGTGGAGAAATGAAATATTTCTGGTAGACACTTTATAGGTATACTCGGCTATAAGTAATATACAATAAGAATAAGCAAACAAACAAATAAATAAATAAATAAATAAATAAGGGATATATTATGTAACTCATTCCTTAAAATAGCAATACAGAAAAATAACAGTAATACTACACGACTTTATTGTAGTAACTTAAAAGCTTGTATAATTTTAGATTGGAACCTTAATGTGATATCTTAGTATTAATTGGAACTAAGGGATATTGCTTTAATAAATTAATTGTTTAATTTATAATTTTGTGCAAAATTATACAAAAGTAGGGGATAGCTCTCCTCTCCGCATTCCAATATCAACTGAAGCAAAATGATATTTATTTCCTCTGAAACCTGTAAGTGTTTAATGCTTCTTGTTCATTTCCCTGCAAGTTTATACATCGTATGATATTTATAATTCTATTTTATAAGAACTAAGACATATTTCAACTTCCAAGTCTTTATTGTATGAATAATACTGTTTAAAGGATTTGATTTTTTCTTAACATCCATAAACTGGTTGGTCAAATAGAGAGATGTATACATTTGGTATAATTATGCTCAAATGTCTCCACATCCATAGAGCTAAAATTTATTGGGCATTCGTCTACTCAGAATAAGCGAAAACAACTTTATTCGTGCAACTTACCCTAAGCAAGATTCGAACTTGCGACCTCTTAAATGTGAGGCAGACACACTAACCCCACACTACCGAGGCGGATCAGTTGGTTTTGTTTTCTCAATGATATACATACCTTGAATTTTAATAAATGGGCAGTTCTACCTTTGAAGGAGACAAACCTGTGAAAAAGTCAAATTTAATGTTTTTTTAAGCAAATAACCTTTATTTTTATCATATACCTATATTGTTATGTGTAACTAATTCCAAAATATTGAGATAAATGCATCAAGTATTTTGTTTAAAAAAACATTTTTGTTTTTATAAGTATTCCATTACAAAAAAGTTGTAACAAAGCTTGGTATTGACATTCCAGGAATATTATCGTAACCCCTCGTGAAAATATAACTTGCACCATGGTTTTCTGAACAAACAGGAGGGGGATCCAACAGGACGCTACTAGCTTGGCAGCAAAGCATTGGTACTGGGTCGAAATGTGTTTAACGTTTAACGCCCTCTTTTACTACTTACGGCACCGTATGGGATTGAAATAGAACCTTAAGTTTAGACATAAGGAAATACAAGTTTTTATATAACTTCCAAAAGAAACAAACAACTTTCATGGTGAATGGGTTCCTTGTGGTCTGGAACAATGCAGCAGGCTACCAGCCAACTTATATGGAATCACCAACACTTGCTCTTAATAGTGTTGTTTTCTAAAGATGTGGGTCAAAAGAGCAGGGCCGCCCCACTCTCCACGGAAGTTATAAAAGATGTTGCCAACTTAACAAACCTAACACCGGCAACAAGTCCGCCAACCCGCGATTATTCTAAATATAACAAGGTTACCAATATACCCAATACAAATGCTACAATATCAATTTAACAAAGTTATCAGATGAGTTTCAAATTAATTAATATTACTGCAGGAAAATGTATGACAAATTATTGCTTCATACCTTTTCCATTATTTTAGTGGATTAATTAATTTTATCTAAATAAACCGCTAATTTTACTCACCTAAAAATTCATTCGATAATTTTTATTTATTGTGGTATTAAGAAAAATCAAACTAATTGGTTGAAGTATGTGCCGCAAGAAGCATTTTGAATATTACATGAATTGGAAAATGTATTCAGAGAAACATGGCTTTTAATATTTGAAGCGTCATTTGTTGCAATTATACTTCCATTTAAAAGGTCACACCACAAGTATTTCAATTATAAACGGCCGCAAATAACTTTGGCATTTTAATCTACAGGGACCACCTAAAATCAATATTTTCAAGAATGTTGGTCAATTTTAAAGGTTGGTTCCTTTAAAAACTACAACATTGTTGCGATAGAGGGTAGATACTCTGAGTCACGGTACATTCCTCCTTGAGTAACCCGCGGGTCGCCCATGCGACATCTAGTAAATACATGTAATTATTTGAAGGTAAAATTCAAATATATGTAAATGCTTATTCGGGTATCGCGTAACAGTTTGGCTTGGCGTAAGGTAATTTAATGTGTTGTGTCACTAGACTGGCATAGGTAGCAGTAAAGAGCAATTAAAGAGCTACTCCCTGCAGTAGCCACCCCGCGATATTTAGCCCGAGGCAGGTGGTAAGACGAGCCGTAACGCAAGCAGCATCCACCGCCTTTGCGATGCTAATTGCGCCATGGGTCTATATTGACTGTTCATCCTACACCACATATATACCAAGCCAGGTAGCTCAGGCGTTTCGTCTGGGACTGGTATTCGGAAAGTCGTTGGATAGGTTCCTCAGGACCGATCTCTCTCACCCATGGGCTTTTTCTGAGGTTCTTCCGGGTAACTAGGAACTTACTGTCCTTTCAGTTTGTTCTTTTTCTTTTTTTTTTTTTTTACTTTCTCCATACATAGTGTATAGAGAAAGTATTGCACTCCACCAAAAATTCGATACCGAGATTTCACCGGAAATATATGTTTTAGGGTCCCCAATATCCAAAAAAAGCATTTTCACAAAAAGGTCCGTGTGTGTGTGTGTATGTGTGTCCGTGTGTCTGTGAACACGATAACTCAAAAAAGAAAAGTCAGTAAAATACCAAACTTGGTATTTAAGTTTAGTATCTTCCAGGAATGCGACACGAAGATTTTGAGAAAAGTCCCCCCCCAACTACCATTTACATGGAACTTTTTTCGAAAATTTTGATTTTCTCAAAAATAGCTCTAACAATTTTGATTAAAATTTCGGATATTAAACATATTTACCTGTCAAATGAAATGTATATCTTGAATTTTCTGGGAATAGCCTGTGAAGAGTGGTTTATTCTGGATGAACTTTACTAAATTTTGAATGACTGCTAAACCGTAAGAGATGGACGAAAACTTACTCCACAAAAAATGTAGAGCACTTTAAAACACACAATTTATGTTATATACATTTTTTCGTGGAGTTCGTCGTTTTTGTGACATTCCTTATTTTTGGTTTCTGCTATGAAAAACGTATAATTTTCTCATACAGGAACTTGTCAACTCCTATCCATACAAACAAAGGAACTTCATTGACATAGCAACCAGCTTTTGACTATCACTTTAACCTACGGTTGACCCTTATTTCGCTTATACTTACAAGGAAGCGAGTAATAAGACTATTTCTGCTAATTTTTTCTGATTAGCATAAAGTAAATAGAAGTATAAGCTTTTTAAGAATTATTTGTTGCAGGGATATGGAGAAAGTCATGTGAATGGTACACATCAGATTTTTTTTGTATAATCCTTTAGTATAACTGGCGCAAGAGATCTGGACATGTGAAAATCTTATTGAGAGCTAGGAAGCGAGTTGTACTTTCAGATAAGCAGTTCACCAGTCGATTCATGCATGCTGGAAGAGTGCCTGTCAAATATCCGTCACCTCTTATGCACCTGCATCATAGGGCGCTGCACAGATAAACAAGTGTTTTCATATGTATATTCAGATCTACAAAACATCTATACAAATGGCCTACTATATAAACAATGCCAATCGTCTGCCTAGAATTCTTCCACACCTGAAAGTTCGTCTTTGCTCACGTCATTGTCATCGTCAATGTTATCGCTACTTTCTGCACCATTATCCTGGATTAGAATTCTTTTTGATTTTCTAAAATTCTTTCTAATGATTTTCCATGTTCCCAACATGTCGACATAAATTTTTCCATTCTGGCCTGCCAATTTCTGCAATTCGCTGGCGACACAACTGTTTCACATCTTTTAATTTAAAAGTGTTATATTAAGTTTTATTTTTCTTTCTTTCTTTCTTTCTTTCTTATCTTTGAGAACCCCGGAGAGCTCAGTGAAATATCAGTTACCTTGGCTACTCTTTCATTCATTTTCTACAGGCTTTTGAAGAACTCGATGAACATACATTTTCTTCCTTCATCTCTGCCTCCTGTTTCATGAACTCAAGAACATTTGCAATTATTTCTCTCCTCTGACTAAGTAATAACTTGCCACTTAACTTTGAAAACGTAGGAGCCATGGTTAAAAAAAATAAAATAAACACTATTTACCGCCCACTATGAATACAAACATAGGCGAAACACTTTCGATACAGGCTGTACGAAGTTTTCTCGCTGTGACTTTGAGTAAGCAAAGTATCATATCAAAAACTCCGAAAAGCTAGGCTCGGTAGCTGGATTGGCGGTCAGGGTCACGATTCCAGAAGTTTTGCTATTGGTTAGTATTAATATTTTTTGAAGTATGATACGTTTATAATTCCTATAATTATGGTTTACAGTAATTTAAAGTTAATAGAATTCACAATTTGTAAAAGTCCTTTCTAAAGGTTTAACCATTTTCTTCTTCTGTATTGGCCACTTTCCACCTTTCGAAGTTATATTTTTTGAAAATGTTTCTCTTCTTCTTTTCAACTTGATAAACTGATCAAGAGTATGTTATACTGTCTGATGCCCATTATTACAGGGACACGTTGGGCTGTCTGTTATCTTAAATCGGTGCTAATATGTTCGCAGTTTTCCATGTCCAGTTAATGTACTTGGTAGTGAGATATATTTTAATTCTAATTCTTTCTTTAGCCAAGGGAAAAATGATTTCTTTAACTGTCCGCTTGAGCTGTTCTCTAGCATCTATTCGTGCTAGCTTCTCTAAGCTGTTTTCTAATTTGACTTTTAGGAATTTTGTTGTATGAAATTCGAAGATTGGTGTCTCGGGCAGCTTTTTTAGCCAATCTGTCCGCAAGTTCATTTCCATGGTGGCCAGTATGTGCTTGAATCCATGCAAAATCAATGGACAAGTTTTCGCTTTCTATTGATCGTAGCTCCTTTCTGATCTGGTCTATGATGCAAGCCTATAAGTGTCGGTGAGGACTGTGGCAAAGGCGCCAATCCGTGAAGGTGACTGCGCTCTGGAAGTATAGCTTTTGGCGGCGCGACTCCGGTGGTCTATCTGGGACTGAGTCACGAGTTTCTGGCGCTTCCCATGTCGAGATGAAGAACTGCTTATAAAATGTTAGGGACCCTCCAATACTGCCCCTCCCTGTACGGATGTCGGCCGCCCTCTGAAATTACACTGATCTTATCCTTATTTCAGGGATCTGACGTATAATCAGCACAGCTACAGTGTGGCATACCCCTCCGTAACGTACACACACACACACACACACACACACACATTCACATAAATAGAATATGCTTTAACAACTTAGTATAGAATAATGTAAGTGGCAAGAATTATTCGTCATATAAGTCCATTCAAAAATATCATACTCTATCATTAAGAGCCGCACCAGGTTCCTATTCAATTTACATACCTTTTACTTTTTCTGGCAAGTATGTGCAATGTACATGGGTACAGAAGGTATTGTACTCCACCCAAAAATGCGATACTGAGGTTTGTACGAGAAATATTTTAATGCCCCCTATATAAAACAAATTACAAAAAGGTCCGTGTGTGTATATGTGTCTGTATCAGCGGATAGCACAACCCAAAAACAAAAGTCGGTTACATACTAAACTTGGTATTTAAGTTCAGTACTTCTAAGAGCGACTCAAAGACTTTCAGGAAAACTTCCCCAATTCAAACTACCACTTACATGGAAGATTTTTCGAAGATATTCTAAAAACTGGCTATAACGATTTTTATTAAAATGCTGTACATTAAAGATGTTTACATGACAATTAAAATGTGTATCCTGCATTTCTTGAAATACCTCCTGAAGTCCTGTTTATTCTTAATTTCTCATGCATAACTGGTAAACCGTAAGAGATAAACAAAAACTTACTACGCAAAAATAAGATTTTGTTAAAACACACAATTTAAGTCATAAACCGTTTTTCTTTGTAGAGATAACCATTTATAAGATATCCTCTGGTGTTAGCTTTATCTTATGTATTTAAACTCTTCTCCAATGGGAAATCTTCATCCATTTCATATCTCTTTTGTTTTACTCCTGGTCATGCAAAGAAAACCAAACTTGAATGATCGCCTGCGGTGCCATGTTAGTAAAAGCGGGTCTTAAACAATATCAAACATACCTTGAATGGCAATCGCATAGTGACTACTTTAACAGATTTGTCACCCTAACCTAGTGTATTCCCATGTATGCCTTCTATGTATAAGGAACTAATTAAAAAGATCATTTCTGGTAAAGTTTATCCAGCTAGAATGATGTAGATGAAAGAATAATCTTTTGTCAGAATAGTTTGTTTGCGGAAGAAATGGAGAAAGTCATGTGAATGGAACGCATCAGATACTTTGTTAAAGTATACATTTATACATAGGTTCCCGAAAACTTCTGTTGAACTAGCACCTACCATAATGAATCCATCTTTAGAATGAGTTAAGCTATATTCTGGAACTAAATGGCAAAGACGGGATTTTGGAGGAAATTAACCTTTTGTTGGATATTGAATGTAGAGTACATATAATTCGTTATATTTTATATATTTATATCATGATATTGATCTTGTCTACATTTCACTACAAAACTCTTACGCTAAAACATTAGTGTCATTTATTACTGTAATTTCTTTCAGGTCACCACATACAATTTCACTATTATATCCAAAAAATATTTATCTTTATTATTCAATCAGTACAATATTTTTTTCTGATCATAATACTTCCATTTTCTTTGGTCGTAAATTTTCTCAAAACATTTTACTGTACTCATTTTATAGTAATATTGTATGATGACCAGTAATTTTGATCGCCTGTAAAAAAAAAACACCTGTAACTTTTAAACTAATGTGAACCATACTGAGTGGAACAAATAACCATTTTAGGAATATAAAAAGCAGAAACAAAAATAACTGGTGCCTCGTTTGAGAAAGGGCACACTTCCATGGCCAAGTTTTTAAACTTTTAAATTAAGTTCGAGGTTGGAAAACAAGCAAACTTTGAAAAATGTTCTCAAATGTAGTTCCTATAAAACAACATGTCAAAAATGTTGTAGAAGTGGTTAATATGGTTTCAAATGCAAAAATGGACTAGAAACCTATTTTATGGTGTAGGGTAATCCTAAACAGCCGTAAAAGAATTTGTTGTTATTAAACTTTAATTGGTTTTTCCCACAAAGTACAACATTTGCATTTCTGGGTATACTTTCTCAATTGAATTCTTAACAAATAAAAAATAAATTTTACCATGTGTGTAACAGGAGACGATAAAATAAAGCTGCGCACCAGTCTTTGATATCTTGATTCATGAACTTAAAATTATTTTTTCTTTTACAATTTCAGGAAAATGTGTTTTATTCTCCTTAAAACATTGAAAATTTGATAATTCCATACATATAAAGGATTTTAAAAACCAACGTGCAGATCTATTACTAATTACCTCAATTATAAGCAACCAAATTTTCAATGACATAGATCAAAGTTTAATTTCAAAAAGTGCCCAAATTTATATCACATTTGAAAAATTAAAAATGTATATTTTGAAGAGTTCTGAAAGAAGGACGTTGAAAATTTGCCCTGTGGGGCCTAATGTCATATTTCAAAAATGTCATCACATTCTGCTTAATGGATTAAAAGTGCGATTTAGCAAGAGTGTCCTTTTAAAACAAAGTAGTTGATATATACAAACGGAAAATAATAGGTTACAATCAGTTATAAACACGTGTACACTAAAAATGGAGTTTTGCAGTCACTTCAATAAATAACTTGATAATTGAAGGCGTATGCAGAAAAGAGTTTTATTCTCAGTTGCTTAAAACTTATAAAAATAGAGTTCTATACACACACATACACACACTGATATATAAAACGAAATACTAGTTGAAACTTTGTTATGTTTTATTAAGCTTCACCTCAAATTTACTTTTTATCTAAGTGCAAAATATTTTAATTTAGTTTGTATTGTACTCATGATCACAGCAATAATACGATTAATATTCCTATCTATACTTTGATTATTATTAACACAAAAACTTGTTTGCATATTAATATAGATCTATTACATTAGTGCTTTTTAAAAAGTAATTATAAAAGCTGCGCTTGAAAACTTATGAATCTATATCCTATATCTCCTATTTCAGATACTCGACCAAAATTAGTGACCCTTCTTCATTACCATCATTACTTCCCCACACACAGATGAAAGACTTCTGCATTATTCATGAAAAATTGAAGACACATAACTGAGCAGTTGTAGTACATCCTATTGTTATGGCGGAGCTATGGACCTTGAATTTTCATATTTATATGGTAAGGACACTGTTAGCAAGAAAGAAAGCCATTATATTTTCTTAATAAATATTTTGTAATTAGACCAGCATTAAATTGTTAATGTTTTCCAAAACAAGAGATGGCAGCACTAATCAGGAACCTTTTGGTTTTGCGGATTACACCGTTTATACGAATGTGCTTTATATTCAATTGTGGCACAAAACCACAAGTATTAATAGCTTGTAGAGCAAGCGAAATGGACAGAGCTATGTTATTAGAAAAGATAAAACACCAAGCAAAGCTTATGCTAACACTAATGGGTTGTAACTTATTAGTAAAGTTACGAAGCGAGTGCTAGTTCCCCCGTACCTCGGCTAGAATTGGAGATTAATGTTGTGATATTCGAGTGGTATTCTATTCCGAGTATAAGCATTTTCTGATTAAATATCTAACATAAAATGTAATTCAATGGAATATACAAATTGCATTAAATAGATAAGAATACTCCATGAATTTTTGTGGTTCATACATACTGAACATGAGAACAAACACATAGTGTAAGGCACCTTTCTTATATTCCCATTATACTTCGCCCATTCATCCAAGTTGTGCATCTTTTAATATACCAGGCATCCAGGCACTTGCGTCTAAATCTGGCAAGATGTAACTTTCCATGCTGTTTGCACTACTTTAAACCTCACATGTTTTTGGTAAGGCAAACATGGGGATGTAATCAAATTACGTATTTGGAGATATGTGTTATTCTATGTTGAAACAAACTGTAACGCAATGGAGGCAAGACCACTAACCAAGAGCAATTTCCAGAAAGATCGATTGCCGATACGTTCTGAAGAGCTGAAAGCCGCCTCCATGAAACAGGGACAATCAAAAAGCGACCTTCTGCTTAGGATGTTCTAGCGTAGGCTGTCTAGCTTGGGTACGCGCCAAAATGGCAGCGAGTAACTCGCGACCTACAGGGGCCTGTCTGCAGTACGCATTACAGCTGGGAATTGAGGAAAAGTTATCGTCACAGCTGAATCAACTGTTGGAATAAACTGGCAGAAAAACCAAATATTGCGTTATGACGTTTGTCCAATGACCTATGGAAAATATGCTTCGCCTCCATCCCTGCTTCAAGGTTTCTGATTGAGTGGGGTGAGTATTCTGACTCAGGCGCGTCAAGTTGAAAGAGGCTACTCTAGTGACCTCTGGAGATAATGTAGAAATGGTGCGTAAGGCAAGCGAAAACAGCATGCACATAAATTCTAGAGTAGTTCAAAGGAAAATATCATTAGCCAGGGATCAGTGTTGCGAATATTGCTTCAAAATAAATTCCATCCCTAGCACCAACAGTTACATCAGGCTCTCTGAGAACGCGACCATCATGCCGAGTGGCACTCTCGAAATTTTTATTTCAATACGTGGAAACTGATATGGCATTTCTAAGCAATGTGCTCTTTAGTTAGGAAGTCACGTTTCACAAAACATGAACTGCGAATCGAAACAATATGCACTATTGGAGCATAAATAACCCACAAGCATGGGAGTGGCTGTGTTTTGGATGCAGTGAAGTGTCAACCTGTGGTGCGGAATTCTAGGCGATCAACTAAAAGAATCCTATTTTTCGAAGGTAAACGGTATCCTCAGTTTCTCCGAGAAGATTTGCCGCCATTATCAGAAGATGTGCCTCTGATGAAACATTTGAGACTGTGGTTTCAGTATTTGTTGTCACGAGGCCAAGAGTTATTCAGAAGGGAAAGATAAATCTTAGCCAATTATACCAAGAAGGGAAATATAAATGTACATTGAAAATGAAAAAGGAAGAAATCTTTCAAACACGTATAAATAGACGAGTTTGTGCGAGCTGGTATCAGAGTATACCGTTAGGGGTAGAGCATTGACCCGAAGGAGATGAGAGTACTCTGCCCGAGGGACACAACGGAAAAAGAGAAAACAATGCTACCGCTGGTCAGGCGACACTTTTTAGGCACTTGGCGTAGAACATCGGCAGAGCAAAGATGTGATATTTAGGGTCCGTGGAGGAGCCAAACAGGCAACATTTAGTTGTGAGGGAAATACTTATTTTAATACAGACCAGAGTACGGAATAAATCACAGCACCAAAAGTAATAAGTAATAATATTCGCGGTCGCGTAAATTATAGTGTCACAATAGAACATTTAGGAGGAATGCGTGTGTGTTCGACGGCGGAAAAAGGCAGAATTAATTGAATAAAACACTTGTATCGTACCACACCCTGAAAAGAGTTCCCATGGTTGTAAAAACCCTGATATAGGTTACCCACAAATCCACACCATTCCTAATAGCCAAATCCGACGCCCGGGAGATGAACCCGAAACCCCGTACCACCCAATGGAGCGCCTCTACATGAGTCCATAGTTGTGCGAAATTAATTACACAGAGCATACCTACGGAAAGGAATTTGGAAGCTAAATCGTTAGATCATCTGAATTTCCTCCTATGGGGTTATTTAAAGAAAAAAACTGTATGCGGAAGAAGTACAGAAATTAATCAATTAGGCTGCTGATTAGCAAATACTGCAGATACGTCACATCATACACAGTATTCGCGTCTCTATAGTGTGGGAGCAGCGGGTCGGCCTAAAGAGGTCGCGAGTTCGAATCTCATCTAGGGTGAGTTGCCCAGATAATTTTTCTTTCGAGTTTTTCCTCATCTTAAGAAGACGAATGTCAAGTAGATTTAAACTACATGGACAGCGAGATCATTTGAGCATCATTTAAGCAATTACATTCATCATGCGATATGACCAACAGGTTAAACGACGTTAAAGAAAAACAAAACAAACAAAAAAGGAAAGAAAGAAAGAAAAACTTATTTTTTAAATTAGTCGATTCTGGCATAGGTTGAAATATGTGCCAATGTATATATATGTGTGTGTATGTATATATACCTATTTTCTGCAGTATTAGGTATTGATTTTTTCTTTCTCTAATTTTTTTTTTTGCAAAGAGTTGTTGAGTGGTATGGAAAAATTCCAAATATGTCTTGTGAAACGACATTAAGTGTCTTTTTTTAGTAGCGGTTCACTTGGAAGGTAAGTAAACCCATACGTCCCATTTCCTAGATTTACGGTACGTAAAATAAACTCAAACCAGATATATGCCTCAAGAGGAAAAATTGACTCAGTTTTGTAAAGAGGCATTCAAATAGCCCTCAGGTGACTGAAAGAAGTCTAATCGATCTTGGAAGGAGATTATTCTGTTTAATTTTAAAAAGTAAACACCTTTATTTTTATTATTAAATAGTTTTTGTGTGTTAAGAACTGTAATACCTTACATATAAAAGAAGTGATAAAACTAGTGCCTGAAAAGAATTTTATTTAAAAATCAACATAAATCAAGGATTTTAACTAAAGAAAATACAAATGGATACACATTCAAAGGTCTATATGTAATGTCAGATCTATCCCAGGTGCGATGCAAAACTCATTAAATTTTCTCATGGTGATTCCTAAAAAGATAAGGAATAAAGTGTTTATCTCCTCTGAAAACTTGGTGAACTTTGGCTTACATTGTTTCTGAAATTAGCGATTCAATTATGAAAAACAATTCACGGTAGGACGTTCTTACCAGCTGCCTGAACCAGACTCCACGGTGACCTGTTATGCTCTGTAAGATATTGGGAAGTTGTAATAAGCCGCTTTCAAATGGACAGTATATGAAAAATACTACTATCCAAAGGTGTTCATCATCCTTTCGAGTAGAAGGTATTTCACGAAATTGTGCTATGTGGCTTTTTAGCCTATTCCTCCCTGCAATATTGAGATAACCATCTCCCAGTTCCTTATGGTATGCTATATCTACGCGCGACCTCAGAGGAAAAACTCTTCATTAACCAAATACTGCTAGAGCCATTCAACTGAATGAGTGAGGATACATTTGGTGGACTGAGATGAGTATGGCATTTATGGCTACTTGTTTCATTATTAATGCTCAATGTGTTCTTTGTCTACCCTTCTGTAATTTATTTGCTCATTATTTCAACATATTGTCTGACGATGACTGGAAATTTTACTAGAGATCGATGAAACTAGATTTTTGGTACATTGTAAACGAGTTTAAGCCCAATGGTGTGAAGAATTTGATACACCTTCTCCATCACAATTTACAGGTTATGAAACAGATTTCTAAGGCAGGATCTGTCGGTAATGCTCCAAAACGTAGTCTACCATTCACGTTTAAAACGCCTGAAAATGAAATGCTAGTTGCTCAGAATACTTTCCAATGTCCACAAAATCCAACAAAAGAGCAGCCATAAAACTGTACACATCACGCAAATCTTTGGGCCGTATGAGGGCACGTCTAAAGTGAAGCTGTTTCAACAGACTTAAACTGAATAATTACGTATGCCCTTACCTATACACTACAACGGTGCGTTAGTCCACCCACATCACACTTGACCTTATGATAATGAAACCAGCATCTAGATGTTTTTATTTCCTATACAAGGGACCATATTAACATTGAAAGAAATATGGTGATGATGTAAGTGTGTATGTGAGTATGTGTAACTTTTTTCATAAATTGACGGGCTTGGCCGTATAACTGGATAGGTGACATAACTAAAGCAGGCAGAAACAAGCAATTCCAAGTTTACAAAAATTACTAAATTTTCAAAATAATCACAGAGTAAAGGGCATTTGATACCACTATAAGTGCGATAAAATATAGATCGTGAGATGTTAATGTTGTGTG
Organism: Hymenopus coronatus; assembly: GCA_030762935.1. NCBI lineage: Eukaryota > Metazoa > Arthropoda > Insecta > Mantodea > Hymenopodidae > Hymenopus > Hymenopus coronatus. The sequence goes on along the minus strand of CM060900.1, from coordinate 379,065,195 downwards.
AAATATTTTTGTTACAGGTTGAACTACTTAAGTACAATAACGTGTAGTAAACTCGTTACATAATAAATCGTATACAAATACAAAATTTTCTTTCTTTTATACATAACATTATAATATTATGCCATTGATACAAAATACAAAGTTTGTCACTAAGTAATGAAAATTCGGTATCACTAAGTTGGTGCTTGTATTTTTATTCACTATCACTTGAAGTTTTATTGTTACGCCGTTTGAGTATTTCAGACTATAATAAAGCTGGTGATGAATAGGAGGAATCGTTTCAAGCATGACATGACATATTTAAGCTTCATGATATCAATATAAACAGGTTCTGTAAATTTCTCATTTGCAGGAGATTGTTTGAATGTACAAAAGTGGTTCTTGACACACTCTTAGCCGAGAGATGTTTTATATATTCAATGACTCTAGCAATAAAGACTAACCATAGTTTAATGAAAAAATACGCTCACTCTGAGCTTGTTGAACGAATATTATGTATAATGTAACCTTTTCAATGCACAATGTTGCAAAAACAGACTAACACGAGTTCCAAGTTGTAGCACGAGCTTGCTAGGTGATGATTCGCTGTAATACACGATGGTTAGTTGTGAAGATAGTTACTCTTTGCCATTTACTTCAAGATTTATATGGTGTCCATCCCTCACGGTAGAATCAATTTGTTTGCCTGACTGGAATAACATCGTTTAGAACTCAGCTTACTTTGGGGTTTTGTCCTTCGGAAGTATTTGCTGATGAATCATATTCTATGCTTACCTGAGCTCCATAGGCCTTCGTTGCAGTTCCAAAACAATGCTACGAAGTGTTCTCTCTGTGACATCGCAGACCCAAGCTGTATACCTGCTTTCTGTCTTGTACAGTTCTGACAGTGAAAAATGTAATACAAAGGTAATTTTTTAAAACTCTTAAAAATTACTTCCCTTTTTTGAAAGGAACAGAAAAACCCAAAATTTTTATGAAGAATATCACAAGGCTTCATCATAGTGCCTCATCTATAGGTAATACATTTTGATAAAATCTGAATACTTGCGTACACTGAATTGATTTTGTTTAAGTATGTAATCTGCAATACTAAATGTATTTTATCAGAGTTTCCTTTTTCAGTGTCCCTTTCTTTTGCTTTCAGTTTTTCCCTTGCAACTCTTTTACATCTGGAACACCTACTTTGGTTTGATGAGAGGTATATTAGATATCTCTCGAAAGAAGAGAAATAATGAAGCCAATTTTGCCCATCGTTTGATTACTGTTCGGGTAGTAAACATCTCAAGCCATAAAAAAGTCATTCTACGTCTGGTTCGAGGGAGAATTGCGTTTCGCTCGTTAACAGGAACAAAAGCAAAACAAAGAGAAAAAATGAGCATTATTTTGGCTTCAGTTAGACAGTCCCTGAATTCGCTGTTTAAAATACCAGATATTGTTATATATCCTCTTTCACTGCCAGCTCTCGCACGGAGATATGACTGGCACACTTACAATTTCGCTTTATACTCCAAATTCACTTTCCTTGGGGCGACCAAACGAATGTTTAATTAAAGAGGAGGGTTTCTATTATTGAATCGGCTCTATAAATGGATCACAGTTCTATTTATTTAAAGTCGGTAGCAGCACCTAGAGAATTGATAAATACCTTCTAGCAGCCGGTAATGCAGGGTTTCTTTGATACTTGGCTTGAACGCGATGCTAAACTAAAACACGATGTGAGATGGACTGTACAGAAACGAACACAACAAATCCAGATCCCGTTTAATAAAGCCTCTTCTCGTTTTAGCCATTTTAAGCAACATTTTGAGAAGCACATGAACTGAAATCATAACAAGTGAAAGTCAGTCGCAGTTGAGGGCAAAAAACATTGCTTAAGAAGCATGTCCTAGAAATACTATCTTTTCTCTCAATGAAATTAATTAGATTGCGTTTCTCTATTCAGTTGAGCATTCCTTTCTACCACTTGAATTTTAAAAACCGATATCAATTTGTGCATATTTGCGTTCTAACTACCGGTTATCAAAATTGATATAGAATTCCACTTAGTGTAATCGCCTTGGTACCGCTTTGCAATAATGTTTACTTAGGCTGTACTGTGAATTTATGATCTGCAAGTTAATCAGATTTCTAAGAAATATTAGAAGGGTGTATACACTTTAAGCAAAGAAAAACTAGTTAACATAACAAAACTGAATTCACGAAAAAGGAAAACGATTAATCTTTTACAGTTGCTCAAAAAGCTTACCATCCGCGTGAATAAACTTCTGAGTACTTTCAACTACTGACCAAGCAAACGCTGCAAATGTGTTATTGCAGCTTATGCCGTTTAAGTTTCTTCACGAAGTGATGTTCATGTAGCTGATTTTTTACGATATGCAACAACCTTAATAGTTACCCAAAAGTAGAAGTTCAACGGAGTTAGATCCGGAGAACGCGTTGGTAACTCAGTATAATCACTTTGCCCTGGAAAACTGTCTACAAGGTACACACGTAGTAAAGTGATGGTGTACCATCCTGTTAGATGTAAATGTCCTTATTTCCAGAGTGAATTTAATGCGGTTAATACTGTTGGGGGCATCATGTTCAGGTACACATGGACAGTTATGGTTGCTTGAAAATGAATTATCCACATAAACACCTAGAGGGCAACCCATGCCAAACATTAATTACAAATCAATTAACAGAATTTCCCCTCCCCCAAATGAAAATATGCTTGTTTCCACACCATTTGACATACTTATGCCGGTAATTAATTCCGTTCAACTTAAATTGTGCCGCATCGAACCAATCAACCTTCCTTACGAAGGCCTTAACCTCTTGCACCATTTTTCACTGAAGATACCGCTCGTTTAATCCATGCAAAATAGTGAGGGTGGAAACTTTCAGTTTTGCTGCTTTCAAAATATGACTACGTTGGTTCTACTAATCCCAGTCTCTCGTGCACATTGCTTTGTAGATTTCTGCTGTAATGCTCAACAATTTCCAGAACCATAGCCGAGGACGCGGGGCTTGTTAATGTGCGAGGTTTACCAGTTCTGCTGTTATGAACATCGCACATGGTACCATGAGTCTCAAATTTATCTCCAACGCAGGCAATGGTTATTCGCTTTGACGGTTCTGTTCTGTACACATGTCGCTATTGCCGCTGAACTTGAACAATATTCTGAGTTTTCCAATGCCACTTCAACAATGCTCTTCGCTGTTCAGACAATAATCTTGGCACCAATTTGTTGTACCAACGCTTCCATAATGCAATGTGAGTCACATATGTTTAGAGAATATCATACAATAATATTGAATTCATTTGTTCATTGCTACTTTAGCTGTCATGTAGTAGCACTAGGATAATGTAAGTGAGCCAAATTTGTTTCCAGAAGTTTATACTACATATTACTATTTGTTTTAGACCAGCTTTGATATACATTAAGTAGATATTGTAACATACACAGTGTGGAGGAGGACTTATCCATGTCACTGCGCATCGTTAGGAGGTAATAAGTACAGGATAGAAGTGTCCCGCGTCTGCTGAGAGGGAGGTAGGTGACCTCAGGGAGGTAGGTGACGCAGTAAGGGGCGCATTATGGGAAAATTTGGGGAACTATAAAATAAAATGTAAACACAATCCCTTAAGGGGATACCGAAGTGAAAAAAAACAACCAAAGTATTAAAGCTGCATCTTTAATTCTTTGCACTGACGTAGTCCGTAACAAAAGAAAATTTCATTCAAAGTTTCATTCGAATATATATTTTCATCCTGGATATGGAATTAATTTATTGGATTTAATTCGCTAAAATCCAAGTCTACTTTGCTCCACAGTTGTTGAGCTGAATACGTAATTTTATATTATATTCGTTAATATAGTTGTAATAAGTTATCTATTTGAAATGTTTCTATACTGGATAGTATTTCTTTCAAAATATTTTACATCACAAATTAGAAAAACTGCAAGAATAAAAGAAAACAGTGCCTAATTATACTAATCCATGAGCAATATCAAAATTAAACAAAAGTGTTATTATAAACGCTCTGCAAAACTTTGTAGATAATATTCAGGGTTCCAGCAGTATTTTTGAGGGAAGAGATACATTTTGAATACAAGAAAAATAAGAAAAATGACTGACAAGTTTGACACATAGAGTTATTTAGCCGGTACAAGGGTTTATGATGGCGTCCTAAACATGTGTTACTAGATGATTACAACATTGCAAATATATACTTAAATGTATCGAACATATTTTGCACTAAAAATCCAAAATTCGACATTTTAGAACAAAAATTTATAAAAAGCACTTCTGTGATCCTTTAATAATTCAAAAAGAATGATCACGCCAGTGTTATCTTCTGAAGTACTTTCTAATGAGAGTCTATTTCGTGATTTTGAACTAACACAAAATAAGCATTAGTATTCTGCAACATCACAAAAGTTCCGTCCATGCAGGCAAGGATCTGAGTTTGCACAATGGTGAAAACGGCATGACCACCATGCAACTGTTAACTCCCCGTCCTTGCTTACAGTCAGTCCTATTACTTCCACAGTTGGTAGTTTTGCACGCTTCTGTTCACTTCTAGAAAACTAAATGGGCCGGTTGAGGTTTACGAACAAATCACCTTTGAAGGAGTTGCCGATACTCCTATTCAGGGAGTCTCTCACGAATGATACTGCACATTTCGTTATTGAAATCACGTGATCCAAAGGAGTTGGCTTCGTAAATGCATATGGATGCCAAACGATATTTTATTTGCGTTTTATTACCAATAGAAGTGAAACATAGCCATGATGCAAAGACTTGGGTACCTATGCTGGAATGCAATTTTTAGTGGTCCATTTGGCACAACAATGTTCTCTGTAATGGTTAGAACGCTTACATGATGCGTGAGGGCTACGAGGTAGATTTAACAGATATAATTCTTGTCTTGAATGTGTCGAATATATTCATAAACACCTGAATCTGGCTAAAGGTCATAGGTGCTGTTTTAATGTTACATTTATATCATGTTAACTTATTAGTCCAGCACACGGGGCACTATGTATATGTCTAAAATTAAAACACAGCAAGAACGGTAGAAGCAAATAAATATTGGAGAATATCAATTTGGCAAATGGATGCCACAGGTCGTCATTTATAAATCAGTATTTATAACAGCATGAAATATATTTGTTTAAATTCATCTGTTAGAAAAGTGATCAGTACTTTTATTTCATTTTTTTTTTTTTTTTGGAAGATAAACCGTGTTTTTTACTTAAGACGTTTTGTTACAGGTCAAGGTGAGGACCAATGAAATGCCACGTCGTGATATTTAGATATTTAGTGTATTAGAGTTTTTAAGTTTAATTTAAGGAAATTATATTTCGCCTTATTTCAGAGTGCTTTTGCTTATTAACTTGTGTTTTATGGCACCAGTACACATTATGGTAGCATTATCTTATTACAGAAAAAAGGTGGTTATATAGTTAACTAAATCACCTGCATACTCCTTGAAAGCTATGTGTATTTAACACGTATATCAAGACATATAATTTGTATTTACATGAACTAATATTACATATAAAAAGAAATGTGCAGACATATCAGTTAGTGTAAGATATACATGACTACAATAGCAAAAATATAAAACAAGGCTGAATTAAACCAATCAGAGCTATGACACAAATGCCATTATTGTATACAATAAGCTGTTAGATACTTAGGTATCTTTATTGATGTCAAATTATTAAGGTTATTTCATAAATACTTACTGCATGCATCACGTACAAGTTAAGGGTGACAAAGGGAAACAAAAGAGAACAAAGGAAAATAAACAGCAAAAGACAGAGATAAAATACTTTGACTGACTGAACAAATTTGATCTGACTGGTCCTGCTGTGCACATTCCGTCATAATATGTATCAAGTTTTCATCTAATTCTCCACAGAATGGGGAGATTTTCCTACCAGAAGTGTCTCTCATCTTCTATGACATCCAACATCCCAGCGTAAACTGTTGTTTCTTTCTTTACCCTCATTACGTTTTATTTCGTTTGTTAAAGCTAGGGAGAGTTTAATTTCATATTTCTATTCAATTTCTGTCGGGTAATGTCTATTAATCTTCTTCTGAACCATTCTATATGTCTTTGCCATTTGTTTCGCCTATTTGGCATACTGACCCCATCATTATTCTTTCCATACCTCTTTCTAGATCAACTGTCCAAAACTTCACAGACAGGTTTTTCCCGTTGGTATTTATAACATATGTAACGTAGCGTAGAATTATCTCCCTGCATCAGCCTCAGACTGCACTTCGCAGCTCTTGTTTTACACTGCACTGTGTGTTCATAACATCCCACCTCCCTCAGTACTTTTTAACATTTGGAATTTCCAGCTCTTGTGATACCTCTTTTCCTCCCTGCCATGCAAGATGTTACAGGTTAATTCAGCGACCTCAGCCTCAGCTAAGCTACACTGTCTAGTAACGAAAATAAATACAAAAATATTGTGCAAACAATAAGTTACCTGACAGTTTTAATTACTGAATATTCATTTTTTTTTCAAGGAAAGTATAAAAATTGGCTCCTTGAATATCCTTTATAGTTTGAGTGAGCAATCTAGTGAATATATTCGTTTTAATATTTTATTTTCGTCAAAGTGTAATTTATATTATTATTACACATGCTAAAGAAATTGCATATTGAATAGCACCTTCCATACGGTCCAAGTATTCCTTCTAATTCTCTGAAACAATCAACTAATGTAGCTCACGGATATATAGTAATTTCAAATATATTCCATTGCTTTTAGTATTAATGCTATACTCAGTATTTAATCAGTTGTATATTTATTCAGTTCACTTGCCAATGCAGATAAGAGGTTTTATCTCCATACGGTTCTGCCTGCTAGCCAACATTTAAAATACCTAACCTTTTTGTTGCTTCCTACTTCCCTTGCATTGGACGATAGGATTGCTATTTCTGCTGAAATGAAATGAAATGGCGTTTTATTTATGGACGCTCTTTAACTGATGTGGATCTCAGCGTCCGATTCTATATTGAAAGACCGTTTAATTTTGCTCAGAGGCCTCTCTATCAGGCTTGAGGTTCTCTTACGTGCCGTAAATCTACGACACGGGACCCACGGCTTTACTTCCCTTGCGAAGGAAGCCATGCATAGGATTTTTACGCCCGAAAAAATCCAACGTACTCCGCCGGGTGTGAACCCTCGACTCGGATATATGAAATTAGCATGGTAATCATTACACCACGGAAGGCGACTCTCTTTGCTGAATATTAACATATCTACTCATATTCCATAAATGTAGGACAGGATTAGGATCAGGAATTATGTGACAGAACCTCAACTGCGGGCCCTAGAGACCCATTGTGGCTTAACTGATTCCTGACAGGGAGGGATCAGTGGAGAGAACCGAAGGGCGACCAGATCCGGGTGACCACGGCTGCAAGCATAGTCGGGGTTCCACACTGAAGGCCTCCGACGTCTCTCGGGGCCTACCCATGTGCCCCAAGCCTCGGCAGTTTCCTGAATGGGCCCTAGCCCGAAATCACCCGAAGACGAGTCCCGATAGATTGCTCCCGCATTTATGCCAGGAATAGGTAAACTTCTATTGTGTGTAAGCAACCATCCAGACGAATCCCACCGAACACCCTCGCCTGAAACAGACGATAAGGAAGTAAAGGGTACAAGAAATGGACAGAAAATTCGAGGGATGTAATCAATCTTCCCAGTATTGGCCTGGCGATCCGGAAAAATCCACAAAAAATCGTTGAGCCAGGGAGGGAGGCCATGTAATTCAAACCCACGACCTCCCAAAAGCAAAGTGTATACGTTACCGCCGCGCCACCGCACTAGGTGATGTAGGACGGGCTACATCACCTAGTGCTACTACTACAGTAGCAGTAGAAGTAGTAGTAGTAGTAGTAGTAGTAGTAGTAGTAGTAGTAGTAGTAGTAGTAGTAGTAGTGGCGGTAGTGGTAGTTGCAGTAGTAGTAGTGTGGCGGAGAGGGTTTCACATTTCAGCCATTGATTGGCATTTTGTACCTCAGACCACGGGAGGATAGGCTGAGATGAGAACAATTACAACGGACAGCAGGAACCAGACAGCGGAGGGAGCCACTGTGGAGGGTCCCCAACCGCTCTCAAGGAGTTCTTCATTTCGACGCGGCGAGCACTAGCAGCACGCGCCTCAGGTCAAATTCACTGAGTTTACCGATGACCCCCAGCGTCATCCCGCCGGCGAAAGTTCAGTTTCCGGCGCAGTCATCTCTACGAGAGAGTGCCACCACCGCAGTCTGTTCCGACATTTACAACCCTGAAAGAGACTGGTTCGATGAAATGGAGATGAAATGAAGGGACAAGAATTTCGGGGAATGAAGAAACCTCCCCAGCATTCGCTAGTGAACCGAGAAAGCTCTCAAATGGGTCAGAGAGGTCGGCCGTCTGGGACTGATCCCATAACCTCCGGAATGCCAGGCCCAATCGAAACTCTCAGCCATCTGGCAATGAGAGAAAGTCTTTGATCTCTTAAGTTCTGCATTTTTAATTGCACTAACAATTTAACAAATAATTGATCTTTTTAGTGGGGTTTATCGTAGGGGTCGCAAAGGTGCGTTTTTGAGACAGCACAAAGTTTTTTCAAAACATTATTTCTGTAGTTCCAGGTGGTTTCATTTTCTTTTTACTTAAGAGTTTTGAAAATTAAGCAAGGGAATAAACCATCAAATTCTGATGTTTCCATTTACATGACTTTCTCTACCTGTTTTGCAAACAAGCTATTTTACAAAAGATTATTCTTCTGTCTACTTAATGCTAACCAAGCTGAACATAACCAGAAATTATCTTATTACATACGTCCTTGTAAGTAAAAAGGACATATTAGAGTACAGTAAACTAATATGATAGTCAGGTCCTTTAAAAGCTGGTCTATATGTGAAACAATTGAAATTCGGTTCTTTTTACATGGTCAGAAGTAAAGCAAAGAAAAATAAAGCTAAAAATGACATCCCGTATGAAAAAAATATTATTTAAACTTGAAAGCAATATCAAGAAATATCTCGGTAAGGGTTAACTCTACAGAAAATGTGTATAAAATAAATTATTTGCTTTAACGGAGGCTATAATTTTGTATAGTAAGTTTTTCTCTGTCACTGTTGGTTTACCAGTCATACAAAAATCATCTATCATTTAAGAGGCGTTCGTAGGCTATTTTCGGAAAATTATATATATTCTAGTTCGTGTGGCATGAAAATATCTTAATCATATGGCATTTTAATACAAATCTTTAGAACCATTTTTGAAAAAAATTAAATTACTGAAAAGTGTTCCATGTAAGGGATAGATGGGTTGAGAAGATATTCCTGAACACCCCGTTGTGATATCCTTTGAAGATACTGCATTTAAATACCAAGTTTGGGATTCAACCGTCTCTTCGTTTATCACTCTGACCCGCTAAAATTATTTTTGCATTCAAGGGTTCTCAAAACATGTATTTCCGGTAAAATCTCAGTATCGAATTTTTGAGTGGAATAAAATACTTTCTCTATCTACTACGTACATTCTACTTAGGCACAGTGTGCCTGAGAAGGAAAAACTAGAACATATTGGTTTTATGCATATTCGCGACATCACGCATTAAGGTTATGTTAATGTCAAAGTACGTTAGGGTTATCAGACTCTTCATAAGCGTTCTAATCACACGCAAAACCTCTCAAAAATCTAATGTGTTCCATTGACATGACTTTCTCTGACTGCTCTGCAGAAAATCTGATCTTACAAAAGATTGTGGCTCTATCTATTTCACGGTGATTGTGATAAACATTAGCATAAATGGTCTTATTACTTAGTTCCATTTAGTCGAAGATAAATAAACTGATACATTAGAATAAAACGATACTCAAATCTTGTAAAAAATGTTGCTATGCGATGATGTTGAAATTCGGTTCGTTTGTTACGGCAAGGCGTAAAACAAAAGAGATATTAAACGAAAAATCATCACCCTTTTGTAAAATTATAAAATTGACATAAATTGTGTTTTAGTGAGAGCTAAGTTTCTGGTGTATGAAGTTTTGTCTAAATCTTACAGTTTACTAGCTATAAAAAAGTCATTTAGAATGAAGAGGGTTTACGAGGTCATTCCCAACAATTTCGAGATATACATTTAAATGTTGATGTAAGTACGTTTAATATGTTTTTTAATCAAAACGGCAAAAGTAATTTTTAAGAAAATGGAAATGCTCGATAAGTGTTCCATGTACAGTCTAGTCTGGGGTGGGGGAAATGTTCCCGAAAATCTTCATCTGCACTCTTAGGTTTCAGCGGTCCTCAAAGCTTGTATCTAGGTAATCTCGGTATTTAATTTTCGGTGAAATGCATTACCTTCTGTATATCTATCATGTACTACATATCAATTGGCACAGAAAGTAAAAATACGTATCAATATTGCAACTTTATTTTGTATATAGCGAAACCTAATTTACAAAATAGAAGTCAAAGTGCATCAATACCCAAATAAGGCTTTTTAAGAGAACTAGCAATACCGTCAACGTGTTACACATGTCGAAACAAAGGAATAAAGCAATCTGTAGCGCCTATAGCAATAAGAAAACAGCGACACTACAAATATATGTTTCTTAGTGGTATCAAAAGGATCATAAAATGAGTTTTGTCAAACAGCATGTATTGACAATTAAGGCAGCAAATGTGAAACAATAGCACCGGTTGTCCACCGAATGGTATTCAATCCTTATAACTTAATAAAAGCTGATGTTCCCCATTCACATTCTCTCTCTCTCCCTGTGCCTGTTCTATAAACAAACATTCTTACAAAAATTCTTCCTTTACCTACATCATGCTATCAAGTTAAACATTAGGAAAAATAGTTTATTATTTGCTGCCTTAAAAGTAGAAGGGAAATAAGAGAATACATTTAACCTAAAGCGATAATCAAATGCTTTAAAATTTGGTTCTCTTTGGGTGCCAGGAGTAAAACAAAAGCGATATTAAATGAATCATCATAAAATAGAACAAAAAAAAAAAAAAAGGTTGACACCATTATATTAGAGAGAAACATCTTGATTAAAATAAAAGAGACTGAAAAAGCAAAAGAGAACTACACATAATATTCTCTAAAGAATAAACACTTTGATAACAAAGGCTTGGACCATTCCTTAGTGTTATTCTTGAAAAAAAAAGAGACATCAAAGATGAAGCCGAATAAAAAGACGAAGAAATGAAAAGATAGGTTATGTTAGATTTACAACCTAAATAGACTGAAAACCATACAAACAGATCCTCTTGCTTCACAAGTTAACATTTGGACATTCTGAAGTTTGCAAAAAAAAAAAAAGACACACACAATATGACACTTAAAGTATTTTAAAAATATGCAAAAGATAATATTTTCATAAAGGATCCAAAATAAGGGAAAATATGACAAAACTCTAAAAATATTTGGTAGTCTACAAAAGCGGTCACATCACGGGAAATATCATAAAATGTAACAAACAGCGAGACAAACGTCAGAAATACTGGAACGATGGCTCAAATTAGAGCAGAAATGTAGAAACTTGTTGCAGAAACGATATAAATTAGCTTAAAATGTCCTCAATTACCATGAAGCGTAAGAAATGGGACTACAAGACAGCATGAAAAGGGCATCATCTCAAATATGCTTAAACCAGTCCTGAACGTACTTAAAAATATGGTCGGTATACCTCGGTCGCGGTTACAAAGTCCTTAAAGAGCTGCCAAAAATATATTCAAAATGGGTTGAAATACATATTTTCTGCGGGCTTAACTCTGCCCTATAATTCTGAATACCTTAAATGAGATAAATGATCTATAAATCCACAGAAACCAATAGAAAACACTGCAAAATACTTCAAAATATACTCAAAATGTGCTAAAATGTCTTCAAAAGTGTTCAAAACCTTTAGGAAACACTGCAAAATACTGAGAAATATGAGCAAAACGTCTGAAAAGAGCTAAAGTGTCTGCATTAGAGTTCTATATACCCTCAAAATGGTTCGATGTAACTAGAAAAGAGCCAATATATCTTATGAATACACAGAAAGCATCTGGTCCAGAGTGCTAAACAACCCTTCCCAAATGGTATAGAATGACATTAAAAAGCTGTCTAAACAACAGTGGCTTTGCTAAAATCACCTTAAAAATCCTGAAAAAGGCATGTCATAGCACTAAAATCACTGAAAAATAGTCCTAAATCGTACTAAAAATGTCTGTAAACATTGTTAAAAGCATTAAAACCTTTGCGAAATACTGCAAAACAGCAAATCCTGATATTCCTGTTTTAGGTCCCCCTTAATACGTTCAAAATGGCTCAAAGTTACTGGAAAAAAGAGTTCAAATGTCTTATGAAAACTCTGCAACTAGCTGCCGTAGAGTCCTAAACATCCTCCAAATGACATGGAAAGTCAACTAAAAGCATTCGAAACAACTTATCAGCTCTAAAATCACCTTACAATTCCCCCCTAAAAGAGGCATGTGAAAGCACTATAATCCCTGAAAAATAGTCTCAAACCTTGCAAAAGTATTTGTAAAAGTGCTAAAAAGCAGTAGAAAACACAGAAAAATATGAGTAAAAGATCCGAAAAAGCCTAAAGGGCTAAAATGTGTGATGAGTACCCTAAAACTATCTGTACTAACGCCCTATACACCCTCCAAATGGCATGAAATGCCAGTAAAAGTATTCCAAACAGCTGTCCTATTACTCAAAAACCTTCAAAAGGTTTATAAATGATCTGTAAGCACTCAAAACCAGAGGAAAACACTGGAAAGTAATAAAAAACGCTCTTAAAACATCACTCACAAGGGAAAAAAAAAATTGTTAAACTATTCTAGGAAGACAATAAAAGAACTCTAAAGCACAGTAAACAACCCTGAAAAGGACCTTAAACGGCTGAAAAATACACCCAATACTCTGAGCCTAGGTTAGGTTCCCCTCCTCTTAGCACGTGTCCTTGAATTTCCTATATCTCCAATGTATGCGCATTAGCACTAGCCCTGCTCTCTCGCTAGGGTCTCCCTCATTCTTGACTGCCCCGTATTTGGCGTGTGCAGATATCCCTCCGCGCGTTAAAAGAGCTGCAGAATTCAACGGGGCTGTTTCAAATTAAAACCCGGCAGTGACGGAATGAAGAGAGCGACCTCGCTCTACCCCTCTTGTCTATAAGCGCAGACGGTGAGCGGGTCGCGTTCATTGTGCGAGGTAAGGGGAAAGTCAACTTTGCCAGTCCCCCATTGCCACATTCTAGTTTTAAATAGCCCCATTAAGTTCTGCAACTCTTTTAACGTACGAGGCAGTATCTGCACACGTCAAATACGGGGCAGATGGGACACCTTCTAATGAGACAGTGCCCACACAAGTAGATAACAATTCTAATGTAAATAAAATTAAAACAGTAAGCTCTAATCTTCAGACTAATAAAGAGACTTTGGCGAAGGTTGTCGGAAGAAAAGCAAAACGCCTATTAGTTGTTGGAAACAATAAGAATGTAAATGATGTATTGAATTTAAAATGTGTACCTTTACATGTAAGCAGATTGTTGCCTGATACAAGAAAAAAAAAAAACTGATCCAAAAAAAAAACTGATCCATTATTAGGTTACTTAGGACCAACATTTTCAGAGGTGAAATGTGAACAGTTGAATTCCAGGCATCCATATTTGTATGCATCGTTTAAGGTTGACATTTTCAACATAACCTAACTACTGCATTAGATCCTAATATCTGGCCAAACGATGCATGTGTGCATCAGTCCCATTCTCAAGTACAGAAAACACAAACATGCAAATAAAGCATACACTCATTTAAACTTTCCTTTTTTTTTTTTTTTTTTAATATTCAGGAATTTGTGGTAAAATTAATATTTCAGAAGACTTTTGACAAGTAAAATGTGTAATTTTATCCGTCTATCTGAACTTTGGTTAAAGGATAACAGAATTGCATTGCAACATAGCTAGTTTTTATTTATTTATTAGTCTGACTCATAAATGAGTTTGCCAAGTGACACAAAACAATATACATTTAGAGGTTTTTAACAAAAAATATTATAAGTGAGTATTACAAAAAAATATTTTATCATACGTTATAATAGTTGTATATAATTAAGCTATGAGAACAAATTGTAGCAGATTATAAAAGATGTGCAACAATAAAGGCTGTAAGAATAAAAGAGAAAAAAAAATACAAAAATAAAGTGATTTATAAACCATAATACATTTTACGTTCTATTCAAACCATATAAATGATTTCGAAAAATGGCTACGGAATGTTTTATGATGTTTTCATACATAAGATCACATGACAAGCACGGGAGAGCTGTGATTTATGCACTAGATAACATTGCGTGCAGAAGCTTAGATGTATCAAGAGTTATTTGGGATAAACACCTTAAAATTTGTGTATTCGTAGCTGATAGCATTAAAAGTATTGTTGTCAATGTATACTGCACTCCTACTGGTGATGTGCATGTGTTTTCAACGAATATAGATGAACTTCTAAACATATCCAACCAAATGGCTTAATTATAAGGAGTGTTGGTGACATTAACTCTGATTTTGATATAGCGACATGTCGAAATTCTATTGTTGAATTTAAAAAGTTACCGTGTCAGTTTGGATTTAAATGTTAATGACAAACTTACAAGGGGCAAAGCTTGCCTTGATAATGTGTTGAGCAATATTTTTCCTTTAAATTGTTCCGTTAACTTACAAAACGTTTATTGCTCGGATCATTTGGCTTTATGGTTCAATTTTTAAATAGTGACTTATATATGAAGCATGTAAAGTTTACGAATTATAGAATTTGTTCTCCTCATAATTTAGAAAATATTTAAACATATTTAGTCAGATTGATTGGAATTTTTATTTTAGTCGTTTATACTATACTTTTAATGTACTTTTTAGTGTGTTGTGTTATATGTATAACAAATTTTTCAGGATGTCTATTACCAACAGCAGTGCTTACTGTGGATGAAGGATTAAATATTCCAAAGAATTAATGCAGCTCAAAGTCAGGACTAGAATCCACTATGAAATGTATAAGGAAACATGCTCTGAAGATACTAAACAAAAGTATTATTTACATATAACATGTTATAGCCGAAAGATTGAAGAGACCAACTCAAAAATGTGATAATAACAAATCTAAAATCCCAATTTCAGTTGACACCCTGAATGAATATTTTATAAACTCAATTAAACATATTAAATCGAAAATTAGTAAACCCAAAACATTCTATTCTGAATTTTTAGGCAACTGGACATCTTCAAATGCAAATTTTCATTGGAAACAAGTATCCATCAGACAAACATCAAACACAGTCTGAAAGTTTAAAAGCTCCGCTAGTACAGATATTTATATGTCAATTTTTTTTTTAAAAAGGACTATTAACGTAATTATTTATCCTCTTACGCATTGTTTTAATTTTTGTTCACAAGGAGTTTTCCAAACTGGTTGAAAATTGCAAAATTAATACCTGTACACAACAATGGAAATATATATGAGCCATATAACTATCGACCAGTATCTCTTACTCCTGTCATAGGAAAATTTTTGAATATATAATTTTTGATCAAATGAATCGTTTTTAAGACATTTTGATGTGTTTATTAAAGAAGAACATGGTTTTTGGAACGAAATTATGCTGTAGGAGCTGTTAAAATTTGGTGAATTTAATTCATTATTGTTTTGAAAATGGTGAATATGCACTAGCCATTTTTTGTGATTTAAGTAAAGCTTTTGATTCTGGATAAACTTGCTTGGTATGATATTACAAACGATAAAATTAAACTTTTGAAATCTTATTTATTAAATAGAAAACAGGCTGCTTACGTGAAAAGTGAGTTCTCTTCAATTCATGACATCGATAGTGCTGTTCCACAGGGTTCAGTCTTGGGTCAACTCTTATTTTTTATTGCAGTAAATGATTTATTCAGTAATATTCCAACTCGTACTATCATGTTTTCTGATGATACAAATTTTGTTATTAGTGCAAGGTATCTAAATAGATTGAATAAACATGTGATGAAAGCATTTGAATGGTTCGGAGCTAACCGTATGCTCCTAAATAATGACAAAACTGTCACTGTTCTTTATACTTTCAAACATCGACGAACTGATACAGTTAATTTCAATCAGACCAATATTACATTTCTAGGAGTTCATATTTATAGCCAACTAACCTGGGATTCTCATATTGAATATGCAGTGTAATATTTTTAATAAGAAACCTGAGAGAGTGTATTCCTCCCGAATGCGTCAGAAGTATCTATTTTTCATCCTTTGAGTCAGTTATAAGAATATGGTTTAATCCTTTTGGGAGGCACTAATAAAATGTACCTTTTACAAAAGAAAATTATAAGTACAATTAAAAAATGTTGCTATACAACTGCATGCAGACCACTCTTTATTGAGTTAGGTATTTACACTAGTTACAATCTTTATATTTTAGACCTTGTAGTTTATGTGCACAACTTTTCTGAAAGTCAAACATTAAGAAGAGATATGTGTAATTATAATACAAGGATAAAATCAAATATAAGTATTCCTTATTTTAAATTATCAAAACTCAAAGTGGTTGTATATATTTAGGTATCAAATTATATAATAAGCTGCCAGAATATATTAAATTCATAAATAAGAAAATTTTAAGTCCAGAGTATGTGCATGTTGGAGGCAAATCCTTTATGTTCCGTACAAGAATTTTTAGACTTTATGACCTGTAAATTAAATGTGTAATTCTAATTGATAAAGAATGTAATCATACAGTTTTATATCAAACGATGTCGAATGCCTGTATAGTGTTTTATGACAGAAATAAATAAATATATAAATAAGAATAAATAAACAATAGATAAACATACGTTTTGGTGGTGCATGGCCAGGTTGTCCCGTCCTGCATTCAGAGCACGGCAAAGAACAGTTTAAATAGTTAGGCTGGTTCAGACACACAAAAAGTTTCCTGTTACAAAGCTCTCATAAAAATTCACCCTGTCCTAGTTTTTAACAGAATTAAAAAATCCTGCTAAACCTTCTGGTCGAATGCATTCAAGCAACCTCAATACTAGTAGTACTCGCAGGATCCAAAATAAAACTAAGAGGAGGGAGACCTTTTAAAGTGGAAAATAATGAAAGAAAGATCAAAGGAAACTGCCGAGAAGCTTATGGACTAAGCTAAAGCGAGCTGAAAACTAAAGAAAGGCGAACTTAAATGGTTGGCGGAGAAGGGTGATTATATGTGCTATGTTATACAATATTAATGCTTTATACAATATTAATAAACAATATTCTGCAATTTTCTTGCCAAGTGATCGTAAACTGCGCATACCGAGTAAGGAATACCTAAATATTTTCGTATTGTGTTTATTCCAAGGACATATTTAGGGATGTAATGACACGAAAATGAAACCACTGCACGTATAAATAAAGAGAAGCTTATGTATTAGGCCAATGCTAATATTGTTATCGATCCCATACGAGATATAAGGTCTATCTTATTAATTGTTTATTTCAATTATACTTCAGGGTAGGTTTATTAGAACCTTTCTTCGTGTTATATGCAGATACTTCCAAATGATGTTGCTTGCAGCTTGGAGGAATAAAACATGATTTTGATATGAAGATAATAAATAGATTAAAGTGGAATAAATTAAAGTGTTATAAAGCACTTAAAACATTTTTTTTCAAAACAAAGGTTGTTCTCTTCGTTCCAATTGAAGCGCAAACGGTTAACAATGGTCAAAATAAATTTCTGTTTCATTCTAGACGCTATGTTAGATAATGTTTATATTTTCTTAGTAATCTTGAGCGTGTAACATTAATTCGCAGAGTTAGCTATTACATATGTTGGACGTTCTTTACGTTTAAAAACAATTGGTAATGCATATAGTATATTGCGAAACAGTATAGTCATTAACGGGTATGCTCTTTCAAAGCTAATTGTGTACTTATACTGTGAAGTTAATAAGATCTCCTTCTGAAATCAAGAAATACACTTCTGTAAAGTTCATGATGATGATGATGATGATGATGATGATGGTGTTTCAATGATGATAATATAATAACATTATTATTGTTATTATTATTGTTTTCGTTGTTATTTAACAGTAGTAAGTAGGTAGGTAAGATAGGCAAGGCAGATAGGCAATGTAGGCAGGGTATGTAGGTAAGTAAGGTAGGTAGGGCAGGCAGGTAGGTAGGTAGGTAGGTTTCTAGATTTGGTCGTCCATCCGGTTCTAACATGAAGATATTAAAGATATTTCCCTTTCCATTTGGGAAAGAGTCCTGTTCTATCTCTGCAGCCCCTTGACTCTTAGGAAAATACCACTTTTAATAACCTCAGATATGATTATTGTCATTATTTATTTATCCCGTAATCTAATTGTAACAACCACTGTAGGCAAATAACGTTAAATAAATAGACTATTGTCGTTAGGCTTATTAATATTGTGATTAAAATTAAATTAAGGCACTCAATACAAAGAAAATAGATCAGCCAATTATTAGCGTTCCGTTTCAGCCTTAATTCGGGACAATGTAAGCAGCTTGTCCAAATGTGTCTAGAATTATGCAGTCGGTTAGCTAGAAATTTGACACTTGAAGTGGGTGGAGCTGTACTTTATAGTACTAGCTGATATCTCTTAGCTATTATACTGGAAAACTTTTCCCCTGCTACAAGGTCTACATTTCCGTTGCACCAGTTTCTGATGCGTTTACACATCCAGCAGCAAAATAACAGAAGTAGCCATTGATCCAAAAGAGGCGTGAATGCGCCGATGCCAACTCGAACTGGATGTGAAAAATAAACGAAGGGTGTCTAGCTTTAGCAACAATGTTTTGGTATCAAGCACATATGATAATATTTAAATTGCAGATATCATTAACAGCAGCAGTTCAAATGTTCACATATAAGGTGGGCTAAGATTAGAAAATTCATAAGTAGTAAGCAGAACACTAAATATCAATGGCGGTAAACGTTATAATATGTAAGGAATTAAAGCATTTATTTACTTTGCTGGAGATTTTAATCGTCGTAACAATATTTGCATGCTGCGAAACTGGTTCACATCCCTATTAGAGCATCTTGCAATTTATGACAAGATGAGGTACATACCCAATTTGTCGTTTAGGAGTTTCTTGGTTTTCTTCTGAAAACGATCTATTAGCCTTGGGTTAACCAGCATGTCTCAACTGGCCTCCTCGTTACCCTGATATCACAACTCGCGGAAATGCGTTACACGGTTTCATCAAGAGCATTGTTTCAAGCGAACGGTGCCAAAGAATTGATGGACACCGAGCTGTATCCATTTTTTTTTTTTTAATGTTGTATTTGAGAAGTGATCTACTTGGCATCAGGAGGAGAGAAGGACTAAGACAATGCACAAACAGAGAAACACAAAACATTAAACATCCATGACCATAGCGGCATTCGAACCTGCTACTCTTCTGCGTCAGAACGTCAACGAAAAACGCACCAAAGATCACGGCTATCGGAGTCGAATCAGCGCTATCCATGTTCCAGCAGAGTACACCAACAATGTTGAGTAGACTGTCGTATAAACTTGGTTATATATTTGGTCATGAGAATGATGGTGCTTTTAACATGTAGGTACATAGAGGTTGTGTAAGTTCACGTATTACTTCATTATAACCTGAAGTACAACACTGATGAATACATTTCAGGTTTTTCTATTGTGGACGTGTTGTAGTCTGCGCATTACATATATCGTAACGATATAATGCGCAGAAGCTTATGTTGGTAAGAAAATACTAGAATGCTGCGCCCAGTCCACGCATCTAATTCTAGCACCATATCTAATGCTTGTCAAACTGCCCCATTTTTTGCTCCTGATCTTGAGATATATCTGTGTTCATAGGTGACAGTGTCATAAATCCCACGAAACAAAGATCGCACCGCTCTCGGAAATTTCCATTTTTTTAGTTTTTTTAATTTTCTTGTTCTTCCCAGAGAGTACACAATTAAAGAGGACCAATACATTTAGTTCACATTTTTTAAGCTAAGGCGATAAACCCTCCAGTACATATTGTTTCCAAAGACTGTGAATAATATCTACGTATCGTTTAATATTAAATGCAGTAATTGTCAAGGGATCTGCGCAGATTATAGCAATAAAACAATTAGGTTTGTTGAAAACATTGATGTAATGTATGTTTTAACGTAGAAACTTAACTATGTCTTTGCGGAGGAATAAAAAAGAGCTGGGCTTATGTCAGGAATTGAACACACGTGCTCTCATATTAACCATATGTAAGTTAGGTTGCTGCTTAAACCTCTTGAGCTACTGTGGTCCTGTGAAAAGCAGGGCTCTGAAAATCTTATCTACTGCTTACATGTGACTACGTGAGAAACATGAATTGCCAAACACTTCGTTCATATTATACAAGTATACTCATTATGTGTAAGAAAATACACTTTTTCCACAAGGTGCGAAACGCAGATCACGCAGACTATAATTCTAAGATAATCTATGCTGCGAACTTCTGAGCTCACTTTCCATATGGTACCATTACGCATTTGCGTTGAACCAGAGGAGCAAATACTGATATGAACCTTAACTTCTTGTGGTGAGGTTCAAAATAAACCTGCAATGTTTGACAAGGTGTGAGGTTCATTTCTTCGTTGGTGCAGTCTCTGCAGGGCTATTGCAGGTCGTCACATCGAACAGTCCCACTGGTGACCTATTGTATTTTGTAATTTGGATAATGTATTCTTTCTGTTTGCCTTTCATGCAGAGTTGAAAAGGTAGAGTTCACTTTCCTGACAAGTACATAGTTCTTAATTTGTTTTAAGTAGGTCTTGTTTTGCTTCAGAGATAGTTATTTATTTTTGTTTCATTGGAAGTCCATTTCACACAACGATAATATAGCTTCGTTAGTTATAGACAATTGTAATGCCTATAAAACGTCAATGTGTGAGACACAGTAGAGTACTGCTTGTTTATCTTTGCAACACAATAGGAAGTGTAATATTTTTTCTGGTATCTGGTTTACAAACATTATCATTATCGAGTTGCCTGTTGACAATAGTGCTAGCTTCTATTGCACAGTTGTGATTCAAGATTAAGTAACGTTTTATGTAACGTTTTAACGGTGGTGCTATTCAAATTATACAAAAACGTATACTTAACAGCCTATCACTTCACAAACATTGTTTTTATGGACATTTTGTATCACAACTTTCAAAAACGTTAATGCTGATGGAGATTTTCGGGATCTTAACTGGTACTCCAATCAATTAAAATGCAAGTTATGCATTATGCATTATGAGAAAAAGACTGCGGTTTACTCCACGCCGTTACAGTTTGATGTGGTATTGTGTGAAGCATGTTAACTTAATGATTTTATACCTTAAATATAATCAATGTCTACTGTATTAATCGAAGTAAAATTTAAAATATATTTGTACTGTGAAAGTTATCCTACTGTTCTGTATAACAATTTCAAATTCAGGTGTAGATTTCCGTAAAGTTAAATAATGATAACTATGCTATATTTACGCCGGTCAAATGAACTAACAATTAAATTTCTAATTTCTTGTGCTTCTTAAAATTACATTATCGTACCCCTTGTATACATGGTTTACAGTTCATCCACCAAAATATGCCGGAGCGTTCGCATTTGCCGTCTAACATTCCACAGGGAAACTAACCAAAAACGACATATCTCCCACCAATTCTGTCAGCTGTTTGGAAATTTCCTAAACAACTGAAAGTGTGCCAGCCTATACTCAAACTAGTACGAAATGTTTATTGATAGAAAACATGTTGTGTGCATGTCCTATGAAAAACTGTGTGTTGTAGTACATTCCTAGCCAGAACTATAAATACCAGCCTCAATATAAAACTAAGAAGATTGGAATAATGCACGCAAATTTAAATCTTATGAATTGTTGGGAAATGAAAGACTTATTTCCAATTATTTCAGCTTACATTTCAAATCTTTAACACATTTACAACTATGTGCGCTCAGTACCTTTAGAAAGGTCAAAAACCATCCGCAATTCTCTCCACTGTGTACCTGCAGGGGTTCTCCGATGTTAAACATGTGATGAGTTAATGCAGATTCTGATCGAACTGTTCAGAATTATCAATAACATGAAATTACACGCTGTTTGTCGTTGTTAGGACAGACGTACAGCTGGCTAACAAGCTCAGAGTATTGAAAAAAGGAAATTAAACCAGATTGAACGTGACATCAAATCTCAATTAAGTGTCATTTGCCTTCAGCTGCCCAGCTACGCGTATAAAAGCGCTGCGAACAGAAAACGAGCACATTTACATTGAACATTACGGCCTATTGCCTGTAGGTTTATATTATTATTATTAGACAAATATGAATTATTATTATTATTATTATTATTATTATTATTATAATAATAACTTCTATAGTAGTCGTGATGATAATTCCAACTTACTGTGAGATATCACTCTATAAAGTAAATGTCTGTAGTGTTAGGGTGGCATGCCTTGCTCGTGTTCAAAAGGTCGCGATTTCGAACCTCGCTTAGAGTGCGTTACTCTGATAAGTTTTTTTTTTCATTTGTTCTTCTTATCCTGAGAAGACGAATATCTAATTACTTTAAGCTCCATGAGCCCCAAAATCATTTGAACATAATCCCACCGATTTTATTCATCGTCCTACACGACCAACCAGGTTAAAGAACCATAAACATAAACAATTAAATTCTGTAATCTTCACGGTTGTTAAAAGTTTAGTTTTATTCGTCTTTGAGACGTTATGAATATAACTAGCACACTATTTATTGAATGGAAATATTTATCACAAGCAAATCAAGTGTTGTATGTGCATTTACTTACGACCAACCAGTTGTTTGCTAAATCTACTGTAGAGGCGAATTCTTGCATTTTAATAGTGTGCTTACTGTTTATCTGTAAATGACCGTACTGTCTTATGCCAATGAATAACAGTTCTAATTATGTTTTTATAAATTTAAAAATATCCTTTTTCAGTGATTTGTGGAATCTATTTCTTGGTTCATTTCTGCTCTGAAATAAAATCCCGTAATTTATTCCTTTATCATTAACGTGTGCACAAATATCAATTCTAATTTAAAGTTATGGTCGTGACTGTGGGGTAGTGTACGTTTTTCAATAACAAGTTATTCCAAACAATGATTTCTCTAGCACTAACAAAGATCCTACCTTAATATGACGAAAAGCTTCATATAGTAAAGATTCAG
Organism: Hymenopus coronatus; assembly: GCA_030762935.1. Classification (NCBI taxonomy): domain Eukaryota; kingdom Metazoa; phylum Arthropoda; class Insecta; order Mantodea; family Hymenopodidae; genus Hymenopus; species Hymenopus coronatus. Next base: position 379,041,966 of record CM060900.1, on the reverse strand, counting down.
ATGAAACACAAGCTGTCCACAAATTCTGTTACTACATACCTCATCGGGTTGATATTCAAACAATAAAACGCAGAGAAAGAATATAAATAAGCATCACCTCAGTGAAACAATTTTAATTCTAAAACCGTGAGAAGTTAAAGAACTACAACCGGTTATCTGATTAGGATGGATTCCCAGACCACCGTCTTTCAACCGAGCCACGTAGTTCAGGCCTCTCCTCTGGCACTCCTCTAAGCAACATTATGTATCCAAGAATAGTGTGTATCGCCATTGACTTGCGACAGTATTACTACAATTAATAGTATGACTGTTATTGTTGAAATGTTCTGTAGCCATTCTAAAGGGACATATTTCTTTAAAGGAATTGAAAATCGTGGCATTGGAATTACGATCAGAATGTGTGCGTGTGCGTGTGTGTTTTATAGTGTTTAAAGCCTGCTCTTACTACTTGTGGCACCGCAGACGGTGACACTGATGATAATAGAATGCAGAAGGAGTACCGGTGAAATGCGATGTCGGGGGAAACCGTACAACACCGAGAATACTCGCCCCTGCGCCGCTTTGTCCACCACAAATCTTACATTAGTCACTTGGGATCGAACCTGCGCCGTCTAAGTGAGAGGTGAGTGGTCTAACCACTCGGCCACGGTGCGACCTGTGTGTGTATGCGTGCGTATTTTGTAGAGGGGTTCAAGATAAGCGGTTGAAATAGGGAACCTATGGGCTATGTGTTCTAAATTATTTGCTACAGCATAAAATGTATTAAGAATTAGCACGCCACTGATCAAGCCGCAATGGACCGTGGCGTGAACATCTGTATTTCGGGGGGATTGGACCTGCTGGATCATTTACTGGTATGGATATTAAATGGGCATCAGGTCAAGCCGTTGATGTAGGTAAGGCTGAAGTCTCCAGAGGAGCATTTAGTTTTATGTTATCTGCATTTTCTAATTAACCGTTCTGTTTTTATTGTGTTACTCCATGTGATTTATTCGTACGGACAAATAAAATACATGTAATGCAGGATTAACATATAAGTGCAACGGAGAACGTTTCAATGACATTTGCAATTAGCGCCTGAAGGGATACAATTTTCCGTAAATACAGTTTACAATTAACGAAACTATATTATCTCTGTGTTAAATGGACTTCCAATAAAACAAAAATAAATAAGTATATCTGTAATAAAACGAGTACTTACATAAAATGAATTAAGAACTATGTACTAGTCAGGAAAGCGAATTCTACATTTTTATCTCTGCATGAAAGGCAAATAGAAAGACTCTTCCACAAAGAATACAATATCCGAATTACAAAATACAATAGGTCACCAGAGGAACTTTTCGATGTGACGATTTGCAGAGATTGCACCAACGAAGAAATGAACCTCGCACCCTGTCAAAAATTCCAGAACTATTGTGAACCTCACCACAAGAAGTTAAAACTCCTGTCAACAGTGGCATGCGCAATGGTTCCAAGTGGCAGCAAAATGCAAAAGGGCTCAGAAGCTTGAAGCTTAGACTATCACGGGGTGTTAGGCTGCGTGATCTCCGTTTCGTACCCTGTTGAAATAATATATTTTTTTTTTACACATAATGTAAATACTTTTGCAATATGAAAACAATGTTTAGCAATTTATGCTTCTCATTGTTGTCACGTGTAAGATTAGATAAGATTTACAGAACCACACATTCGCAGGCCAACAGTAGCTCCAGTGATTAAAGCGGCAAACATACGGATAATATCCAAGTACCGATGTGCGAATTCTGGCAAAAGTCCAGATATTTTCTTCCGCCGCTAAAACATAGTTCAGTTACAACGTTACAAACCACACATTTCAACAAACCTAATATTTTTATTGCATTAATCTGCGCAGGTCTCTTAGCAATTACCGCATTTAATATTAAATGCTACGTAGACAGCATTCACAGTCTTTTGAAAGTAATTTGTGTTGGAGGGTTCATCATCTTGGGTACAAAAATGTAAGCTAAGCGTAGTAGTGCTTTTCTAATTGTGTATTCTCTGAGAAAAACAAAAACATTTAAAAACAAAAATGGAACATTTATAGAGCGGTGCGATGTTTGGACCGCGGAACTCGATGGACTGCGCTGTACCACCAATTCACCCACCATTATGTCTTGGCGAAGATCTCTCCCTAACAACATATGATCCGAAATCAACCAGAAGAAGAATTGATTTTGCAACAATACGGCGTTCCTTCGAATAATAACATACCAATGAGTCATTCTGAATAAAAATAGGACTCGCACGTCCACGTTCTTTTACTTTTTGGCCGTTGATGTGCGATCAAAAGATCATGGCATGATTTTGATACTTGGCAAAAAAGCAAGATAGGCTCCCTATCTGTGTCTGTTTATGTAGGACACCTATACAGCCTTGCCAAGTTGTGTGGTTGAATTCAGGGACAACTGTATATATTGTGTTTCACTTACCGAATGAATACATCGTGGTTTAAATAATACATCTTTATTCTTTTTAAAATTAGCTATCCCTTGTTTCCTTTAACCCTAAGGGCTCTAACAAGTTTTTCTTTGAGTTTTTTATAATTACGGAAATCAAATTAAACTAAAGCGCACTTTTAAAGGCTCAATTAACGCTTCTTCTTTGTGTTTTGTATTTAAGTTATTACTGAAATACCTTCTTTACAACATTAATTCTCCTATGCAATAGCTATTATCGGTTAGAAGCTTAAACTCACTAGTCTGCCTCTGGGAATCTTGTGGTCACGGAGTCTTCCCACTTTAGGCATTCATAAATTGTGAATAATTAAAAATTGCTTTTTATGTTCAAATAATGCGAAATATAAACTCTGAGAGAGTGTATAGCTTTCCTAATTAGTACATTTAAACTACCAATTAACTGAAGCTATTGAATGCACGGGCGCATGTTTGTTAATATGTAGGCCCATTTTTTATTATTTTAATTAAATATACCGTTCCGGAGTCTTGTCTGGACTAGTGCGCTGTATTCTCTTTCCTTTTCTCTCCCCCCTTTTTAATTTCTCTGGCGCGTATGTACAATGAACATGTGGATGGAGAATGTATTGTATTCCACCCCAAAAATTACATTTCGAGATATATCCGGAAATATATGTTTTGAGACCCCCTGAGTCCAAAAAAATCACTTTTAGAAAAAGGTCGGTTTGTGTCTGTATATGAGTGTCTGAGAACAGTCTAGCTCGAAACAAAATGATCGTTAAATACGAAACTTGGTAATAATGTTTAGTATCTTGGAAGATACTGGTGTCACAAATTCAAGTCTCAGCATTGTATATATATATATATATATATATATATATATATATATATATTTTTGTTATTGTTTATCAGAACTTGGATACCAAGTTTAGAGTATTCAGATTTTAAGTCCCTTGAGTTCAGAACATTATAAGTTAAATTGTTATTGGTTGGCTGCAGGTTGTAATGGGTAGAATACGTTTAGTGACCTCTGCCCCATTGGACTGCCATGATGCAGTGTGTTATTATGAATGCAGACCCCCTTCATTCTCCACACGTATGCTGTGGCACGATATTTTGTGCCAGTCTTTCATCATGTATTCGACAGATATGCTTTTGATCTACGGAGAAGCAATAACAAATTCACAAGTGGCTAAACATCTATACCGGGAGAGATATCTGAATAGACGACAAACAACAGCAAACACCTTCCGGAACGTTGAAAGGTGTCTGCGTGTAACAGTGTCACTTGCGATAATGCCTCCTGGTCGACACGCACCAGCAACATTGGCTGTTAATGCAAGAGCCGCGCCTTGGCCGAGTGGTCAGACAATTCGCCTCTCACCTAGATGACCCGCGTTCGATCCCAAGCGAGCGCATGTGAGACTTGTGGTGGAGAAAGCGGCGCAGGGGCGGGTTTTCTCTTGTTCTCCGGTTTCCCCCGCCATCTCATTCCACCGGCGCACCACCTTTATGTATCATCAGTGTCATCGCCTGCGGAGCCAGAGCAGTAAAAGCGGGCGTATACAGCGCCGGAGTCCTGACAAGCCTCCTGCAAAAAACAAAATGCAGAAGCCGTTTTGAACGCCATCCAGGACATTCTGCATACTAGTTAGTACACGGGCAGTTGCTCAGAGGTGTACATCCGCCAGTCCTCCGTAGTGCGAATATTGAACACTAATAAGTTTCATCCTTACACCAAACACTTCAGGGGAGAGACTTCGAAGCTCGAGTGACCTTTTGTGAATGGTTGCTGGAGCGAGTACCAAATGATGTGGGATTCGTATCCAGGATCATGTTTTCTGACGAATCAACATTCCACAACAATGAAGCCGTAAATCGCCACAATATGCACTATTGGAGTATTGATAATCCTCATTGGGTAAGGGAGGCAGCATTACAAGAGCAGTGAGGAGTGAATGCTTGGTTTGGAATCTTGGGTGACCACCACCTTGTTGGACCATTATTCTTCGAGGGGTATCTAACAAGAGCACGTTACCTGTAATTTCTCAGTAATGATCTACCCTTATTTTAGAGAATGTGCCATTGCAGGAGCGAATGACGATGTGGTTTAAACATGATGGGCTCCTCCGAATCGGTTGAGGATTGCCTGCTATCATTTGAATGCTGCACATCCTGGTCATTGGATAGCAAGCCGAGGGCCAGTCTCCTGGCCTGCCTGACCACCCGATCTAACACCCCTTGACTTCTTCTTCTGGGGTTATTTAAAAGACCGCATTTATGCAAAGCAGCTAGACAATCCAGAAATGTTTTGCCAGCGTATTGCAGCGGCCTGTACATTTGTTTAACCACCATCCCTCATCAAATCCGAGGCTCAATTCAACAGCGTGCCCAGACGTGCATTACCCAAACATTTCACTTCTAACGAGCACTTGCTTCGTTAGAGTCGTGTTCCAGGCATAGAAAAAGTGTCTTTCCATAGCCACAAAACACGCCAATTTGAAACGATATTTCTAATGACACAATAATTCTATATCTGCAAACGTGACTTTAAGTTCCATGTTAAACTCTGATTACATAATTTTCTTCTTTTCTGTGTTCAAATGTATACCTAGGTAGAAATGATCCTTAGTTTAATTGAACCTACCTATGGTTATGTTTAAACAACTACCTACCTGTAGTACACCAATAAAGAAACATCAAAGAATACCATAAACCATAAATAAAGCAATTAAAATGAAACTAATAATCGATTTCAGATTAATAATTGTAATTTGTGAATATTACACGGTAAAAACTATTAGTACACACAGGGGATTCGAACCATCTTCACAGCAAACAGAACTCTTTGGAGTCTTGCGCTCGTTTCCAACTGAGCTACCTAGTAACTTTAGACATCAACATTCCGTTTAACATGTAGTATTTGCTGGTCCTAGTGAACCTTTGCAGTGGTACAAACGTTGGTTGTCCAATTACCAGTTTTTTTGAAAGGCGATGCATCTGTATTAGTAGTAATTTCATCGAGTGTTTAACATCCATGTTAAATACGTGTGTAGAACCTAGTAATGGGGTCGATGTTTTCATGTTGGAGTATATAATGCGGATAGAATAACACTCGAGAATAAGGGGCAGCTGACGCACCTGGTATACATTTAGAAACACAGAAACACCCATGCCCAAGGCGGGACTCAAACTCACGATCCCCAGCCCCACGAAGCACCAAAGCTAGGCAATTTAGCGAACGCAGCCATGGGGAGCGACTCATGGCTTTCTTTTCTTGCAAAGCCACCTATCAAAGCAATTCATCGTTTGTAGCATTTGTATTGAACAATACATTTACACAATAAAAATTAACATTTAAATAAACATGCAAGCTAAATTTGAAAATATCGAAAACTATTATTATTATTATTTATTTGTAACACCACCACTACTATTACTATGATTATGATGATCATGATTATCATTATTATTATGACTATTATTATGAATATTATTATTATTATTATTATTATTATTATTATTATGATTTTTATTATTAGGGTTATTATGACTATTATGACTTTTATGACTATTATGACTATTATTATTATTATTATTATTATTGACTGTAACAACTTGCATAAATTTCAACAACATACTGCGAATTTTACAACGCGTAACTTTAACTAAATAAAGTTGAATAGTTCCATTGCCCTACGTCACGCGAATTAAAAAACACTTCTTATTAGTAGATCTCATCCTATGGAAAACTTACTTTCTTCTCAATGGGCTTTTGTTATTATTGTTGATTTTTTCACTCGTTAAGTAACGAGAACGTTTTTGTGACGCCCATGGACTGCTATCGTCGTTCACTAATTTATGTATACTTATTTTATAATATCTCTCGTTTAGAAATTAATTACTTTTATTTCCTTTATTACTATTGCGGTATTTTCATGAGATGTACATTACTTACAATATTTATTTTACACATATCATCCCCAAATAGTACCTACACACTGAGTTTCTACATGTGTGTTAAGTATTTCAGTTTACGTTCTCAAGCACGTATGTGTAATCTATGTACCATACAGAAAAGGCATTGAGTTCCAGCCAAACATTCGACTCGACAATCTCACCGGAAACATAGGTTTTGAGACATCCTGAATTGAAAGAAGAAGAAGAAGAAGAAGAAGAAGAAGCATTTTTAGAAACTGGTCCGTGTGTGTGTTTCTTTGGGCAGCATAACAAACAAATGAAGCCTTTTAAACATCAAACTTGGTATTTAGGTAATCATATTCTAAGGATGCGACAGGAAGATTTTTAGGAAAATCCGTCAGCCTTAACTCAAAATGTCTCTAACGATGTTGATTACAATACCATAGTCACACATTTTCATGAAAAATAAAATGCATATCTTGCATTTTCTGGGAATCACCTTAGAAGACATGTGGATTCTGGATAATTTTTTTTGCAATTGGTAGACTTAAGAAAAAACAATAACTTAAAACACAAAACATATAGATCTGGTTAAAACACACAATTTATGTCATACACATTTTTCTAGAGTTAACCATTTCTGAGATAATCCTTGATATTCATTTTAATTTTAGAGCACTTATACTTTTCTCAAACAGGAAGATGTTTGATTTTCAATTGTTTTACTCCTGGTCATGTAAAAAATTGAATTGCAATGACAATCGCATAGCGACAATTTTTAAAACATTTGACTATTGCTTTAGCCTAGTGTATATACCCTTATTTCCATTCTGCTTACTAGGAAGCAAGTAATAAGATAAGTTCTGCTATAGTTTACCACGATTAGCATGATATCGATAAAAGAATAATATCTGTAAGAATAGTTTTTGCAGAATGGGTAGCGAAAATTATGTGAATGCAACACAACAGATTTTTCTACTTCTGTTGAAGCGATTGGATAGAATATCCAAAGTGTTTCTTGCATTATTTACAGTTATAGATATATTATAATTTTTTCTTAATTTCTTGTAATTTTAAATCGCGTTTTGTAATAACCATACTATATTTATTCTCGATTCAAACCTAATGGACAATTAAAAGAAGCAATTCCAAATATTGAGGGCTCTAGTCTAGTAATGCAAGTTCTGGTGTTTACTACGTTACTAGGGAGTTATGTTATTTCACAACCTTTTCAAAAATATAAACCGTGTACTATATCTGAAGATATATGTCTGTGAAATTATATACATTCATATGCAGTGCGTTCCCTGAGCGACCGAACGGGAGAAGGCCAGCCTCCGTGAAGTAAGGGCCGCTTGCTCAGGGAACGCACTATATTACCAGGTGGCCCAATTGCCCCCTAACTGGCGGGTGCAGTTATTTCTTTGTGCGTTAAAAGAGTTGCAGAACTCAACGGAGATATTTAAAGGTAAAACCTTCCAATGGAATACCCGCAAGGCATTTGACGTCTTGCTACCAGCGTATACTGCGACCGGACGCACTCGTTGCTAGGGATATACGAAGGTCGCTCTCGTCCAGTTCTCCAATAACGGTTTTAAGTTGAAATAGCACCGGTGTGTTCTGCAACTTTTTTTTCAACGCACCAAGGAACATCTGGACACGATATTTACGGAGCTGTTGGGTCACTTGATATATAAATATTGTATTTTAGCTTGAAACTTGTCCCATGGCTGATGCAAGACAATTTTAGACTGTGATCCTCAATATAATCTTATTACTTTTAATTAGAGCATATATCTGGCCATTATATTATCAAAACATACCGTTAACAAAACAGTATTAGGATATAACAAACAAATTTAGAACATTCCCACACTTACGTGTCCACCAAAATAACGAATGGCAACACGTGAACGGGTTACGACAATCAGTCAGGTTAAATGGTGCTTCACTCAAAATTTAAGAATGCCATAAAGAATCTCACCATCGGCTTTGTCCTTTAAACAGAACACCAATGGCAACGTTTGGTTTTCTGTCGGTTGTGGCTAGAAAAATACATGGCAAATAAAAGGACAAACCTTAGTGGTACGAGATAGCAGCTTCGCCAGAAATTGCATTTGCACAAGACCCTGCCCACACTGAGCTGCAAAGAACAAAGTTTGTTTCAACTGGTGAAGTCCACTTTCCACTTATAATGGACAACATTTCTTCCAACTTCCAGCACACTCAATTTGTTCTGGATTTTAGTTTCCGCTTGATGGGAATAAACGGATCCAAAAGATTTAGATATGAAAGTTTGCATAAACGTTTTTATTCACTTCAATGTAATTACTAGTCTTCTTAGTCGGCTTACCCTCCCGTTCTGGAAGACTGACACCCCCCTAGGACTTACAAGTGGGTCAGAAGCCTTTGCGGCGCCAAAAATATGAAACCACAGAATGAAGAACCGGAAACGAGTAGTCGACCCGTAGCCAGGCATGAGCGTGAGAAAAACATACATCAAAGATTAGTGTTCCATAGATATTGAAAAAGGTCACTTACATTCTTTCCCAAAATTCATCATGTATCTGTCACCATTGACGAAGAAATAATTTTACATGCCTACACAGATGGTTCTCGAGCTACAAGTGATAAACAAGGTGTCCCAACTACCCCGTATTTGACGTTCGCATATATATATATATTTGCATTCGTTGAAGGAGTTTCAGAACTCCAGTTAAAACCGGCCACTGTGGAGAACTGGCGAAAGTGACTTCCGTTTTAAACCTCCCAATGAGCGGGATTCGCCTACCGTCCTCGCTTATAAGTAAGAGTGTAAAATGAAGGCCCCTCATTGCACCACTTACCGTTATTAACTTGAAATAGTCCCGTTGAATTTTGCAACTCTTTTAACGCACGAAGGGATATCTGCGCATGTCAAATACGAGGCAGTTGGGCCGCCTGGTATGTGATTTATTAGAATGTATCCTTTTCATATACTCTAGTAATAATAAAATTCATTCAGCAACATATAAGTTGGTTCTTTTATGCTCCACTTTCCAAAACAAATTATTTGTTGTCTAACAAGCTATAAAATTGATCACCGTTAATGAATATGCTTTTAAGTTACATCAACTGTGAAATTTTGAAAATACACAGATTATAAAATATCTTATGGAAGTATATTCCATTTATTATAGCATATATTATAGCAGCAGCGATTGTTCTACCGAGTTTCAAAACTCCAGCTTGCGTTATTATTTGAATAAAAACACTCTCTAAATTAATTGTTCTAATAAAAAACCTACACAAACGGCGCACTTTTAAAAATATGCACATAAAATATATAATAAAATCTTGTTTTTCAAATGATATTTATTTCTCAAAATGGGACCATTAATACGTAAACCCATATGATTATTTTATTTAGTATATTTTTGAGAGGCAGTACAAAATCTCTGAAATTAATCAGTAAAATTTTGTATAGTGAGGAACATTTTGTGCCTGGAAAAGTGTTGAAAATGTTTGGAAGATAGCAAGGTTTATTGTTGGATCTGCCTCTTTATAAGCATGTATAGCCGTGCTTAATAGCAATTTCAATGCGTCAGATAATAAAAGCACACACTCTTAAAGTTTATAATGCATATTATTTTAATCAGAAAAAAGAATACGTTTAATTTTTTAACATTTTTGTGTCGCTCAAACGCCACTACAAAATAAAGAAATTAAATCTGCAATATCATATTCTGGCGCCTAATTCTTTAAACCACGGAATGTATTCCAAATCTTTTTCATTTATTTATCCATTTATAACGTTTCTTACATCCATTATTGTGCTTATAAATGCATCTAATACTATTAATTACTAATCATAAAACATTCTTAATACAATCTCTACAAATGACTACATATAAATTCATCTCCATCCAATTAGGCACACCCATATGCAAAACATAAGGAATAATGATGATGATGCTGATGATAATAATAATATATTATTATAATATATAATCATATTATATATGATTATTATTTATATTATTATTATTATTGTTATCGTCATCATCATTATCATTATCATTATTATTACTATTGTAGATTAACGGCCATAATAGGTTACTAGGGAATTAAAGAACAGTTAAAATAGCAAAGGCAACTGCAAACAGTTACCAGGAATTCAGTTATTTGAAATGTTCAAAATCTCTGGCAAAAGTTTAATATTAGAAGTTATCGAAAACACTTGGAACATGCATTGAATAAATGGCATCAAAGATATACTATTAAGCCTTTTTTCAGAATTTTAGTTGCTTTAGTGTTAAAACCTCTATACCAACTCCGTATGCACGCATTTCTTGATTATTTTATTAATCACTATAGTGTAATATGCCATTTTGCGCAAAACTACGTCATTAATTTAAAATAAGTATTGTTATAACGATTTTTTATGTTTTACCGGATACAGTCATACTAAATGTATTCTTATTGTTCTTTAATATTCAATAACCTTCTTAATGTTAACCATAAACCTAATATACATTCACGTGAAATGCTGTTGATAATTGTGAAATTAAAAAAAAAAGGCTGAATGTTTCCTACGTTCGTATTTCTTGAAAATAATATCGTAATTGACACTGGCATTAGCTAGGAAAACTTTCCGATGCGCTTGATCGATTTATCGAAGCGTAAGAGAGCGTGTGGTTTTCAAGAGCTTGTTAGTTATTACATCCAATGATGTTTTTTTATTAAAAGTCTTCGTATTGAATTTACGCTTCTATGGGGTTATTGGATTTTTACGTTGGTAATACTGGGCGGGATCAAGGACAGGGAAAGGATTTTTACAGGCCAATGTACATATATCTACGTTAACTCGTTTTATTACACCAATCTACACAAACTCTGGTGACATTGAGAATAAGTGATTCACAATTCTTAGCTGTATGATTACAATTTACGTTTTTGCAACCAGGATTTTCTGCTGGCATATGTTCAATTTAGAGCATTATTAAGTTCTCTACTCTGAAAGCCATAAAATATTGCAGTTTGGAATATATGAATATATGAAGCAATGCCAATTTTTTTAGGAACCAGCTGATTGCTTCATTAGCCCTGGTTCAATTTGAAACAGGGGGAAATAACTAATTTTCTCCATCAATCAATGACTCATTAAAACTGTTTGTTCAGCCTAGGGTCACATTTTCAATCGAGGCTCACATTGCTTTTGCCTGATATCCCAAAGGAAATGAGGTAAGGAAAGTGTACAGTTGAAGGCCAGAAAGTTAGGTTATTGTGTATGAATTGATAAGCAATGTGGAACAAGTGACCTTCCTGTTCTAAATAAGGATGGTTCCATATAGATTTCTAGTAATTACTGAACAGTTTAATAACCACTGCACAAAATAATAATTATGTTGTTTTGAGCTCGCTTCTCACATATATACATGTAATAACGAAGGGTGCTAACGCCAGTTCCGCTTGATCGGTTTTAGTTTGAAATAGCCTCGTTCAGTTTTGCAACTCTTTTAACGCACGAACGGATATTTCCACACGCCAAATATGGGGCAATTTGGATACCTGGTATAATAATTCTTCTGATCTTTTGCAATTATTTTTGTTGGACTATCAAACCCATGAGACTTTGAGTATGTTCATATGAGAACTATAAATACTAATGTAAAATGCTTTATAATAGAGCAGCAATTTACTGTACCCAGCATGAACCTATAATATTATAATAACCTATGGATGGTGGCTTAAACATTTCTAACGCAAAATGTTACATACCACCACTATATTGAAGGAAGTATCTATTCCCGCTTTCTGGGCACTAGAAGACCACGCAATGTACAGTAGGCGATTCAGAAAGAGCATGAGGAAGGTTGCTCTCCGTCTGCTTTGCTCAAAGAGCAACCAGTTAGTATTGTCTGGTTTAAACAAAGGAGTATGTTAGAAGTATGTTCTGAGATGCCATATGTCAGCGAATAGAAGAGAGGATAGATGCAATGATAATAACGTTGCTGCATTTTCTTTCTTTTTAAAACCTTTTGAGTATTTTTTTGTAATAATTGTTTCCTGTTGATGAATTCAAAACGTATACTTCGATACATACATATTCAGCACATTTAATAATTAGTGTGCTGTGTAAAAATCCAAACCGGAGTATCTAAATAACACTACAATTTATAATTAATTTGTGAATCCTATATTTATACTTCAAAATGGTTATCAATAATCAACATTATTAAAGGAACAAGGATTTGAGCCGAATTGATGCTGTATGTGTTATGATTTGAATTACTTTGCACAATAAAATAAAACTATTTCAATCTCATAAAAACTGTTATGACCGCTTTACGTAAAAGCATTATAACATAACGTTTTACACCATTCATCTGTATAATGCAACGTGTAACACAATTTAAAATATACCACCCTTGCTAGCATAAATGAGCCTATACCTTTTATTTTTAATGCCGAAACAATTCGTACATGTAGATAGAGTAGATGTATTTCAATAGCTTGAATGAAAATAACAATTTCCGATCAAGCCTTAAATGAATTTCTTGGTTCGTACGCGATGGTCGTGGCCTGTTTTAATCCACATGCTGAAAATTCTTGTTTTATTATAGGTAATTTTAAGTACGTGGCAATTATATAGGAAAAGCTAAGGTATTGTAATAGCGTACATAGAGAAGTTCTCAATTTGGAGCGAACTCCATATAAGTCAGAAAGAATAAGGCACATACACCGTTTAGTTTTGTATATAAATATGTCACAGATTAAACACTACAACAAGAATACAGTCTCGTTGTTAAGCAATTGCTGCAGGGAAAACTGAAGATGCAGGAAGCTAAGGACATAAATATTCCTTGATACTGTATCCTTTTTAAATAGCGCAGTTACAGAGAAAAGAGGGATTTCTAATCCCGGGATTACGAAGAACTTGACGTAACTTGACGTCTTAACTTGAACGCGACGTGACATTAAAGTCTAACAAATGTTATTAAAGGTCGTCTCCTTAGCGCGGTGGTAGCGCAGCTGCCTACCAAGCGGGAGACCTGGGTTCGATCCCCAGTACCGGCGTGGGGATTTTTCCCCCGCTGGGAGACCTGGACCGGGGTGCACTCAGCCTCGTGAGGTCCCTGGGGGGCCAATTGAGGAGCTACTTGATGGAGAAGTAGCGGCTCCAGGTCGTGAGGACCGCATTAACCGGCCGGGAGGGGCTCGAGGCGCTGACCACGTCTCACCCTCCAATACTGCACCCCATCCATGACGTCTGTAGTGGACCGAGATGGGGGACGCAGCGGCCGGGCTGTCGTGCCATGGAGTTATGTAAATGTTATTAAATGGAGATATTTAGGTTTCACTTAGCGTATTATAACTTAAGAATTTGACATTGTCGAGGTTTTCTTTCCCGTTATTTAAGTGATGCCACCTGGTAACTAGAATTAATAGAGGCGAAGTAATATATAACTATCAATTAAGAGTAATTCATGCAACGTTAGGTTAAACTGCAAACAAATAGGTTTTCAGGTTAGCAGAATTTCTAACTTCGCGTTATGTCCCGTTGCGTAAAGTGAGGTTCATCATAATTCGGTTTAAATCTTTCAGTGGACGACGAATACTGCAGGGAGCATTGCTACCTGAGTGTAGGTTACTCAACGGAGAGGTATACCTCGTGTATTTTGACTTATTGTGGCTACTACCTCTAGACACCAAGAAACCAAGAAGCACATCTACAAATGAGAAGAAAACGGAGTGAAAGGAAAATAATGGAAAGGAAACCGTTTTAGATAATAAATCACCCTAACAATCACATACGGACCAGGAGTTTTGTCCTTTTTAAATTTATGGACGCTCTTTAACTGGTGCGATTATCAGCGTCCCATTCTCTATACGGCGTGAAAGGCCACTTAATTTTGCTCAGAGGCCTGTTTATCAAGTTTCAGATTCTTTTACGTGCTACAAATCTATGACCGGAACCGTCGGCTATACTTTCCTTCCAAAGGAAAGGATTTTTACCCCCGAAAATAAACATCGCCCCTGCCAGGTTTGAACTTAAGATCTGATGATCAGAGTCTAGCATGTTACTGCTAGATCAGAAAGGGTGCTTACCCAAGGAAACCATTAAAAAGCAGACCAAACTGGAATCGAACCCAAAAGGTGAGCCACATTCATTACTATGGAGCCATCTCGAACGGTTACCTGAGAGTAAGTAACCAGCTGTCAAAGTTCCTCTGTAGCAACACAGCTATGTTTGTGGTTCGATCCCCAACAGAAACATAAAAGAGGGATAAGTGAAATCCATGAGATCTACGGCTCAATTGAAAACATTAGACATTTCTTCCAAAGATTTACGAGAATAGGTGTATGAAGAAATGTAGCTCGTGAGCTCAATTTCCTTCAAACAAAAGTAATTGCAAAGGCAACATTGGACTGTTTTATTGTGCCCATACGATCTTTCTCCGATGGTTGCTAAAAGTGAGCAAACTCAGTTGATTTTTCTGTGTCAATTCCTCATTCTTAGGGCTATTATTCCTAAAAATGATTATTATGATTCTATGACCTCTTTTGGCACATTCCTCGATTTTCGAGAGCAAAAAATCTGACACAGTCGCAAATCCCAAGGTTGTCTATAAAGCTTTCGATGTCGCCTCTAACCTCGACGTAGAAAGGCAGTGAAGAGGGAAGCTGATGCTATGTGACAGTGTCAATATACCTGGGCAGAAATAAAATAAATCAATATGAAAAGAAATGTTCACAGCTGTCCCAGTATATCAATCGGCAAGCATATTGCTGAGAATTCCGAATCATTTATTGGCTAAATGTGGAAGGTGAACTAGAATACTAGTTTAATGTTGAAAATTGGCTTTAGTGAATAAACAGGAACAATGAAGTGGCGAGCAACCCAAACTTTGTTTGGAATCGAGGCGGAAACATAAAATAGACCACAATCCGGCTAGTTATGATTATACCGCGTGAAGAGAGAACACCCAGACCTAGGAAGCTGCTGAGCAGAATCTAGGTGGAAAATAAAACCTGCAGCCACCTGTAATAGAACCCGGGGCTCCCAAGCCAGAGGCAGGCGCACTATCATTGCCTTGCGGGGACAGGAGTCCCAATGAATAAGTAATGCGAACAATCGGCGAACACATCGCATAAGATATAGCAGTACACATAGAATAACTGTGTGAGTTTTTAAAGAGAATGTATGAAGAAACTTGAAAAACTGAAGTGAATTAGACATAATGTTCCAAAATAGCGCCTTTAAGCAGAAACTAAGGAAAAAATAGAACAGAGCATCGGAGGGTAGTAGAATATCCTCTTGAAAACCAGATGAGTTATGTGGCGAAATGGTAGGAGACAAAAACATCAAGGCTTATAGAATCTGCGGATGATATAACACTACAAGAAGAAGAGGAAAATATGCTATGAAAAACACGTTTGTGGGTTTAAAGGATACAAATATGTTTTCATTCACACGACCTTCTATAACAATTCCACAAAGAAACTTATCGTGCAAAAGATTATTCTTTTATCTACATCATGCTAATTGAGATAAACATTAACAGAAGTGGTCTTATTACTTGCTTCCTTGTAAGAAGAAGGGAGATAAGGGTTTATACTATGCTAAACAATTGAAATTCGGTTATTTTTTGCATTGCAGGAGCAAAACAAAAGAGACATGAAACGAAAGTTGACGTCCCGCTTGAAAAAAAGTTCAAGTAGTTTAAAACTGATACCAATAACAACGTGACCTTTAACTCTACAAAAAACTGTATGAAAAATTTCTTGTTTTAATGAGATCCTTATTTTTATGTTTAGTAAGGTTTTGTCTAACTCTTGCGGCTTGCGATTTATACAAAAGTATAAAAATGAAAAGACCTTCAGAGGTTATTCCCAGAAAATTCAAGATATACATAATGTTTTTCATGAAAATTCCTTAAACACGTGTTACTTTAATTAAAATAAATTAAAATTAATAAAATTTTAATTAAAACAATGTTTGAGAAAATAAAAAATATGGAAAATTGTTCCATGGGAAGAGTAGTTGGTGATGGGGAGCTTTTCCTGAAAATGTTTATGTTGCATCCTTGGTATATACCAAACCTAAGTACAAGTTTGGTATTTGCCGGAATTTCTGTTTTTAAGCTATGCCGTCCAGACACACACAACATACACAGAAACACACACACACACACGAATCTTTTTCTAAAAGTCTGATGTGTTCCATTCACATAACTTATTCCAGTGGTTCAAAATACAAACTTTTCTTACAAAATATTATTATTTTATCTGCATCTTGCTAATTGAGATAAACATTTAACGGAAATTGTCTTATTATTGATTATTTGTGAGTAGAAGCGAAATATGGGAAAAGACTTGACTAAAGCGATATTCATATCTTTTAAAAGCTCGTCACTGTGTGAAACAATTGAGGTTGGGTTCGCTTTGCGTAGTCTCGTTTGAGAAAAGATAGGACAAGGAATATTAAAGATTTGAAGCTTTCAAGGTGTTGGTTATTACTGATGACTTCAGAAATCCCTGAAGACCACAGAGATCAGATGCTCAAAAGCTTGGATTTCCCCGATTCCAATTGAATTCGATTGTAAACCCGTGAAGTCAGCTTTAACAAGGAATATCTCGAAAATGGTAAAATCTACAGGAAAAACGTATATGATGTAAATTATTTAATTTATTGAGATATACATTTTCTGTGGAATAAGTTTTTTCTGTCTCTTATGGTTTAACCTTTATGCAAAAGTGTGCAAAACTCATTTAGAATAAAGAGGTAATCAGATGTTATTCCCAGAAAATTCAAGATGTACATTTTGTTTGCGATGTATATACCTTTAATATAGGGTATTTTGATCAAAAGTTAGAGCCATTTTTAGTAAAACGAAACTTTAAAAAAAAGTTCATGTAAACTGCGGTTAGACATTTTTCTTTAAAATATTCCAGACGCATCCTTGCAAAACACTAAACATAAATATCGACTTTGGTTTTAACGGTCTTTTCGCTTTTGAGTTATGATGTCTAAAGATACACGCGCAGACCTTTTTCTAAAACTGCTTTTTTGACTCAGGAGGTCTCAAAACATATTTCCGGTAAAATTTTGACATAGAATTTTAGGTGGAATACAATACCTTCTCTAGCTACTATATGCATTGCATGTATGTACGTGTTAGAGAACGTAAAAATGCAATTTTTGGATTCCGGTGCTGCAAAAAAATATATTTTCAGTGAACTCTTGGTATGGAAATTTTGGGTGGAATGCAATACCTGCACTCCTGACTATGTACATTGTACATGCGTGCTAGAGAAAGTAAAATGATCCGCGCGAGAGGAAGTTTAATGTAAATAGGAAAATCTGATGTGTTCCATTCGCATGGCTTTTTCTACATCTCTGTTACAAATTATGATTAAAAAGCTTATTATTCTAGCTACTTCATGTTAATCGATATAAAATTAGAATGGTCATATTACTTGCTTCCTTGTAAGTTGAAGGTAAATAAGGGAATACCAAAGGTTAAAGCGATAGTCAAATCTTTTCAAAGCTCGTTGCTATGTGATTGAGATTCCTTTGTTTTATGTATGCCTGGGAGACGACTAATTCTCGAATGAGAACAGTATAAGTATTTAAAGCTGAAACAAGTAACAAGGAATAATTCAAAAACGGTTAGCTAAACAAACAAACAAAACAAAAGCGTATACGACATAAATTATGTGTTTTAACGAGATGTTCATTCTTTGTGTAGTAGGTATTTGTCTATCTCTTACCAGTTATGTAATTCATCCGGAATAATATGATCTTCAAAATATACATTTTATTTTCTAGGTAAATATCTTTAACATAGGACATTTTAATCAAAATCATTATAGCTATTTGTGAAAAAATCAAAATTTTCGAAAATGTTTCCATATAAAGGTAGTTGGGGTAGGAAAATTAAACGGACTTTTCGTTTTTGAGCTATTCTGTCCACAGACACATACACTGATCTTTTTTAGGAATGCTTCTTTTTTTCGGGGTGACTGAAAACATGTATTTCCGGTGAAATCTCGGTATCAAATTTTTGGATGCAATACAATACCTTCCCTGCACTCTATGTAATCAGTACGTGTAGAGAAATTAAAACGTATGTACGCATTTGTAAATTCGAGGTGAAGCGGTAGAAGCGAACAAACATCATTATATACCTGAATTAGTAGAAATTGTAATCAATTCTGCCAGAAAATTTAAAGCGATGAAGGTGGTGAAAAAGGAAGTTTTAATACAAATATGTTGTATACTATGCGTAAAAAAACGCTTAATTTGTCTCAGAGATCTCGATAGGGCTTAGATTCTCTAAATCAACGATACGGGACCACCGGTTTTACGTCCCTGCCGAAGGGTTTTAAAAAATGTCGATCCCGGTGGCCGCGCTCGCTAAAGTGTCTTGCTTTGGCGCTTCGTGGTGCACAGGATCGTGGGTTCGAGTCCCGCCTTGGGCATGGGTGTTTCTGCGTTTTTAAATGTGTTTATGTTTGTGTATGTATATGTAAAAGGAAAACGTTAAGAATAATAAGGACTACTAAGGAAATATAGAAAAATGGAGAAAAAAGGAATACTGCGCCGGAGTCCTGACAAGCCTCCGGCACTGTATTTAAAAAAGATAAATAGATAACGGAAAAAAATCCATGGAACCCTGCTGGATTTGAACCTGCGACCTCGGTAACCAGTGGCAGTGGAAGAGCAGAAAGTGTTTGCTGTCATATGTAATGAAATAAGTTGTGGAAAGAAGAGTTCAGAAATTATGGGATAGTAAAGTATATTAAAATAAATGGCTCAGCCATAGAAAGGAAGTGAAAAATGAAAAGCAGCAAGGAACAGAGAAGGTTAGGTTTACAAGGACTTATTGCGATGCTAATATTTTGGGTTTTTTAATTTTAATTGTTCTTTTATCTAAAGAAAGACTAAATATTCATTTATTTAGTTTCACAAAATTTCCAAACGTAGTCCATCATTGTTATCTGCGAGTTCTCCCTCTGTATATAATTAAGTCTACAAAGACAGAAAACACAAAACTGGACGCTGTTTGAATGCGCGAAGTCTAAGTAAAGTTTAATAGCTACATATTCTATTTAAGCCGAAAACACCTCTGTATGACGCACGTTAGTCAGTATACCGCTGGGCCGCGCGACGCTTTATGGGGATCCGAGATATCATCTTGTTGGGTCAGGATAATTCCTCTGGAAATTCCACAGAACTGTCGTGGAGCGCATACTGCGGTAAGCCACCCTAAAGCACTGGAATGCTTCTGCTGTAAACACCATGTGACATAGGCTATGACTAAACTGATCCAAAGATACCCTTTGAAGTAGAGGTTGTATTCATCTGGTCTGGATTTTCATTTTTAGTTTGTGTTTAATGGTACTCATATTGGTATGCGATAATTTTTTAAAAATAAAATATACATTTCAGTGCACGTCTATATAAAAGACGGTGTTATTTTGCGGTGAGATGGGAATGCTACTGAGAGGCAAAAACTCTGCTTTTTATTGATACATATGACGTTACAGTTGACCTATTTTCAGCATTTTAATTAATACCCCAATAAAATTTACCTTATCTTCTTTTATAATTTAGCATTTCAGAATGATTTGAATTTTTACATCAGAAGTTAGATTCTTGAGTAAATCACTTAGTAGAGTATATTTCAAATTAAAGTGATGGAGCGGTAAAATTTGGAAAAAACACAATTGAAATTCTATTAAAATTTGAATATGTATATATATAGTAATAATAATATTTTTGTCATATATTAAAATTCTATCTTGCATGGTTACTTAAACAATAAGTTTTTACTGTCTAAATTCATTGCTCTAACACAAATGAGCCACGTAATATATTTTTGAATATGTTCATAAACAAAAAATGAGTTTACAAATACTCCTGTCGTACTATATTTTTGTTTATTAGATCTAATTAGTGAAGATTACTGCACTCTCCAAAACTCTTGATTTTTCAAAATGTAATAATTTATCAAAATGGAAGAACTGTTTCAAAACAGTAATATGAACACTCTCTCTAATATGCTTTTGAGAGGCAGTATAACTTTTCGGAAACAAATTAATGAAAAGGTACATCGCATGGAATATTTAAAGTATCCAAAAGTGTTGGAAAAAAGTATCGATAAAATATTGTTTAAATCTGGGAGTGCCTAGAAATAAGCATACGCCTACGCATCTATAAATGCCATTAGTTGAGTATTAAAATACTCCAAGTAAGGGAAATAATGTTACAATTTATACTATTTTATTATGAAACAAAATATATTTTGTTGTTCATAATTTTTGGACAAATTTAACAGCTGCATCAACTTCATTATGAACATATATTTTGGAATATATTTTGCATTAAAACCTCATTTTGCATACTGAGAGAAGTGCTGTATGTGATTGCCAATTGGCATTAGTTGACTAGTTTGGTATAAAACAAATTACAGGAACTTGCTATGTTGAAAATTATTCTCCATGTTTAACTTATTCTCCTTTCTTTTATAACCCGTTTCTCAGGGGATTCGTTTCGTATGAAGTGCCCACACATTTATCTGTAGAATAGTAAATTGAATTAGAACGGTCCATTTAAAATATGGCGATTACTATTTCTATTTGCGTGATATCGATAGTTAGAATATATTTTAACTGTTGGAAGATTTTAATTAATATTCCTAAGTAAGAAATAGCAGCAGTCCTCGTCCATCTTAATTAAAAATGTGATTATACTACCGAGAAAAGCAATGAAATGTAGCTTGGTGTAAAAATTTCTTGGGCTTTTGATTTAGGCTGCGTCATGATGTATGATGAACCACCACGTTTGAGCTTTACTTCTGTTGAAGGTCATCGACAGCGGCTATGTTGCCGTAACCCGTATTTATTTATGATGCGACCCACGCGGTAAGCTCAAAGGTTTCCGCAATGGGCAACGGTCTGTATAGATACCCACATAATGTCATTTAATTCATAAAGGTTGCAAGCCTAAAACCGTTCGACACTTTAATGCAGGCTGTCGCAGCTTGGCTGTGCGTCATACAGCAGTGAGTTGCTTGGGTATTCACAGGGGTATGCCTGTAGTATGCAATAAGCCTCATCATTGAGCGCAACTTATCGTCACGGCTAAATCAGGTGCTGAAATCCAAGCATAAAGATTGTGCTATGCTTTTTACCCACTGTTGTATTGGCTATATCTTCCCCTCTAGCCCCTCCAGAAGGCACATCGATTTTTTATTTCTTCCGGTAAGGATACTACCCATGGAAACTGGTAGTGAAAATAATGTCTGCATAGATGGTACTATAACGCTGTGGTCTAGAAGATGCTGCTCTCTCTGTCTCTCTCTCTCTCTTTCTCTTTCTCTTTCTCTCTCTCTCTCTCTCTCTCTCTGCGAATGATAGTTTAGACTTCACAGTGACGAACATTTTGTAACAAAGCATCAAAATAGGAGCAGAGCTGCAGAAACCATCTGCCTATAAGGTTAGAAGAATAACATTTTTGGAAAAAATATCGCCGCTAACTTTTAATGTTTAAATGCCTTTTACCTTTCCATTTATAACATATATGCGTTAATTTTGTGCATGTATTACACCTATATGTGGCCTCTAAAACGGTGTATCCCTGCATATGTATTGCTAAGAACTGAGTATGTGGTGTAAATAATCTCAGGTTCATAATATTTACAATATATGTAATAAATGCACATTTCTATTTACTTAGTTTTCTATAAACATGTCATACCTTGCTCTTATTAATCTATTGCTTCTAAATGTGTGTTTTGAATTAATATTTTTCAAAAATCTTTATTTTAAATGCCGGAAAATGTGTATTTTACTTTGTTGAGTTCGAAAAATGAACTGGAATATCAAGACCTATATATAACTCCCACTGTGATGGAACAGGTCATTTTACAAGGTTTGGCAACCCAATGTAGGCGCTGATTTTGCCCAAAGGGACAAGTGAAAAATACAAAATATAATGAAGAATAGTGCCTTGTGAAATACAGAAATTGGTTCTTGTCATATGGTATTAAATAAAACTGAATGCAGAGATATTAATTTAGTAAAATAAGGCCAATTGTTACCATTTATACTAATATTTTGAAACAATGTGCTGTAATAGTTTTTTTGTCCAGCATAGTTCTTAGCAGTGCACTCTGTAGGTTACAATTCATTAAGAGTATAGGAATCGCGGAAAAGTCATTGTAAATATTGCTTCTTTGCACATTTTCCTTTTCTGTGAGGTAGCAAATCATTTCTGAATAATTATTTTAGTTTTGGTAAGTTAAGGACTAGCCAGGCTTTGAAGTTTGTAGTTGAGTACACACGAGTACTCCGACCCGGACGAGTAGCTTTGGAACATCCTGCTTTAGGCGTAAAATAATTAGGAATCTTGCGTCTCTTAAGTAGTTGTGAGACTGTTAGCTTTCAAAGTTGAAATCTCTGAAGACTGTTATTTTGTATTCTTAATCTATAAAACAAAACCTACTCTGAAATCTTTCAAATAAGTTTTCGGTAAAACGGCTTTAATCTTTAATATACATCATCTATACCTGGGATGTCATATTTATTTAGTTAGGCATACATTTTGAGGATAATCGATTAACCAAAGTAAAAGTAAAATAAACAGTGAAAATATGTCTTAAAACTCTCAGACCTGTATGATCTCTGTGTTTGTTTTCTTTACAAAAGATCACAGTTCATATAGGGCACACTATTTCATTTCTTGTCAAATTAAACTTCCAAGAAGCTGAAATCAACGGTTTCTGATTACTCTAGGTTTTCTTAAGCGCAGCACAGGCTTTTATAATCTTTGTGTGTGTCTTTTTTTCTGAAGATACATGAATATATCTGAATTCTGAGACATGTTTTCACGCTTTATATACTGCTTGTCTTTTAGCATTGTGTTCACATGTTTAATCATTCACATTTATCAAATTTGATAGAAGAGGAGAAAGTCTTTTTCCGTTTACACAAGAAACACGGTCCTCGCTTTCTGACGTATTCTGCTCGGAGGTTTCCTCCATCTACAAATATTGGGCGTTTGGGTGGATATTTTTAAAATATATAAACCTGTGGGTTAGTAGAGAGTATTTAGGACGTATTGTTAGTCCAAAGGAAGATGTTTCGCATATATTATCCATTTTAATGAACTATGCGGATCAACAGAATCCCTATCAAAATCGTTTAATTTATACCTGCTATATTTAGAATAAATTATAAAAAATTGAGACCATCATTTAGGGAATGGAGATACGAAGTAGTTCATAACTTTGTGTCAAAATTTACATCTGATTTTATCAAATTGAGTGTAAAATAATCGTAGACTTGAGTGTGACTAGGCAATAAATAGTAAGTTATAGATACTTCATATTATTATAATTTCAATTTTGAGACGTAGGACACTATTGCATTCTTAGTTTACAATCACTGGAAATACCAACTTCCTTCTGTTTGCATTGTAAACACTCGTGAGGAATTTCGTTTTTCATCTCTTCATGGTGCCAGTATATGTGAACTCTATCGGAAGTAATTTACATAGATAGGTACATTCTTGCACTCGTGTTCTCGCCTGTTAAACTCCTTGTTTATAAGCTTCACAGCTCCAGATATTATTTCTGTAAGAGGGTTGATACCTGATATGATCGTGGAGTTGGCTCTACGGCGTAAGACATCGAAATTGCCGCAGTATAAGGATTTTGCACCACACAATTATAATACAACCTTGTACGGTATGTGTACATTGACACCGGAAGTTTTCTTGGCCAATTGTTGTTTATTTTATAGAGAAATAATAGGGAACTTGAGTAATAATTGTAATACATAATTTTTTCTTTTCCTATTTGCACTCCTGGTATGCAACTCTTACATGCCCCAGGACTTAAAGGCAGCTCCTGGGGGAAGATCCCTGTTGAGGAGCAGGCCGACTTTGGGTCGGACAGAGTGGCCAGAAAGGGTTATCCGCCCGACTTTTTATATGAGAGTGAGGAAGAAGATGTGAAATGACGGTGAAATTGATGAAAGGAAAAATAGTATGGAGCAGGTAGTGGAATGAATAGCGGAAGAACTCGGAGAAAATTCGCCCAGACGGTGGTTTTTTCACCACAAATCCCAAATGCCTGAGATCAAATCCGGAAGGCATTGGTGAGAATTTATTGCACAATAGATAATTTCATATCATCAACAAATAATGTAAAAATCACGAGATATAATTCTGTGAGCATGTAAGTCTATGCAAGACAAGCTAAGCGTTTTTAGCACGGAAATTAGATAGAATCCCACAAGAAACTCACAAGCAACACATCTAAAGCTTCAGTTTATCAGTACATTTAGTAATCTAAAAGGACGGTGAAAACGCACAAATAGCAGTTTATGGGAAGTAGAAAGGAAAGAAGAATACTGAGAATTTAGCACTACAAAAGAGTAAAAGTTGTGTCGGAGATGTGTACAAGAAGCTTAAGATTTGCCTACATGCAGAGCAAGGTAGGTAATCAAAAGTAGACGTAGGCAAATAAAACAGCATGTATTAGGCTGCGTCTTCTATTTCATCTTATAGCTTTTACAAGTTAACACTTAAGTACAGCGTGCGGCTCAAAATCCGCTCAGCGTAGACTATTAGACTTTTTACTTTCTCTAGCCTCGTATGTACGTCGTACATAGTGGATAGAGAAGGTATTGTATTCCAACAAAAAATTCGATACCGAGATTTCACCGGAATACATGTTTTAGGACCCCCTGAATCCAAAAAGCATTTTGACAAAAAGATCCATGTGTTTCTGACTGTGGACAGTATAGCTCAAAAACGAAAAGACGGTTAAATATCAAACTTGGTGATTAAGCTTGATATTTTCCAAGGATGCTACACCAAGATTTTCAAGAAAATTCCCTCACGCCAAACTACCCTCTACGTGGAAAAAATTCTGAAAATTTTATTTTTCTTAACAATGACTCTAACAATCTTGATTAAAATACCACATATTAAAGCCATCTCCAACACAAATAAAATGTATATCTTGAATTTTCTGGGATTAGCTTCTGAAGACCGGTTTATTCTGGATTCATTTTGTTGAATTTTGCACAAGTAGTAAACCATAAAAGATAGACAAAAACTTACAACACAAAAAAAAAATGTAGATCTCGTTAAAATACACAATTTATGGAGTTTACCATTTTCGAGATATTCATTGATATTAGTTTTCATTGTAAATTGCTTTTCGCGTACAGGAAGTGTCTTTTTTCCTTTTGTTCTGCTACTGGCCAAGCAAAGAAGCGATTTGCAATCACAATCGCATAAAGACAGCATTTAAAACATTTGACTTTCACTTTAGCATAGCGCATTTCTTTAGTTCCCTTCTACTTGGACTACGTAATAAGAACATTCTGCTAACGTTTGTCTCGATTAGCATTGTGCAGAAAGAAGGATAATCTTTTATAAGAAGTTTATTTGTAGAACAGCTAGAAAAAGCCATGTAAATGTAACACATCAGATTTTTTATTAGTGTTTAACGCCCGCTTTTATTACTTGTGGTACCGCAGGTGATGGCCATTAGGTGATTAGCCGTATAGGACTTTAGCGAGTCATGGTAACTTAAGTTAGGTACTTTTATTTGGGAAACAAATGTTGCATAAAGTTCTAAATACCCTCAACACAAATACTCTGTTTACAAACAGATCAGTTATTAGTATCTTGGTCATTTATGGGCACAGTCAAGTGGAAATCTGAGGTTTTGGCTCAAAGTTGCGAGTTTTAGTTTTTATTATTAAAATCTCTGTTTCTTTCTGTACTAAAGAATTGTTTAATTTTTAGTCTGTGTCCTTTTTTACAGTTTGGGGCCGCGCCGTGGCCGAATGGTTAGACCACTTGCCTCTCACTAAAGTGGCCTAGGTTTGATCTCAAGCGACCGCATGTGGGATTTGTGGTGGACAAAGCGGCTCTGGGGTGTGTCTCTGGGTTCTCCGGTTTATCCGTTTTATGTAAAAAGCGGGAGTTTAACACTAGATATCAAAAATTTAACGGCCCCGGTTGTCATTTAAGGCTTTTCATTTCAATTTTTTTATTTCTCAGAACTACATTTTTTCTTTGTATGAAAACTCCCTTGTGGAACAATTTTTTATAGTTTGTTATGACCTCAGAATATAAGATCTTTAGGATTATTGTTTTATAATTTGGTCTGCGTTTTGATGAGAATTAGTTGAGAATTTTGTGGCAATAAATATATTAAAATGCACAAATTTCTTTTAAAAATTAAAACTTAAGGTATAAAAACTCCCTGAAGGTTTTGCTTTCATTATTCAGTATACTCTAGACCAAACTTTAGTTACACGTACATTACGAACTGTCTTAGTAAATATGCATGTTCCTCAAGGAGCAATTTACATCAACAATTACATTATGAATTAAAAGTATATAAATTGAAAACCATACGAAATAAATCGCTAAAAATTTGTTTAGAGACCAGCATGAGAAAGAGTAGTAAATATTAATTGTGAAACCTTCATATTTAAAAATTTAGTATTTTCACTTCACTGTTCCCTGATATCTATTCTCGGAATCAGCCACGGGTCTGTAAAAAAGAACTCAAGAGTTTACCACTGCAACAACTAGCTGGCAACAAAAGTACGAGAGGACGACAGCAGAGCCAGCTCCTTTCAAAGGATGCAGCATCCTGTCTATTGTAACAAATTCAGTAAAATCATAGCAGCCTTGGCAGTTCTTTACAAAACTGGTGAAACTTGGGCAAACAGCAGCCAGTTTATTGGCACCTATTTCTTGCCTCCTTTCCGGGGCATCGAAGCGTGTACATTGGGAGAGGCACAAAAATCTATAACGACGCATGGCAATCCCTAAAATATCTATTCTAGTATCATCAAATCTGAAAATTCCCTCACTTTTTATGTTATTCTTTCTTTTAACCGATCAAATAAATATCTCCATTAAATGCACTTTAGCGATTTTGGTAAAAAATATAACGATTTTTGGATTTTCGGTGCAAAAAGTGCACCATGCCTTAAATTACATATTTGAAATTCTTTATTATTGCATATAACACATGTTTTGAGGCCATTTAAAAGCGTTTTTATAGTCAAATGACAATGCGTCAAATTCTAAATCCATTTTCTGTGGTTAATTTTTTCCCCGATTTCAAAATGTATCTTCTCCCACAAAGTAATGCTAAAGATTTGAAATGTTTCTCAATATCACTCCAGAATGTGTAAAATAAAATCTGTTGTTTGAATTTTGACACTGGTCTCAGATTAGTTTTAAACAATTAATTAGTATAATCATGCGTTCTTTCCTGCATTTTTTCACGTTGTGATATAAACTTTTAAAAAATACAACTATTCACTAAAGGAAAAGTTCAACCAGGTACTTTGATAAAAAAATTAAGCAATATAATTTGAAAAGGAGCGCATATCGTTAAATATCTGTAGGAGAAAAGGGACTTTAGTTTTGGCTAATTACATCGAATACTTTAATTAATATAACCTGAACCGGTATATCATGTGTATGTAAATATCAGAATAAAATCATGCAGTTTATCTAAAGAGAAGATAGAATATCTAATTACTGGCCCATAATGTTCACTTCTTAACAGATGAAGTAATATGACAGCTATAATTTATACCTTTTTCGAAGCAAGCAGAGACCGCGCTCGCTAAAGTGCCAAGCTTTGGTGCTTCGTGGCGCATGGGATCCTGGATTCGAATATTGCTATGGGCATGGGTGTTTGTATGTTAATGTGTATAAGTATGTGAATTTGGAAGTTAAAAATAAAATCGGTAAATCAAATACATAGATCAAAAAAGGAAATATAGCTAAACTGAAAAAAACAGAAAAAAAAAAAAAAAAAAAAGGAATAAGTTTCGGTTCTGCATATCACAAAAATAAATAAATAAATAAATAAATAAATAAATAAATAAATAAATAAATAAAAATCCCAAGGCATGCCAGAACAGAGAGAATTAGGGGACTTTCCATTGTTTTCTTCGTCACATGAGCAGCTTTGAATGCCACGTGACCAACAGACGCTGTGAGGACGAGGTAACGACGCGAAAATTCGTCCAATGAGAAAATGGCTAGAATGTCTGTGTCTTATAAAAGAACGAGCATGGATATTTGGTCAGTTGATTTCAGAGTTAGAGTAAGTCAGATCCACGAATGTCAGGGTTCTGAAGGACAATAAGCATGGAGAACGCGGGCAAATGTTTTATTTATTAAGAAAGACGTGCTTTTCTGCTAGCTCAGAAGCGAATGGAAAGTAGTAGGGTAACAAAATATATTCTTAAAGCATAGGCTCAAGAAACTGTGTAATTTTGTATGCGTGTTGCTTGTACTGGGGATAGAAGAAAGCTCATTTTCTTTCTTATTTTTTGTGAGTGTTATTCTAAATAGGCATCACAATGAGGACACACACATACAGCCGCAAACCAGAATGAAAGTTGTATGAATACTTCTTTATTGTCGGTAATACCTGAATTACAAATCAAACCTCTAGCATGAGCACTTTAGAAATCGCTTTAGTTTTTGAGTTATGCTGTCAACAGACAGACACACATGAACGTATTTATAACTTTTTTTACCCAGGGGAGCTCACAAAACATATTTAGGAAAAATCTAGATATTTAATTTTTGAATAGTTTATATCTTCTCAATAGATTATGTGCATCGTATGTGTAGAGAAAATAAAAAGAACACGAGTACTCGCACGTTGTAAAATGCACAGAAAGGGAAATTCACTAATTCATACTTACCGGCAATTAAACTACTGGCTAAAATGAAGCACATATTCAGCAGTAGAAATGAAGAACAAAAAGGAACTATAAACGAATTCGTTGATAGAATGCAATTTTTTGTAACAAGGTTCATAATTTACTTTAAAAATTATACAAAGTTGTTCTATTTTCAACAGCACGAGCCACGGTTGGTTAAATCTGATTGATTTTTATCCATGTGGTTTATGTGAAACCCCAGTTATCAAAACATTAATTAACTCTAATAGCGGTTCACTATAAAACGGAGAAGTGAAATGTGTTTCTGGCGTTTGAAATTGCGCTTCTATGTTTTTCGGTGTATTTGAGATCAATTTAAAGCTTTGTTGGACTCCATTGAATCATATAGAGGATTTAATGTGCGTTCGGACGTCTTACCTTTGTCAGCGCTTTACCATGGTTGAAGTATCATGTAGAAATCTGAACACTCATATTGTGATTTTCAAAGGGAGCATTAAAACTATAAAGCTGATTCAATTTCCCAAATGTCTGTCTTGTTTGCATCAGAGAGGAAATTTATATTTTTCTTAGTATGAAAGAGAACTTAAAAATTGCGCATCTACTGAGGCAACTATAAATCTGAGTTGCTTAAGTGCATCTACATCTCTGTAATGTAAAGTAGTTACCTTTTGAATACTGTGTTTCTAGCTGAAATACAAGGTAAAGCACACCGGAGGTGAATTACGATATGCAACGTCTGTGTGATATGGATATATTTAAAACTTCTCTCATGTTGAAGTTATGTAAACAAAACAAACTCTGAAAGCGAGAAACTTCTCATAACCCCATATATTACTGTGCAGCTGACCCTTACTCTCGAATGTACACACTAAGAGACAAGTTTAAGAGTTTTAATACGCTACACTTTTTCCTGAAGTAACCTAGCGATTAGAAAATTGCAGTCATGTTACTTCCTACAATGTCTGTTAACAAGTGAAGTTGTTTCACACATTTTCTATATATGAAAATCATGTAATTTATGAGCTGATGTATTTTATGAGCTGGTCTCTTTAGTGCAGCTTCGCTAGCGTTGTGGGCAGTAAATCCTATTACTTTCTCTATTTAGCATATGGTATATAGACTAAGAAGGTATTGCACCCCAATCAAAAATACGATACTGAGATTTCATCGGAATTGCTTGTTTTAGGGTCCCCTGTGCCCAAATGAAGCATTTTAAAAAAAGTCCTATGAGGGTGTGTGTCTGTTCTGTGAACATAATAACTCAACAAACAAAAAGCCCATAAAATAACACACATGCTATTCAAGTTTAGTATCTTCCAAGGATGACACACAAAGAATTTTGAGGAAAATCCCCTCGCCCCATATACTATCCTTTACATGGACAAGAGAATCGAAATTGTTGATTTTCTCAAAAATGGCTCTAACGATTTTGATTAAAATGACGTAAATTAAAATATTTACACGCATACTAAGATGTATGGAAATAGTCTCTGAAGGCATCTTCATTACCTAGTTGGTAAACTGTAAGAGGAAGACAAAGCTTACCAAATAAAAATGTAAGGTCTTTAAAGTACACAATTTTTGTCATATGACTTTTTCGTGGTGTTGACCGTTTCCTAGATATTCGTTGTTATTTTTTTATTTTATAATACCTAAACTTTTCATATATGGTATTTTTCAACTTTTGGCCTTATAAAGAAATGAATTTAAAACACATAGCAACGAGCTTTGACTATCACTTTCGCCTAATGTATTTCCTTATTTCTCCTCTACTTACATGGCAGCAAGCAATAAGACAACTTCTGCTAATGTTTAATTTAAGTTGGATGAAGTAGTACAGGCATGCCGTTGGAGAGCAGGACCATCTCCCCACCACTATACCTGCAGTATTACTTTGTCTCATAACTGCAACGAATCAAAGGATAGTCGGGGGATGCGTTACATACGTCACGGTTGCAATAAGTCATTAGTGGGGAACTGGCTACCTCCTAAGCAATTATGTATGAATCAAATTAAACTTCGATAAAATTTGAATATTCATAACTTCAATATTATTGTTTTCCAACAGTTTTAATATATAGAAAATAAGTTGTTATTCATATAAATTTGTTTCATTTGGTACATATGGCTACAGTTTGTCCATACGAATTTAACAATCAGGATTAACCAGCTATTATTGTAGTTAAATTCAATGTCAGTGTAGCAGATAAATTGCAGTTGCTAATTCTAGACCTGTTCTTATTTTTAACATTGTTCATAGGTGCAAAGAACTGCTCGCACAAGTATGTGACTCCAAACATTTACAAGATACGTTCACAGAGGTTGCGCAAATTCGAGAATGACTCTTCATTTAACATTTTATAAACATCAATCCACAACTTTCCACAATTTCGTAGAACGTTGTTCTTCTGCAATTCAATAATCTTTTATTGTAAGTGATCAGATACATCTTCTGGACTGACAGATAATGGATTACTGCAAAGATGAAGTTCACTTTCCATTTTTAACGCTTCTCCAATTATTTTTTTTCAAACACCGAATGAAGGTATTCCAACCTTTATATTGACTCTAGTAGAAAGAAAATCCATTTATTTTAGTTTTCAACTGATATTATACGTTAGCATTAATGGCTGATATTCTTAATATCACTGTGATTCGTCCTAAAGGTATGTTTTTAAATGTCTCTACCATGTTAGGACGAATTTACTCTGCAAGTTAACGAGGCACGTTTTAATAACTTTTCCTTTTGTGAAGGGCATATATGCTCCAGCTATTAATTTAGCCACCTTGTAACTTGCACGTAGCAATTTGATAGCTGAATCGTTCTGGTTTTGTTGTTCATTTAAGACCCCATTGGAACCTGGGTCTTTGTGCTTTGATTGGTGGTATATGAAATTCACTTTTAGTTTATTGCATTTACGCGCAGCATTACAGAGTATGCGGTCATTATACTACTGAAAATGGCAGTTATTAAAGTATCTCCTAATATGATACTGTGGCAACACTATTAGCTGCTTATGACAAATTAAATAACAAACTTTACCTCTCTAAAACACAAAAAGGTACTGTTCCTCCCACGAAGGATTTAAATATGTCGTGGCATGCTGCCAGTGCTTCTCTGATCGACCTAAAGGGTTGTTTAGTTGTACACGTAACTGTTCGAATGAAGAGGTGAACTCTTATTGCTTGGAGCAACGTTGTGGGCAGTGGCTTTTTGCCAAGACCAGATGGAATGAGGAATGGAGGGGAATGTCACTCGGTGACACTAGAGCTAGTAGGAGAATAAGGTTTTTAACAATATTTTTACAAAGATGTAGAGAGGATCATGTGAATGGAACACATCGCATTTCTAGCTAAATAATGTCCTTTTGTCCTTTTCATTCTAAATATTTCTTGTTAAGTTTAATTATTACACTTCTTTCTCAGACACGGGGAAAAGGCCAGAAGTATTGAAATTGCCTAGATTTTTATTTGTTACTTAAAGCTACGTTACAGTATACATCTCTGGAAGGTTATGTTGATTTATAGAAATGTAGTTGTGCTTGGTTATTTTAGCTTAGGCTTAGGAAAGGTAGAACAACAAAGCCCTAATAATCTCGTCCATTGCCGATCCATTGTACACCTCTTTATTTTCCACTCTCCTAGGATATCTGCATCCATTATAAAGGAGATTAATTTTTTTACTGAGGCCTTGTTAAGTTCGTGCATTCCTTAAGTCTTTGATAAAAGTGTTTAATCTTACCTATCAATCTGCCCATTTGCATCATTCTCAATGTTACCAGTGTCACAACGTTTAAAGAGTAGGTCACTCAGATTATCATATTAGAACTCATGGGAAATTAAAAACATCTGCGGAGAGTGGTGCACTCATAACGCCCAATATTCAGAATGTGGTGAAGAAGAAGAGATGATCTCGCACTTAATGATTATTGATCTATATGGGATTGCATCTATTAGAAAGATAATCTGTGTACAACTGAGGCGTAATAGAGATTAGAGAGGTGATGTTTAAAAGAAATACGGAGGAAACCGTATAATAAACCTAAGGTTTCTGTGCGGGCAGTTAGGGGCATCTTCCTCATGCTCAACTCTCTGGTAAATATTCAGTCTAATATAGGTCATCAAAACATGCTAAATGTTTATTCGATCCGAACAGTACGTCTCAGAGGTGTTCCTTAACTCTAAGAATGCCAGGAAGCAGTTGAATATAAATGAGCGCAGGTTCCTGAATTATACCAGTTTATTAGGTAGCAGTGATGTAATAACGCAATTAAATACACTGAAACAAAGCAACAGGTATAACATTACCGTCACTGTGAAAAATAATGATTGGAACACAAACCTTTGTATAGAAGACTCTTACTTAAGCGACCCTGTGAGTGAAATTTCAAATTCCTACATTTCTGAATATATTTTTTCTGAAAGTTAAGTTGTTATTGAATTGTTATGCTAATATGGATACTAACTTTCATTCATGTTAGGTAAACACCTTGTAAAACTAAAATTGTTTAATAAATTTTATGATATAGATATATTGCATAATCGAAACATCCTACGCACCTCAAAATTTTAAAATTTAGATGGTATTTTCTGGATTGGAGATTTGAAGCACACACAAATTTTAAATAGGGATGTTTTAATAAATTTGATTACTGAATTACTGTATGAATAATTTGTTCTCAAATGAATAAGTTATTCACGAAACTATACTTTTTGAAAAAATATTATTTTACAACGACTATTTCATTCATGATACGTGATCCTAGGAAGTGGCCAATCCAGTACTTTGAGGCGTAAAATTCCAACGAATTGGAACTTATTATCTCTGCATTTAAATCGCTTTTTATCACACCCACGTGCCTTTGTTTTTCTAAATTTATCGCACCCCTTTTGCATTTGTTTTCTCTCTGAATATCAGTATGCAGTGATATTCCCGTACATAATGGCGGAAGTTCCAATGGACATATTAATTGCAATCATGCTCTATTAAGCCAAAATAATAGAATGTACCATTACAAAGAGATCTGAAATTATTGATATGGACATCAAGTTGCTGTTATTTTGGTGCAAATATGTGTCAAGACAAATGGGATTTTAGGAATATTATTCTTCGTGTGCGTATACGGTAATCATTGTTATTTTATTCTCGGAATAGTCTTATTAAATATAACACGAGCTACAACTTTTCTTTAGATACATTTATCCTTATATTACTTATGATAATTTTGTCCTCTTTAATATTAAAATAGACAACTGCTACACATCCTGACCAATTTTAGTAGCAGTTAACTTAGAGAAAAACGCTATTTTATAAAATAGTATGCTATTAAACAGGTGTATTGTATGACCTTTAAATGACTGTAGAGCACAAAACAAGGGAAGGATAGCAAAATGTTGATTCTCTGTAGACGCTCAAAAGTTCTAGCAACAAAATAAAAAAAACAGTTTTCGGTTTTTTGGTCGGTTATAGTAAAAATTTCACTCCCAGTGAGCGCTTACATTTACATCCCAAATAATACACATGCATTTTAGCAAACAGTTGCGTTTTAAAAAAAAGCATTGCGTAATAAGTGTACCGGTTGAACTTTAAGTATGTTTATATTCTAAAAGCTCAAAATTGATAAGATGCAGGACCAAAATCAGTAAACCAAATGGATAACTTTACTGGCAGCAGGTTATATTACAGTCAGTTGTGTAACTTTTGCAAAGTTTCTAATTATAATGTTGACTGGGTTATCCCATTTAATTAACAGCACCGGTACAAAACTGCCGACAAGCTGCTTTACTTGCCCTTTCTGTTTAGTTTATGTTTCCGTCTTTAGGGAGCACTTTGTTACTCTGGTAGTTATATCGACTGTATTAGGGACACTGATGACATACATGTGCTTCGATTTTTATTGGTCACTAAGATCACGTGGTATTTTCCCCCATGTTATTACCAGCGGAACAAATGTCCACATATGCGTTTAAAGGTCTGATCCGAGTACCAGATTTCCCGTTTGATTTCATCTTAATAGTTATACAGTGATAGATCACGTATTTAAACATGCCTGGTTGTGCTGCTGTATATTGCAGCAATTCGTACAAGAAAAGTATGCCAATGCGACATTTCTCGAAGGTCCCTGAAAAGTGAAAGCAGTAGTGGATTAATACAATAACAACAAATCTGAGCTAACCAACCATACATAATTTTGGGACGTAGCATTAGTATAGAATGGAAAATGTCGATCTCGCGTACACACGCAGACATGACACTTAACTCTTGAAGAGACCTTTGCAAGTAAATCCTGTAACACATTTTGTCTTCAACATTATTTTGAAATTACACTTCAGTTTCTCTGTTTTTTTGTTGGAAATTAGTTCAAGAAAGATTACGTATCCAAGAAGCTTGAAATAAAGTTCAAAAGAGTATTAAAGAGTTGAAGTAAAGTATTAAAGAGTTTTATTCTATCTATTCACGATTATTAGACCGACTCAGGTGGCTCAGGCGTTTCGTCTAGGACTGGCGTTCGGGAGGTCTGGGTTTGCTCCCCGTTGACCGTGCGCTCTGGTCCTCGGTTTTCCCGTGGTTTTCCTAGGGCCACTTAGCCAAATGCTGGGGCGCTGTATATCTACCACGATTCCCTTCCCTTTTGCTCCTTCCTTTCGTTTCGCTTCTTCATATTTCAGTTAAGCTTGAGGCTTTGCAGGCAGATGGCAAGGTTGCTTGCTCCGAGTAAAACTCTCTTCCCCCTGGTTGCGCTGGTTGAAGCTAAGTGCCATGCATCCTTTTGGCCTTCCGGCACTGTAGAGTCTCCTTGGTGCGCCAGGGCTGCCATCTATGATTGTTAGGGACCTCCGTGCGTCTCTGCGCTTAGCTCCGTCGTTTCCGTGTGCTGGTCTGTTGTTTCTCCTCCTATCATCCCTTCCCGCGGGGGGGAGAGGGGTATAGGCCGGAATAGATTTGTAGGGGGTCGCAGTTGCAGAGGCCCCACGCTGTTAACATGCTCTAGCCTCTACCCTCTACGGTATTTGAAACAAAGTCTTCACGCTGCTGTGTATAAGAAGGACAAAATAAGTTAAAGTGATAGTGAATTTATAAAAAAACTGGTTGTAATGATGTGGCTGTAAGGGTTCGTGCTCTAAGCATGATCTGATAAATGCTAATACTGAATTACTATTTGAAGAAATATATAATGATTTAAAAATTGAAACTAATAACCTAGCTTATGCAGAAAATCATTAACGTCAAACAATTTTATCTGTATGGTAGTAAGACTTTCCCTCTCTATTAAATCAATTATACAAAAGTTAAAAATGGCTTCAGAAGCCATTCACGAAACATTTAAGGTACACATTTCATTCGATGCTAATATATTACACATATGGTGTTTAATCAAAGTACATAGAGGCAACATTTTCATAAAATAAAAAATAATGAGAAGCTTTCCGTGTAAATGGTAACATGGTTTGGAATCTTATTTTAAAAAATTGGCGTTGCATTCTTGGAAGACGCTAAGCTTAAATTCCGTGCAATCCACTTTGCGATTTTGAGTTATGCTCCTCACAAAGTCACACGTACACGTTCTGTTTGATTTATTCATGGAGCTTCAAAACATAGATTTTTGTTTAAATATTGGCATAACATTTTTGGGTGGATACAACACCTCGTCTATTTATACCACAGATAGCAAGGCCTTATTTAGAGGGTGCGCTTTTGGGGAGATTTCGTTAGTAAACAGCCGGTCTACTGCTAGTAGCACATTTACAAGGAAAAGTTCATGGTAATTGCCTAGGGCACTGTGTAATTATGGAAAACCCTACCCGATTGTTTTCTGAGTACTAGAATAATAGGTACTTTTAAATACATTAACAATACACTTGAAAATATTTATCGTAAGACGCGGACTTTTCGCTGATCCCACCCTTGTCTTTCACCTGTTTACTATGCTCGTAAAAGCGTATTGGACAGGCCACGTTACCATAGAAGGGGTTGGACATGAAACGTAACTTCTGGCAAATGAAGTTCTTAGTCTCGAACTGGTGATCCCTAAATCTTTTGGTTGGAACAATAATTCACCCTTCTCACCGGGTGATACAAAATTAGATTTATCTCTCATCCTGAAGTTCAAATGACAACGTAATTTGCGCACATGGTGAAAAAAATTAACATGCCTCTTATACTGTTCTTACGGAGCGCCGAGAGGGTTAAAGAGTAAAGGGGTACATTGCCAAATCGGTTTTGCTTTTTCTTACTCACGTTATATGTTGAACTAGAAAGGCACCAATGAAAATCGTCTTAATACCCGAGTCTCCGTCAAACGTTTACATTTTCAGCAAAATCACAGCGCCAGGCGTATTTTTAATGTCTTTGAGTGTACATATATACTAGCAATGAAAGTAAACTGAGATATTGTCAGGGTATTTGTAACAATTGAATCATAAGTTCCAAGCTATACTGGTTTCTTCAGGGGCTGGTTTACGTCCTACAAATACACTCTATAACTACTCGACTACGTACACATTGCCTGTTAAAATACCACATGCCCCAACTGCCCTGTATTTGGCGTGTAGAGATATTCCTTCTTGCGTTAAAACACTTGCAGAATTCAACGGGGCCATTTCATACTAAAATCCGCCGGTGGGAAATTAGTGAGGGATACTTCGTTTTATCCCCTGAATAAGCGCATTCCGCTTCACCGTCGCCACGATATGAAGGAGGGGTAAAACGAAGGTCGCTTAGCCAGTTCCCCACTAACCGGTGTTAAGTTGAAATAATCCTGTTGAGTTTTGCAACTCTTTTAACGGACGTATCTGCACACTCAAAATACGGGATAGTTGGGCCACCTGGTATTATTACGCATTGGTGGCCTGTATCTAACATTCGGAATAAAATCAGTAATAAGTGAGATGTTCAAATTTCTTGATTTTGAGCTCCATCCGACCTACTTTGGAGAAAGTAATTAGTATGCCACATAGGCCTTCTGAAATGTGGACCTAAAGATATGTTAAATGTCAAGTTTTATAATAATCGGTTCGGCCATTATTGCGTTAAAAGGCAACGCACGCATAAATCTAAAAATATTGTTTGTTTTTATTTCTATAAAAGCTTTATCATAATTATTGAAATAAAATCGAAAATTATGGGAAAAATAATAGGCTCCAGTGATATTATATTTGTATGGAGTTGTAAATAGTTTTGGAAACTTAACAATAGCGAAATTTTATTGGCGTTAAGAACAAAGAAAATAAACATTAAAAGAAAGGATAAAAAAAGATAAAATCTTTATGCGGCCATTCTACAGTCACTCACGAGCAACATATAGCAGAAGTCATTTGCATATTATATTTCATTATTATACATGCGTGTATTATATCAGGTGCAGTACATCTCAGTGTTCATGCGCCGGTGCATTGCACGGAGTAAGGTGCAAAATACGGATTATCTAACTTGACCACAGTAAAAACCTCAACTACTGGAATTTGAGCAAAAGTGCTGCCTCCATTTTTTCTACATTTGTCTCGCGCTCCGCCTATCTACCGTTCCGTCTCCTTCACTACTGTTCCTTCCTCACCGCGAAATGTCCAAGCCGAGCCGAGTCGTAGCTGCACCTCAGCTTGTACACGTGAGATTTCACGCGTTTCAGAGGACATATTTATCTAATTTACTTTCAACCGATGGACGAATGTTTGATTTTGTGCGCAATGTGAGAACGTATTTTAATCGTATATTATTAGTATTTATGCTATTATGATCGCCATTTTTCTTTTCTCGTGCTCATTTATAATATTTACATTCTTGACTGGTTATACGTAAAAAGCAATATAGAGTTACTAGTTAATGTATATATCACATTTCTAGTGGAGCAAGTATTTTTGGTTCCAGAACGCTTTGTACCTATGAAGAGATCTTTCATTTAGTTATGTTGTTTTTAGTTACAGATTATTTCCATATCATTTTGGATTAAAAACAAAGCCTTATTTTTCACATTTCTATGGATATAACGTTAACTCCCTTGCTTATGTTAGGAACCACATGTAGGATGGGCGGAGCTTACATCCATCTTCTTGTCGTCACTGTCTGTAAAACAGGCACTGTACTCGCAAATCATAGATTTCACTCTGAGGAGCGCCAACGTTTGAGTGAAAAAAAAAAACCACCACTAGCCATAGCGTGTGCGGTTAGTCCGGTTACGTCGTTTAGGTTAGCGTGTATGTGTGTGAGTGTCTAATTCATCGCTATTCTCGCGGCTTACATTAATACATTCATCTGACAGTCTCTTCGAAGCATGCGCAGAAGGAACATGGTATGCCTAAACCCCATTCGCTCTTAGTTGGTGCGCATCACAACGAAACTACCTGGCACTGTGGTATAACGCAATAGCAATGCGCACAGAAAAGTAAAAATCCATACTAATAATCTAAATTTCAGAATGAATTTCTTCTTTAATTGTACAATATTTTATACAAATGCCTAAGAATTTAATTAAAATGGATTACGCTAAAGAGAGATATAAATCCTAATATACAATTTGTGTAAATCACCTGATATCCGGAATGTTTTTACAAAAGTTGCCGTTTAGAATCACGAAGGACTGTCGCTGCGAATTTGCTCTTCATCTTCGTCAAGCTATGTGAAGTATAAGGCTCGTAAACCATTGACTATAGTGTTGAATGTTTATTATAAGTTTTGTGAGAATTAATATCCAACACTCCCGTATAAGAAGTGGAGAAATTAACTTCTGAGTTGACCGGTGTTTCAACTACAAGTATAAATGATGATCGTAACGAAAAACCTGAAAAAGTTTGGGCTAATTGAAAAGATAGGCTTTTGGTCTTTTTACTTTTTTATCTTCCTCATAAATCGATCCATTATGCCCCCTAGGTTACACCCGAAAAAAAGGAAGAATGTAAAATACGCGCTATAAACATGTGAAGAACGGAATTTGCGTAACAGTGCACAATTTCTTCCTTAAAAATGATAACGTCCTACAGCAAGTTAATGCTGCTTCAGACTTGCCTAATCTGAGAAGAACCTCATTTGATACAATTTTGGGAGTGGGTGTGAAACTGTCAAATGAGACCGAAAAATGCTTAATTTCTCTATTCGTTTTGCATTACATGACACTTGTACTCATTTCGTGGTCGTGAATGGCGGAAGGCTACAGTACAACGGTGTACTGGTCTCTGGGTTTTAATTCGGAGGGGATCAACTTAAGATTGAATAGATAGTAGTTGAAATGTCTCAATACCTTTTCCAATGCCTTAAAAAGTATGGGTAGGAGGATTAGGCCCTTGAGAGCTCTCATATCCTATTAAAATCCCTCATAGGCGTTTTCATTACTTTCATCTTTGTTTTTTAACATTTTTGAGTAGGTAGGTAAAGCAGCTGTGCAATACAAGCTTCAGCTAAAACTTTTGAATTACTGCTACATGGAAGCCAAGTTAAATAACACAACCCAACATGAAATTTACCTCCGGGAAGATAAGAGGTGTTTTTAGTTCATTTTCACAAGTAAATTCAGAAAATGATGCTTAAAAGGGCACACCACCTCTCTATATTTTATATATACAGTATCGAAATGAAAATGAAATGGCCTGTTATTTATAGAAGCTCTTTAACTGCTTTGGTTCTCAGCGTCCCATTCTATTTTGGGCGTGAAAGATCGCTTAATTTTGCTCAGAGGCCTCTCTTATCAGGCTTGAGGTTCTTTTACGTGCCGTAAGTCTACAACACGAGACCCACAGCTTTACTTCCCTTCCGAAGGAAGCCATGCCAAGGATTTTTACGCCCAAAAAAATCCATCGCCCTCCGCCGGGTTTGAACCCGCGACCTTGGGTATATGAACTTAGTATGGTAACCATTACACCACGGAGGGAGACATACAGTATGGAAAATGAGTTTATGAACCAGCCGGTAACATGGGTTGGCTCACCCTTGTTTTATACGATTACTTACGCAGGAACTTACAAATATAAAGATGAAAGTATGCTGTGCAATTAATCAAGCCTTTGTCAAATACTGCAGTTCTACTTTGACTGTACTCCTATAGAAGCAGACACTACAAAGATTGAAGTATAAGTGGTACCTTTAGCCGGATTTTTAAGTTTATGCCTAGGTGGGGGTTCATCAATGTTCATCTTAAAGGCTGTGCTACTTCATACTGGTAACGAACTTCCATCTATTCCTGTTTTCCATTTTGTATGTCGCAAAGAAAGCTATGAAGGTATGGCCAAGGTTGTACGTGCTTTTAAATATGAGGTCCATTGTTCAAAAATATGTGGTGACCTTAAAGTAATTGGTTTTCTGTTTGAACTACAAGGGGGATTCACAAAATATTATTGTTGTTTGTGTTTGTGGGACAACCGTGATACGCAAAAACATTATGTTGTACAACCTTGGAACAAGCGGTAGGAATATGTCCCAGGGGAGAGTAATGTAAAACAATCAGCATTGGTTCAACCTGACAAGTTTCTTCTCCCTCCCTTACATATAAAGCTTGGGATGATGAAGAATTCTGTTAAGGCACTCAAAAATGACGGTGGATTTGCATATTTGCAAGGCAAGTTTCCACAGTTAACTTACGCAAAGTTGAAAGTAGGAGTCTTTGTTGGACCTCAAATCCGAAAATTCTTAGAGGATGAAATGTTTGAGAAAACGTTAC
Source organism: Hymenopus coronatus (assembly GCA_030762935.1). Lineage (NCBI taxonomy): Eukaryota > Metazoa > Arthropoda > Insecta > Mantodea > Hymenopodidae > Hymenopus > Hymenopus coronatus. The sequence goes on along the minus strand of CM060900.1, from coordinate 379,000,226 downwards.
AAATGGTGGAATTAGCAGGTTGGCATTCATTTACAAGGGTTGTGAGTTGTTTTCTAGGAAACACAAAGGAGAAAAAAAAACCAATAAACCTTGATTTCAAGTCGGTTGAAATGCTACAAAAACATGGGTTATAGAATATCTTTGAAATTCCATTTCCTCCAGTCACATCTAGACTTATTTCCGGAAAATCTGGGTGACGTTAGTGATGAACAAGGGGAACGGTTTCATCAGGAAATTTCAGACGTGGAGAAAGGTACCAAGGTTGTGAGAATCCAGTAATTATGAGGGATTATTGTTGATTTTTGTCAGTGAAAGCAAGAATACAAGAGACAATCACATGTTACCAAACACTTCTAAGCAGAGTTACTGGTATTTACCTGAAATATACATTCTAAATATTAATGTATGCATGTAAAACAACATTTTGAGTTAATCTTCATTCACCATGATATATAGTACTATACCGTATTTAATTATATCACAATAACAAACGTAACATACGTGATAATTGATCTGAAACCTCGTAGGTAAGAACTTAAATGACTTCATATCCTTTTAACCTAACGGGATAGGAGATTTCTGTGGAAATGTTCAACTTAAACACTGGTTATTCCTTAAGAATGATCTCCTTTTATTGCGGAGGTATGAGAAAAGCTTTTTTTTTTCTTGTTGGGTAGTATAATCAGTGAAGTGAACAGGTCATCTGGCTGAGAGCAAGTTACATCACAATCAAGCTTTTGCTCATAGCATAACTACTAATTAGTGATATGACTTATCTTAATAATTCACACTATCAGTATACTCTTCTATCCTACTAAATGATTCAAGCTTGGTAAAAGCAATGCTTGATAATTAGTCATGTCACCTTTGGGCGTATAATGTGCGTCAGCTAGGCTAGCTGCGAAGCCCACTAAATATGTAAGGAAAACATTTGTGTTATATTTATAAGTGACACATGATTTAATCCCAATTTGTAGTGATGGGACAAAAATAAAACAACTATTTGAAACAGTTTCACCACTAAAACTGTTTCATATAACACTTCTGGAAATTGTGTTATTCTTTCCCCGCAGCAGATTCATGCAACAATAACAGCAACGCCTGAATAATTGTTTCACTTATTGCAACAGTAACTAAGCTGCGGTTGTTTTGTTCCATAATGTAAATATTTTGTCATTGCTTCCAAAGTTTACCGCAAGTGCGCCTTTGTAGCTTGTAGCGCGCGGCCTGATATTATCACGAAATTAAAATGTACTAATTAAACTCATTACCTCTCGTATTTGGTAGTACACAACATGTCTGAAACAGTTTTGCAGCTGATCAATGCGGCGCAACAGTTGAGGGAATTTCTGTTGCACGAAACTGTTATTTCGAAACTGCTTCGAGGTTGCAACAGAAATATATTAAACTGTTTCGCAAAAGGAAACACTTTTCCCACCACTACTAATTTGTTTAGACTATTATTACCGCACAAATCTCCATTCTGTTCGCGGGATTAGTATGACTGACCATCAGGATATAATGGACATACAAGTGGAAAGAGACGAGAAGGGGGAAGTAGCTACAACTAACCTCTCAGGTCTTCTTTCATGCCATGCGAAGCCTTGTCAACTATTTGGAGGACAGTCGAAACAAACCAATATGTGTTGTGTAGCTAGCCTTACAACTCCATTTTCGTAAATTGAGAACTAATAGGTTAGCAGTCATACTCGGAGCGAAGTGCTATGTTACCAATATGAATGAGCCACACGTGCTCATCTGACATGCGCCTGTATCTGGACACGATAATAAATGAAATAGTCCACAACAGACTGCAAAAGAGTAATGTTAATTATATCTATGAATAAAAATAACAATTCAATGTTAATTGGTTTAAGGGGTACACCAGAGAGCTAAATTAAAGACAAGCAGGGAAAATAAAAAGAAAGAAAACATCCGTAGATTACTTTGAGCCAGTTTTGCATATGTTATGCAATATCGGGGGAGTGCACGGGAAAATGGTCATAGGTAATCATAATTACACCTTACTTTTGGCTGTCGATCCTAACAACAAATTAATAAAAAGGTAAAGAACTTCAAGTGTAAGAGGCCAAATCATTTAGGCGTACACTTTGCTACATGCTACCATATTGTTTCTTGAGTTTACGAAAATCAAGAGCTGCTAACGCCTATATGTTGCCCTTGGTCATCCTCTTAGAAAAATAATTTTCACAGCCGCATAAACAACAAAAAATTACTCAAAAATAATATAACAATAATTCAAATGTAAAATAACTGAAAATAGTAAAAACAAAACATACTATCTACAAGCTGAAGCCAAGGAGGATTGAGTACGTGATAATCTGACGTCAGCAAACTCTGGTAACAAAGTGGCTGTTACTATAGCAGCTAGCCTGCGGCCCTCATTTATTTTTTCCGATTGCAGGGCTTCTGTTATACCCCAGTTTAGGAAAAGACAGTTATAGTAAGTTTTATTATTTAAGGTACATAGCCAGTCTAGTGATTTTTATCAGTGAATATAGGGATTCTTAATTCCCCTAATGGACAAGAGTCAGAAATTATCCATTTTAAAAACAAAAGGTGATTATCTTCCATTGCTTTTTATATTTGGTTTAATCAATGAGTAATTATAATTGCTATATTCCTTTTAGTCTCACTATTATTTTTACTATTATTATATGCATTACATTTAATTGAAAATATTTACATTTGTAAGGATAAGTTCCATTAAAACCTTAAAAAATGTATAACATATTATGACAAGTGAAGAAAGAAATAGCCCAGATCTTTCTTCCAGCATACACCTCTGATGTGATCTGAGTGATGTACCAAATGAATTATGTAAGGTCCAAGCACTTGCACCATGGCAAAATTACTAATTTGTGACTTATTTTCTCTTATAATAAATTCAGTAAAGAATAAGCTCCTAGTTACTCTCAATGACCGACGCTCAGTAAAGAACAAATCTTAACAAATATTCATGTAAATGGATAAATCTACTAAAAGCATATTATATCCCAAGGTAACATATACTAATGGCAAAATTACTATTTTTTTGGCAGGATTCTTAAATAAGTCACAATATAAGCGTACTCAACGACTTCGCCAAACAACCCTAGCTTGGTGAAGAGCAAAGCTTAACATGTTAGTCGTGTGAATGGACTGAATTTGAATTAGGAGTAAGAGTAGTCGAGGACGGGGCCCGCAGAACTCTGGGAGGAAGGGATGAGGGGAGAGACGAAGGGTGACCAGGTCCGGATTACACGGACGCAAACAGTTGGAACGCTTCCGACGCTGCCCTAAATCCTGCTCACAAACGTTTGACCCCCAGTGGCCCGCCAGAGGGGGCCCTGAAACCGGAAGGCAGGTTCCAACCGAGTACTACGGACGTCGCCAGGATAACCGTTTTACAATGCCCAATCCACCATCCAGCTGCAATCCGCCGAGCACCGTCAGCCGGTCCTTCAACCCTAAAGGATATGATTCGGAAACGATGGGAACAGAAATTAAATTAAATTTATGGACGCGTTTGAACTGCTGCCGTTCTGAGTGTCCAATTCCATATTGCGCGCGAAGGATCGCATAATTCTGCTCAAAGGTCTCTTTATCAGGCTTGAGGTTCTTTTACGTGCCGTAAATCTGCGACACGAGACAATTGACTTCCGAAGGAAGTCATGCTAAGGATTTTTACGCATGTAAACTCCAGTGATGTTTTAATTGGTGTTTTTGGGCTCTTAATTTGTTACTCTGTTCAAGATTTTTGTTAATGACCTCATTTAACGAATTTCTTTCGGAATTTGAAATTTGCAACCATGCTTGGCTTGCCTATGATGTCAGTGGTTATGGTAATGTAAATTAATTCCGGAAACCCTTACAACTATTTATTAACTTTGACTAGAGTGTAGGTTGCTTCGAATGTTACATGATTCTCAAACTCAATCCATAAGAACGTGATGGTTCAGACACTCATTCGGCGGGTCGGGGGTTCGATCCTCAAGGCCGGCTTCCTAAACCATGGGTTTTGCTCGAGGGTTTCCATGGGTCGCCAGGAAAATGCTTGGTAAGATTATTACATCCCCCGAAGTTTTGCGTTCCAACATTTTCTGTTCCTATCAAAGTGATCAGAGTAATTGGTCTCTTTTATTTCCAAAAGTTATTATGAAAACTCAAGCATAACAACACACTCGGGCCACGAGTATAACACACACTAACAGAAACTATTGAATCGTGTCACGTAAAAGAGCCAGAAAGCGAGTCCGACTCGCGAAACAACGGAAAGAATCATGAATGCTTTATTCACCCCGCGCAATAGCAGCTCCCGTATTCAAGATGATTAAATAATATTAATAAATATTAATATAATAAATAAGGAGACAATATATATTAAATGCATGCAATATTTGGTGTAAGAACTGAGCAGCAAACTGTGGTAATTAGAACTGTCTAGATTCGTCCTCGTTACTTTACAGCTAAAACTGTTTTTTTTTTTGGAGCACTTTTATCCATTCTAATAGATAATAATAAATGTTTATGCTATAAGGTATACTTGCTTAAACACAGGAAGATTAATTAATTCTTTTGGTTTCCAAAGCCTATGACCGGAAAAATGAAGGGAGTAACAATTGAGGCGGTTTTATGCTTTCGACGTTAAATAATATACCCGGTAAGTACTTTAAGCCTGTGAATTGAGAAGGTAAGTAGTCCACTGTCGTGTCGTATCAATTTCGGCCGCAATGACTACTTTATACCACGTGACCGTTCTCGTAGTACACCAGTGTGCTCATTGGTCTTCAGTGTTCAAATACTGCCACTTGAAGATACCTTTTATGGTTAGTAAATTCAACGGGAACTAGTAGTTTGGCATTGAAGTGTACTTTCAATTAATTAGCTATTTATGTGAATTTCATTAAAACCCAAACTGTTTCTTGATGGAATAGGCATGCTTTAATGGCTATCATAAATAAATGCATATAACATCGTAAATACAACTTACAAGCATGAGGCATCATTTAAAGCTATGTTTTCATAAAGCCAATATATTGTTCTGAGAGTTTGCAAAATGCAGTACGTACACACAACTAGATAAGGTTTGCAAGCCCATATTATGAACTTTGTTTCTCAAAGCAATGTATTTAACTGTGACTAGGACTTCATGCCGAAACATCACGAAGATAAACCTTTACAATTTTCCCGTTTGCACCATGTGGTTTTAATATGTTTTTCAGTTTATCATATGATCCACCTATCAAAACGCCACTCTCCGGCCATAATCTGGCTGCTGTAGATCCTGGTGTAAACTCAGGGACACTAATAGTGATCCCTGTCAGCCAGCGCGCGCTCTCAGCTGATAAGAATTGTGCCTGCCTCTCTGCCAATAGATTCATGCTGTTTGAGCAATGATATCCTTGTTGCAAGAGGTAACAAACATTCCTCAACGCAGTTTCAGTTGGCGCCGAGTAATCATAGTATAATTATAAACATAAGCAATAATAATGACAGTGACTCTGACTTTAGAAACAACGATGAAGTTGACAATGAAGATGATATAAAAAAGGAGCCTCGCGCAGCGACTGGTGTGTTTTGTGCTGAAGCTGTGGATGGAACGAATTGGCAATAGTGTGACGGAACGGCCACGAGGTATGGCAGGTGTCAGGCATCACTATGGATCCCTCCAACTTTAGCTGAATATGATAAAGACGAAACTTTGAATGATGTAGTATTCTTTACGCGGGAGATTGGCTAATATTGAAATGCCTTTTAATGTTCCTCATGCTACAATTTAGATACCAAATTACAGAGTCAGTCATACAATCCATCGTTGCTAGGCCATAGAAAGGGTGATTTCTGTGTAGATGTAGTATCTGTTCCTGAGTCCAGAAGGCGGTCTCAACTCGCAAAAACGTGTGATCTGTGTGAAGTGTTCTCCGTGGAAACATCTGTTTGTAGGACAACGTGCCTCCTTTGCATTCTGCTGCACCTCCCCATATTCTAACAGCAGGTCCAGGTACTCTTTATTCGAAAATATTGTCCTACAGTGACCACCGGCTATGGCTTCTTAATTAATCAGAAAGGAATTATGATGTGCTATAACTATTTCGAAATATAGACAGAAATGAATAAATAACTCATTTATTAGCAGATGTATTTTGAACTTCAGACCTTCACGATGACCTTTCAGCTTGTTAACCATTGCGCTACTGGAGCACATTAACAACGAGCAGCACCGTAGCCCTAATCATCGGACTAGTAAATGCGGTGTAAATTCCTACATTTCACATTGTCTACAAAATGCAGAGTAGCCTAGTTAACAACACGCAGGATGAGAAATCTCAACCTGTGGCTGTATCTTTAATTTGATGTTTCAGCTTAGAACTTTAACTTCATATTCATTTTGAGATAAGAAAGGAATACTGCAATTTTATGCGCGAGCATAATTGTCTTAAAACTGAATGTACATTTGCAGTAATGAAATCACTACGTTTATGTTGAAGCAGCTGCTTCATTATCCCCTCACCTCACATTTGATGTTTAGATCTTCGTATGATTAATAACAAGGAGTACGCGCAGAAATGTCAAAGTGAATTCACTGTTTAGCAGAATAGAACTTTGATAAATCTACACTTCGAGTCTGCTTATTTCTGCCTCCTAAAGATTGTACATTTATTTATCATGCCAATATCTTAAGCAACTGAATGAAAACCGCTACAGACCCTCTTTAGAATATCAAATTTATTTTCCGATCCAAAATAAGTGTTCTTTAAAATGTTTCTCAACAGTTAAGATTCAATAACTATAATGAAATTTTGTCCACACTTGCACAGTTTTCTTTGTTGGGTTATAGTATTCAAGTACACCTAAGGTTTTCCTAAATGCGCTTTGTTATCTGTTTTTTTTTTTTTTTTTTTTTTTTTGGTTTATGCGTTCAATTTATACCAAAATTTGGGCAAAGATGTACCAGTTGCTGTTCCTTAGATTACATGCTTTAGAAGGTGTGAAGAATTAATAAATTTAAAAAAACTAACATCTAATTGAAGTCTGATGCTATTTCCGTACATGATCAAATCAAAAACATGCATACTAAATAGTAGATAAGTTATATAGATAATTATGTAATCAGATGGATTACAGTACCCAATTTTATTCCTCATTAATATGCTATTTGGAATGCCATATGTATGATTAACTGAATTGGATAATATCAAATTCCCGGAAACTTTTGTTCCCAGTAAATCCTAATTGCCCAAGCATGCCCCAATTCATTTGCGTTTGATTTGAAATGAAATAACTATTTTGATGTTACTGATCGCTATGAAACCAGCCGCGTACTTGAAACAATATTTGGAAACTGTAGTACCTACATGTATTTCCAGGTTGAAAAATGTAGAGAAGTTCCAGCGTACGTATGCTTTTGAAATTGTGTTTTCTCTTTGTTACTCATGTTTGCAACTAATACATCCATTTAACTTTAATTGAGCCCTTGTAGCACTCGGCTACACAACGCATCACATAATTGTTATTAGTGACACAACGAATAATACCTATTAACGTGAGTCTACTGGATTTGTTGAGCACAAAGGTAGTCTTTGTAACAAACATGTCCTACCTTTAGCGATTTGATTTTATCAAGCATGTAGCATTAAGAGAAGAAAAACAAGCTGAATTTTAATGGCTGATCTACACCAACTATAAGATACAATCAGATGGTTCCACGGTAACGTGTGAATCGCGGTGATCGCAGTCTGACCATGGGATTTTTCGTGGTCAGACCTAGTCACCAAGGCGAATGCAGGGTTGGCATATTCTATTCTCTCTTCCACCCAGTTTCTACTTTTCCCTTTCCCTTTCATGTTCCAGAGGTATTTTAGGTTCAGCAGGTTGGCGGCGCAGGGCAGATGTCCTAGTTATTTACTCCCTGGAGGTGTATGTTAGAGAGAGCTGTCAGAGTTGCTCTGCCGCCCTCTTGGGATTTCTCTCTGAAAGTACGCGGGTGTTCAACCTTGAAAATGTTAGGGCCTTCTATCCATTTCTTTGACCTGTCTTCCTGGAAATGGAGTTTTATTTATGGACGATCTTTAACTGCTGTGGTTCTCAGCGTCCCATTCTATACTGGCCGTGAATGACTGCTTAATTTTGCTGAGAGTCTTCTTTGAGGTTCTTTTGCTTGCCGTAAATCTACCACACGGGACCAACGGCTTTACTTTCCTTCCGAAGGAAGTTAAGCTAAGGATTTTACGCCCGAAAAAATTTACAATTCTCCGCTGGGTTTGAATCCACGACCTTGGGTATATGAAGTTAGCTTGATAAACATTGCACGACGGAGGGTACCCCCAGCTGACTTCCTGAGAAGGTAACCAACCACTCCTTACTTTATCTGCCCCTCCCAGGCAATGTAGCCACAATAGATTCACTATGGTGTGGCAGTGTCCCAGATGTCCCCTTCCTAATCCTAATGCATAAAGCATAAATAGCAGTGGTGGGTCATTGGGATAATATTCCATTTTATAAGGTTTTCTAGGCACACTTCATACTAACGCCTAATGTAGTCAACCTCAGATCGCTTTGTTCTTCCGGCTATGGTTTGGATCAGTGAGCCGGTGGCTTCACTTATGCCAGCGCATTCTTTAACGAGGTAGAAAAAGATCTTATACGGCCCCTCCGCTGAGTTTGATGCTCGACAGTAACGTATGAGGACTCCATTGGTTGAGTCACAGGTTCGTTTCCCGTTGGGCTACCCAATCTGACTGTGATTTCCTCCAAATTTCCTCAAAACGTAGGCAAATGCTTCCACCACGACTTTCCGGACCGCCTTTGCTGAATTTGCAGCCTTGGCAATGAGGGAGGAGGATGAGAGAAGTGAAAATGATGATAATGGGGAGATAACGTGCAATGATTGGTAGTTATATAACGTCAAGAAAGGAATTAAGGAAGAGGAAATGGAGGAATGGGATTTGAGTGAATGATAGGTAGTGAAGTGAACAGTGATTATTAAATGATGGACAGGGTACTCTATATTAAAAGGAAGGAGTGATTTATATTGTTTAATACAAGGAAAGTGTTAAAAGTGGAAATTGAAGTAGTGTTTTAAAACAGCTAAACAAAATTAATTAATAGTGTGTTAGTAAGTGATGAAGAGAGAACAAATAAGGGATATACTACATAAGCATATTAAATGATATATTTGTGAATATATACTGACTGTTAAATGCTCAAATGTTTACAATAAGCAATCATTTAGTGGGAAATTATTTATAAATCAGTAGCAAATGTAAAGAAGTAATGAGATTAAAATTAAGCATTTGGCTATTGAAGGGTAAAATTATATAGTTGGTATTGAAGTATTAAATATAAGACTGTTTAAATGTGTTTCAGAAATGGATAATAGAAATATTAAATAATAGTTTACTTAGTTGTACTTAATAACGCCTCATAAAGTATGAGACATTATCAAATAATATTAGAATATATAGAAAATGTATTTGTTAATATAATATGATGGAATTAAAAATTAATTTATAAAATAGAATAATGTGAAAAGTAATATATATATATATATATATATATATATATATAAAACGTATTATTAATATTTAGAGTAAACTATTGTAATAAAACTAACATACAGCTTAGTTAGTACTGGATACCAGCACCTATCACTGGATATTGTTTATAGTAGAATAGAAAGCAGGTGGATACCAGTTGCAAAGTTGCTGGAATTTCATGTAGTATTTCTTGATATTTAGTATTTGTTTTGTATTTATAGAAGAGTAAGAGGTTATTGTCGTGAATATTTATTACTTATTTTACATTGATTGCCTTTAAGTTTATTAATTTTAAAAAGAGATTTTGTGCTAATTTGATTTTAAATTTACTTAAGAAGTTTAATAAAAATTATGATTTGTGGTGTCATAGATGTAATAAAATGTATCTTATTAAATTGCTATATGTTTATTGGATTTTAATTCTTTTACACCTTAACCCGTTTTTAGTCTTCAGGTCTTCATCTACTGATTTTAATTCTAAATTTTGGTTTGCAATTTAGCTAATTATCTGACAAAATTAAATAACAGATAAAATCTGTACTGCTTGGTTTTGGAATTAAGTTTTAAAGTATGAATATATATTTTAACATAATTATCTAGGCGCCGGGTTAGCTTATTCAAATTGTTTATTTATTGATATATTAATTTACTTGTTTCTTCGTTTCCCTTCCTCTGTCTCAGCTTATCTGGTTCAAGGTTTTAGGACCAGGCAATGACGGCTGATATTTTCGGTAGTAAGGTGTAATTTGCTATATGGGACCATTTCCCTTGTGCTTGACGGGACTGTTGGGCCACCATCCTTCCTAGGATGTGTGTCTATATTCCCGGGTCTCCCAGGTTTCGGGTGGCTAGATTGGTGTCATTTAAATCGTTAAGAATCCTGACTTTGCTGGTGTACATTGTCATCCGGATATGGTCGCCCTTTAGATTTCCCCTTAAACCCTTCCTCCCAGGGACGCTGTTGAAACCACAAAGTACTCATCATGGGCTAAAAGTGTACTGTGTTCCGGTTACTGGAGGCTCAACCCTCTGACAACTTACTCCTAAGGCATTTTCTCCACTGACTGAAGTTAGAGATTGAGGATGTATATGTTCAGGTAGAAATGCATCAGTTAACTGATCTTCAAAATAAATGTAAAGCATTCTAAAGTAATTCTTCAAAAAAGAAGCAAAACTAAGAAGAAGCATTAAATTTTATTTGCTAAAGGAAAAATACATGTGTTCCATTCACATGACTATCTCTACCTGTTCACAATCCAACTTTTCTTTCTGAAACATTATTTCTTCATCCACATCATGTTAATCGACATAAACATTAGCAGTAATGGTGTTGTTACTTGATTCATTGTAAGTTTGGTTGCTATGTGAAACACTTAGAATCCGATTTCTGCCAGGAGTAAAACAAAAAACAAGAGAAAACGGAAACTGACTTCTCGTTTGAGAAAAGTTTAAATAGTTTAAATCTGAAACCAATAACAAACACTATCTCGGATACTGTTTAATCCAAGAAAAAAGTATGCGACATAAATTGTTTATTTTAACGAGATCTACATTTCTGGTGCAGTTAAGTATTTCTCTACCTCTTACGGCTCACCAGATATACAAAAGTCCTCCAGAATGAAAAGGTCTCCAGAGGCTATTCCCAGAAAATTCAGGGCATACATTTTGTATGTCATCACAATATCTTAGACATACTGTCTTGGGATCTTGAGCAGTTCGGACGTACCAGTGGGAGGCAGGTAGCAGTAGAGCAATGGGTGTGGATCTGGTTGTTTACCGGGCGAGGGTAAGAATGTGGTCGGGTAGGCGACCGCGGAAAGCAGGTAGAAAGGCGACAGGACCTACGGAAACTACGAAGAATTATTATTTTATGGCTTTTGTATTACTGGCCCTGCTTGTGATAGGAGGAGTTGAAATAAATCCAGGACCTGCAGGAGATGAAAGATGTGGAAGCTGCAACAAAGCACTGAGGACCGGACTTCTTTGTATTTCATGGGCGAGATGGTACCACTTTGGCTGTCAAAAAATTAAGAGAGAACAGAACATAGAAGAAAACTGGTCATGTAAGGACTGCAGGAGAGATGTGACCGTCAACGCGAGTGATAAAAAATTGGAAGCTGCAGGAGGAACTACGAGACTTACGCGACAAGCTGAAAACAGCGGAAGATATTATTCGGAAGCTTAAAGAAGAAAACCGCTTACTGGGGGAGACAGGGGAAGATGGCCTAAAAAAAAAGAGGAGAAACCATGTTTGATCATGGGCGACTATATCGTTAGACTCGCGGGAACTACAAATGCAAAGGTAGCTTGCTGTCCTGGCATAAAAGCTGACGGCCTACTGAGGGAAATTGAGAAGAAGCGAGAGGAGGAAGAAAGCAACTACCGGACGATCGTATTTCACGTTGGAAGTAATGACCTACGAAGGAGTTTTGACTATGTGATGGGAGACATGTATGATTTAGTTAAGAAGACAAAGGCACTGTTTCCCTCAGCAAACAATGTCATCAGTGGAGTTTTGAGGCGACGCGATATCAACTGGAGGAAGGTAATGCAGGTAAATAACGCGTTTTCGTAGGTGGCTGAACGACTGGATGTGCAGTTTGTGGACTCAAATTCGTGGATTGACGACTGGGACTATGGACGGGATGGTGTTCACCTAAACAAAAGAGAAACTTCAAAGTTGGCAGCATTGTTCGCGAGGGTATCCGAGTGGAGCGGTGGCACCGGGCAGCACTAACAACGGCTTCGGGGAAGCAACGATTCTCAGTTAGGGGCACATTCCTTAAGGCTGTTACAGGTAAATTGCCGTAGCATCATAAACAAAGCATTAGAATGTTGGAATTTAATGGAAATAAGTAACCCAATTGTGATCATAGGTACGCAGTCATGACTCAGTGTTGATATTAATGACGCGGAGATATTTAGATCAGATTACAGGGTGTTTAGGAGGGACAGGGAAGGAAGGGGAGGGGAAATTTTTATTTGTACCAAGTTGAGTTAAACAGTAAGATATTGTGGGTGGAAGAAGACGTAGAAATAATGGCCATTGAAATCATCGATCACGAAAACGAAGCAAAACATTACATTAATAGCGTGTTACAGACCACCTGGCGAAACTAACTTTAAAACTCTTCATAAACTAGTGGAAAATATTTCTTCGGAAACGGGGAAAAAAATTTATTTTAGCAGGAGATCTAAATTTGCCAAATGTAAACCGGAATGGACAGTTATTAGAAGGCGAAGCTCAATATGTTCTTAACCTTCTGGTTTGGGATCATGGGTTATCGCAGGTAGTCAAAACAGATACCCGGAAATCGGCTGTACTGGACGTGTTTCTATGCAGACCTGAGTCATTGTTTAGCGCATGCCAGGTATAAGTGACCACAGCTGTGTACAATTAGTCAAAAACTGGAAGGTGTGAAACCGGTTTGAAGGAGAGGAAATTATTAGTTTTAACTTCTGCAGAGCAGACGGAGATGCAATTCAGTCTTTTCTCAAAAAGCAATTTTGCCTGTTTGTAAAATCTGCAACAAATGTAGATGCAGCATGGGATAGTTTCAAAATACTTTTTCGGAATCAATAAAGAAATACGTTCCATACAAAGCTATCAAACAAAACAATGATCCAGAGTATTATACAACATCCATCAGAATACTTAAATGAAAGTCTAGGCGCGCGTTTCATAAACGGAAGAAGTCAGATTGGCATTTTAACAGATATAAAGAATTAGCTAAACAATTGAAAGACGAAACGTTGCAAGCCCAGAAGCGGTTCTTAGAACAAATTCTTAGCGGGACCAACAATAGTTGGAAATCTTTTTACAATTATGTAAGTAGACGCAGGGGAAATAAACTAGGCATACCAGAACTCAAGGAAAATGGAATTGCCATATTGAACGATAAGGGAAAAGCGAACGCATTAAATTCACATTTTGTGTCTGTTTTTAACAAAGCAGATTATAATTATAAACTGGAAATTGAGCATAGTGGAAAATCCGCTTTTCAAATAATGGCATCCAAATTGCGCAGAAGGATCAGAATGTTGCAAAATCGAAAGTCGAGGGGGCTTGATAATATACTGACCGAAATACTAAAAATTGGAGGGTAATCCATGATACCGTACCTAATGCTTTTATTTAATATGTCAATAAATAACTGTGCCTTACCGGAAGACTGGAAAACCGCGATTGTAGTTCCAATCCATAAAAGTGGAAATAAAACAGAATTAAATAATTATCGACCAGTCAGCCTAACTTCAGTAGTGTGCAAAGTGATGGAACATTTAATTGTGGAATATATACGGGAAGAATTAGAAAACACCAAGTGTTTCAATAAAGCGCAATATGGGTTTAGACCTGGATACTCCTGTGAAAGCCAGATAACGTCATTATTTCAAGATTTAGCAGAGGAGGTGGATGCAGGGGGAAGAACAGATGCAGTGGTGATAGATTTTTCCAAAGCTTTTGATGCTGTATCATATAATTTACTTATCCAGTAGCTAACTGCTACAGGAATTGATAAACGCGTAGTTCTATGGGTTAAAACAATTTTGGAAGGAAGATCGCAAAGGGTAAAAGTAGGCAATGAGCTATCTGAGAGGGGTATGGTAAGCTCGGGCGTACCCCAAGGTTTAGTACTGGGGCCGTTACTTTTTCTTATTTTTGTAAATGACATAACTGCTAACATAAAATGCCAGATAAGATTGTTTGCAAACGATTGCATTATTTACAATAAAATTAGAAATGTTGAAGACGAGACTGCTCTTCAAGGTGATTTAAATGAAATGTGTGATTGGGCTGCTGCAAATAAAATGAAAATTAACGCTGGCAAAAGTAAGTCAATTGCATTTAATAGATCTAGGGAAAAAATTCTGCAAAACTATCACATGGGTGGCAAAACTATCACATGGGTGGGGAAAAAATTCCACAGGTGGGCAGCTGCAAATACTTGGGAGTTTACTTGGTAAGTAACGCTGGATGGGACGAGCAGGTAAATTCTGTATCTAAGAAAGCGTGGAAAACAATGCACTTCCTAATGAGGATTTTAAAAATGGGGAGTGCAAAATCCAGAGAAATCGCGTACAAGTCCTTAGTGCGGCCGGTCATGGAATTTGGAGTAGCTTGTTGGGACCCGTATAGAATAAATGAAATTGATTCGTTAGAAAAGATCCAGGGAAGGGCTATAAAATTCATAAAAAGGGGTAAATATTTTGGGCCTACAAACGCTGAGGAGATAAAATGGGGGCCGTTGAAAGTTAGGCGTGAGAAACAGAGGTTGTGCGCTTTATTTAAAGCTTACGCTGGCTTAAACGCATGGGAGGACGTTACTGACAAACTGGTAAACCCAACTTACTATGCACGAAACGATCATCCGTTCAAAATTAAGGGTATAAGATACAAAACTGACTGGGAAAGCTCTCCTTTGTTAATAGAACCATAAAAGAGTGGAATAAATTGCCTGGAGCAGCCTTTCGGGGTTGTCCTCTGTCTCTGAAGAAATTTAGGAAAAATCTTGATATTAATGTTGGATAATTTTTGTAAATATTCCTTAAATGAAATGCATGTGATCCTATATTGTTGTAAATACAAATGTTAAATTGGTTGGTGATTCTAATTATGAAATTAATTAATCTGAATTGAGAGAAAAATTAATGTTTTCGTATTTGTTGTAAATAACTATCATATCTAGCTTACAAAGCCATAAACTGGCAGCTGTGATTTATTGTTTATATATCTTGTATACATATATAACTCTGCCACCGGGTCCTACCTACCTACCTACCTACCTACCTACCTACCTACCTACCTACCTACCTACCTACCTACCTACCTACCTACCTACCTACCTACCTACCTACCTACCTACCTACCTACCTACCTACCTACCTACCTACCTACCTACCTACCTACCTACCTACCTACCTACCTACCTACCTACCTACCTACCTACCTACCTACCTACCTACCTACCTACCTACCTACCTACCTACCTACCTACCTACCTACCTACCTACCTACCTACCTACCTACCTACCTACCTACCTACCTACCTACCTACCTACCTACCTACCTACCTACCTACCTACCTACCTACCTACCTACCTACCTACCTACCTACCTACCTACCTACCTACCTACCTACCTACCTACCTACCTACCTACCTACCTACCTACCTACCTACCTACCTACCTACCTACCTACCTACCTACCTACCTACCTACCTACCTACCTACCTACCTACCTACCTACCTACCTACCTACCTACCTACCTACCTACCTACCTACCTACCTACCTACCTACCTACCTACCTACCTACCTACCTACCTACCTACCTACCTACCTACCTACCTACCTACCTACCTACCTACCTACCTACCTACCTACCTACCTACCTACCTACCTACCTACCTACCTACCTACCTACCTACCTACCTACCTACCTACCTACCTACCTACCTACCTACCTACCTACCTACCTACCTACCTACCTACCTACCTACCTACCTACCTACCTACCTACCTACCTACCTACCTACCTACCTACCTACCTACCTACCTACCTACCTACCTACCTACCTACCTACCTACCTACCTACCTACCTACCTACCTACCTACCTACCTACCTACCTACCTACCTACCTACCTACCTACCTACCTACCTACCTACCTACCTACCTACCTACCTACCTACCTACCTACCTACCTACCTACCTACCTACCTACCTACCTACCTACCTACCTACCTACCTACCTACCTACCTACCTACCTACCTACCTACCTACCTACCTACCTACCTACCTACCTACCTACCTACCTACCTACCTACCTACCTACCTACCTACCTACCTACCTACCTACCTACCTACCTACCTACCTACCTACCTACCTACCTACCTACCTACCTACCTACCTACCTACCTACCTACCTACCTACCTACCTACCTACCTACCTACCTACCTACCTACCTACCTACCTACCTACCTACCTACCTACCTACCTACCTACCTACCTACCTACCTACCTACCTACCTACCTACCTACCTACCTACCTACCTACCTACCTACCTACCTACCTACCTACCTACCTACCTACCTACCTACCTACCTACCTACCTACCTACCTACCTACCTACCTACCTACCTACCTACCTACCTACCTACCTACCTACCTACCTACCTACCTACCTACCTACCTACCTACCTACCTACCTACCTACCTACCTACCTACCTACCTACCTACCTACCTACCTACCTACCTACCTACCTACCTACCTACCTACCTACCTACCTACCTACCTACCTACCTACCTACCTACCTACCTACCTACCTACCTACCTACCTACCTACCTACCTACCTACCTACCTACCTACCTACCTACCTACCTACCTACCTACCTACCTACCTACCTACCTACCTACCTACCTACCTACCTACCTACCTACCTACCTACCTACCTACCTACCTACCTACCTACCTACCTACCTACCTACCTACCTACCTACCTACCTACCTACCTACCTACCTACCTACCTACCTACCTACCTACCTACCTACCTACCTACCTACCTACCTACCTACCTACCTACCTACCTACCTACCTACCTACCTACCTACCTACCTACCTACCTACCTACCTACCTACCTACCTACCTACCTACCTACCTACCTACCTACCTACCTACCTACCTACCTACCTACCTACCTACCTACCTACCTACCTACCTACCTACCTACCTACCTACCTACCTACCTACCTACCTACCTACCTACCTACCTACCTACCTACCTACCTACCTACCTACCTACCTACCTACCTACCTACCTACCTACCTACCTACCTACCTACCTACCTACCTACCTACCTACCTACCTACCTACCTACCTACCTACCTACCTACCTACCTACCTACCTACCTACCTACCTACCTACCTACCTACCTACCTACCTACCTACCTACCTACCTACCTACCTACCTACCTACCTACCTACCTACCTACCTACCTACCTACCTACCTACCTACCTACCTACCTACCTACCTACCTACCTACCTACCTACCTACCTACCTACCTACCTACCTACCTACCTACCTACCTACCTACCTACCTACCTACCTACCTACCTACCTACCTACCTACCTACCTACCTACCTACCTACCTACCTACCTACCTACCTACCTACCTACCTACCTACCTACCTACCTACCTACCTACCTACCTACCTACCTACCTACCTACCTACCTACCTACCTACCTACCTACCTACCTACCTACCTACCTACCTACCTACCTACCTACCTACCTACCTACCTACCTACCTACCTACCTACCTACCTACCTACCTACCTACCTACCTACCTACCTACCTACCTACCTACCTACCTACCTACCTACCTACCTACCTACCTACCTACCTACCTACCTACCTACCTACCTACCTACCTACCTACCTACCTACCTACCTACCTACCTACCTACCTACCTACCTACCTACCTACCTACCTACCTACCTACCTACCTACCTACCTACCTACCTACCTACCTACCTACCTACCTACCTACCTACCTACCTACCTACCTACCTACCTACCTACCTACCTACCTACCTACCTACCTACCTACCTACCTACCTACCTACCTACCTACCTACCTACCTACCTACCTACCTACCTACCTACCTACCTACCTACCTACCTACCTACCTACCTACCTACCTACCTACCTACCTACCTACCTACCTACCTACCTACCTACCTACCTACCTACCTACCTACCTACCTACCTACCTACCTACCTACCTACCTACCTACCTACCTACCTACCTACCTACCTACCTACCTACCTACCTACCTACCTACCTACCTACCTACCTACCTACCTACCTACCTACCTACCTACCTACCTACCTACCTACCTACCTACCTACCTACCTACCTACCTACCTACCTACCTACCTACCTACCTACCTACCTACCTACCTACCTACCTACCTACCTACCTACCTACCTACCTACCTACCTACCTACCTACCTACCTACCTACCTACCTACCTACCTACCTACCTACCTACCTACCTACCTACCTACCTACCTACCTACCTACCTACCTACCTACCTACCTACCTACCTACCTACCTACCTACCTACCTACCTACCTACCTACCTACCTACCTACCTACCTACCTACCTACCTACCTACCTACCTACCTACCTACCTACCTACCTACCTACCTACCTACCTACCTACCTACCTACCTACCTACCTACCTACCTACCTACCTACCTACCTACCTACCTACCTACCTACCTACCTACCTACCTACCTACCTACCTACCTACCTACCTACCTACCTACCTACCTACCTACCTACCTACCTACCTACCTACCTACATACTTACGATATTTTAATAAAATAGTTTTTGGTTGTTTTCGTTTTTCTTAAAAATCAAGTTTTGAGAAGATGAAACATTTCGGAAAAATAGTCCATGTAAAGTGAAGTTCGGAGTTTTTTCATGAAAATCTTCGCGTCGCATCCTTGAAAGATACTGGATATAAATATAAAGTTTGTAATTTAACGGACTTTTCGTTTTTGAGTAATACTGGTCACACACACCGACAGATAGGATCTTTTTAAAATTGATTTTTGAGACTCTAAAGCGTGAATTTCCAGTGAAATCTTGGTATCGAATTTTTGGGTGGAATAGAATACCTACATTTTCTATCTGCTATGTAGATTGTACACATGTGCTAGAGCAAGTAAACCGATTTTTTTAGCATTACGGATATGCAAATCAAATAAAAATGCAAGAAAAATATGAGGCATTGGTAGAGGCAAAATGCTATACACCATCGAAATCTGGGGGAGGGGCGTAAATTGAGTTTATTTATGTACGTTCTTTAACTGATGCGGTTCTGATCGTCCTAATTTGTATTGGGCATGAAATGCTCCTTAATTTTGCTCAGACTCCCCTTTATCAGCTTTGAAGTTCTATTGTGCTCCTAAATCTATGACACTGGAGCAACGGCTTTATTTCCCTTCCGAAGGAAGCCGTGCTAAGGATTTTTGCGTGTGAAATGGTTCAAAAATAACTAACATTATTTTGAAAACAATTATTAGGAATAACGAGAACAGCCCACGGGAAGTAAGATTATTATAAATAGCAGGTACAAGTAGAAAAGATATCATCTGGGGAAGATTCACACATGTTGGTGGAAATATTTTAAGAATATGTTGAGACGAGCAAAGAAAATAACATAACATAAAAGCATTGGTGGATCGGCGTAAGGAAAATACTGCCAAGTTTGCTGAATGGGAAACATAATTATGCAGTGTAGGAGAAATAAATTAGGAAGGCTTTTGATAAAATAATAAGACAAATTAAATGACAAGAGCTATAGGGACATTAAGACAGTGCTTATATGTAATCCTAATAAGAGAAGGGGAGGGGAGGAGTATGCTGTATACTGAAACAGGCAGAAGAGGGAAGGGATGACATGGATGAGAACAGGGGCTGTTAAATATCTAAGAGCAAGTTACACAGAAATATGGGGTGAAGAGAGTAGAATAGAGTTTGGTAGAGTACGAAGAACTGGCTCAATGGACCTAAAATGTATAGTAAGCTAAATGGAACGCAATGGAAGGCAAAATTTTGCCGGTAAAATGTAAACGGGAAAACAAAAATAAATGGAAAATATGGATATGAAAATTTGTAATAAAGACTAAAAAAATGCATCGGGAACAGCATAATGGAAAGAGGCGAGGGAGAAGCAAAAGTCACTCAATTTGAAGGAAAAGACTGACCAAGAGCTCCACAGCGACGCAAATGACCAAGCTGCCAAGCCTAAGGTATATATCAACTTATCTGTGACCTCACTGAAAGATTACGCTGCTCCGGGCGCTGAGCCAAAGGACTCGCTGAAAACTGCTAGGTAGGTGAGTGAAGGTAAAATACGGCATTACTGGTAAGGTAAGGCTAATGGAAAGCTGAGATACGCTATTCAAAAACCAGCTGTAACCAGCTTACTCAACTCTTCCCTCAGCGCCTCCTACAAACGATTTTCTAGAAGCTCTATATCATGCGGGCTTTCCTGTATTTGTACAAAATTATATTTACCGATATTGGCGCAGAACCCTCTTCAGATAAATATTTTTAAGTTCATCGTTGTCAATCGCATATATCATACCAAATAATGAATAAACAAGTGAATAAGTCCATTCGTAACCTATCTCCCTTGCTTATTTTTCATTGGTTTGCTTTAAGTGCCATGGTGTGTCCTTCACGGTCTAATTTTTTTTTTCCTTCAAGCATATTTTAAACACAAAAGGCATAAATGAAAGAATAAATAAATATAAAAAATAAAACCATAAAAAACCAACGAAAAATGATTAATAATGCAAGTGAATTCTGGAGCTAGTTGCACCAGATTTAAAAAGTAGTACATATATTGACATTTAGTCCACTACCCTTTTCTCTGAGAATCCGCGGAGGTACAAGTGGACGGTTGAATGAGCTTCCAAGATATAAGCTTCACTCCTATAAGCCGACGCACTTTTAGTAAGGTAGTATAAAACGCATTACTGCAATTAAATTTTCCATTGTGGGATAAAACGTAAAACTATTATATTCAATTTTGTGGTTGTTATGTTATTTAGTGCTTCAGGAACATAGAGATACTAATAATTAACTTTTGCTAGTGTAGAGGTGATATTAATTACAAAATTCACAAACGTAATCCAGAGTGAAACGCAAAATACCAATGGTGAGATTATAATACAGTTATATCATAATGTCAACTTTTGTGAGAGGTAGCAGTGAATTTATATGTAAATACACTGCGTTATAGCCGAAAGAGATACAAATGATATGTACTCTAAAAACGAAACCTATATAATCTGGTACTCCAGTGGTGTACTAATTTAAGCATAACATGAACGCTGCATTTATTTGATTTTTCGCCCCTTTCCTTAGTCTGGGAAATCAGAGCTTGGTGCCTATTCATGTATATCTAATTTCGAACTTTCTTAATTAATTAGTAATCCAGTTATAATCTAATGATTTAGTTTGCCATTTTTATTCTCTCCCTCTTCCTAGAACGTCAGGTTTAATGCATATATGCTAACGTTAGTCTCTTTTGGTACTAAAACTCCAAAGTATTCATCCTCAAACCGTCTTTCAGGATGCGAGTTTCTATCGTGTTATGGGAGGAAACGATGAAATTAATGGATAATCATTTTATAATTTTAGAGTGTTTTGAGAAGCTTATTTACCCATATTTCAATAAATTTGACGAATTTAAATTACTTTGAACCGTAAGGGGTATATCCAAAAATATCACACGTCAGCAAGTTTAATTCTTGAATGGGGTCACATGGTTAAAACCCACATTAAACTAGAGTATTGTTTAATTAATAAAACGAAATCTATATTAATACTAGAGGACATGAAAAATATCCAGGAGCACAAAGAATCTTAGATGAGAATTTTGTGATTAAAATAAAAATAAACTGCAATTTTTCCGTAAATAACTTCATATATTACTGACCTTAATTCTATAATATTATCATCGGTTATTGAATGTGAGTATAGGACCAGAACTGTTGCTATAAATTACAATAACTTAGTATAAAATATTAAAAAGTATTCATAAACCACAGCACTTCACAGATGTATAAAGAGAATGGATTTACAAAAATGTACAATTTGACTCTATCTTAAACTATAGAAGAGAAAGTAATAAATTATATTTATCAGCGGTCATTGAAAAAACTAGAATGCTCAGCCAAGCTGATTGTTAACACGCTCTAGAAAATGGTTTCAGTAGAAGAGCCACTGAATTTGTTTTAGACAAAGCATAGCTGCTGTATTGAGCAACTTCCGTAATTTCCAAAGCCACAACGCGAAACAAAACGCAAATTCACGCCTTGGGAATCTATTTTCGCATCAAGATCTAAGTACAGATGAATGCTTTACATTTGCTGTTCGTAGTTCATCCTTTAATTTAGTCTGCGCAACTGCTAGTTAGTGGTTTGTCTTGAGAGATAACAAATTAAGAACTCCTTACTTGAAAACGTCGGATGATTTAGTTAAATGATTAACTATTGGTCACTGGAACATTTATTAGTGTAAACGCATGTAAGGGCATATCGCGAAATTCCAGAGAATCTCGCAGGAAAGAACGGGTTAAACGTGGCTGTATACCCAAATATAGATGCCTAAGTGTAATAATTTGACACTAACAAATAGAGATAAATAAAGTATATTTGTTAGTGTCAAACTATTATGGTTAATACACAATATTTTCGGAGCAAAATATCTCCACGGAAACTTATGAGGTATGCATTCCAGAGGCCCTGGGTTCGATTCCAAGTGACTGCACACTATAATCAGGTTATTTGGTGTTTCTTTCTCGTCAAGGCAAATTCTGGTGTATTCTGCCACAGTTACCTCACTTTCAGCGTTCCAATGCACATTTTGTACTAGTATTTTATGGAAATTGCATAAATATTTATCGTAAATATGGATAATATATTTAGTAATCATTTAACAAAAGACATCGTTTAGTGACTTAGTAAATTACTTCAAATGATGGTGCAGAAGTAATTACCTTAATAAAGTATCTTTGAATGCTTACTGTGTAAATGACATTCAAGCTATCCAATACACACATATACAGACATTTAGATTTATGATATGTATTGCGAAGTGACCTATGCGACAGCAATGAGGCGGACTGAGGCCGTCCGCCTAAGAATCATAGAACGTAACGCATACTATAGTTGCAGTTTCAGTAACCACAGTTCCAGAAAGCTATTTCCGACTGCGTCCAGGAAATTCTCCGTCAGTAACATTCGGCCTGTACAAGGACCTACCAGGTGGCCCAACTGCTCTGTATTGACGTGTACTGATATACATTAGTGCGTTAAAAAGGTTGCAGAACTTAGCGGTAGCAGAAGGCAACGTCCCGTTGAGTTCTGCAACTCAAGTTAAAACCGACTGGGGTCGGTGGCCTTCTTTTACTCCTCTTGGTAAGCACAACCCATTTACCACCTCCACTATAAGCAATGAGAGGTTGACTTACCACGCCTGCCGGCAACACTTGGAAGTCATCGTGTTTCGGTAGCACTTTCAAGAATCTTCTCGGTAACCTAACCTAACTATTGAAACTACAGAAAGTCAATCTGAATTTTAACGCGGAGAGGAGCAAACTCTTCTCTAAGGAAGTAAATTACTTGGCCACATAGTTTTACCAACTGAGGTGGCCACCGTTCCGGAGATGTTGCGCAGATTCCTAGAACTATGGAGTTATTAAAACAGTTTGTCAGAGAGATCTCCAACGTCTTGAGGCTCATCACTCTCCTGACGGAGGAACATCGGCCATACTTGAGGAAAGAAGAGGATGATGGATGGATCCAGGTACTTAAGTTAGCACTCTGCAATGTGCCTGTTTTAGTGTTTCCACCATTGGGCAACAATTTAAATAGAAAGACCACTGCTCCACAGTTTCAATTAATACTGCTTCACCAAGCTCTGTTTGGCCACTTCGATTAACTTCTCCGTTTAAACGTTCGGTCCTGTATAGACGGTCTATACGTATAAGGGGCGGAATAGTGCTCGGTTTATAGTTAAAAAGTAGAGTTAGTTAATGAGCTACGGCAGCAACGAGTGAGTACACTGCCATTTACAGAAAGGTTCAGAGTAGTGACTGTAGTTGAGTTATGACTGTGATTCGACGGATCATTTGTGTTGTGTTCTTACTATGTAATGATAACGTTTTAAGTGTAAGGTGTTTTGCTATTTTGAGTGCATATGTGATAAATAAAGTGCACTTACCAATAACAGATATACTCATTTGTGACCATATTTGTGGATAAACGGAGATATTGGGCATTTCAAAGTGTGGTATGTTTCAGGGAGCTGAGCAACGATATTGGGCAAGGGCTTAAAACAAATTTGAGGTACTTTAGACTGTGGGAATGACATTAAGTGCAGTAGATGAAGAGTAGTTCAGAGGTGACTGCGTGACATTGAGTGACAAGTTTTAGAATCATAGTGTTAACCTAAAATTGCATTTAGCAATGTGTGAAATATTGCGGGGCTGAGAGAGGATGTCCTATTTATGCTACTATACAAAAGAATAATTTGGCTTACAGTGTGCGCTTGGTGAGAATATGTCCATTCTATGGTTAATGGAAAACATAAAATCATACGCCAGTGGAGAGCCAAGAAACAGTATTATCAAGTACGCAATATTTAACACTACTGTTTCTGAATTCAAATAAGGAGATTAAAACTTGTTAACGATCCTGTCAATTACCAGGATCATATCCGGCCACCGGTGTGCCGGAATTTTGTCCAGCAGGAGTTATGTCACAATCTACTGATAAGGGGCTAGCGTTTTTAAGTACAATTAAAAACCTTTAATTCTGGGTGGGGTTTGGCCACGCGACCTTGAGATCAGAAGGCCAGCGCCTAACAAACTGAGCTAACCAGCCCGACAAGTGGGAAGATGAAGCATTAGTTTAATGTAATGGTGGACGCTGGGTGTCACCAAAGGGTCCTTTTAACGTAGATTTGGTAGAGGAGGTTAATTCCTATAGAGAAAGAATGAAAGGGAAAGGTACCCACAAACGAGTGTTGAAGTGTTCAATAAGGTCAGAATGCTGTTTATGTTTGATGCTACCTCTGTATTTTTATTTGATTTTAACTCGTTCTTACTTTTCTATATGTGTAGCATTCAATAATTCCCTGTTAGTGTAGCTTCTTTCCATTATGATAGTATGTAGTTGCCAAATGTAGATATGTAATACTGCATTCTCAGTATAGAATTCCAGGGACAAGGAAAGCATATACGGCCACGAGACCCACGCGGTTGCTGTATTTTGCAAATGAAGCATTCAACTGTTTATCAATAAAGATTAAAAAGGAAGATACGATTATTAGAAAGCGAAAATAGGTCTATCGACTTTGCGTGGATTCAAGCACATACGAGCTTGTATAGAAACGAACTTGCGGACAGATTTGCTAAAGAAGCTGTCCAAGTCACTAATATTCGAATTTCATACAGAAAAATTCCAAAAAGGCATATCAGAAAAGGACTGAGAGAAGCTAGCACCAATAGATGGGAGAAAGAATGGAAGAACAGCTCAAACGGAAAACTAACAAAATCGTTTTTCCCACGGTTAAAGAAAGAATTACAATTAAATTAAATCTCATACCAATATAACAACCATATTAACGGGACACGGAAAACTGCGAACATATTACCACCGATTTAAGATTGCGGACGGTGCAATGTGTCCCTGTAATAATGGACATCAACAGTAGACAATATTCTATGTGAGCGTATCAAGTTGAAAAGTGGAAGAGAAACATTTTCAAAAAATGTAAATATGAAAGATGGAAAGTCGCCAATACAAAAGAAGGAATTGGTTAAAAACTTTAGAAAGGACTTTTATAAATGTGTGAGTTGTATTAATTTTGAATTACTGTAAATCATATGTATATAAATAGTAAACGTCTCATAGCTCAAAAATGTTAATACTAACATACAGGAATATTGCCAATTAAGTGTCGGATACAATCAAGCATGTAGTATTGCTATATATGTAATGGAGCGTGGGCTAATAAAAGATTTTTATGTATTTATTTATTTATTTATTTATTTATTTCATGTAGCTCAGTGACCAGTGTGCGAAGTTATAAATACGCGCAAACTGAATAATACGAGTTCCGGTTTTGATCAGTGCATTGTACACTTTTTTCTTTTTTTTTTATTATTGCGATAGGCAATAGTGAGGTTCTGATTTAGTAATGTTATGAAATGCAAATCCGTATAACCACACCACATTATACGGTTGTTATTTTCTTTTTCGGAAGTGCTTGCCTTTATTAATTTTTTTACTGCAATGTGAAGTGTTTGTAAATATTTGAAAGTATAAGTTAAGTTAAAAAAAAAATAGAAATGTGATATTAAAGCGAAATGCTCAGAACTCTCAAGTTAGACATGTTTTGGATGTTACAGAGAAATATTCAATAGCATCTTTGACTTGAGAAATGTGAATCTTTGTTGTGTTTGACGGGAGTTTCGCCACACAAAATTCCATTCTTCAGTTGGATCGACAGCTTTGGGAAACTGGCAGCCTGTTGAACGCAAAACGATCTGGATTAACTTATAGCGCCACACGAAACCTTCGCGCATAAAGGCCTCTTATATCACCAAAACCTTGATATTCTCTTCAATTCACTGTAAATGCATATTTTGATTGCTGAAACCGCACATTGATTATACGGATGTACTATAGTTATGCACAACATGTGTATTTTATACAAAAATGTGTTTGTTTTTTTTTTCAGAAAGAATTTTAATGGCACAGAAATAGGATATATGCAACTTAATAGTATAGGTAACACTAATTTTACTTTAAAGGCTAAGGCATTTAATGTGTAATACATACTATTATAGACTGGTATAAAGATATTTTCTGGATATTTTATGTTTTCATCCAAATTATAACCTTTAACTGCGTTCAACTCTTTGATGAAAATACTGTGACAGAGTGGCAATAACCCAAGCAGTTGTAGAAATAAACTAAGATAAGAAGCGCTCCCACAGAGTTAACATCGCGCTATCGAGAGATATCTAGATTTTTCTGGGGATTCTCTAACCCCCCCCCCTCGTGCCTCCAGCACACTTCTAGAACGTTCTAGAAATTTCTACGTAAATATCAGCGAGCGTTCTTAAACGGATCCATTTCTGGTGCGAAGAAAAGAGCTGTTCTTCAAGCGAGCTCGTGAAAATTTCCTCAGCATGTGAACTGCACGGAAGACAGGCTAAGTAGTGCGAATTTCATCTCACGTAAACGTGGAAAGAAAGTAAAGTGATATTGGTAAGTAAGTGAAGTAACAGTGAAATGTTGAACTAGATCACATTATGAAGAGATATTGAGAACTTAGTGAAGTAATAGCTAAAAGCTAGATGAACTCTCACTACTGAATCCCAAATATGTGCTGGTCACAAATGTGGCACATCAGTTCTTTGTTAGTAAAGCTGTTTATTGCAGAAAACATTCACTTCGTCGTAGAGGTAAATTTGCACTCCATAATGTGATAAACTACAGAATAAAGAATTCTGTAAATATTTAAAGATATCTATTCTTCAATCGGATACTAAGATTTTTTGTAAGTGTTACAAGATACAAAGTTTGCAAACATACGTTTAACAGGACCGTCAAAACCCAACAAATAACCATAATGATCAGCCATTTACGTATTGCAAATATGCTTTCTTGTTCGTGGAATGTAACCGTCTTTCAAATGGACACAAACTATTTGCAACTAAAACAATTGGACGTTTGATTTACCTCTCTGCAGTTCGCACAGGAAAACTTTGTGTGGGTTTTAGCTACGTTCTGTACATAATGCTGCATATTGGTTGGAGCATCGTGCAAATACACATTGAAATGCTGATTACTCTGAAAATTCTAGGAATTGAATTGACGCTATAGGTGATTTTATATTATCCGCCCCGTGAAATAGCATATTTTGAGAGAAATAACGTCATATGTTATAAATGTTTTATTTTTTCCACTATAATTTGAGTTGCTCCGGGATGATTTATTAACAGAAATTTTGGAATGCAAATTGAAAATGATTGGAGAGTGTGATTTTGTACATCGTTGTAACTTTGTGCTCTTCACTATAATGGTAGCTGTGCTATGCAATTTTAAAACTCTGATGACTGGAAGCTCGAAATGAAAACCTTCATACTGGTTCCTTGTCTCCATTAAAAATCAGCGTTTCTGAACACAACTGTCAAGTGGTTTCTCTCTCTCTCTCTCTCTCTCTTGTTTTAGTTATTGTTTTTGTGAGGATGATTTCTTATTTTTTAATTATTACCATTTAGTTTGAGTATTTCCAAAGGTAACTCTTGCAATGTATTGAAGTCAGAACTGATTTCTTCCATCCCGACCAAGGAAGGAAAATTTTGGTGATTCACACATATTATCATATTGTACGTACAGAGTTCGGCAGTGAATGTGTTGTTTTTAAGAGAACATAAGTTCAATGTCGGCTTCGAAACGCGGGAAAAGTTATTTCATATCATTTTCAGTGGCTCCGTATGATCTGTAAATGCAATTACTAGCTCTGCAAAATTGTACGAGCATAAAATGTTTGAAACAAAGAGGTTGGTACTTATTTAAATCATTGCCTAAGATATCTATCTTTCAAACTTGCAATTATTTCCACCACTTTTGATAGCATTGTTTGGCTCCACATATATTTTCGAGCAAAGCCTCTTTAAAAAGAATTATATTAAAAACCCAGCATCGCAGAAGGCTATGCGACGATAATTTGGTTGATCTACTAAGCTCTGCACAGCAGAAGATTTGGTAGACTCGTCCAAAGCAAAGCATATGACCCCAATAAATAAAGAAGACAACACTAGATTTAGATGAGGAAGACCTTTTGTTTAAAACCGTTCCATTACGTCGCATGGCAGCATGGCCCGGTGCTTCATAATCAGGGGAATGAGTTCTGCGCCTTTAATTTAGACTTCCCTGGTTTAGTTTTATTCCTTTCGAAGATATTAAGATAACTTTGAATCTTAAATTCTTCTGATATGTATTTAGATTTTTACGATACAGAATCATGAACTGAAAACACAATGCAGCTTTATATTTCGGAAGAAATTCAGTACGTAGCCTGTCTGAGGTTTTAAGCTGACGATGTTTATGACTCAAGGCGCACGTAAGAGAAAGAATTGGATTGTTTAACTAAGCTCTAGTGATAGTCTAACCGTAAATTTGCCATCCTCAACTCCGTATAAGCTCTAGCGTTCAAGTGAACAGCACTCTTGTGTGAAGTATTGAAACCTAACAAAATTGCTGAGCGAGGAATTAAAAAATGATCTCGTTCTCAACGTTTCACTAAATAATACTTAGTTTTTTGCTAACCTCTGTCAACTTTTTCATTCCTTTTTTAACTTGCCCTACATTATAGTCTACTTTAGAACTCTAGGTAGTCCCGTCACATGTTTGCTTCCGTAAGAGTAAAGCATATAAGAGAAGATTAAAGCACTGTATTGGAATAATCAAAAGTAGAAATTTGAAACTTCGAAATTCTGTATACGCTATTCATTATTATAAATAATGTTCCAAATTGGTCTCTGATTAAGTTTCAGTGTAGCCATTTGTGTATGTACAATACTGATGGGATCAAAATGACCTCTCCCTCAGTTCTAGGTCTAACAGATTCACCACAGTTCTAGTTCTAAATTGTTTGCACGTGTTCTAGACTTGTGAGTTATGCATAGTAAGGAATCTTAAATATCAGAAGTGACTCGTGCAAGATAAGCAATAACATCTGAATCAGCAATCACGTCGAGACCAACTTTGTTCCAAGAATGTATGTATGTTGTAGGAAAACAACTTATAATCCTGTTTCCTTATTAATACAAACTAAGCTTCGTATTATTAAACAATAACAATAATAAATTAGTAATTATAACTGCGCTGTTTTCTGTTTAAGTTCACTGTAATGGTTGTAAACATTACTTTCAGTGTTTTCGATCGCACGCCACATCTTTGGCGTATGCGCAGGGTGCAGAGATATGTAAGATTGCATACATTTGTGTATGTTTCCTTTCCCGAAATTATTCGTGTTCAGCAAGTTCAGAAAACTATTTACTGTGGTACTTCCTAGAGATGGTTGTACGATGGCGGCCCAAGTGCATTCCGTGTCTCTATCCCAGTCTCTTTTTCCCTCCCATATGTTTACATCAGGAGACAGATTGTACACCAAGGAAGGTGACTGTGAAGTCATTTGAGTAGGATAAACATTTCCAGTTAGCACACTAATTTTATAACGCGACTAAAGCTGGCAATATATATACAGGATGTTAAAGAACTATACCGACATATTTTCAAAGAATACATAGATTACTTAAATATGTAATTTTAGATAGGAGACTTATGGCCTGTTTATTGAAATTCGAAGTAACGGCTATAAGTTTCCGAAGCGCCAGTACGCCACGTATCGCGGCAGTTTGTCTGTAATGAAAAAAAAAGAATAATAATAATAATAATAATAATAATAATAAACATTTACTCTATGACAAGGACAGAATTCATGGTCTTTGGGATAGCAGTTTTCCGCGTTACGCATTAAGCCACCAGAGTAGTTGAAAAATCGCCTCCAGAGTAGGTTACTTAACTCAAGAATGTAGTTAATGCTCAGTGTCGCCTGTCAAGTAATTATTTCGAGATTTTACAGATATTTGCGACATTAAATCTAGAGAACGCTAGTAACGAGCTGCTAAAAATCGATAATGCTATACTCGGGCAGCAGTTTTAAAGATATTCTAAGCCATTTTTTCAACCTGCTTTGCTTTAACACCGACTTATCGGCACCTGATACCCACACGTTTAACACTATGTAGTTGCGTTATGTTTATCCGGGGACCATGCATCGCCGATCTCAAATTACTTATATCAGTCTCGTGCTAAATATCGCAAATTATTTCGATGTAGTTCATTAACACCATATATATATATATATATATATATATATATATGTGTGTGTGTGTGTGTGTGAGTGTTCCATTATTGTGCCTTGACGTATGTACGATTTCATTTATAACGTTTAGTCCATGCTACCAATTAATCATCTGCTAACTTCGAAATTGTACCGATAATTTTGAGCGTTAAAAATCCTGCAGTGTAACCAGCAGTGCAATTCATTACTCATCAGTTACTTTGATCTTGGTTACAAAGAGAAATTATTTTGCTTTAAAATATCTGATGCATTCCATTTACGTGACTTTCTCTAGCTCTCCCACAAACAAGGGTTCCCTACAACAAACTATTGTGTTGTCTACCTCAAGCTAATCGAGATTAACGTTAGCAGAAATTGTCTTATTACTTGCTTCCTTCTAAGCAGAAGGGATATATATATATATATATCCCTTTAAAAATTTTCGCTATATGGAACAATTGAAATTCGGTTCTCTTTGCATACCGGGGAGTAAAACAAACGATATGAAACGAAAGATGACTTCCCGCTTGAGAAAAAAGTTTAAGTAGATACTTTAAAATTGAAACCAATAGCAAGGAATACCTCGGAAACTGTTTACTCTACAAAAAGTGTACGACATAAACTGTGTGTTCTAATGAGATATTTTTTGTGCAGTAAGTTTTTGTCTAAGGCAGAGGGGTGGGACTGCTCGCCTTCCACCTAGGTGGCCCGGGTTCGATCCCAAGCACCCGCATATGATGAACAAAGCTGTGTCTGGGCGGGTTTTCTCCAGTTCCTCCGGTTTCTACACCGCTCATTCCACCAATTTCTCCACATTCACCTTTCCTATCATCCATTTCGCTTTCATTTCATAACAGCCACTTCCTCTCTCTTATGCCTGGCTACGGACCTATCACTCGTTCCAAGTGCTTCATTGTGTAGTTCCTGCTCTTTACTCCCCGACAGGCTTCTGACCCCTTATAAGTTCCAGGTTAGTGTCAGTCCTACATACGGAGAGAATAAGCCGAATATGTAGTAAAGCTTTTGTCTCTTACGGTGTACGGGTCATACAAATATCATCCAGGATGAATAGGTCTTCCCAGAAAATTCCTGACAAGCATGAAAATATCGTAAACATATGGCACTATAATCACTATCGTTAAAGTAATTTTTAAAAAGTTCAAAATCTTAAAAAAAAAAAAAAAAAAAAAAAGATCCATATAAAGGATTGTTAGGGATGGGAATATTTTCTTGGAAATTGTAAGTTAACCTTGGAAGATACTTCACATAAATAATAGTTGATAGTTAACTGACTTTTCGTTTTTGAGCTATGCTGCACAGAGAAACACGCACAGACAGACCGCACACAGACATGTTTCTTAAAATGCTTTTTTTTTTTTTTTGGATTCAGGAGGTCTCAACACATATGTTTCCGGTGAAATCTCGGTATCGAATTTTTAGGTGTAGTGCAATACTTTCTTTATACACTAGGTACATTGTGCATTACTGCTTCAACATTTAGAGTAACCGCCGGATACCGGCGGCCTTAGTTTAAATTATACATTAGAATTAAATGTTATAGATGTAGTTGGATACCAATTATTTTTATTTTACTTTATCTTCTGTTGCTGGGTGCAAGTAAAATTTATTATAAGTATATTTTTAAGGAAGGTTTGGAAAATATGTTTATTTATAGAATATAGAATACAAAACAAAAACAAAATTTAAAATAATAAAATGAAGTTAAAAAAATATTTTTAAAAAATTAAAATTGTTAAAAAAATGTATTAAGTAAACTGAAGTGGGATTAAATATAATCACTTTATTTAGATTATTAGTGATACAAATGTTGGAAATGGTAGTTAAATATTAGTTAATATAGTGTTATTTATGTTAAAAGTATCTTAAAAAACTGAAATAATGATTGTATTTCCATATAGGAAATAAATGTTAAGAATTTGGAATGCATGCCCCGGTTTAAGAATTCAGGTACGAGGGTATGATATTGCAGATTTGTATGTATTTATTTATTAATTTATTTATTTATTTACATTCGTGATAGAGAAAGTAATAAAGAAGAACTTGTTATGAGAATTGTGAGCACCACATGTTAGCTATCTCTGTACCTGATTGTAAGTGCACTTTGCATAATGTTACACTTTGTGGTTAATCGATACTTACAGCTAATTGCGATATTCTGAATATCGGATACAGGTAAGTAACCCCATCAGTGCACGGCTTAGTTAACCGCTAAGTACCAACTACAGCATATAATTGAATAGGAACAGGAGTGGAACTATCTGGTATTACTTCTTGGAAGACATCAATCAAGAAACCAACTCTGAGAATTACATACATTAGTACCTGTACATAATGTGCTCTATCAGAAACTCATGTTCCTCCTTTGTCAAAGCTGCCTTATTTAGAGGTGTAAGGGATTCTAATTCCAGAATGTCTAGAGAATTAGTCGATTGTATTGCTCATTATGCTAAGTAGGTGGCTTGATTGAACCTTAAGCCCCATGCTGGGGATGTAATAAACAGCAGTGGGATTTTAGAGTTTTTACCTTTTATGTACAGAAAATAAGGTATTATCCTAAATGCAATAAATGTTTTCAACATCCTGCATCCTTATGAGACATAAGCTTATTAACTGTTTTCCTGTTGCCTCCCATGAATTAAAACTATCTAACAGTTTCATTCACATTAATTTCTCTAACTGTTCTACAAACAAACTTGTATTATAAAGGATTATTCCTTTATCTTAATGCTAAACAAGATAAATATCAGCAGGACATAAATTGTGTATTTTAATGAGATCTACATTTTTGTGTAGTAAGTTTTGGTCTATATTTTACGGTTTACCAGATATATAAAAGTCATCCAAAATGAAGAGGTCTTGAGAGGCCATTTGCGAAAACTTCAAGGTATACATTTCGTTTTTTCATAAAAATATCTTAAACATATGGTATTTAATCAAAATCGTTGGGACCATTTTTTAGGAAATAAAAGGTTTCGAAAAGTTTTCCATGTAGATGGGGCAGGGGTATTTTTATGAAACCCTGCGTGTCGTATCCTTGGAAGATACCGAATTTAAATACCAAGTTCGGTATAAAACCGCCTTTTCGTTTTTGAGCTATGCTGTCCACAGAAACACACACACACATATCCATACTGACCTTTTTCTAAAGATACTTTCTTTTTGACTCAAGAAAGCCTAAACCATGTATTTCTGGTGAAATCTCGGTATTAAAATTTTGGGTGCAATACCTTCTCTTGCTACTGTGTACATTGTGCATACGTGATAGACAAAGTGATAAGTTGCAGGTACGTTTCTAATTACTTCATGTTTTGCATACGTTGAAGGTATAATATCTGTACCGTCTCTTTTTAATAGCCAGTGCATTTTGCTCATTGTGCTGTGAGGAATCCTGATAACATTTTCGTATTGCTTGTTTGTAGTGAGAAAATGTTTGCGTCATACATTTTATGCACATTTCCCAGTTCATTTACAATATTATTTTAGTTACTGTTAAAGGACCTCAACAAATGACTTTTGAAAACACAGGAAGAAGTAAGGGGAGTTCTCAAGTGATTTAAAATTTCAACACATCTGTGAAAGTACACTTCAGTGTTGATAATTTACGAACATATTTTTGAATGCCATGGAAATAATTATTGGCAAATGAAATATATAGTTTGTAGCTGGAAACTCCACATGCGTAACTGTGATGAATATTTCGAATATTTTTTAATGTTGGAGATTACTTTTTGAGAAAATACTATAGATATGCTTGTACATTACACATTAACATGTAGCCGCGAGTATATTTGTATGCATTTACTCATGCCAACAGGCATGGAGGCAAAACTAATGTTAGGAGCCCATCCATTTAAAGCAGATCTAACCTTTGCTCGTATACGATTCACTCCTCAGCTTCATTAGTGGCAACTACGTCCTCAATTTTGTTTAACGATGATTGGTACATATAACTTCTATGTTAATAAAAGAAGTTTTGTATGCAGAGCTAGTAGGCCGTGATCTAGAATGCAATACGTTTTATGATTTATTAGGGGAAGAAAAATTTATGTTTAATATTTACTAAAATGACAAATTCATAATGTTTCACCATTGCAAAGCACATAGATCTGAACCATAATCCGTCTCGTATTCTTGCAACTGCTTATTGAAACGTTAATGCGTTTCCTAACATTAGTGAAGCCTATAAACTAAGTTTACTTACGGTAATTTAGAAATATTTTGGAGCAAACAGAGGCTGCCATTTAGGAGTAGTGAATTTAGTAAAATAAGAATGACGTGTTATTTATGGACGCTCTTTAACTACTATGGTTCTCAGCGCCACATTCTAAATTGGGCGTGAAAGACCAGGCTTGAGGTTCTTTTACGTGCCGTAAATCTACGACACGGGACCAACGGCTTTACTTCCCTTCCAAAGGAAGCCATACTAAGGATTTTTACACCCGGAAAATCCATCGTCTAGTACTTCGTAAATAACTGCAATAGAGTAAAACATTACTCATCCACAATGAAGCTTGAAGCATTTAACAGATGTCAATTTTGTGTCTGCTTTAGATGTCCCAAATTAGCAAATATCGAACGTTATCTTATGACCAGGACTACATGAACGTTTTAGATACGAATGAAACATCGCCCTTTAAATTTCTATTAAAGGAGTAATTTCCAAATTTGGGTACATACTTCAAGTTTTAACAATGAATGATATTTTACTCCTGTGGTACTCAGCGTCCCATTCTATAATGGGTGTGGGCTCCTCATCGGGCTTGAAGTTCTTTTACGTGCTGTAAATCTACGACACGGGACCACCAGCTTTACTTCTCTTCAGAAGGAACCCATGCTAATGAATTTACGCCCGATATTACCCATTTCCCTCCTCCGGTTTCAAGCCCACGACCTTGGGAATCGAATATCTAGTACATTACTCCTAGACTACCGAGAACAGCATACTTGTGAAGGGTATTTTGTATAAAGAACAACATATGTACATTTTGGGCACTAACATATCAGCGCTATCAAGCAAAAGCGGTAATTAAATTTATTCTGTTTCTGGTTCGGTTTTGTTTTTATGCTTAAATACCACGCTACCTTCTCACTTTAACTTGAAAAAAAAAATCAGGATACTGATAAAACAAGAGTAGCATATTTGCCTTAAGCATGTTAAAAAGCTTTTATAAACTATATGTAGTATATATAATTATATTAATAATTATATATTTAATATATTAATAATTACGTATAATATCGATGTATAATATGTAGTAATTTTATGTAATTTACATAAGAAAAGTAAGTGTCTAATAAGTAGTGTATGAAGCAGATTGGTAGCAGTACGTTCCTCATAACGCGTAAATATTTAAAACAATAATAATGACAAAAAAATAAACGCTTATAAAGCTGTTGCAGGTATAATTATGTATAATATGGATGATATAAATATAGGGTGTACCATATAAAACCACACCAAAAGAAAGAAAAGTTCAAAGAAAGTAGTCAGTTGAGTGAAATTATTGTTTTTGTTATCGAAGTCCCATTACGGTGTATTTCCGATTACCATTAAATCCAAGACTTTTGGAACGGGAAAATACAAGTTCAAAGAATTACTCTTTTTCTGCTAACAAAGGGCACTGTCAAATTGGTTTCACGGATTGAGCCGTGGTTTGTTATATTGAAGATACATGGAAAATAAAATATAACTGCGTACCGGTTTCTTCCTTCATAGGGCTCCGCCCTCCGGCACAATATAATTATATATTTTATGCTTTAACGGTTCACTGAGGTCTGCCTTCCGCTCAACGATTAGCTGTCCTCGAATGTATACAAGGTTGCTACAAGAAAACGAAGGTAGTATTTCTCAATCCCTGCAGTTATTTAGCTTATCCATGTAAACGTTATACCTTCTTGGCCAAATAGTTGAGAGCACACTGTTGCATCACTAGCAGTATGAATTATTCCCATTTCTAAGAGACTACAGGAAATTGAGGAGAAAAATATATTAATGTAGCTTAAATACACGAATTTTATGTAATTTCCGTTTCGTTAAAAGGTTTTAATTCTAAAAATATTAATTATATCTAATTTTGTCAGTCCACTTTGTAACTGTCACTTTACCAAGCTATCAGTTAACTTCACTTTTTTACGCGACATGACCGCGTAATGCCATACGCAACAAATACCGAATAAGGCACATACAAGACTTTTCAATATCTCGCGGAAGATCATCAGAGCAGTCGTCTCAACTCGCTCGGAGAACAAACTTGATGTCGCACCAGAACGCAAATCACTCACTTAGTCACTGACTGTATCACCACTGTATCGATTAACTGTGTAACCTTCTCGAACGCTCTGGATCCATTCTGGAGGCGTTCTTGTGACTGTGGACCAGGCGTCACCAACTCGCTTCATTTTGTGTTTAGAGCTAGCAGGCTTACTCCGCGCACTGCACTGAGTAAACATCTGACAGCAGTGTGTTCCTTGCATAGTGTGTTGTTTTTCCGTCTGTCATGTCGGGAAGAGAAAGTAATTAAGCACGCAGACCACCAACTTCACGTTTATACCTGTCTGGCAGGAAGGTTTCTTATTTATAGCACTGCAGAAGTAAGTGTTTAGTTTGCAGCGAAGTTCTGCACTCAGAAAATTTAATTTACAAACTCATTACGCAAATTATGTAAGTGAGTATGACTTTAATTACTAGGAGAAAAAAGTTTCTTTCAGCTGTGTTAGTTACCACTTAATTATCCAGAGTCCTGCTCATATTCACTGCAATAAATGCATTTTTTTTATTAGATATTACTTATCACCCTGTTGGCGTTACAACGCAATTACAGTGGTATTTACTAACCTAAGGATGTTGTAGTTTTACTAAGTGGATGCTATAATAACTATACTTTTTTAGTAATTATTATGTCTACCAAATAAATGCAACCATGTATGTGTTAATATCAGAAATATCAAGGGGAATGTAAGAGACATTCTAATGGAGCAGGCAATTGCTCTATCAATCACGAACCTACAATAGATATATTACCTACAAATGTTGGATTACATATTTAAAATAACAAATTTTACATACCGCCACTGTATTGAAGCAACTATCTGTTCCTAGTTTCCAAAAAGTCACGCAGTTAACAGAAGGGATTCGCAGGAGCAACGAGCAAAGTTGCTCTTTCTCTCTCTACTTTGCACAAAGAACAACCAGTTGTTGACCTCTGCTATAGACAGAGGCTTGTTAATTCTATCTGAAATTAAACATTGCACTAAAAGAACTGAGAGCTAGAATTTGAATATAAATGTAAAAACATAATAGTTTGACTTCAAAATAAATGACTATACGTTTTAAATTTCGTTTGTTTTAAAGTGATAAATTACAGTTACATTTAGACGTTGCAGCAGCTTAGTCATTCATAATTAATACAATAATTACCGAATTAATATTCAGAGAGATTCAACACACAACATGCTGAATGGAAACAAAATATTGTGTTCCTTCATCATTATACCAAGACAACCGCATATGGGACTGTCTAATATTCTTGGAGCCCCACCGAGACTACAAGCATCTAGACTCACTACAGATTTCTTACAACCAATGTTTCATACAGCGAAGGGACAGTTGACTGTAGCTATGCTTCATGATTTCCCCAGTGACTGCTGTCTCCAAAGAGAATAAAGGGATAACACTCGTGATGTTAATTTGTTCTCTCGTTTAGTACATTTTAGGGACAGTGGAACTCAACTTTCAAATTTCTATATTTTTGTATACATTTTATTGAAAATGCCACTTTAATTGCAATACTTTTGTTTAATAGGATTACACCATTTCATTCAAATTGGACAAATATTTGCAATATACAAATTACTTCGTAACATTTAACAGGCCTCAAAATTTCAGAAAATTGGCTGACCTTTTTTTTAATTAGAGCTTTGAGCCACACATGAAAACTGATATCTCAATGACTTTTATTATTTAATTACGATATTTTTTTTTAAAGCGTTTGACATATTAATCTCTAAAATTAATTATTTTTTCATAAAAATGTATTTTAAAAATTATAGAAAAATTATGTCGCCTGCAATATTACGATGGATACTTTTGCAAATACTGGGTAGCTTTAGATATATTTAAACAAAAACTCAGATGTGTGCAGATTTTGCAGCTGTGAAAATGAGATTTTTAGAAAAACGCTGTTTTATAAAATAGTGTGCTAGGAAATAGATTTATTGAAGGAAGAGGGACAGTTAAATGTTAATTATTTATGGATGCACAAAGGTTCCAACAATCATTTGCTATAAAAAGTGATTTTGGATTATTTGACGGATTTGTGGTGTCCCTTAAATACCAATAGGAATTAGATATTAGTTAACTATTCAAATTTGTGAATATTTTTTGTCAAACTTGAGGCTTTAAGAGAGAAAGCTGATACTCGATATGTTTTTTTTATTTTGGATCTACTTTCACTAACATTTTCAAGCTTGCTCTACA
This sequence comes from Hymenopus coronatus, assembly GCA_030762935.1. NCBI lineage: Eukaryota > Metazoa > Arthropoda > Insecta > Mantodea > Hymenopodidae > Hymenopus > Hymenopus coronatus. The sequence goes on along the minus strand of CM060900.1, from coordinate 378,960,651 downwards.
GCATCAATGTGACAATACGCCCTAGATGTGTACATTCAGTGCTCCTCTGCACTTTTTAAGCAGATACTATGGCAGACAGATGTTATTTTAAGCAGTAAACAACGCGAAATAAGCAAAATTCAGCGGCAAATTTAAGGTGATGTATTTTTTAAATTTGACCAAGATTGTGAAAAATCAAACCTTCTTTTTTCATTACAAAATTATACGAATCCTATACTTTAAGAAAATACAAAGTTTTTCCCACTTGGCACACTCAAACTACCAATTATTAACGGACGCTATAGATGTTTATTAATAAGCACTCCCAACTTTTTACCTTGTTTTGTCGCAAAAATGTTTACAACACTTTTCCATACTCAAAATGTTCTATACGATGTAATTTTTAAATTATTCGTTTCGATATGGTTATTCTGCCTCTCAAAAGCATATTAAAGAAAAAGGTCTTATAACTGTTTCGAAATTGTGCTCCAGTTTTTATGAATACATTATTAAACTTTGAAAAGTCAAGAGTTTTGGACCGTATCAAAGGTAATAATCTTTCTACAGTAACAAGGGCTAGTATAAATGGACATATTATAACAGGTATATTTCTAAACTAATTTTCAGTAAAATTGTAATTTGTTATGTAAATATTTTCTTAAAAATGCAACACATGGCTTATTTTTTAATTGAAAAATTAATTTAGACAATACAAAACTACTATTTAAATAATCATGGAAGAATTTTGATACAAACAAAAATATCACTATTGTTTTGTATATCAACTAAACATAAGGAGCACTCGAAAGAGCATTAAGTGTAGGTTTAGTTTTCACATTGGTCATTTATGGATTTAGGCCTGTTTTCACAATTTATTACGTGATAGCGTTCGCCCTTCCGGTCACATAGTGAATATACGCAGTTGCCATCAGGTTGGTGGAATCTTTTGTTCTACTTATCTTGTAGTGGAAGCCGTGGAAGGCGGTCTGACTGCCACGTGTCTTTGGTCCTGTCATCTCTCTGTCCTCTTCCGGTCCGTCACTGCGCTTGCGTCATAGAATACAGGATGGATGTCCTCCCGTTTCCTGCGTTGTGTCCCTAGGTGTGCTTTGTATGGACCAGTAGATAGCGGCAATTGCTCCGACCTGAGGTCTTCTATGAAGAAACTTTGTCTGATAATACATAGACCATCCTTGAGGGTGAATGCTTCCCAACTTCTAACACTCTCTTCAGGAACATAATAACTAGAATAAATTTCAATAATATATGTTATATACCGTGGACATTACAAATTTCACAGATGTATCGCTTTAAGGGATGTTATAGGCTACATTTTGAGTGTATGTTCCATAAATTTCTCTGTTTTAATGATTATAACCACAAATGCATTCGCAGGGGACAGTTTGAGAGTCTCGATAACAAAATACACGGAATGTGTTTGACCGGTTGTGCTGAATGGTAGGCTGTGACAGGTTGGGTTGGCGTTTCGCGGTTCGTATGTGTTTGACGGCAAACTATAAGAAAATCAGTGACGGGATAAAAAGTTGCACTGAAAGGCAGCAGTGGGCAGCTTATTTACCACCTGTGAAAGGTTATACTAAAATTATAGGACATCCACCTTACCCAGAACCGGAAACCAATGATTGCTCCGTATTTGTTGAACTGAGCTAGTCGATGTCACATCACGGTATTCTGCTATCACAATCTGCATACTACCTCATATAAAATGCATTAAACATTTGGGGAAGTACAAGAGCTCTACACAGAGTACATACGATCCATCGCAACCCTTTTTTAACAGCAAACCAACTGTAGTCCAGCCGGTTTTAGAGGTGAACCCGAGGTATATAAGAAAACACAAAATATTACTCTACAAATCACCAGCGGTGCACAAGGGCCGTTGCACCATGATAGGCAACCGTTGAGGGGCAACACTTGCCTCCTCCCGTCACTCCAAAACCCCAACACTCACCCGCCATCCTGCAAAAACCCACAATCCCGTCAGAACGTAGTTAAGTTCTCTCCGAGAATAGGGACACGTCTATCACACCTCGGGCTGCCCTCAGCCCGCAAACTGCTCTGGCTCTAAAAATTGTGTTATTAAGCCCCGGGCGGAGCACACCCATACCTGAAGCACGTGCTTCAGGCCTAAACTACCAGACCGGGACATATGCACCACAACCGTGTTTTATATTTCTAAACCAGTATCATTCTGCGTAGTCTAGGGGTAACATACTAGCAAGTTCAAACCCGTCTGAGGACGATGGATATTTTCAACCGTAAAAAGCCTTAGCATAACTTCCTTCGGAAGGGGAGTAAATCCGGTGGTCTCCTGTAGCAGAGTTACGTAAAAAAATAGCAAGCCTGATAAACAGGCCCCTCAGCAACATAAATTGGTGTCCATAAATAAAGCTTAGTTTAATTTTAACTCCAAATCAGCGATATTTGCCACGTGCTTTTGTTTTTAATAGGTTCCATTCTAAGACACGCGGGACTGAACTTTCCGACCCTATAGTTAATCAGTTACAGACTTTTAAGAGAGAAGACGTTTCTTCTCTACTTTTATATTCTCCAGTGCTACTCTAAAAGTTATCAGCGATTTAGAGACATGCAAGGCAGGGAAATATAAAAAAGTGAGAACCAAAAGTTTCAGAGACAAACACGTGGAAATGTAACACAAAGAATAAGAAGTTTCCACTTTCAGTAACGAAGACGTTTATTTTTCTTTTATCCACTTAATGCAGGGGAAGTTTAAAAGAAAACCAATGGAAAGCTTCACGGTTCAACTGTTTGACATGTTTATATACTTGGCTCGTAAAGGAAGTGAGTCAGACCTTTAAATATACCTCTACAAAAACTGTAAAACATCTGTATCTGAAATAACGTTAACAAATTCATATTCTTAGACAGTGCTTCATTAATCTGCGCAACGGAAAATTTTATCTGCGATTATGAAGAGCCTGGTTTAACTCTACCTTCTGAAGATACCCTGTGTTAAAGGACAAACCCGCAAGAAATGGAAAATGTACTACAAAAAACAAAACGTTTAAAAAACATACAGTAGGATTGGAATGTACATTTGGATGTGTATTAATTATATATTTTTAGATTATAATTTTAAATGTAATAAAAAACAAGTGTGTCGGTTAAATATATATTATAGGTATTTTTTCATATTAAATGACTCATTCCTTTGATGGGGCATTTTAGTTTGTTTGTTGTAACTTCATTCTGATGTGCAAAAGTATTTGCTCTGTATTTGCGGTTCTATATTTGTATTTAAATACTCATACTTTCTAAACAATACATCGTAAAAACTTAGGAATTTCGAAATACCAGGGATAATCGCTTTAAACGAGCGATGAAGAAGTGCTTGAGAGAATCTCTTACGGTTAATTCTTGTCGTTTGAACTTATTTATTCTGGGAATTATGGATTTGTAGTGCAAGAAGATTACCATCTTCCTGCGCATGTTTAATTTAAACGCAAAGACAACATAGTTCACAAGTATATAAAAATAATAAATGCGTCCTTAAGTTATAAAAAAAAAAAAAAAGGAATTGTGAAATGATATACAGTACTTATAAATAATTTATAACTTTTGCAAATAAATAAATAAAAAAAAATAGAATTGTTCTAATATCAGGTGGCCCATCTGTCCCGTGTTTACAATTGCAGATAATCCTTGGCACGTTAAGACAGTTGCAGAACTCAACGGGACTATTTTAAATTTAAACCAAGCAGTAGGTAACTAGCGAAGTCTATCTCCGTTTTACCTCTATCAATGAGCGCGACCTTATTACCATTTTCGCGATAAGCAAGTGATGTAAATTGGAGGTCGCTCACCCCTGTTCCCCTCTTACCGGTATTACCTTGAAATAGCCTCATTTAGTTCAGTAAATCTTTTAACCCACGAAGGGGTATCTGCCCACGTCAAATACGGCGCAATTGGGCCACCTGGTACAGTCTTTTTAGTTTAAAACTTCCAAATCGAACGCTCAGATGCTAGGTGTCTTGCTTCTCGTTGCTACTCTCGACGGCTTAATTTTTTCATCCAAGGGAATAAATGAAAAACGTGTAACGCTAACCCACAAGCGATGGATAAACTCAAATCATACGTTCAAAAGGAGCTGGAGACATTAAATTCGTCAAAATGTCGATGTCAATTAGTTTCACAAGATAGCGATCAGGATTACACAAGGGCGGGCCCCCTGGTCACTCGGGCGGAACACCGGACGCAGACCTTTGTGGACCATTGTCTCTCACCCGACCCCAGGAAGGGATAAGAGCGGTTTCCAAAGGGCGCCCTGATGCTGATGATGACGGGCGCAAACATGGACGGCATCCCTAACGGTTACAGAAGGTGCGCTCCCGACGCCGCCCGGCATCTGTTCACGAGAACCGAGCCTCCGGCTGTTCCCCAAAGGGAGCGCTATGACTCGAGTACGGGTCCCAGTCGATCATTACTGACGACGTCAGGAAAAAACTTTACAGTGCGCAAAGCACCATGCAGGCGCAACTCACCAAACTGTCGCCTGATCCTTCAACCCTGAAACAGATGACTAGGAAATAAAGGGAACAAGAATTGGTGCACCGGGCAATCCGGGAAATATAAGGAACCTATTCATCATTTTCTGGCGACACAAAGAAACCCCCGAAAGAAACATGGTTCAGGTAGGCCGGTCACGAATATCTAACCCATAAACCCCTGAATGCGGGCGAGAATGTAGAAACGCTTGAGGCACCGCCCCCCTTTGGTCAAGATACGGATTGTGTCCGAAGTAAAAGGTGGCGAACTTCCGGTAACAACTCTGTAGATAAGGAGCATTTAACACGTGGGTACTAAACTAAAACGCATGAAGCGTTCGAGCGCCGCATTATCATGAAACACACAGGAATTTCCAAGCATTAAAACTAGGCGCAAAGGGTAGTAGTGTGAACTCCTACTGGAGTTACGCAGTGACGTCACTGACAAGCAACTATCTCCCTTTCCCTCTTCCAATCTCTGTGTTTGCAGACAGAACGCACTAGACCGTGCTTGACCTGCCTGCAATAGGACGGAGGTATGCTGCTCGGATAGATACTCGGAGGAAATGGAGCATACTGAATCGCTTTTAGTGAATTAGACCGGACCGGGTAGTTAAAAAGATAAAGCAAATAGTCTCCTTAGCGCGGTGGTAGCGTTGCTGCTTACCAAGCGGGAGACCTGGGTTCGATCCCCAGTACCGGCGTGACGATTTTTCCCCCACTGGGAAACCTGGCCCGGGGTGCACTCAGCCTCGTAAGGTCCCTGGGGGGCCAATTGAGGAGCTACTTGATGGAGAAGTAGCGGCTGCAGGTCACGATGACCGCATTAACCGGCCGGGGGGGACTCGAGGCGCTGACCACGTCTCACTCTCCAATACTGCACCCCATCTATGACGTCTGAGGCAGCGGCCGGGCGGTAGGCCAAGGTTCCCCGTGAGCTGTCGTGCCATGGAGTTAAATAGTCATAAGAGTCTAGAAATTTAGTGTACTGATTTTCTTCAGAGCAGTTACATAAATATAGTGTAATACAGTTAACTTTATACATGTTATTTTCGAACTTATTCGTTATATTTATAAAAGAAAATTCAGACCGATAAACTCAGTGCCATAGCTGGGATTCAAACCATGCATCTTCGGCTTTCCCTTAGTACACATAACCTGTGGGAGGAAGCAATAATGTATAACTAATCATTACTTGTTTAAAGTACAATGATTAATTATAATTATTCTTATTATAAAATATTGATGCTCACATTTGAGGCCACATTTTTGTTTGTTCAGAAAGCCGTTCAATGATGTTTGTTATTTTTACTCTTATCTTATTTTAGTGTGATTTTAAATTTATGAATTAATAATGAGAATGTTACATCTATACGGACCTGATAAATTTGATGCGATTTGACATTCATAAATAGGGGTTAAAATGTTAAACATGTAAACAACCCGTTAAGTTGGGTCCAGAAAATCATAATTTTCAGTTTTAATATGTTGCTGTTCTGTTTTTAGCTCAAGTAATTTTGTACCTTTGCTAAATAAGCATGCCTTAAAATCTAATGTTAAACACGATATAAAACAAGAATTTTGGAATCGATGTTGTTCACTTTAAGTCAAATAGTTTTAAAGTTGCGGTAAATTTGTATGCTATAACACCTAAAGAGAACTATCAGAAATAATTTTTCTCAGCGGTTTGTTATTATTTAATATATATATATATATATATATATATATATATATATATATATATATATATACAGGGTGTTAATGAACTATACCGAAATATTTTCACAGAATATGTAGATTACTTAAATAGGTAATTTGAGATAGGAGACTAATGGCCTGTTTATTGAAATTTCGAAGTAACTGCTATGATTTTCTTAAGTAATAGTAAGTCACGTATCGCGGGACCTCGTCTGGAATGGAAAAAATAATAAAAAACATTTACTTTATTACAGGAATCGAACTCACGACCTTTGGGATAGCAGCTTCCCACGTTACGCATTAAGCCAGCAGAGTAGATGAAAAATGCCTCCAGAGCAGCCTACATAATTCAGAAACGTAGCTAATGAAGGATGATGGTAAAAGTTTAAGGGCGCACAACTTCTTGGCTATGAGCGCCCTATAAATACAAATCGTGCTAAAACCAAAATTAAAGCTCAATAAAACGGTTAAAATCAGTCATTAAAACAAATAAAATGACAAATAAAACGCAAGGCAAATAAAACTGTCCACTGCATAAACCATAGAGAGCTAAAAACTAGTAAAAGAGAGCCTAAATGCAATAACTAAAACAGGCCCCAGCCCTGAGAGGCTAAAATAGCTAAAATCAGCAGCTACCATTTCAGGAACATACAACATTGGAAAATAAAAGAGCACTAGATTTTTACCTTAAAAGGTAATAATGATAAAAACTTAAAAAATTCGATCTACTGCTCCGGTATCGTCCAACAAGATCTCTTTAGTACTGGCCGGCAGTTGTATAGTGGCTCGTAATAGCTAATGAATGATCAGTGCCGCACTGTCAAGTGATTAGTTCGAGATTTTACAGACTTTTGCGACATTAAATCTTGAGAACGCTAGTAACGAGGTGCTAAAATCCATATTTCTGTACTCGGATAGCAGTTTTAAAGACATTCTGACCCATTTTTCAACCTTATCAGCACCTGATACCCACATGTTTAACGTTATGTAACTGCGTTATGTTTATCCGGAGACCATCCATCGCCGATCTCAAATTTCTTATATCAGTCACGTGCACAATCACGCAATTTATTTCGGTGTAGTTCATTAACAGCCTGTATATATAGATACCGTGTTCAAATATTAGCGAATCTTAAAACATAAGATTAGACTAATAAAGCCAATGAGTGTAATTAGCATCCAACACGCACTTTCAGAATGTGCATTCTGATTTACCGTACCTGAAACAGTTTCTTTGATATATGTAATCCTTTCCATGAAAAAGAGCCCAATTATATTGCATATAATGCTAAGTACAGTGAGTGAAGAAGTATTTATGCTGGAAAAATGTCGAACATATTTCATAAAATTACAGCGATAATTAGAGAAAAGAGCCGGCTATGGCTACCGGAATAGGTTTGAACCAAAATGGTGGACAATTATACCTGACTATTAGAAGGTTGTAGGTATCTCCTGCCCTTCTAGTTGTGTTTGTCTACCTCATCCGACGAGTATAGTTGGAACATACTCTTTGTCATCACATACTGCACAGAAGTTACAAGCTTTTTCGTTAAAACAGTGTTTAAACTTTGCATTGGTCATCGGAAATTATACACAGCTTTGTTAATGACTATTCTTAGACATCAATTATGGATTGGTGTACATCAGGCCTATGTTGAGAACTAGATATGCCTTAAAAATTCTAGTACTCTTAATTTCGTTTAAGGGAACTTCATTTTACTGTTATAAGGAAAGGTTACCTATCTTCCTAAATATACCACGAAAACAAATGTTATTATTTAATTAAACGTGCAAAATCAAAAAGGTTCGTCACATCACAAAGCCAAACCAGACAAAGGTACAAATAAAATATTTGCAAAACTCTGCAGCTGCTTTTTGACCTTAAGACCAGAGAAAGATTCTACGTTGGAAAACAACATTTAAATGTAGCGTTGAACTGCTTCGAAGTTTGCTTCTCTTTGCAGAAAGGGAAAAAATGAATAATTTATTTCTTCCCAAAAGGTGAATTTTGTCTTGAATGTACTGCTTTTAGTAGAATACTATGTTAAGATGCAAAGGAAATGAAGGAGTAAAATTTGGGACTAATGTTAAAAGATAACTTCAAACTTAAATTGTTGTGTATACTGGGTTGGTATAATTTCTTTACATAAAGCGTGTGAAATTACTACATAGAAAATAATCAAAACATAGATTACCTGCCAGAAGTATTGTTCATAGCAATATGCCTCCTGGAAAAGTTATAGACTTGATCCACTTGCAATTTGACTCTTATTAATATAGAAGCAAAGATAAATTATTATGAAATTCTGTTTTATTCCCCTGATATTTTTTTCAGTCGGAATATTACTAAAACGACATAAAAATGTGAACATTTCAAATTCTTTGGTTCTAGAATTCAATTGTTCGTTTGTATATTAGAAACGCCGTACCAATAATTTACATTGTTTGATCATTGTGAAAACTAAGGTAGCCATCTTCGGTGAATATATTAGTATCCGATTAGAATGATCTAAATTATAAGAGTTCATTTGTTTGGACACATTTTTACATTTTGCACAATAGAAAATCCATCAGTCTTAACAAATATTAAGTTTAAGGTATAATTCCTTTTGAATGTGTTCTTAAAGTCATGAGATTCGGTAAGGATTAACACATTTAAGATTTGGTATAGATTAAAAAAAAAAACAAATATATTTAACAACGTTCTATTTTATATTTTATTTAACTTATTCAATTGTGAGCTTGTCCAAGATGACAAAGTTTAACAAAAAAAAGAAAAGGATAAGAGTATAGGTTTTAAAATAACTGTTTCCGACATATTTCATGTAATTGGCTTCGATTTTAAACTGCTTAAAGCTTTCCTCAATCAGAAAGTCTTCTTTTGTTTCATCTCTCTCTTCTTTGGCTACTTGCCATGTGAGAAGAACCAAATTTAAATTGTTTCACATAGCAACCAGCTTCTATAAGATTTGACTATCACTTTAGTGTAGTACATTTGCTTATTTACCTAGGAAATAATAACTAGTAAAACTTTTAGTAGGAAGCAGTAATATTAACGTTTTTGCTAATGTTTGACACGTAATAGATAAAAGAACATCTTTTGTAAGCAGAGTTTCTTTTCAGAAGAGGTACAGAAAGTCATAAGAATGGAACACTTAATTTTTCGTTTTGGTAATAATTTGAAGCCTAAAGACAATTACTTTTGTCTTTTCCGGATTATATTTGTTATTGTAATACTGGTTGATTCATGAATTTGTTTGTTCTCCGTCCATCTTCAGAAACTGTTACTGTTTGGTCGAGTACGTACGGTTTTCCTCTGATATTTAACAGCAATTATGTCAATATTTCTATTGCTTCTTTGATCACAGAAATTTTGAACTTCTTAATGGACAGCAACAAAAAATATTTAGTGAGATAGCTGAAAAGAGATACTTAGTTTTTTACATACCAATGAAAGACTCACAGAGAAAGGAAACGTATATAGACGTTGCGACAGTATTTTAGTACGATGCATATATTATTAGTTTAATCATTAGTTTATAATATTTGACATAAGAAATACATGCTCAGTGGAAACCATCACCGTGACGCTACTAAAACAACCACGTCAACGTGACAAATAAAGAGGAGCGAGAAGGTATTGCATGGTTGAAAGCAGGAGTATGGAGGTTAAAAGCTTTAAGGAAGGGTACTCCACAAAACCAATGTCCTATATCTGGCGGAAATGAAGATTTGGAATAAATATTATTTAAATGTAAAGGGATCGAAGTTTGGAGAAAAAGAGTATATCAATAAGAAATGGTTAAAAATAGATACAAAATGTAGCGATAGTTGAAATGTTTCAAAAAGACAATAGCAAGATTGGACTACTCTTATACAAAATGAAAAATAAATTGGTATGGACAGTTCATAGAGACAAAATGGTGTAATAAACTAGAATTAATATACTATTCTAAAATATGGGTATGACTGGTAAAGAGCCAGGATTGGACAACGGCCATATTCATCTGTATACAGCTTAGCATTCACAAATAAATAAATAAAAATGGCCAGCTGTCCATTGGCCGGTGTTAGCTTGAAATAGTTACGTTGAGTTTTGCAGCTCTTTTAACGCAGAAAAGAATATCGACACTATCAAATACGGGAAGTGGGACTACTAAGTAGATTAACATCTTTTCTTTTAGTGGCTAAGATACATCCGCATTTAAATTATTGATCTCTAAGCTTGGAAATTACCTTCTGTTGACAACGTGCTCATTGCCACTATTAATCAGGAAGTTCTCTGTTGTAATTGGTGGTTTTTAAAACATATTTCACTCTCATTTTCAATTTGAAAAACATTTAGTACGTAAACATTTTGGAGATATTTTAAAACTTTCAGGTTATTTAATCATAGAAAAACGGGTTCACAGTTTCTTCTAAATAACCGCAAAACCCTTACATTTTCAATGTGTGAAAATCATTAATTCTGGTGTATCAGAAGGGAGATGAAGTATTTCTTTTAGCGAACCTTTTATCATTTTGTCAACAACTTACAGAAATTATAAAGGGGTTACCCTCTGTGTTATTGTTTGAAATGTATATATGACAGGAGAATATGCTGAAATATTTATAATACAAAACTTTGAGAAGAAATTAAAGATTTAATATACATAATATTTAGGTCACTCGTAACACCTTGTGTGTTGATTATTGTAATATGCGAAAAAATAACTTCCAGAGAGCGAATAGCTTCAATACACCCCACCTTTAACGTGTGGTGCGTTAAAAGATTTGCCGAACACAACGGAGTTGTTTTAAGTTAAAATCCGGCAGTGGAGACCTGGCGGGACCACCCTTCATTTTACCCCTCCCAATGAGCGTGACCCATCCCCGCTAATAAGGAAGGTGGGGAAAGTGAAGGTCACCCTCGCCAGTTCCCCACTGGAGGGTGAAACTTGAGGTAACCCCGTTGAACTCTGCATTTCTTTTGACGCATGAAAGGATATCTACACACGTCAAATACGGGGCAGTTGGGCCACCTGGTATACCACATATTTTGCATATTATATTAGCATGTAAAGAATATGCAATAAACTTGTTAATCAATGCATTTTAAATGTAAGTGGTTTAAATATTTGAAGTTTAAAACTATGTGAGATAAGGTTAAATCTGACTTAAAGGCAATTAAAGATATAATCATGAAGCTGCAGTATAGATATGTTCCCTAAAAAGTATAAACTTTATTTGTGGAACTTAAATATAAGATAACATAACTAACATTCCACCATAATTGAAAAACTTACACTTCTAGTGTAAGCAGTAACAGATTTCAAGTCTCGGTATATCCCTCCCCTTAACGAACCATTTTCACGGCTGTCCGCTTTAAACCGTGCGAACATTTATGCTTGCTATTCACGATATGAACTTCACATCACAATAACAGGATTTCCTGTACTAGGCGAAACGCCAGCAAAATATGAACCAGCAGTTCATAAATCATAGGAAAGGGAGCACAGCGTTTGATATCTGCAGCAACAAAAATAACATAGCTCCTTCTCACTGTCTACATTAATAATTTGCTAACAAGCTGTGGGTTAAAGCTTCGTCTTTCCCCTGCATGCATGCTCAGGAAAGTTTACTGTGGCCATTTCGATTTTGGGCGCCCTAATTTCCAGTGCCTCAATTGAATTAACATTAACTTCGTAACTTTATTCAGTGCAGGTATTTTCATTTCATTTCAATCACCGGGACTGTCTAAAGGAAGACTACGAGGGCGATTCAATAAGTACCAGTGTTTCAAAATAGCTGGTGTTTCTAAAAAGTTGGTGTTACCTTCCTGTATTATTGTTTGTAACACGACACAAAAACATATGTGCTACTGATTGATAGGTTTTGTTTGGATTAGGCGGGATTTTCGGTTAGTCGTTCAACGTGATTTTGCTAAAATATAACAAATGTAATGTCGTTCATGATTTATGTTGTGTTTACTCCAAGAAGAACATATACCAATATTTACATGTTAAATTTTAAGCAAAATTATCAAAATTTTAAAACTTATTGAACTTAACTCTATAACGCTCCTTGAGTATGTACAATAGGCCATCTTGCACAACAGTGCCAAACTTTAACCTTAGAGGATCTATGGTTTTGGAGAGACAAAAAAAGAAGAGGAAGAGAAAGAATATGTGTCTGGAAAATATCGTTTTGAGATAACCGCAGTTGAAATTTAAGTTCGAAACTAGGCTGATAGTAGCACATTCATAATCATAATGAGCTGACCGTGTGCTGTCTCGTGATTTGGAACTCTATTTCTTCACCAGATAACTTGGGTTGAGATGTAATGGATTTATTAAAAGCGGCGTGGAACTAAAACATTTAAAGCAACGCATGGTACATTTTATTTTAACGGTTAGTTATTTTTCATTATATAAACTATATTTTTTCTGTATCGGAAATAACCATAGTATTTCTTACCATTAAAAACAGAAAATGGCAAATGTTGTCATTCTACACTCCACATTCACCTTAAGAAATTTTAATAAAAACGAAAACATATTTTCGATAGTATTCTCAAAGAAATCCATTAAAACGAGAGTTATACACAGGGTCCATAAATGATAACCTTGCTTACAGCAATTTATAAAATGTGACACAAGATATTAATTCAATCTTTTATGTTGCAGGTAAACATGGGCACCTTTAAAGCGTTTGCACCGGAGTGTTCTAGTCACCTCTTTTATCGCTAACAGCGCTGTCGTTTTTATCTTTAAAAGGTCTTCTCCGCAGGAAAAGGCTCAATGTGTTCTATGGCTTGCAGAAATGAAATCTCCGACTCGTTTCGGAACAAACCCACCGGTGTTAAGTTAATAAAGTCATGGATGACAAAATGTTTAGCAACAGGCATAAGTGTAAAAGCAGTGGTAGACCACTAATTTCTCTCAAGTGTTGAGGCGATTCAAATGCCGTTCACTAGGTCACCACAAAAATCCACTAGGCAGGCTTTATGTGAACTTTGCTTACCACGGAATACAGTCCAAAAAGCAGTGCGTAACCATTTCAAGTTGTATCCGTACAATGTCCAACTTATGCAAATACAGGAAGGGCATCGTCCAAGTCGCTCAGAATTTGTAAGAGACATGTTACAGCGAATAGATGAGGATAATGGATTTTCACAACGCATCTGTTTTTCCGATGAGGCTACATTTCATGTAAGTACAGTAGCATATACCGTGAGAATTTAGGGGTCAGAAAATCCACATGTGATAAGAAAACAATTACAGATAGTCTAAAGATCAATATGTGGTGTGGACCAATGCAGATAAAGCGATTGGCCGCTTATTCTTCATTGGTAGATTGTTTAGTACAAATGTCTACCTGGATATGTTAACAAACTATGGCATTCCTCAACTACAGGCAATGCAACCGACTGTCATTTTCACCTCACTGGGCACTTCAAATTTGGAGGCCTCTAAAAGAAACTTTCCTAAATTGGTGGATTGACAGAGATGGCTCAATCGCATGGCCGCCGAGATCACCGGATATTGACCCCTTATATTTTTTTTTTATGTTCTGGTATGTTAAAGATGTTGTTTACAAAACAGTGATTCCAAATCTCTCGAACTTGCAACAACGCACCAGAGATGCCATTGAAAGTATCACAGCACATATGTTTCAGAAAGTTTGGCATGAAATCGAAATTCGGTTGGATATGTTTACGCGTGGCGAATGTGTTGAAGTCTTTTAAGTTTGTTTATTTAGTAAAAAGCTTTAAGTGTGTAAATACTGAAATATAATTTCAGTTTCATTCGAAGTGTTCTTTGAACAGCTACAGCATGTTACATACGAAGTTACACACAAACCCAGAAAGGCAGCGTTTGTAGAATAAAGTAATTGCACTTATAGTACTATGAGATGTTCAAAACCCAAATTGTTGCTTAGTGAATAAAAAATATTCCTCAAAATACTTACTTATTAATTAAACCTCAGAATATATTTAACATCGTTGGTATGATACATATATAGGCCTATAATTTCCATAGCTTGCTCTATTATCTTTCTTAAACCTGGAGTTGTTTTTACACTTTTAACCGCACCAAGAAGCAGAACAGAATGGGTGCAAAAATTAAAAATATGCACATGAAGTTCTAATATATTGATGGTTGTCAGTTTCACTATTTTGGAATTTATATCATATACATCAAGCAAAATGCTATTCCTCAAGCTCAGTATACTTCATCAGCGCTGACATGCTTAAAAGAAATAGTGTTATTGGCTTTAGATATATTTTCTAGAAACCACTTTGGTTTACTGTTAGATGTTCTATTTACAAGTTCTGGGACACTCTCAACAGTTAGAAAATAATTAAATGTGGTGCTTTTTAAACTCTTCTGATATCGTTTTCTAGATAAGTATACTTCACCTTAATTTCAGAAATACCTCGGTGTACCTAGGTATTACAATATTTCAAAAGTTGTATTTTAAAGTTATGGAGATCCCCATTATACATTATAGCACTTTTTATACTTAAGTTCTCTATTGTGTTTTGTTTTGAAGAAACTTAAAGGAAAAGCCAGATGAATAAATTCAACAAAAACAGAAAGAAAATATTTGACTTTGTCATTTAAATTATTGATGCTAATGCGCGTACACATCTTCAGCAGCAATTTCCTGGTTATCCAGTTCCGGGTAGAGACATTGTGAGATGTTTATACCAACGAGATCTCTAAATGATAAATCAAAGAAATGAAAACGCCTATTCTGAGGAAACGCTGGATAAAGTTGCTGCTGCATTCAATCGCTCAAGTCTATCAGCCGTGTTGCACAGCAAGTAGGCATTTCACAAACCTCTGTTCATACAGTTACTAAACTCTTAAAACTGAAACAATATTATGTGGCTAAAATGCAGAAATTATAAACATTACGCAAAAAGTGTGAATGGTAATTTTATCCGACGATGTCAAGAATATTTCAACAATACTTATAACAAGCTTGGTACTCATTACATATATGTTACTAATACTCGTCAGTAAATATTGCGGGAGATATGGATCGTTCAGCATAATGGATTAAATGATCCCAATGAAAACTTACGAAAGCTCAAATTATGAAGTATTTATTTCATTAACAACTTGGAGCATATAATTTCTTGATTTGCGCAGCAGTGAAATTTGGGCAATTGTAATTGGAAAAATGCAGATGGGGGGCAAAGGAGGCGCGTTAGAAACATGAAAGGCACGCTCTGCAGTAAGGAATTGCAGCAGTTGATTCTGTTAGTCACAGTGGACGGGTTCGTAAGCAAGTCAAAATACTAATTCAGCCATTTGTGGATTAAAGAGTTTTATTATGAGTAAGAAAAACAGTACGTTTAACCTGGTGTAGACCGTTTAGTTTATCCTTATTTGCGTACGTTCTGTGGACGTTCTTGTTCAGACTATATTTTGCTCCTATTCAGGCGTATTCTTCCTGTGTATGCCTACCGATGGCACGCTTCAGATATCGCCTAAATCTGCACTCTTTGTAGAAGCAAGTACTGCAACTCTAGTTGTAGCGGTTAATTTTCATCGATTTAGTTTGTGAAATTTAAATTCAGGATCATTCTGTTTGATGTAGACATTCGTATAGCATGTGAGTATAGGTTATACCACCATGTGGACACATCGCGCTCTGCGACCTACATAAATCTTGTGGCTACGAACCCAAAAAGACAGGAACGAAGTGAATGAACCACAGGAAGCTAAAGTCCTCAGCCAGAGAGCCCACAGATACGCGAGGAAATCTTTAAAAGGTCCAAACCGAAGACACGTCCCACTGCTAGAGTTGCCTAAATAAGGCAAGTAGCCTCTGGTGCTCGCCAGAAGTACTGTTTTCTTTGAGCAAGCATCCAGGCTTCTGTCCGGCAGAAACCTGTAAGTAAACCTGAAAGATAAAAACAAGGAAATTATGGAAAGGAAATCCTGGTACTTGACCCCACAATTCGCTTACTGAGCAGTAAACCAAAGCCCCCACAAGATCAAAGTGGGCGGCCGACGGCATTCAAGCCCGGGTTCTCCCAAGTGCGAGTCTCACAAGCTATTCCGCTCCTTAAGAAAATAATACTTCTACTGTAAGTGAAAAACGATAACAGCAAATACAAGAATCATAAAGCAATAACGCAATAGAATATATGACGGAAGGATTCAGTTAAAGCATGCTACTTGAAATTCTGAACCTGTAATTACTGATATAGTAATCTGGAAAGTCTTATGCCAGCAAAAGAATTCTATCCAGATATCTAAGAGTTATAGAAAGTGATAGTAATTTTATATGTTTTCGTAAACTTCCACGGCCAATATTAAAATTATCTTGGTCCAGAGTTTCCGGTGTAGACCGCGTCTTAAGGCTAAAATCTGCCGACGTTTCGCCCATCTTATGATAAGGCTTCCTCAGGGCTAACTGCGTCTGGTCCGGCTGGCGTACCTTCTTTTATACTGTAGTTGGGACATGCCAAGTACCGCCCTCCTGTGTTGCCATTGGTTATCGTTTGGCCAATGGCTGGGGTCGCTGCTTTCTGTTTTCCTATTGGCTCGCTGGCCGCAAGGTGGGATGCTTTTCTTAGCAGAGGTCTCCAGATGGTGTTCAAACTTTTTCCATTGTCTCTGTTAACTTTATGTTCTTCTTTAATTATTTCTATGCTTTCGCGTATAATGCGATGTTTGTAGTCTTCACATGGTACCAATAATATCATGTTATCAAAATCAATGTGATGGCCAGTTTCAATAGCATGTTCGGAGAGAGCGGACTTTTCAGGCTGATTAAGTTTGAGGCTTCTGATGTGCTCTTTTCGACGTGTGATTGCCGATCTTCCGGTCTGACCTATATATGCTTTGCCGCAATCGCAGGTTATTTTATAAATTCCTGGCTTAAGTAGTGGGTTGGATTTGTCTTTTACTGGTCTGAGGGTGGATTGTAGCTTCCGAACCGTGCTGTACCGAGTATTAATCCCGTGTTTGAGTAAAATTTTGCCAATCCTTTCAGTGGTGCCCTGAACAAAAGGAAGGCGAGCCCATCTTGTCTTTTGTTTTTCTTTTTTTTTCTTTTTGTGGTTTTTTGGCATTCTTTCCCCAGTATTTTATGTCGGTTTTTGAGTATCCGTTGGCTTTTAACACTTCCTGTAAGTGGTGTCTCTCTTCAGTTAAAAGATTTGGGTCACAAATACGCGTAGCTCGTTGGAACAGAGTTTTGACCATGCTTCGTTTTACTGAAATGGGGTGGTGGGATGTGGCATCTATGTATCTGTCTGTATGTGTAGCCTTTCGGTAAACTGAACAATGCACTGTTTTGCTTGCTGAATTTCGCTCTACCAGAACGTCTAAAAATGGTAATTTTTGGTTATGTTCTAGTTCCATAGTAAATTGTATATTTTGATGAAGACTGTTTAGATGTTAAAGGAACTCTGGGATGTTGTTAAATCCATGTGGCCATACCACGAAAGTGTCATCCACATATCTTTTACAAGAAAGATTTTTCGAAAAGTTTTATTTTCCCAAGATTACTAGCAATGTTAATTAAAATGCCACATGTTTAAGACATTTGCATATAAATGAAATATATAGCTTGAACTTTCCAGGAATGTTCTCTGAAGTCCTCTACATTAAGACTGGATACCTGGTGTCTTGTAAGGGATAAATAAAATGGCATTACAATGTTATCTCATTAAAGCACACAGTTTATGCCAAAAATAGTTGTTTTTTGGAAACAATAAGTTTTTATATACTTCTTCTTATTTAGATGATTACTCCAATACCTAATACTTTTTTTTTGAAATGGTAAGGTGTTATTTTCTTTTTTATATCGAACGAGAATTTCAAAGCCCTTACTGGCGTACAACTCTGACAATTTTGACTATTGCCTACAAATTTCCCCTTTTCCCAGTGTACCTAAAAAGAATTATGCTATAGGACAATTCCTGCAAATGTTATTCTTGATTAGTAAACAGAAGAGCTAGCTCAGTTTCCTGAAAGATGGTGGAGAATATCCTGTGGATGTAACACATCACATTCTTAAATTAAGTTCTTATTTACGACTGAACATTTTAGATGTGCCATTCTTTTTCAAATTCCTAATCAAACAGTTTCAAAATACAAAAATTAATGGCAAACGTCTGGACTTGCAGGCTGATGAGATGTTTTGACCCCTTCGAATCTGCGGTTAGCTGATTTGTAGAGATGGCAACGCCAGATGCGCAGTTTATGCAGTGCAAACTGCGAGTGTGCTAAGTGTGCTTCAAATAAAATAATGTACTTGCAGCGTGTAGCAAACACCAATTTTCTCCATTAGCGAATGAGAGCACAGCTGTTGTACGCTCATATACTTCCGAATGGGGTCCATTCCAGAGCTATCACGCCAATGCTAAATAGAGAATGATCTGATTTTTATTTTAACACACTTTATTACTTTCATGAGGATGTTACCATCTAGTTCCTAATGGCTGAAACAGAAGTGGCATCCTATTTATCTTACCTGAATGAAGAATTGCTACGCACGAATTCAGCTTGAAAATTTATATTAATACTTTCCTTCTGCATTTCATTAATTAGTTCTGGACACTTTTTCTGTTAAATTATCTTTCTAATTTGAATACATAACTCAACTCTCAAGCAGAATAATTCTTATCCCATAAATTATACACAAAACTTTTGAAGAAATCTGTTGACTATGGGATTATGACAATTCAATGCCATGAACACCATAATTTTAAAAATAATAGGGTTCCCCAATATATGACCCGTTTACTATATGAGAATAATAATTAAATATATTTAATATTGAATACAATATAAAATGAAAAGCACAATTCCCAAATGTAATTAAATTGTGCTTCCAATATGAAATACAAGGTGGTAGGGGTATGAGTGAACAGACAACAACGGCAACTTTAAGCTGTAACATAGGTTCCTGTATCATTTTCCTCTCTAGTCCTCGGTTGCATAAAGAAACAAAAATAAAATTGGTCCAATGTTTGCTTGCAAATATATCACTATATTTATCGTTACTTTTGCAGTTAGAATATCGAGTTAGAGCTACTAAGGATGAGTTAGTTATATTTTTACCATTTGTTTCTAAAATGAGTCTTTAGCCACAAAAAGACATAAAAGAACTGGATTCCAGTGTGTCTACTGGAATAAACCATGTTTATACGCTTGCAACTACGCCATAAAGGGCGTAGTGTGTAGAGCGGAGAGTCAGGAATGTTGGCAGTCATGTTGTGAATACATTCCCGTAGCTTAAAAGAAAACACCTCGTTAGTGGCAGCAACTGATAATAAGCACACAGGCATGGGGCGAACCGGATTTTAAGCACAAACCAAAACAAAACATTTGGCTCATAAGTTGCCAGACTGTGAAGATAATATATTCAATGATGTTCAATTATCTCCAATATGTTTCAAGATAGATAAAATTCTTATTGGATTTCATTATTCGTCATATTTGGATCTCCTAGCACGTGAAACCTGCGCGTTTATACCCCTACCGCTCTGTATAATATGTTATCACTCTCATATAATAGGGGGCTCATAATTGAGGAAATGCGATATTTAAATGTGTTTATGGTGTTGCCCATGGCATTGAAATGTCATAAAGCTAAAATTATTAGATTTCCTAAAGTTTGAGCTTCTATATATACTATGAAAGAAATCATTCCGGTTTTCAAATTGAATAGAACATAAAACAATATATATGTATATATTTATAAAATAACATATTTTCCAAAGTTGGGTCACAGTAGGCCATTTAGGGTTAAATTAGCTCCATTTTATGGTAAAATATTTAATGCTGTAATATGTTAACACTTTGTAGCTATACATTTATTACATAGGAATGATCCAATATTCAAATTTGAAAGTTATTTACCAAAAAAAGTGTCCGGAATTAACGTCAATACTATATGTGTGTGAGCGTGATGCCTACTTTTATACAGAGGGATAACAGAGCAAAAGAAACTGCCATAATAAGGAACTGCGATAAGCCCAGGAAGGGAAGCTTAATCGAATGCAACGACTTAAGTAATATTACAAAACTCACACCAGGGAAAAATTAACAAACTATTTATACGTACAGAGAACGAAAGAATAAATAATTCAATATACAAATAATATATTTCAGATATCACGAACCACATATAAAATACTTCTCACAGTCTCCCCACTCGATTGTCAGATGTTTCCTATTTGATGTGTCTTGCTTTGAACAGAAATTTGCTTCCTCTCTCCTCTTTCATCCATGTCAATTGCAAACAAAATACCCATAATCCATATGTTTAATGCAGTATAGGTTCACGGTGTACAGTACAATACAGTTCAACAGCGCCTCCAGCGACGATTCCTCCTCGCAAATGGTACATAATATTCTCATATTAGTTTTACTTACGAAATATATCATACGCCATGGAAATTCATCATACGTTTGGAACATGTGAGCCACTGCTGAATGTGGATGAGATGGGCTTCATTGTTAATATGTTACATTCCCAGTGTTCTTACATTAAGGTAAATGTATAACATTAAAATAATAACATGAAACAATCGGTCAGGCAAATTCTATGAGAAGTTCTGTTCATTTTACAGTATTAGCTATTAGCCCAAAATAGAATTTTATATCCCCGTTTTGTAATTTTTATTTAAAAGGAAATATTAATGTAGCATTTTTAAAAATCTGATGCTTCCATCCACCTGACTTTCTCAACCTGTTCTGCGGATAAGCTATTCTTACAAGAGTTTACATACACCAAGTTAATCGAGATAAACATTAGCAGAAATTTCCTTATTACTTGCTTTCTTCTAAACAGAAAAGAAATAATGGAATACACTACGCTAAAGCGATTCTTAAATCTTTTAAAAGCTAGCCACTAGGTGAACAATTGATGTTCGATTGCTTTTACATGATCAGGAGTAAAACAAAAGAGACATGAAAAGATATATGACCTCCCGTATGGGAGAAGTTGAAATAATATAAAATTGAAACCATAACAAGGAGTATCTCAGAAACGGTTAACTGTCCAAAAAAATATTACATAAATTCTGTATTTTAGCGAAAAATTAAATTAAATGATTCTTATTTATGGACGCTTAAGACTGCTGAGGTTCTCAGTGTCCCATTCTATACTGGGCGTGAAAGACCGCTTAATTTTGCTCAGAGGCCGCTTTTACCAGGCTTGAGATTCTTTTATGTGCCGTAAATTGCCGGGACCAATCGCTTTACTTCCCTTCCGAAGAAAGCCATGCTAAGGATTTTTACGCCCGAAAAAAATCCATCGTCATCCGTCAAGTTTGAACCCACGACCTAGGGTATGTGAAGTTAGCATGGTAACCATTACACCAAGAAGGATGATGTATTTTAACAAGATCAAAATATTTTAGAGTAAGTGTCTATCTCTTATGGTTCACCAGTTATGCAAAATACATTAATACTTAAGAGGTCTTCGGAGGCTACGAAAATTGAACGTATACATACATTTAATTTTTCATGTGAATATATTTAATATACAGCATTATATTAAAGGTTCAACTTTTTCCATGTAAAGGGTAGCTTAGGGTAAGGTGATTTTCATGAAAATCTTCGTGTCGCATTCTTGAAAGATACGAAACTTAAATACCTAGTTTGGTATTTAACGGTCTTTTCGTTTTTGAGCTATACTGTCCAAAAACACAAACACTGGTCTTTTTTCTAAAAATACAGTTTTTTTTGTGTATTCAGGGGATCTAAACACTCTTACTTGGATATTTTGGTGTCGAAATTTTAGTAGTATACAATACCTCCTCTACTTACTATGTGTATTATAAGTGTAGAGAAAGTATATAATATTAACAGTAAGAAAGATAATAATATGAATTAATGTCAAGAATTTATCATATGTTTATCTTGTAGGTCATAATTCTTTATTCTTAAAAATTCACGGGTCACTTAGAAAATATAAGATTATAGCTGTATATTAGTAACCCTAAGTTTCATCTAAAACGAAAATGCCACTGTTTTTTCTTCCTAGAAATTAATGAAAATGAGGAGAAGCAAACATATATGTGTACTTTGGGTTCATATAGACCATTAATACGCCTTGGTGTTAATTCTGTGTTGAAATTTCAATTTTGTGCTGCAGCCTTATTCATGTACGGTAATTGTTAATTTGGCTTATGCTGCAAGGACTCCGAATGCTAACACTGGAGTTGCTTTTCTTTAACGATGTTTGCTTTTAAGCTATTTGTACGCAATGACCTTTTCTAAATGAAAGTTTAAGCAAACAAAACTGTTGGACTTCGCTTGAAACTTTGGACAGCAGCAGGACCAAAGTTGAAAGAAATTAACGTAACTCACATTCAGTGCAATAGGGAAATGTTTCGCTTAAAGGACACACAATGATTTAAACTGAAGGTGGAGAGAACATTATTAAAGCTGACATTGGTGGTTCCTTGTCTCCTCTCTAAACTGTTATTCGCTCCATTTCAATTTGCATGTTAAAGTTCTGCTGGGTTAAGTCTTTCAGTTTGCCCATTCATAGGACTCGGAGAAAGAAACAAACTGTAAACATCCGCTAAATCCAAGTCTTTACAGCATAATAATGAGCAGATCTGAGTCTAGAAGCAAGCGTATCAGTTGTATTAATTGCATTGGTAAATAATCGATATCTGTACTCACAGCAAAATATACCTTTTATACTCATATACTGAAATGTGTACCATTTCCATACAGATTTTCATTTCGATACAGATTTTCACGCTTGCGCTCTGCCCAATAATGAATGTTTATTGCTTACTAATCTGCATAAAAATACAAACATATCTTACGCGTAAGAAAACCTCCAAGAATATTTAATTATATATAAGAATTATAACAATATATAATTATTTCCTGAATGTAAACTCATAACATTACGTAAGCAAAGCAAAGTAGGTCATAACATCGGCATCACAGAAACGAGGAAATCAGTAATCCAGGGCATGCGCGCTAGCTCTACTTTCAATCAAAATATTTATTTTTTACGAGAATAGTTAGTTATATTTACATACCTCTATCAGTAGATATTTATTGTCAGGTGCTTCATCAATGAAAGTTTTTCCCCACTGTACCCTACTGATTTCTGTTTTAACAGGGAGTACAAGTTCTTATATTGGGCTGTATCAATTCCATGTCTCACATTTATAGTACTTTTCAATACTGAATAATTTGTCCACAAGGTTGGAGATTTCATTGTTTTTGACATTTCTTGAAAGTAAAACTATGGGGACATTATCCAAGAATGAAGCTATATTTATATTATTCTAGATGCCATGAATTTATCATATAACTTTTCGTAAATCTTTTTTGATTTCTGTGCAAGTAAATTATTAACAACATTACTTGCCTCCTCTCGTATATCAGGAGGAATGGAACTTAATGCCATATCATTGTCACTAGGCCAAAATACTTCAGTCTCCATCTTGCAAATCAACTATCACCGTGAATGGAATTTCATTTGTTATCGACGTATGACAATACGCATAGCGGTCGGCGGAGTTCATCTTTTGTATGTAGGATATCTAAATATTAAATATTTATTGTATATCTACATGTAGAAAAAATTATGTATGCAACTCGCATATTAGAATACTCGTGAGGCTTTTCTTACCTCTCACTTATATCCTAATAAGTACCATTATAGGATCGTTGCATAAATAATTATTAAACATTTTCCTCTGGCATATATGTGTTGCAGGAGGTTTATATTCCAAAAAATTAGCTGGCATTGTATGCTTAAAGTACCCTGAAATGAATTAAGAATATCTTGGAACACATAGGGAAGATAACATGGCGCTGGAAAGAAGGGACTGGAAAAACTCATCCTCATGTTCATAGCAGAGAAGAGAAGAACATCGGCACTTAAACCAAAGTTATTTTGTTTTTTGACGGTGCTCTCCATTGCCATAATCACAGCAGCGCCTTCGGTATGTTAAAATGTTGTCCCAGAGGAGTTTTTACATGCCAGTGAATACGACATGGCCGTCGCTTTGAAGAACACTTCCATCGTTCTCTGCCGGGTTTGAAACCGCGACCCTTTTACCAGAAGGCCAGTGCCTAACCAACTAAGCCACCCAGATCGATAACCTTGTTCTTCATATTAAAGTAGATCCCTTACCTTATGTTTCTTTAAATCAGACATATGTCCTATTAATGAGCTAGTGTTTGCGTTAGGTAATTTTTACTTTCTCTACAGTACTAAGCACATAGTACATAGGTAGAGAACACATCGTGTTCGACGCAAAAAGTCGATGTCGACATTTTACCGGAAATATATATTTTGAGGTCCCATGTGTCCGAAAAAGGAATTTTTCCCGGTGTGTGTTGGTATTTAAGTTTAGTACCTTCCAAAGATGTGACACGATGGTTCTCAAGAAAATCCCCCTCTTTACATGGACAAATTTTTTAAAAAGTTTTTTCTGTAAAATGTCTCCAAGAGTTTAGATTAAAATGCCGTATAATAAGGATATTTACATCATAAATAAGGTATGTGTATTTATTTTTCCGGAAATAGCCACTAAAGATCACTTTATTCTATGGATATTGCACAAGGGTAAAGCGTAAGAGATAAATAAGGGCTTGCTACTCAAAAACTGCAGATTTTGTTAAAACACACAATTTATGTCATATACCTGTTTTTGTAAAATTAAGCGTGTCCAACATATTCCTTTTTATTACTTTCAATTTTAAACTTTGCAACGAGAAGTCAGATTTTACTATCGTTTCAGGCTAGCTCGATTCCCTTATTTCATTTTTATTTACAGTGAAACTAGTAATAACACCTTTTCCGCTAATGTTTATCCCGATTAGCATGATGTAGATAACAGAATAGACTTTTTGTAAGAACAGTTTGTTTGCAAAGTAGGTAGAGAAGTTCATCTGAATGGAACATATTAGATTTAGATAGACAACAAAAAACTATATACTGTATACGTGTAACAATACTTTTTATTTCTTTACTTAAACAATTTAATCAAGGGAACGGTAGTCAATACCGTTAATATATAAACTATATTTTATTTTAATTGCTATCTTGCGTCATTGACCCCATAAACAGGTACATTTCCTTAGCGTTGAATGGAGAGGAAAATTAGAAGAGTAATACTGCCATTTAATGGCAAATAAATAAGTACGTTTTTGTTTCTTTATTTTTAACGACGGGAGCTAACAAATGGCAGTTAAAACATAAAAATATATTTGAAATTGGCCGTTGCGTCGCGTCATTGTCTGGATAAACTGGTGATTTACCTTAGCATTGAATGGAGAAGAAAAATAGAGCAGCACTACTGCCATTTAGCAACAAATTACCGTCTACTACTG
Organism: Hymenopus coronatus; assembly: GCA_030762935.1. NCBI lineage: Eukaryota > Metazoa > Arthropoda > Insecta > Mantodea > Hymenopodidae > Hymenopus > Hymenopus coronatus. The sequence continues at coordinate 378,935,120 of CM060900.1, read as the reverse complement.
CCATCTAGCGACTATTAATCAGTTGCATTCCCTTGGCACTGTCTGCTCATTTAAGCAGCGCTTTTTCAATTTCTAAAGTTGGTATGGTTTTGCGACGTTGCGCAGTCAACAGACTCCCAGTCGGTAACATTATCCGTAAATGCAGGGTAATACTCAAGTAAATTATACACACAAACATAATATAGTTAAATGAGATGATGCAAAAAAGTGTAAATAGCACGAAGGTAAATTTTAAAACTTGAATTTATTTACTATTAGGCTGAAATGTTATGTATTACAATATTTAAGACATGAAAATAAATATGTACTTATATGCACTAGCGTCGACTATTAAAAGAAGTATGAAATTGTTAATTGTCTTTGCCTCTTATGCATTTTAATTAGCTCCACCTGCCTCTACACGGTTATCCTTCGGCCGTAATATTTCGGAACAAATGAAACTGCATGGTGTAATTTATTAGAAACAAATCAAGCCATAACAGATCTAGGTGTAGAAGAAGAGGATAAAAATAATAGGACATAGTTCATCTCCATTCCCCGGGTGTCAAATTCCCCCTTCAAATATCAAATAAAATAATCGATTTACATACGAGAGAGAGAGAGAGAGAGAGAGAGAGAGAGAGAGAGAGAGAGAGAGAATGCCAATATTAGCTAGGGACATAAGAGAAATCTGCATTTTCTCGTTAAATGAAGTTAGGGAGAAGCATCTTTCATTGTCAAATGTTCGAAGCAGATTCCGTTTGGTGGCATCACAGAGATATTAATATACTTGGATAAAACAAGTTGAAACCGCAATCTTAACGCCCATTGAGGCAAATATATGAGTATATAAAATATTTATCGTTTTAAGAGGCAAATACAAAATAACAAAAGTTAGCAGACAAAGATTTGAAGATCTGGTCTTCAGAAAATGTTAAAGAAAAAAATCTAGTTATCTGGTGTAGATTTTAGCACATCATCTGCTTTAGGCTTTTAGTTAAACAATATTTATAAAAATAATGGCAAAATAGGGAAGATTCACGTATTCCTAAAAGAAGAAGAAAGCAGAATCACATAAAGTATTTTCGACTACTGCCAATAATCCCGATTCCAAATTCTTGATCAAAGTGGCCTTGAGCACCAAATGTGAGTTTACAGGAATGGGTGCTAGCGGAATTAATGCTGTGTAATAATTCCGTTGCAAAGTACCTCTGCTCCAAGGAATGCTGTTTCTCCACAGTTATGCCGGAGTCAAAATGTTGTAAGAGCTCCTCAATGGCGTCATTGCGTAGGTCAGTGCTGTCAAACATGGTGCTATAAGACTTATGGATAGTCTGTGGGATTTGAGGCACAGAGATGCCTTGGCCCTCTCCAGTATCGCAAGAGCATGGATGTAACGACCAGTAGCATAACATTTTTCTTAAATTGAATGAAACAAGTAAGCTTCCTCCTGTGCAATGACGGAGTGATGAGTTCGCGAACGTTCCCGCCAAAATATGTTTCTGTATTCCCAATGGCTTTCGCTTCACAGCTTGTAGGCGATGGGATGCGTCCTGACCACACTGTTGTCTAGAGAGAACACGCAAAAGACCAAGGTGTGACGTCTTTCAATGACCCTCACACGACCTTTGTTCTTTAAGAAGATCATAATATCAGGTTTAAAAGTACGCCGCCATTTCTCCACCAGCGTCAGCGGGGAGCGTTGAGCTTTACCCTGAAGACTTTGCCACAACTTGTTGAAATCCGCTGCAATAATGGTGTAATGTTATATTGCTTCATTTAGTTTCTAATAACCTTTACCATATAGCGGAATACGACTCTCAGCAATTAATCGCAGTTTGACAGCATGGCGGTCAGCAAACACTCACAGGTAAACACTCACAGTGTGGAGCAGAGAGCTGAACTTAGATAGAAACGATCTATCCCTGAGGCACAGTTCGCTCGACAGTAGGTAAATTCTACAGACGTAGCGTTCACATGCTCCCAAACATCACGAAGACGTAGACCGGTTACCAGTTGTTCCAATGCCAAAGACTTGTTATAACCAGGACGCTGATCCTTAGCATTCAACACGCATTTGAAGTCCCCATTTACTAAAAGAATGGCATAATTCCATCTCAAATAATAGGGTAGAATGTTGATTATGAATTGATCTCGTTCATGGCACTTATCACCTCCGGGAGACATGTATAGGTTAAGCAACAGCATGCTGTCCTGTCGTGCACTTATAACACGACCACTAGGATGAATGTCCGTCGCAGCAAACGTTAAACCAGCTGTGTATTAAATAGTAGTACCACACATATGTTCTCCAGCATTCACCACACAACTGTATTGTGGACACATAAAGCCAAAGTCAGTAATATTGCCTTCTTGGAGAAAAATTATATCTAAATAGTGAGTCCGCATAAAAATATAGCACCTTATTTTTTCTTTTCTTTTGGCACTTTTTCCCCTTAATTTTTATCACATGAAATTTGCACATAAAAATGCTAACCGTTGCAACTGAACTACAATTATTATATTTTTATTATTATAAAAAAGTAGCTCCATGGCACGACAGTCCACATGTGACCTTGGACTACCGCCCGGTCGCTGCATCACCCATCTCGGCCAAATGGCGTCATGAAATGGGTACAGTGTTGGAGGGTGAGACTGATCAACTCCTCGCATTAGAAAACGATATTCTATAAGTGATAAAAGGTTCATTATATAGTTTTCAAGAAACGTTATATATATTTTATATATTTTCATTGAGGTTCAGCATGGAGATTGCTACTCTGTTCTTAGGTGATAGTAACAGAGCAGTGCAACTGCCGTTTGCTAGGTCATAGACACAAGCTTTCGTGAACCTTCGAAAACCTTCCCGGTCGTTCTTCAGTTTCAGGTGCTTTAGTAACGCTCTTGTTGTTTCACTTAGACTTGGGCCATTCATGCCTTAAGGGAGTGTATGGTCAAAACCACATATATACAATCGTTACCAAGAGGGAGCTTTAATTAGCTACAGGTCTAAGGAAGGCGTCGAAACCTCGGGTCGAGCCGGGGCGACAAAAATCTAGGTTGGGCAAACATTACTTTAACAAGTACCGTAGCGCTATAAATTCAGTGCGCTCTGATCTCCGGGCAGGAAATGACGCTATAACTTTAGCTATGGGACCACAACAACTCTCAATCCCTTTCCGCAATCACTAAGTGGAATCTACAAGGAAGTGTCCATTTTATGACAGTGCTATGCTGCATAATGCACTAGTCCTATTATATACCCCTGATTAAAACTGCTGAACAGTGGACAGTATCTGGTGGTTTCTGGCTGCTACATGAAACTATTTGCAATTATGGTATTACTTTGCTCATCTATGAGCTTTCTGTGTTGTTCCTTTTCAAGATAAATTCATTTATCTTGAAATTCAGTATAATAACTGTAAAAGCATAATCCAACAAATCTCCCAGACAGTTTGAGTGTTCAACTCGAAAACCAACCTCATATACTTTAAAAGAAACTACGATTACGTAAAAGAAAACATCCGTGACACGAAATAAAAATGAACTGAAAAAAAATAAAGTTAAAGAATCCAATGAATAATTTCGTAATAATGTAACCATGACGAGGTGACATGTTCCTACACAATTGCTATACTGCCCGTAAAAAGTTAAAATACTTAATGCACCAACAGCTATCGCTGGGATCATTTTAGCCCGTGATGTTTAGGTTATCACATCGATTGATGGCAATATTACTAGAATTAGCGTATGGTTGGTCGGTTCCTACATCCTGGATGGGTTTCCACACCGCATGCACCAAGAGCTTATTGTGCGTCAGATCCCAGGAGCACATGATGAGATGAGAGTATTTCAACGGGTGGCCGTAAACAGACCGCGGGAAAGAGCCACCGTGGTGGGTCCCTACCATAATGAAGCACTTCTTCATCTCGTTATGGGGAGCACTAGGACCTCACGCCATAGATGTGACTGAACACCCTTGGTCCCACTGATTACCCCGAAGGTACACTGTAACGAGGGCTGTATTTTCAAAGTACAATCACCACAAAGGAAGGGTGCCACCACCGCAATTTTTGCAACACTTACAATCCGGAAATTGCTCGGGTGGAATGAAATAGAGATGTGATGAAGGAACAGGAAGTTGTTGGGAGAGAAGAAACCTCCCCAGAATTCGCCTATCGACCCGAGAAAACCACTAAAATAACCATGTGTCAGAAAATTCAGCCACGGAAATAGAACCCATGACCTCTAGAATTACTGATGAAACAACTTGAGCTACCTGCCTCGGTAGAATAAGGCAGGAGTTGGGTTTTGAAACCGGGTAAACGTTTTGGTTCGAGTAGCAGTACCCTAATAGATGCTTAATAGCTTAAGATACGCTAATACCGTAATAATGATACTTAAAGTCAGCATATAGAGCAATATGGCTTTAGAAAGTCCCCGACAAACAATAGCATCAGGCAACAGAGCTTTATGGCATTACAAAGCGTCTTCCTCTATCAACTGGCTTAGAGCGAGGAGTTGTCTTAGAGCCGGTTTAACGGCCTAAGCTTTAAAGCTGTCCGTCAGACGAGTTTTCATCATTTGTTTGTACCATTCACGCCTTCGAAGTCAATGAGGCCGTGTGCTTGAACCGTGCTCTCATACCGAAAGAGGTAGTCTCATTGCGGCGAGCACAGCAGCAGGTACTCGAGGCAAGGTACTCTTGAATCTCGGAGCTCTTTATATAGCGCTACGTGTGTAAGAGAGCGAAGTGTTCCTGCATTTTGTCTGAAATTTACGTCAGAAATAGATTTGCTGAAAAAGTGCAATTAACGATTATAGTGGAAAGGAAAAATACGATAGTTATTTCATTTGTGTTTTTCGTTTTCGGATGTGCCGAAGCGATTGCTATACGAAATACATGAGAGGATTTATGAGACGTTTCGATTTAAGGAAGATGAGTTAGACATAACACAGATCAACAATTTCAGACAGTGGGTGTTCATTATGCAAGTCAGAGTATAGATACCACAAGAACATCACGGAAGCCAATGTTAAGTCCCATTTTTCATCATAGTAATGCTCAGAGAAGTGGAGTAAGTATCGCAACAGCTGGAATGAGTTTTCAAATTGTCAAGTTATATTATGTGCATCTGAAATTGGACTCAAGTATTATTAATGAGACACTAGCGCAGTTCGGGGCAGTGCTGTCACCAATGATTGATTCCTGGGCTCGAATCAGCATTATGGAATTCGCAATAGGGTGCGAACAGTTAAAATGGAGTTAAAAAAGCATACTCCTTCTGATACTGTCACCACAAATGTTAAGAGCTTTATCAGCTATGGGGGCCACTTGGTACATGTGCATTTTACAATAGTAGGCTTATTACTATGTCCTAATGTCCACGACGTAAAGTAATACATCAGATGCCCCGCGGTGAGGACCCGCCAACCTGCCGCACTCGCTAAAATGCCTAGTTTTGCTGCTTCGTGACTCGCCTTGGGCATTGGCGTCTGTATGTTTGCAAATAGATATGCACTTGTGTATTTGTAAATAAAGAGAAACCGGTGAAACAAAATACGTCAACAAAGAAAATGTAGGTAAAAAATGAAGAAAGATGACCAAAAAAAAAAAAAGGAATACAGCGCCGGAGTCCCTACAAGACTTCGTAACCACATGTTTCTTAAAAAAAAGTGAGCACAGCTAGCACTAGGTTCCTTAGCCATTAGATAATTACCGGTGGTTTTAGCAGCAGAGCATGATAGGCAACAGATGGAGGTGCCAAAAAAACCGAAACGGCCCATTAGACTCTGTCTCGTCTCAAGAGTATTAAGGGGATATTTTAGGTAAGGAAATCAAATAGTAGATTCACGATCGGACAAGACTAGTGCTATGAAACTGGACACGCCCACCATTGGGTTGTGTGTTACAGCACAGGCCGGACAAAGTCGGTTGCTGCTGCTACAGGAGAAAGGGAAGACAACACGAAGATGGTGAAAATGGAAGCATAACTGGTGTCTTCAGCGACCAATATGCGATCGCACTAAATTTTGACTTAGATTGTCCTTTTCCCATTTATGGTAGGGGATATTGGAAACCCAAAAACAGGCTGGTTGAGGCTGGTACTACTCAGGAGGCCTTTCGGGACATTTGGCAAGCGCTGAAGTACAAGTTAACACACAGCAAACTGTCAGTTATTCAGCAATGGCTTTTAGTTATGAAACCACACATCCAGTTGTTTTTTCAAGAAACGGGGCATTGCTAAGGCATGCGAAAATTATATGCCTAAGCTACTACTATGCAGTCTTGCATGACCTTCATAGATTGCAAAGAGTAGGGCGAGCGGTTCACGTTGAGCTGTCTCAAGTTAAACAAAACTTTTTGCCCTCAAAGAAGAGGCCCTAGAGGAGTCTAAATTACGATGTCGAATCCATCGTAGGGGATGAGAAAACATATTTTTCTATACATCCTCAGAAAAGCACGGTGCTCAGTTCCGATACATAGCTGGCATGACATTATGACATGGGACAGTACCGTCCAATGAATGTAAACAGCCTTTCCAGACACATCTTACGTCACAATTCTCTGCACAATCAAGTTCAACTGCAGCCACCATTGAGCTACCGAACAACATAAATAAACACATCTCGCCAACCAACAACATTATATGACTCAAGCAATATCCACCGAGTAAGTATGTTATGTCTTACAGAATGCGGTTGCTATCCGCGCCCGAACCAATGGGTTGACTAAGGCTTCTTCCCGGTAATACAGCAGGAGCTACTTCAATTCATGAATGCATATTGAATATGCCTTTTGTGCCGAAAGTCCCTTCTCCATCCTTCATCCACGACTACCGTCCCATTACTCTTTTGAATACCGACTATAACCTACTTATGAAAGTTATGGTACACCAATTCCATCAGATTCTGCTAACAGTGATTGAGTTTGGCCAAACTTTTAGTATATCCGACAGGAAAATTACACATGACCTTGCTGCCGTTATAGACAACTGTTTAATATTTTGAAATGCACCCTAAACAGAGTGCAAGTCTTATATCTATTGAATTTGAAAAAAAAAAAAAAAAAAAAAAAGATTTCATTATACACATCATGCTTATAAGTTTCCAGTTTGGGATCGTTTTGAAATTCCAGATAAAGTAATTACTGGTATCTAATCCTTGTATAAGTCGGCACATTCCAGAGGTTAAATGAATGCTTTCTTCGCGTCACCAATACCCATAAACCATCCTTTGTGACAAGCAGTCCAATGTCCATGATTTCGTTTGCCTTTTGCCTGGAACCACCGCTGCGGAAGCTGCACAACAAGCACTGTGGTCCCCTTGCAGCGAGCAGACTCTTCACTGTCAGGGCGTATACTGAGGACGTCACAACATTGTTGCATACAGCAGAGCATCTGCAGATGCTGCGTTACACACTACCATTATGTGAACAAGCATCAACAGATAAGGCTAATTTTAAAATTCAACGTTGATGCATCTTGAATGCTAGAAAGGCCATCTGATGTATGGCATTCAGCAGAAAGAGCTGGTGTAACTGTTATGCCTTCAGGTCTGTCAGACAATCGCAAGGACGATAGAGATCAACTGAAATATATTGGTGACCCGCATTAAATATATTCTTGTGCAGTGACTTAGCATGAGACTGAATTTAATCTAGAAGGTATGGTACGTTAACACATGCGTTATCAAAAAGTCTGGTATATCACACAGGTTCTACCCATGTCTGAGAAATATGCACAGCTGATGAAACGAGCTAATGAAGTATAGGCTACTATATTTGGTGTGGTTACCTTTATAAGGTGGTCGTCTCCTTAGCGCGGTGGTAGTGCGGCTGCTTGCCAAGCAGGAGATTTGGCTTCGATTCCCAGTACCGTCGTGGAGATTTTTCCCCCGCAGGGAGACCTGGACCGGGGTGCACTCAGTCTCCTGAGGTCCCTGGGGGGCCAATTGAGGAGCTGCTTGATAGATAAGTAGCGGCTCCAGGTCATGAGTACCACATTAACCGGCCTGGGTGGTTCGAGGCGCTGAACACGTCTCACCCTCCAAAACTTCACCTCATCCATGAGGTGGAAAGGAGGATTTGGTTTGATTGCTGTCCATTTGAAAAGTAATGCACTTCTTACGAAAGGTATATTGGAAGCTCAAGTTGGGATTGGAGATGCACAGGATATTCCGTATTGGGCGGTCTTGCAACAAACACCTCAGAGGTTTTGTGCTGTTCCTGCCGGTTTTCGTCCCATATGGGAGTTTTGAGAGTTGCCTGCTTCCCTGAAGGATGCGGATGCTGGAATACGGACGAGGTTACTATATAAATACTACTGAAGTTATCTGGAATTCAAGTAAAATATCCCAATTCAACTGGAATACAATCTGGATGGCATTCAGGAGTCCTGCATTCCAACAGAATGGAAGTTGAAATCCTATAAACTTATCCAAAAAATTATACCGTCCGAAGGAAAGAAATACCACCTTAATATGGCGTAGAGACCATTGTGCCAGATTTGTGGACGCATAGACATAGCGAGTCGACTCCCCAATGTGTGGAAGTCTAACACCTATGGAACTGGACAATAAGGGAAATGTTTACTACGGACATGCGTACTCAACTTCCTCCCTAAAATAATTTTTTGCCCAAAATTCAACTTTTAAGAATGAGGAAAAACATTGGTTCTATTTTATATACTTTAATTATTTTTATACTCATAGATTCCATTTTTTTAATATGCCCTGTTTCTACAGTTGCAACCTAGTGTTAAACACCATGAATTTTTAGAAACGTGGTTTGCATTGAAGTACCAATATTTTGTGTTTACTGAGGCAAACAAAATGTAGTCTCCTTCAAAAGGTTGTTGCGAAAAGAGTGGCAACAGATCTTGTGTTCTGTGCAGAACAGCTTCAATCCATTTAACTGTGTTCTAACTACAGAGACCTTCACCAGACTCCAAGTGCAGTTGTCTCCACCGCTGGGAATGCATCTTCAAAACACAGGAAAGGCGGATTTCCACGGGACCAATTAGCACTAGTATAGCAGAGAATTAAAACTCAGCGTATTTGCCATTATTGTCTGCTTCAATGATTGTTCACGATTAGTTATTTGTATTTTCTTCTAATAATGTTGTAAGTTTGTCTATAAGAGAAAAGGATATGTCCTGTCCCCCACCAGTGTGGCCAGGTTCGAAGAAAAGGCTCAGTCTGCTTCAGTGGTATTGTTGCCTACGGTCTTATGCACAACCTGGCCTCGCGAGATGTTCCCGGTATGGAGTTTAGCGATACAACTGAAAATATATTCTTAAAACTAAGGAACACAGGAATAAAAAAAAAATCGAAAAAAAAGAAAAAAAAAAGTATGTGATGTGGAGGATGAATAACTGCAAATATTTGTATCAGATTTTAGGACGATGTGATAATTCGGCATTTGCAGTTTTTTTTTCCTTTTTTTTTTTTTCTTTTTCTTGGGGGGGTATTTTCTAAAACTATATTCATTAGGGAAATTTCACGATTTTTTAAAGACAGTTATTACTGTCTATCTCAGGTGTTCAGTGATATTCAGGTAAAAGGTCACACGGCTGAACCTCTTCTGCCCTTTGCCTTGTCCGACTATAAGTGATGTGGTGTGAGAGAGAGTATCGATTCCCAGAAACTTTAACCTTCGTAACCACATGTTTTGTTTCATACAACACTATGTGACTAGGATTCACAATGCATTCAGGGTTTAACTTAAAAGTATTGAACAGAATGACATTATTATGCTTTACTTCAATTTGATTTAATAGAAACAAATACATAACCCGAGCCAACATGTTAGCATTTGCACTTCCATTCTTTAAACTATAAAATCACTCTCATTGCTCTTTTACATGTGAAAAATTAAAATTTACCCTCAAATCCTAACAATTCTTCAAATCGAAAATTAAGAGATCAGTTTCATGATACTTTGAGTTTTGGGAAAACGATTATTTAGAATTCGCTATTGATGCAGTTCCTCGTAGCATTAGAGATTCCCCATTTGCTTCGTAAATTAAATGAATATTAGCTAATTCAGCATATGTAAAGTAATTCATTAAGTAAAGTCAAGTTTGTGACTGATTCGGCCCATGATTTTCTAACCGTGAGTCGTATGAGTGCAAGTCGGCAGTATGCTCAGCACACTAGACCCTGAAATTTGTGCTACATTTATGACAATACTTTTAGTAGGCTAAAAAAATACGATACACGTATTGTCACATGCAGAATGTGGTACTACTGCGTTAGGATCCACATTCTAATTGTGGCATGATTGACTAATTAATTTTTATTGTTTTGGCTGTACTGTAGAAAAGGTTAGTTTAATATAACCACGGGAGCGTGGCTTTTCGGCCTCTTTGCCAGTGGGACGTCGTGGGGTGCGCATCGCACGTTATAGTTAGTAATCATGTAATTTATAATGGAGCTATAGTATTCACCCAGATTTTGGCTACGCATCATCCAGCGTCAACATAACAGGTAAAATAAGAACTAAAGCTTTCCTGGCGACGTGTTAATTCAAAATCTTCTCGGGCTTCTAGCCAGGTAAAAACTCACCCTGAAGACGAGGAAGATGCACTTCTTCGAAACGTTGGTGTCAAGCCAAGTTTTTACCTGGCTAGAAGCCCGAGAAGATTTTGGAATAACAGGTAAAAGTTTAATAAATCAATTAGCTGGAATTACTCTTGAATTAACATGTTTTAATTTAGTAGTTTGATTTTGTTCCCACATTTCCTTGTTTTACTCCTGAGTTTGCTAATTTCCCATAAGTTAGCATGGGGGATACGTCCCTCATGTCGCATCCAGTTAGAATAGTTTTGTATTTGCCTCTCGCAGCCACAGCGAGTTCCCCGAGTTATTAGTAGAAAAGGCGGTTGCGACATATTGGTGGAAGTGCCGGGTAAAATGCTTTTTTTAAGTACAGCATATTTGTTTTATGCGCTAGGAAATTTTTTTTAAAGTACAGGATAGTGATGGAGTCGCTAGGTTTGGTGTTTAGACACAAGAAATGGGTTTAGGTACAGAAAATTTGGTGTGGAGCAACAGGTTATTAGTAGATCGCTAGTTTTCTCTTAGTTTTTTTTTTTTTGTGAAATTTGTCACCACGTGCTCTAATAGTTGTAGTCCTAGGACTGGAAATTCTTCATTTCTCCATGCCCTTGTAAATAATTTATATATGTGAGCTAGGTTGCTATGTTATTCTAAAAAGTCCCAGTTTTGTATCCCAATTTCGTGTAAAATTTAACACGTGGTGAATTGGTTCTTTGTGGCGTCCTTTGCTCTCCATTACTCATTTGGCTATATTTTGTACCTGAGATAGTTTTAAAAGTTTTCTAAATTAGTGTGTCCAAGTAATAGTTAAAGTTTCGTTGTCGCTGAATAATTTATTTCTCATTTTTAACTTGATTTTGACTTCAGTAGTGATAGCGTCATACCGCCATAATGGCTTCGCATGCTGTCGGCGTGGGTCCGAACTTTCGTCGTTAAAATGGTATCTTTCTGGTTTATTTCTTCTCAGGTTGCATGTATTAGTACAGTTTTAATATTGAAGTGTTATATTTGTGGAAGATTGGTATGTGAAGTTCATTTTACTCCATTCTGAATTGTGGTAAAGTGTTGCATTTCCACTAATTTTTTTTTTCAGGTTAGTGTTTTATAAACACATGTTCGTGTGCTAGTTAACTCAGTGTGCTACAGCTATATTCCAGTTATAAATACAGCTATTCCGTGTGTTATAGGTTTGATGTTTGGCAAAGTGCTCCACGTGTTGTAAAAGTTTAAGTTCATCAAGGTTAATTTCTAAATTGTAGTGTGACGATTTCTTATTTGTCTTGTGATTTTTAAAAATTCTCAACGTTTTCTGGCCTTAGTGATGTTACTTGTGTTAAATTTGTGAAAAGTGATAACCACGTGCTTGCATTTATTACCCATTTTACTGTTGGAGGTTAGCAGCTATTGGTGATTTCTGGATGAGTTTGGCAAAGCTATGTTGTGTAGGCATGGAAACAGTAGGATTTACAGTATAGCACGTGTGGAGAAGTTTATCTGAAATATAGAAGTTTGTGCTAACAGGTGCTGTGAAGTCAAAGTATTGAAACAATTATTTTCAAAGTTCCATGCTTATAGTGTTCTAAAGATTTTAGTAAGTTCAGTGGTAGTAGGTACCACTTATTGTTCGTTACGCTATTCGAATACTCATAGCACGTAACCTCATTTTGTGATTTTTTTTCTCTCCATGTGTTAATTGCTGTATAGAAATCGTGATATAGAATTCACGTGGCTGGATCAGTCTATAAGAAGCCTTTGGGCCTAAGTTTTTCACTTCCTCGCCGTGGGCGCTTAGTATTTTAAGTTTTATGCTATAGTTTTTTTTAGGGGCTGGTGTATTTAATTGTGTGCACTGTGAGGTATTTTATAGTGTTGATTAGTTATCCAGTGCTATTTAAAGTTACCAAAATGCCTAAGAAACGCACTAGACAATGTTCTGATATACCTGTGGAATTTTGTGAACAAGTTGAAGATGTAGCTTCTGGTGGTAATGCACCCTTAAATACACAAGTGTTACTAGCAACTCCGTCTTAGATGGCTTCCATTACTCCTATGCAGCCTGCCATGCCTCGTACAGCAAGTCAAACAGAAACAGAGATATGATGCTAAACATAGAGATGTTGTGTTTAATGTTGGCCAATTGGTGAAAGTGTTTACCCCTATCAGAAAGAAAGGTAAATGTACAAAGTTACTCCATAGATATTTTGGACCATTTCAGATTATCAGGCAGATTAGCCCAGTAACTTATCTTGTTGGACGTCCTCATGCTCATCGTACTAAGCAGCAAAGTGTGCATGTTTCTCGTATTTACCCATATTATGATCCTGTGGGACCTTATAGATTGTAAAATTTTGGATTTTGTGATACATTTAAATATTTTATTTTCAGAAATGAGATCTTTTGAAATTGATTTCAGGAATAATTATTGAGGACAATGATGTTATTAATGATTATGTATGATGTACTATTGCCTTAAAATGATGTGAGTTTTCATTATGATGCTGTGAGTATTTGTGCTGCATAACTGTTGTTTGTGTGTATGTGTCTGTGTAGAGGAAAATGATTATGATGTGAGAGTAAATGTTTTGAGATTTCAGGTTTATGGAAGTGCCCAAGAGTAACCATAAAATTTTGTTTTCTGTGTGGAGGGAGATGATGATTTTGTGTGAGTAAATGATTTCAGGAGATTTTGAGTTTATGGAAGAGCCCAAGAGTAACCATAAATTTTGTTTTCTGTGTGGAGGGAGATGATGATTTTGTGTGAGTAAATGATTTTAGGAGATTTTGAGTTTCTGGAAGTGCCCAAGAGTAGCCAGAAATTCCTGTTCCTATGGGAGTTTTAGTTATATGTTGTGTGATTTAGTGGAATTGCCCAAGAGTAACCACTAAATTGGTGTTTTAATTGTGTTTTCAGGAGGTCGTAAGGATGCTCTGAGGGAGTTGTGAATGTTCTCATTTATAGTTAGTGGTCGTGCCCAAGTGTATCCACTAATTAGATGAGATGAGTTAATGTTTGAGAAGTTGTGATGTGTGATTGCGAGTTTTATGACAACAGTTGGTTGTGTTACAATTTTTTTTGCAGCCTCATATTGATGGAAAGTGTTTAAATGTTTCAATAGTGCATCATACTTTTCTCCTGATATTGTAATGTTTTTTTAGATCTTTGTTTGAATTATTAATCATATAGGGTTACATGATTGTTTATGTATTGTCCCCAGTTTTAATGCACATGTATTATTCATGTTTTTTTTAACAAAATTTATAGGTTGGCTAGTAGCATGAGTAATTAGTTGTGAAGCATGCTTGGTTTAATAGTGGCATGAGTAAAAAGGTATAGAGGTGGTTAGGGCATATAATAATTATTTTTGGATTATATGGGTTAAATAAATTTTTATAGGTGCACCTTATAAAAGATAAAGAAAAATGATTTTGCATACCAGCTGGTTAGGTTAAGTTCAGGATCCTGATAATATTGTTTACTAGTGTATTGTTTAAATCTGTGCACAGATTATTTTGTATTACTTTTAATTATGGGAATAATATGTATCTTTAATGTTCTAAATTCATGTACAATTTTATTGTTGGTCAACATTTGTTGTATTTCAGTTAAGAAATTTTTGTCATCAAAGATGTTAACTTCTAAAGTTATATAGTAGAACTAATGTATTATTTTATGGTACATAATTGTGTGGATTCTCACTTATAATAATTGTTGGATTGGCCGCTTATACTCTTAAGAAATATGTTCCAGAAAAAGTTGATTAGTACTAGATTAGTCGCCTGCTAACTAGAGGGGAACACGCGCAGCAGAGAGTTCCAGATCAGCAAAGACCTTGCAGCAAAAACAAACAAAAGAATCATACACCACTACAGTCGTGGCACCAAGGCCACTTATTGGGCACCATTCCAACATGCAGATGGTCCTTGCCCCATTTTTTTTCTCCTCTTCGTTCTATCATAAACTTATGATAATCAACATCGTGTGGTGTAAATTGGAATAGTGAGGCTCTTACTATTTTATTGCCTCCTGTGCAAGTGCTGTGAGAAAAAAAAAGAGAAAGAAACAAAAGAAGAATTTTTTTTGCGTGTTCTTCCCATAAACTCTTTATTAGCAGGACGAAAACTATGAAGAAAAAAATCACTTTTTTTATATTATTAATTTTTTTTTTGGTCACCCAACATAGCAATCTATTAATGTATGTGTAATTTGTACCATAAAGGAAATTTTTTGTATATTTTGCCGCAGACGCCAAAATCTTGGTAAAGCAGGGGGAGATGTCACATGCACAATGTGGTAATACTGCGTTAGGATCCACATTCTAAGTGTGGCATGATTGACTAATTAATTTTTATTGTTTTGGCTGTACTGTAGAAAAGGTTAGTTTAATATAACCACGGGAGCGTGGCTTTTCGGCCTCTTTGCCAGTGGGACGTCGTGGGGTGCGCATCGCACGTTATAGTTAGTAATCATGTAATTTATAATGGAGCTATAGTATTCACCCAGATTTTGGCTACGCATCATCCAGCGTCAACATAACAGGTAAAAGTTTAATAAATCAATTAGCTGGAATTACTCTTGAATTAACATGTTTTAATTTAGTAGTTTGATTTTGTTCCCACATTTCCTTGTTTTACTCCTGAGTTTGCTAATTTCCCATAAGTTAGCATGGGGGATACGTCCCTCATGTCGCATCCAGTTAGAATAGTTTTGTATTTGCCTCTCGCAGCCACAGCGAGTTCCCCGAGTTATTAGTAGAAAAGGCGGTTGCGACAGTATGTGTTTATTATTGTTCTCTTCTAAATAAAATGATTTACACTTATTCACCTCCCATCCTGTATAATACATGATATATGCACAATTAAATATTTAGCTCAGATTTTCTGCACATTTTGGTGCATAGGTAAGTCATGCACTGTATCAGTGCATCATATATATTTTAAAAATGTAGTGATAGCTGTCATTTATTACCTTGTTGTGCATCCATTAATGAAATTTTGAATAAGTCCATTTAGATTTGTTCAACTAGGAGATTCCAAAACTACCTGCCATTCTGAAGATTAATTTCTTCTTCACATGTCCCCATGACTGTCATCTTCATTACTGCATTATATATGGATAGTTAATGTTTCTTTGAGTTTAGTTCGTAAACAGCTGGGTCGTTATTTTATCACATTGAAACTGTAGTTTGCTGTACTATGAAAAACCATAAAGGCTTCAAGAAACGAAAGAACAAGGGTAATAGATTCTTCAGAACAGTGTCAATTGCTTTAGAAAGCCATGGAAATAAATGTGATGATAATAATCATTTAGGCCTTGAGAAAATGGAAATGACGTGTTGTTTATGGACGCTCTTTAACTGCTATGGTTCTCAGCGTCCCATTCTATACTCGGCGTGAAAGGCCGCTTAATTTTCCTCAGAGGCCTCTCTATCAGGTTTCAGGTTCTTTTACGTGCCGAAAATCTACGACGCGGACCCACCGGCTTTACTTCCCTTCCGAAAGAAGCCATGTTAAGGATTTTTACATCCGACAAAATCCATCGTCCTCCGCCGAGTTTGAACCCGCGACCTTGGGTTTATGAAGTTAGCATGGTAACCATTACACCACAGAGGGTGACCTTTTAGACCTTGAGGATGTTGAGAAACCAAACAATGGTGCAAGATCTGTTTAGTCAACATCTATATTGAAGTGCAAGGTTTGGTATTGATGATTTCATGTTGAAAACTTGCATCTGTTTTTCTCAGAAGTTACATGTTTAAATTTTTCAGGAACTATTGGAATTAATTACAATGAAACTTGCATATATTACGAAAGTAAGCTCAGAAAAAATGTGACCTACACACACAGTACTTTAACGATCTCTAGAATTATGAAAAGAAATCAAGAGAAAATAAAGGACAAAGACATAATAAACAAACATTTCAGAGCGCAACTATAAGACTCTGTGCGAAACTGTGGTCTCCCTAAGAACCATAAAACAATTTCTATGACTATAATGTATGGGTATAGTAGTTTCATAGAAAATGGGGCATTAAGTTCTACATTATAACATGGGAAACATGCTTGAGGAATAATGATGATGATGATAATAATAATAATAATAATAATAATAAATACATTTTTGCAGCTAGATAGCTATATAAACAGCGGTAAAATAGATTTCTATTACAGTCCTGAGATTGTGTACTCGCACCTTGATTTGTATAGTCTCTAACTCATTTTACTCTATTGCTGTAGAGTTCTAAGTGATTGCGTTCACACATCTGTCCACATAGTTTGCATTCAGTCATTTCCGCTGGTTCATGAAATGATGACTTGTTACAAATCTTATGGTGAAATCCATGTATTACAATTCTTTAAAGCATGTGCTCTCAAAGTTGGATGTTGTCCATGTCTCGTCTACCACGGCCCCTATTCCATAGAATTCTGAGGGTATTTCTGCCCTTTTTCTTCTCAGCAAATTGAGTAGTTTTTCTTCTTTTTCTTGTTTTATTATTATCATCATTAAAATCATTGTTGTTATTATTATTGTTATTATTACTATTATTATTATTATTATAAGTAGAAATAATAATGCAAAGTCAAGTGAAATAAAAAGATAACATTATTGTTTATGCTACATTGTATAAACAATAATTTAAGCTATGCTTACCTTACGTGGGATTTGCTCCAAAATACTCCATAAGGCTTTGAGAACATATGGCGCCACGCATATTGACTTTTTCACGATACCTTGTAACCTGGTAAGATCCCTCGGTTCTTAAACGCATTTCTGTACGTCTAAATACATGCGCAGAAGATAGACGTCTCGTTGGAAAACGTTGAGAACACAGCCTTTGGACCTCAGCTGCATTGCGGTGTGTCTCTCCATAGATCATGATCACATATGTGTATCTTCGCTGGAGTACATTGCAGTTGTTACCTGTTTGACTGAAAGCTCTGACTCAAACTACAAAAAGATGGCCACCTTATCAGAGCGAAACCAGGAGGAAAACGCACGCAGCTGGCATCACTGCTGAGTAAGATACGCTGGTACGTGCACCTCCCCTTTGAAAGGCAGTGACGAGGTATTCCTTCATGCACCAAAGTAGGAGGGAAACATGAAACTACAGAGGACAGCTTGCGTGGGCCGTCTGTATATATAAACAACAGAAATATTGAAAATACCATATAATATCAAATATAATTGTATGTACAGAACAGCTACATTGGTTTGCAAAGCGAGCTAGTGAGATAAAATAATTAGCAAAAGGAGTTTAGCAGCAGAGGGAGCTGGTAAAATAGTGCACAGGGAGAGAACTGACAAGAGGAAGTGACAAAGTGGAATCCCCCAAAACGTCAGTAGAAGCGTGGAGTGTGAAATAAAGGCGATTGGACTCTCACATAAATGCCATCTGAAGTACCAAGCAAAATATACACCAAAATCAGAGGAATGTGTGCCTCAAGGCACTTTCATTTTAAAAGGGGGAATTTGTCTAAACAGCCCTTACTGTGCTTGTGATTCTTAGGCAGCGAGAAGTTGAATCTATGTCACGTCATGTGAAGGGTAGTGGAGATATCGTGTAATGGCAATGAGTTTTCTTCCCACTAATTCTTAGAAAGAACAGGTAGAGAGAAAAGCGTTAACAGTATAAAACAGCTATGGAAAAGTAAATAAAGGGATAACTTTGCTAACCCCGTTTTCTTTTTGCATCTGCAATAAGGACCAATTAATAATCCAACGCTGCCTTCAGCCACTCCTAAGATAAAAGTGGGTAGACACAGGTTTAAATTATAAGATCTTCAAGCATGAGATAGAGGCCAACGGACTTCGAACTTGAGACGAAGGAAGTCGGTAAACTCCCATGCAAAATCATTTCCAAACCTCTACATAATATAGTTGGCTGAACCTGATGTACATGGCATTCTGTCTTTCGTAGACCTCGTGCAGCGCAATTGTTGCTTTACACGAAACCTACATAGCTGAAAGTTAACATCTCACTGCCTTGCTTCTGAAGCATTCTAACACGTGATTATGCCACAAGGACTGCTCCTTTTGCTACGGAAATGCCAACTTTCTCATGCACACAAGCGCCCTCGTAAACTCTACTAACCGTAAAGTCTATGTGTTTCTCGTTACTAGAGTGAGCGCTGGAAGAATGTGCTCAGCAATGGCTGAGCAATGTGGTAATGTGGCAAAGGGGTTATACCGCAAGAGCAAGGAATATAATCTATAGTGTAACCTGTAAACAACTGGTATAAGCAAATCTCTGTCAATTCCAGTAGCAAGGCAATGGAGATGGAAAGCATTTCCTGCACAGAAAGGACATTATTAACTCATTTCACCCTTCTCCTTACGATTTCTTCTAATTGCCATTATCTTTTTAATCTTTTATGTTGAAATTGCATTAATCCTACTAATAACTATTGTTTTAACTGGATCAAATTTAAAAATCTTAATATTTACAAGTATTATATTCAGTTTTCGCCTATGGGGAAGAATAAAAAAGTAAGTTTTTTTTTTTTTTTATAAAGACTTCCCTGAGGATGAAAATTATTCCTCTACTTGAAGTGTAACAACAGGGTTCATTTAAGGGCAAGAAAAAAACCTATCCCAGCAACATTATGTTTGCATAATTCATGAACAACTATCCCAGAAGCTACTTACAAATCTGGACATGATGTAAATGAATTCCTACTAAGTTCTCTGGTCTACTTTGTTAAATAAAGTTCATTTTAAAGATAATCTTTTTCTTATCAGTTACACCAATCTTTGGTAAACAATTAACTTCTATTTTTTATCAACAATTTTACTAACACCACATAAGATCTACAACAGTATTTAGAGATTTATTTTACCACTCGGAAATATAATTCAACAATCATCAATAGTTTTTAGAACGGGTCATTTTCAGGAGGACCAATTCAAAGT
Source organism: Hymenopus coronatus (assembly GCA_030762935.1). NCBI lineage: Eukaryota > Metazoa > Arthropoda > Insecta > Mantodea > Hymenopodidae > Hymenopus > Hymenopus coronatus. The sequence continues at coordinate 378,915,673 of CM060900.1, read as the reverse complement.
AAAAATTAAGGAAACCAAACTAATATATTTGCGAGAAAGAAACCATGTAGCTTGAGGACACAGAAGCTACCATGGTAGTAGCAGTGGCAATTTGCAAACAAAACTTGCCTTAAGAGAGCGACTTAAGTGTTTCTCTGCACAAACGTGTAGAATTTATGATTTCTATTTTCTGAAAATGCTAAACATATATGTTTAAAAAGTATTAAGGGAATAAATACAGCTATTTTGATAAATTTACCTTAATGTTTATCCACATTGGTGTGTTATTTGCTTTTTCTCTCTCTTCGTCCAACTGTTTTCCCACAAAACAATCACATATTTTATTGTCTGGTGCGTTTTATGTGGTCTTAACTGTGAAATGAAATGAACAACGCATGTCAAATAGAACTTAGCTTTTGCTTCCACGTTTTCACTCCTAAATAGGTGACCTGCTGTTCTAGGTAGTGTGGGGTTATTGGCCTTGGAGAATAAATTCAAACTAAATGCTGATCAAACATTTGTTATAGCGAGCGAGACCTTGTCACTCAAGTAATACCTTTCGAACCGTGGTCTCAGGAAAATAAACACGTATGTCTTGTGTGTGCCCCGCCAAGTTACAGGTACTAACAAACTTGAAAACATACTACTCTTAATAAGTGAAAGTCCGCAAATTAAGCAAGCATTGGTGTAAAAGTGTTCATTACTCTATTTTAATTACCATTACAAATATCTACACTTATACCTCTGACAGCCTGCATAGTATGTGGTTACAATGATAGAATATGTATCAAATTAAAGAGAAGCACTCAGGTGATAAGATTGCACCAAAGCTAAGAATAGTATTTCTTTCAGAATTTTCACGAACTGCTCACCCCAAATTACTCTATTATTAACAATTTCTCCTCATGTTTCAGCATTAGATGGATTATTCTGATATTTTACATCATATTTTCTACACAACACTAGTTTCTCACATTATGCAATGGGAAACTCTACAGTATGAAGTCCTAAAATGCAATGCAGCCTCTCATTCGCGGTTATAGCAACTTCAAGTGCACACCACATGCTTATATAATTCCTTGGTTTTAAAATATGGTATCATGTGTTAACCTAGCACTGGCATTGTTCAGATTGTCAACTGAATTTGGTATGTATGGGTGCCTCCCGTTTTCGATTACAGAGAGCTTTCATTTCAAAACTTTGCAGTGGAAATAGACATTTATTTAAATTTAATTTAATCAACAGATATTGAGGTGGTGGCTTAAAAGTGTTGTAATTCCATTTTAGGTATCACCCCTCATCTCCAGCCACCCCACAATTTGAAATTTAAAACGTTATCCTCATGTTTTTACAATTAAAAGTGAAGGAGTATCCATTTGTTTATTCATTTCATTCATTTACTTTACATATTTTGTTTTATATCGTTCCCTAGAAACCTGGATTGATGTTATTGTGGAAGAATAATATGAACATTTCTTGTGCATTAGATGTTTGTAGAATTGTGTATTCCGTTCAAGAGAGAATAGAAATCATATTTTTTTCTGGAGCTTAAAACCATTGTGCCCACAGAACTGCTTCTGCTCTTAGCGAGGGACATTCTAAGAAAAACTACAGTCACCTATACAAGGTGGTTCATGTTTCCCTTATTCTCTGGTTTTATGCAAACTGCAGATTATGACCTAACCTGAAAACATCGTTCCCAGACCCATCTTCTGCTTACCAACATTATAGAATTTGGCGCTGCAGTTATAGCGAAACAATAACGTATTTAGGTAACGCGCGCTGTTAGCTTGAGTTACAAGCTGCTCGGTCCAGATTCGAATTTTACCAAAACGTTGACAATTTTTCTCCCACTATTTCTTCCACATTTGTCACAAAGCTAGATGGGATATCAGAACATGTTTTAACTTGCTTATTTGTTTCTTTTATTGTTATTCTCTTTATTTATGTTTATTCTAACTTTATCAGTCCAGTATTGTTTAGAGTCTTAGTGAAGTTTCTTTTTCAAAACGATTAGAATGAAAATTAAGGATAGAAAACTAGAACACGTAAAATGAATATTCTTAATTCGTATAACATTTAGTTTACATCTAAATTTATTAGTGTGACAAACACAGAAATAACTTTGCATTTTGATGAATAATACACAAAGAAGAAAACAAGTGCATGCAGACTGTGGCACTCGAACCTCCGACACGCTGGAGAAGATGAGCAAACATGAAATTAACCAGTTGAGCTAAAATCATTTGCTCGTTTTTTTTGTTTGTTTTTTTTTTAGTTAAAACTTGTAGGTATAATATCACACATTTCTCCCTCCCCGCTTCTGGTCTCTTTATAACTATTGTGTGACTTCTTTTTGTGGTTTAAGCCGTTCGTTTTACCTTGATTCATTATTATTTACGTTGCAGAACATATGATAGCAATCCAATTGATATAACATGTACTGTAATAGGAGTTATTAAGCGCATGCTTATGGAATGGTCGTAACTATTGCCGCTAAAGTCTATTTTCCTATGAAAAGCAGGCTACATTTGCGTAGTTACCGAATGGTCGACAAGCATGGTAATTTCGACCTTATTGCTTTCAGAGTACGAAGTGTTGCCTATCTCCAAAAATAATAAGGGCCAGGTGAACCACCTGGTATATCACAGATCAAGTATGTACATTTGAAGAAAATGTTTCTGTGTGCACAAAGTAAATAAAGAACGTATAAAAATCAGTGAAATATTATGCCATTTCAGTATTCAATACACCACGTATATTCTAAAAATATCTCATTTTACAAACATTTCGGTTGGTTCCATACATAATATACAAACAATGAACATATGTTATACCTACAAAATACAAATACACGAATACCTCAAGAATTACGACTTTGAAACAAGAGCAAAATTGTCTGTATACACAGATCCATAAAAAAATTGATGAATGATCTCTTTTGAATGAAATACACAATTTTGTAAACATGCAATACACAATAAACGTTCAAAATTGTTTTCCACAACAACAATCCAAATTGCTTGCTAGGCAACAATTTAAAACCAAAAGACATAAAATAAAATAACGCGATGAATAAATAATTCAATACTCTTCCATATTTCAGTTAAAAATATAGGGGTGTCATTCAAAGTTTCAAAGCGGGAATGGCTGGGTATGAGGTGAAACATAAAATGCATTTAACACCAGTTTTAACATTCTTGCTCAATATCTGCTTTTGTTTAAATAGAATAAAGTTTAATTCTATTTAAATAAATTATTATTTGGACCCGGAAGTTTAGACCTGAAATACCTGTATATTCCAAATCTAAAACCGCTATGATTTAAAATATTAAGCCTATACCTGTATTTGCTATTTTCGTTTTTGTTGGCTTTTTGATTTTCACAAATTTTAAGGTTTTGACAGGAGGAGAATTTTGATTCAGTATCAGTGCAGCTATTTAAAAAAATGAAGTTGCATGTACTAGATTCTTTGTGCCACTAAGTATTTACAGGATGACTCAGGACTCTAGCAACAAACTTCATGGAATGATAGATCTCACAAAGATGATCTTTTAGTGAATGATGTATGGCGGGACGCCATCCACTTCAGCCATGCTGTAAAGCAGCCCCATGAAGGTCAATAATATTGCAATGCGCCCGAAACGATTTAATAACATAATTAGTTACATTCATCCTCAGTGACAGACATAGCTTTGTAGTTATGGCTTTAGCTTTTTGTTTGAATACAAAGAAAACGAAACGACTATGGGTTAAATATTTGTACAAGAAAAAGCAAATGTACACCTGTGAAAGGTCATTAAATGATACAAGTTTTAATGAGATAAGCATTTGGGAAACATTCCATGGCTGGATTGTTTAACCATTGATGAATCACTAGGTCTAGTTACACCTGAAATTGAAATAAATCTAGCCACGGCGTGGCTGAGTGATTAAACCACTCGCCACTCACCTAGGCGTCCCGGGTACGATCCCAACCATGTGAGATTGGTGGTGGACAAAGTGGCGCAGGGGCGGGTTTTCTCCGGGTTCTGCGATTTCCCCCGCCATCGCATTCCACCGGTGCTTCATTTTCATTTCATGTATCACCAGTAACATTGCCTGCGGTGCCACAAGTAGTAAAAGTGCGCGTTAAACATTACCAAAAAAAGAGGAAACAAATATCATGTGCTACATCCCTATAGTTTTCTATAGTCACTCTTAGGCAAACTATTATTACAGAAGCATATTATTTTACCATATTCTTTGTTTGTTTTATTCCATTTATTTTGCAAGTTTAACCTGTAATACTGGACGATGAATGAAATGGTGCTAAGTTATTCCGGGTTCCATGGAGCTTAAAGCATTTGGACATTCGAGTTCTCAGAATAAGGAAGACAACCCGGAAAATACCTTATCCGGATAATTCAGCCTAATTCGAACTCGGGGCCTCTTGAATGTGAGGCAGACAGTCTACCCCTACACCATAATGGCGGGCTTATCTACACCTCCTAATGTTGATAAACATAGATTACGCATTTCGTTGTAGGCATAAGTAGAATAATGTAGATTGATAAAGTGAGGGAAAGAGCTTTTCAAATTCGGTCGCAAATTGATGGTAATGACATCCTGTTGTTTTATTTCTATGAACACGAAAGATAAATAAGCAAAAAGGAAAGAAAGAAAGAAGAAAATAGGAAGATTGGGGATTTGCAGTTGAGAGAAATATTAATATTTGAAAATTCTAGCCAATAACAATGTATCACCAGTGTCATCGCCTGTGGTGCCACAGTAGCAAAAGCGGCGTTAAACACTATAAAAATCCCTTCATCTTGCTCTTCATCGCTTAGAGCCCTGTCGCGTGCTGAGGAATTATTGCGCAATATTCCAAATAGACAAATCAATCTAATAATATTGAAGAACATTTAGTTTGACGCAATATATTGCAGATCTCTTCAATACGAGCACTGAACGGTCATGAATGGCAGAATAGAAAAAAATTGGTATTGATACTGGTCGTTTAGGGGTCGCTTAAGAGAACTTCTCAACAATACCTAGTTACAAATTTGGTCTTACCCGGTCTTCATGGCCGGGCTCCTTAAAGTATCTAGCTTCGGTGTTTCTCGGCGCAGGGGATCGTGTATGGGTGCTTGTGGCGTGGTTTAGTGTTTGTATTCTCTCAAGGATATTCTCCCTTCCCTTATGACTTGGAATAGCATCTTGGGGACCGATAGTGGGACACATACAAATACAAGTTGCATTCCTACCGAGTAGAGACCGAACTGCATTGGCGACTGCACGCGCCACATGTAAACAACCTGAAGTAACGCGTTGGTGAACGTGGCTCTACACAGCAGTATGCTATGCTATATATTACAATTCTGTTTTACAGGTAAGTAATATATTTAATGATAATGGATACTCTTTAATCAATATTGTAAAATACCTTGCTTCTAATGGATTGCATGAGGATTTGCGATTCATACAGAAGGACTTTGCAAATATGTCTTTGACAATAGCACATATTTGGGAACATTGAACATTGAAATGCCTCGAGCCTTGAACTTGTGCAAGAAATTAATCAGAGATCCGTGACACATGTTTAGACCTATGAAAAAGAAGGTGAAGGCAGTGTTTGGAAGAAATGTCAGATTTTCAATAATGCATGAAATACTAAATGTGCTACAAAGTGTTGCTACCAAAATAATCGCTGATGGAGTACCTTACGCAATAGTGAATGATGTGTCTTATTTCCGGTTTTCTCCAATCTTATCTTGTGATGTAGAGCGAGGTTTTTCACAATAGAAAGCCTGTTTATGCGCCAATCGGAGATGACTCACATTTGAGACGTTAGGAATGTATGTTGTGCATTGTAATCTATGTATCTTAAGAGAAAATGAAATGGATAATGATACTGATACTTGTTGCACAACATCAATTGAATGTATCCGCCTGCGATGCCATTAGTAGTTAAAGCGGGCGTTAAACACTACCAAAAAAAAAAAAAAAAAAATTGAATGTATGTAGATGTTAAAATTGTTAGTTCCCGTAAATCACTGGCATTTATGTTTACCACCCACAAAACCAAATCGCCTTCCAATGCTAGTGAAAACACCACAGTCTACCATGCAACCACTGACCTATCTTTCGTCAATTAGTACCACTATATTGTCAACACGTCAAAACTATATACCATGCTGCGCTAACTTCGATTCTTCCCTGCTGTGGGTCACCAAGGTGCTATCCCTACTGATGGTCAATTAGGTCTCGCATGAAGGCCAATCAATATTTGTTAAAAATAATGAATAGCAAAAGGTTTGGAGAGTGATCTGTGGCCAGCATAATCAGCCTACCAACACAGCTTTGATCATTCTTTGAGGCACTGGAAGAGTTTCATGTAACTCTTACTGATATCAGAAATTGGTTGTGTATGTAAATAGTCTTTTACTGTTTTTCATAGTATTCGTTAGAAACCGCACGTGTTATAGAGGTTCTGACGGCTGCGCCGTGGCCCAGTAGTTAAACGACTCCTCTCTCACCAAAATGATTCGGGATCGATCCCAAGTGACCACATGTGAGATTTGTGGTGGACAAAGTGGAGCAGAGGTGGGAATTCTTCGGTTTTTTTCGGTTTACTCCGCCATCGCATTTCATTGTCGCTCCTTTTTCATTTCATTTATCATCTGCGTCATCGCCCGCGGTACCATAATAGTAAAAGCGGGCGTTAAACACTATTAAAAATCAATTTGATGGTGTCTTGAGTGAACATGGGCCCAAAGGTGCGCACTTTGAAGGCTTTCTTAGAAACGATTTGATTTGCATTATTTTTACAGAAATAAAGCAGCTTACGCAACTTCTGGATCTTGGCTGCTCAATCGTGTAGCTCCAAAGCAAAGCAACAGCCAGCTATAGTTTGACAAAACTGCATTTAGTTCGTATCTGCTGAGAAATGATAACAAAATTCTGACTCTTTTGTAACACTGTATGAAGTTAATTTGTTGTGGAAAAGCTCAATTTTTGTTTTGTCTTTCTCTCTTCCAGGGATTACCTTTGTTTCTATAGCGGCAACGTTTATCTCCTGAACAGTGCCAAATAAAAGAGAACCGTGATAAGAAGAATACAAGGATTTATGATTCCATTTCATGTGTTTCAACAAAACAATACTTTGTGCACGTCCGCAGTTATATTTCTGTACTGTTGCGAATGAAGAATAGGAAATAATTACTGTAGGTTGAAGATGTGGCTACTTTGTCTTTCGATAAAATAAAACATATCTATTTCTATTATACCTTTTTTCCGAATTGGCTAGTGTATCTTATGTAATTTATCTTAATAATGAAGGCTACTGGGATGGTCGTAAACTTTGTTCCTCACAATTATATGTATTACTTTAAACCTAATCATTTCCATCAATGTATTATTTATAATTATTTATATTTATAATTATAATTATTTATAATTACTGAACTATTACACTGTTATCCTCAATTTTGTCATTGTATATTATTATTTTATATCACTGTTATGTTTCTGGTACTCTTAGGCTGAAGAAAAACCTGAGCTGGTACAGGAAGAATAAATAAATAAACAAATAAAGATGAGTACATTCTGAAATTACCAACAAAGTAGGCATATGCAAAACCATGTGGCAGGACTTTTGGTTTTGTTTATTTATTTGTTTATTAATTAAAAACTATATTACATTTCGGCATAATGTATTCGGCATTATACCATTCTTTTCATTGAAAATTATGTTTTACAAATAACATGTGGCGCAGCTCGCTTTTATTTGGCATGTGCGGAACTCAACGGGACTATTTCGAGTTAAACCGGTAAGTGCGATACTGGCAGAGTGATTTGCATTGAGTTTTGATTTCTTAATGTTAAAATATTCCTACGTTGTATTTTTAGGAAATTACGCTACTTTTTGGCGTACATAACCCAAAACAGGAAAACTTTGAGTTACAACGTTTTTAAGGGTAATATGTCATCTATTTTGTGGTTCTACAGTCGAGGGGGGCCATTAACTCTGTTGTAAAAGAGCCTGGCTTGACCTCAAATGTGTATGCGTAACTTTTCTGGGAAACAACAAAACAGAAAGTTACATAAAGATTGGAAGATTGCTGAAGTCTATAGATCTTCTAAGATTACTGGGATGCAATAATTCCTTAAAATCCCCTCGATTCATTCCCATCTGGATTTCTTTCCATCGAACTTGGGCGAGGTTAACCATGATCTTGGGGAAAGTTTATACAAGGACCTTTTCGAACTGGAAAGGTGATGGGAAGCCAGTGGACAATGAGCTGCCGATTATTGCTCACAACTTATCAGACATTTCGAAGTCTTCTTATTGACATCCAGAACAAAGAAGTTTAGAAAATAGAGTGTTCCTTTATATTAAAAACTTGGTTCCAACATATATAAAATGATATAGTTCTTAAAATACTGTTTTGTATTTCGAATTATGTACGATGGTCGATCTGATAAGCACCGCGCTTCATACAGATATGGCACCACTATAGCAGTTAGACGGTAGCATCGTATAGTTTAATTCTAAATTAGCTTGTATTCATAGTTACAAGTCAATAGCTTGTTTAGTTTTTGAATGATAGCGTTTTAAACACCACAACTTTAGAGTTTTCACGAAAATGGAGAACTGGAAAAACGAGCAGTGACTAAATACACTTTCGCTCAAAGTCTTTGAACACACCTCATTTTTAGGATTTATTGAAACAATGGAATAAAAAAGAACTATTTTGTAGCCACAACAGTATATTTAATGAAAATCAGCAATACATGTTAGATTTTGCTTTCTTCAGAATAACCTCACCCTGCTTTAATTACAGCTGTGCAAACTCTGGGCATTCTTTCTATTAAGTGCGACAGTGTGTCTTCAGAAATATCCCTCCATATGTTGTGCACATGACTCCACACTACATTTATATTAGTGGGTTGTTTGCTTCTTACCTCTCTGTACACATGATCCCAAAGTAGTTCAATAGGATTCCAGTCAGGACTTTGAGGGGGCCAAACCATGTTCTTCAAGACTTGTGTATCTTCCAATCGTTCAACGTATCTTCTACAGAGTATAGCTGTATGTCCGGGATCATTGTCCTGCTAAAGAATGAACCCCTTGCCAATTAACCGCATCCCAGATGGTTTGGCATGGCGTTGAAGAATATTGTGATAATGCTCCTTCTTCATCATTCCTTCTATTTTCACAATATCGCCTGTCCCATTGCCAACAAAAAAAAAAAAAAAACAGCACCGAAACACCTCCATGCTTGACTGTAGGGTATATGCACTGAAGTGCCATGTGTTCACCTTTACCACTTCGAAAAAACTGGCGACGTTTTGAGCCAAATAGATTCATCTGTAAATAGTAAATTTTTCCACTGATCAACAATCCAGCTTACATGTCGCTTGGCCCATTGTAATCTTTTCCGTTTATTGACAGCTCTCAATAGGGGTTTCTTTGCCGCAATGCAACCGTTCAGATGTGAATCCTGAAGTCGTCTCTTCACTATAGAAACACTCACAGATTCATCCATCATCTGGTTCAGTTTTGCTGTCAGCATGGGTTCTATTTTGAAACGATCACGTTTGCTGGTCACTATTAAATATTTATCCTCATTTTTCGAGGTCACCCTAGGCCTCCCCTTTCGATAACGATCCTGATTGCTATTTGTAGTTACATACCTCATACATTGTAATGGACACTTCCCTAGGAAAGTTGTTCTTGTGTGGCAATTTGACGCATAGTGTGGCCTGCTTTATGTAAACTGACTATTGCAGCATATTTTTCTGCTGAGAGTTACCTTCTTTTACCTATTTCAGACTTTTCAACTGCACAATAACAATGTGTACCATTCACGTGCAGCCAATACCTATGTGCAGATATCTGTGAACGACATCTAGGGAATCACAGAATTACTATGACATCCAAAACAACATTAGTGTAATTGTTCCTATAAGGGCCAACAAATGCTATTTTTTAAAATGCACATAATTGACAAACAAAAGGTAGCATAGTAAATTTCAATTATGTCTCCGTGGATTTCTACTATTTATTATATGACATTGGCTTTGTTTGGCCTATTCACTTGTTAATTGCAGCAAAACAGGCTGTTCAAAAGCTTTTGAGCGGTAGTGTACTTCAATTTGAAAGGCTTAACGCCTAAAGAAATTAAGGAAGAAATGGACAGCACATTGAAAGACTCTGCCCCTTCATATTCAATGACTAAAAGGTGGGTTACAGAGTTTAAACTGGGACGTACGAGCACTAGTGATGAACCTCGCTCTGGACGCCCTGTAGAAGTGACAACTCTAGAGACCATTGAAACAATTCATCGTTTGATACTGAAAGACCGCAGATTAAAGCTGTTTGAGGTGGGTGAGGTTGTAAACATATCAAAAGAACGTGCAGGTAATATTTTAAGTAACGTTTTGGGCTTTCACAAGGTCTGTGCAAGATGGATGCCACATTTGTTGACACCTGATCAAAAGTTGCAAAGAAAAACTGTTTCTGTTAAGAATGTGTAGCTCTACCGTAAAAATCCCAGTGAATTTTTGAGGCAGCTTATTACCATGGATGAAACTTGGATACATCATTACACTTCAGAGAGTAAATCACAGTCAAAACAGTGGATTACGCCAGGTGAACCAGCTCCAAAAAGGGCAAAGTCAATTTGTCAGCTAACAAGGTTATGAGGACTGTTTTCTGGGATGCCCCAGGAATTATTTTTATTGATTTACTTGGAAAGGTGTAACAGTATCACTGGTGACTACCACGCAAGCTTACTGCAACGCTTGAGTGATGAGGTGAAAAGAAAATGTCCTCATATGGCAGAAAAAATAACTTGTTTCATAATAACAATGCTCCAGCCTATCGCTCAGTCATTGCAATGGGGAAAATGTGCGAATTAAAGTTCGAATTTTTTTAACATCCACCCTATTTGCCAGATCTAGCACCCAGTGACTACCACCTGTTCCCAAATCTCAAACAATTTCTTGGAGGACGAAGATTTAACAGCAACGAGGAGGTCATGATGTGGTAAACAACTATTTTGAGGATCTTGATAAATCACAGTACAGAGATCGTTTAATTAAATTATAACACCGATATGACAAATGTATTAGCCTTTCTGGAGATTATGTTAGAAATAATGCAACAACAAAAAAAGTTGAACGATGTTTGCACTGAGAGGCCCGGGACTTATCAGCCGACGCTAATATGAATGTATAGATTTTATAGAGTACAAACATTAGAATAACAGGAAATGATAGAACACAAAGCGGACTTTAGGTATAAGATTATATATTACGAAAGTTCATCTTTCCCCACAAGGTGCTAAAGAAATACAGGTCTCATCAGCCTATGCGATTTAACTAAAGTGGCATTTCTAAGAGAGATGAAAACTGTAAATTTCTTCGTGTTATTAGACATGTCTAACTCAATGCAACGTAGGTATGATACCACAGAAAACATTGATGTTTTAATACTTGCGACCGCGATGAATAAATGAATATGTGTTATTATTTAAATACCAGTACATATAACACTGACCCTATGACACACCGCACGTTGTTTTTAATACACAAGATAATAAGCATTATTAAAAACAAGTGATCACGAAAATAAAAACACAAACCTGTTCAAATATAGCATCATAAATTTATAACGCACAATAAAGAGCAAACCGTATTCCGATGCATTAATGTATCCTGCTATAGCAAACAAGTGTATAAAAGAGAAATAAATACACACAACAAACATCACAACAAAACAATGACAGAAAAGGACGATAAAATAAATAAAACATTAAATCACATTTTAGATTTTCTTACCGTCCCTCTTTCCCTAATATCAGCCTTATCAGATCTTAGCTGTCTTGCCTTCAGCAAAATTTTGCCTGTCCCTTCCACATCTTCTATGCCTGGCAGTAACGATGTTGAAGATGTTTTGCTGGAAATATAATCAAACATTCTCCCTATAGCCGCCCGGATCTCACTCTCCGGGACTGTCACCTTTTTCTCACTTGAAGGAACACCTAGGAAGCTAACGATTCGCTTCAGACGAGGAGGTGCAATACTTCACGACTACTTGGCTGAACATTCAAGGACAGAAAACTCATCCCACGAAGCGACAAGTGCATCAACCGATATGGAGGCTATGTGAAAAAATAGCCTAATGTATGTACTACCAAACTACTGTATTGGTTGTGCGAAATAAAATTTACTCGTTTCACTGTAGGCTTTGTAATCTTAGTTTCTTAGCATCCCTCGTAGCTCAGGCTCTAAATGTGTCGATGGGAACGTTAATTCATATTTTGCATGGTATGTTGGAGATGAAAAAGTTGTTCGGCCAATGCGTGCCACGATTGTTCTCAGTGCAAAATAAGTAGATGTGGCTTTCAACTTCAAGGCTGCGTTTGGAGTTATTTACACAAAACCCCAAGGAATTTTTGTATCGAGTTGTCACCGTTGATGATATTTGTATCCATCTGTACACTCCGTAAACCATGCAACAGTATAAATAATGAGCTGCTTCCAATGAATCTACTCCAAATAAGGAAAAGACGATCCCATCGTCCGGAAAAGAGAGGGCAACGATTTTTGGGATGGGAAGGCTGTCATAACAGTTGACCTTTTAGAAAAAGTAAACCCGATTGCTGGAGAATACTGCAGTGGGTTACTGTCCCGATTTGATTAGAAACTTAAGCAGACATCAGAGTATATCTCTAAAAGTACACTATGTTGAGAAATAAATAACTTGTGTTTCAAAATCATGGCGTCTTCATTCCTAACATAGGTGCTTCTTGAACCGTCCTCGTAGTTTACCACAAGACTTTGCCCTTGCTACATCCATCAGCAGCAAACTTAACATGTTGACAGAGTACCAGGTGTATCAACTGTTCCGTATTTGTTATATGCAAAAATCCCATTGTGCATTAAAAGAGTTGCAAAACTCGACGGTTGAACTTCAAGTTATAACCGGCCAGTTGAGAGCTGGCGAGAGCGACCTTCGCTTTACCCCTCTTGGTATTAGCGGTAACGGTAAGCGAGTCGTGCTCCTTGAGAGGTCACTCTATTTCCCGACTGGCGGGTTGTGACTTGCAACCGCTCCTTCAAGATCTGCAGCTCTTTAAAAGCAAAAAGGGATGTCTGCACTTGTTAAATCCAGTGCAGTTGGGTCTCCTGGTATTAGAATTTGAGATGTCAGCTCAGAAATGATACGTGTAGATAGATAATGTTTAAGAGGTACAAATACAGTGCAAATAATACAAATTGTATTTTAGAGTCATCTACTCATTGGAATGAGAAAGGTCAGAAAGTTTAAAGGACGTATCTCTGGGGACAATCTTTAACGGTAACAAAACTGCCAGTTTATTTACTTCCCAGAAAGCAATCTGAGTAAGTCACGTCGTTTTATCTATTTGTTTTAGCCGGGGAAGCCACTCACTTTCTTTCTATTCCGTCAATTGTATACGTTGTCCTAAGGCCGGACATGAAATCTGTTTCGGAACGTTATTAAGCGTTTCGCATCAGTAATTCCTCCGACGGTCCCTAGTCATGTCCCTGAAATGTCATTCAGTGTAAATGACGATGTAACAGAAAATTAGGTCATTTGCTTTAACAGCCTTTTATTCTGAATTATAGAAAATGTGTCACCGACATTTGAACTCAATATGAAAAGTTAACCATACATCTACCGAGCGACGTGACGCTGCAGCGTAACGTGTAAATTGATATTGTGTTTTATTTATGGACGCTCTTTAACTGCTGCGGTTCTCACCAGCACGTTCTAATATTGGGCGTGAAAGACCACTTAACTATGCTCAGAAGCCTCTCTGTGGCTTGAGGTATTTTAATTCCCGTAAATATACGACACGAGTCCAAAGCCTTTACTTCCCTTCTGAAGGAAGCTTTGACACGATTTTATGGCCGAAAAAATCCACCCCCCAACGCGGGTTTGAACCCACCACGTTGGGAACCAGAGGCTAGCACGTTAATGCTAGACCACAGAACACGACGGATATAACGTGTGTGCCTCGCATTTGGGAGGTCCCGGATTCAATCCCCCACGTCCACTAACTCTGGCCCTTGGGTGGTTCGGTAGCTGTTTGCGGGAGTGGTTCTCCTTCTACCACGACTTTCATGTCTCTCAGTTGCTCTACCGATCATTTTCTGCATTTTATCTATTTCAGGGTTGTAGGTCATTTTCTGCATTTTATCTATTTCAGGGTTGTAGGTCCAGGCAGCGGTGTTGGACGGGTTGTGTCTGGGCGGGGAATGTGAACATTCTTGAGACTGCACCTATTTTTTATTTTTGTATTGCCCTATTAGGACCGGCCATTTGGACACTTTCCAGACAGCAGGCTAGGGCTTGTGGATGGGCCCGGGCGGCGTCGGTTGCGTTCGAACTTGAAACGTTAGGGACAATAAGCTAATTGTGCCCTCTTTATTCAAATATTGTCGCCTTTATGATCTCCTCTCTCGCTTTCTTCCTTTATGGGGATCACGGTAGAGGCACACACCGTCGGGAGACTACATAGGGTGCTCTGCTACTTTGTTCATATGTACTTTAGTCACACACACATACACATATATATATTTAACTGTGGAATGCAGGATACCCAGTATATGGTAGGAATTACCCATCCACTGTGCATTGCTAGGGGGTAGTAGATTCAGAGAAGGACTGGTACTCGTCCATGCGTAAAGGGAAGTAAGGGGCCTCAGGGTTTAAGGTACACAAGGGTTTACATCTGGAGAGAGATCGGGGCGCTAAAAATAAACACACCAAGGATGCGAGGAGCCATAGTGCATTTATTACCTCTTAGAGGAACTAAGGACACAACACGACCAGGAGGCTAAGAGAAGGAAATCCAATGGATTAATTAATTCCACACCACTAAAGTGACACAGCTTAATACTCTTGAAGTTATCACTCTTTAATAACTCTTTGCCGTTTCTGCCAACATCGATCCGGAGGGCGTCCGACAGGGCTTGTAGCTCTGATTTAAGAGTTCTTCTTGTTTCACTTATCGGATACTTCATAGTTAAGACTATGCTTATGTCAGCACTGCTTTAAGAGGAAATGACTGTGTCAGCATTTACGACATCTTCCCACCGATACGGTTGCTTAAACTGATGCAAGCTTACCTCTTCCTAAATAAAATGTAATTTATTCAAAATGACCACCAGGTACCCAACAACGTCCTATAGTTAACCGGAAAATGAATGACAGGTAATATTTTACTTCTTTCTGCGTAGTATAAAATTTATTTTAGTTAATTACCGTGGGATTAAATCCATTAAATATAACAGAGTAAGCTAAACCTAGCTGTTTTAAATTGGAACAGTTTTAGTGCTTGTTTAAACCGTAGCTACAAAGTAGATGACAAAGCACGTGCACGTGTTAAAAGCTGTAGACATTACATTCAGGAATGCATAATCTGGTTTATAATGGAAGCTGCTTAACAAATTCAGACTCGGTCAACTGTCACATACAGGACCATGTGCCTTCCATGAATAATTTCACAGTTTTACTCACTATAATAATAGTAGTAGTAATAATAATAATAATAATAATAATAATAATAATAATAATAATAATAATAATAATAATAATGTAGTAATAGTAGTGGTAATAGTGGTGATAGTAGTGGTAGTAGTAGTAGCAGCAGCAGTAGTAATAATAGTAGTAGTAGTAGTAGTAGTAGTAGTAGTAGAAGTAGTAATATTAGTAGTAATAGTAGTAGAAGTAGTAGTAGAGTGATAGTGGTGGTAGTAGTAGTGGTGGTAGTGGTGGTGGTAGTAGTAGTGGTAGTGGTGGTGGTAATGGTAGTGGTGGTAGTGGTAGTGGTGGTAGTGGTAGTAGTGGTAGTAGTGGTGGTAGTGGTAGTGGTGGTGGTAATGGTAGTGGTGGTAGTGGTAGTGGTGGTAGTAGTGGTGGTAGTGGTGGTGGCGGTGGTGGTGGTGGTGGTGGCGGCCGCGGCGGCAGCAGCAGCAGCAGCAGTAGCAGTAGCAGTAGTAGTAGTAGTAGTAGTAGTAGTAGTAGTAGCAGTAGTAGTAGCAGTGTATGGATTTTTGTACGTTAGAATACATTCTAAAATAGAATAGAATAATAGACATACAGTCAATTATTGTCATATTGTTGTGGATTTACCTTTTATGTAGCTGAAATCTCGATTTCTTTTCTCCGACTTGTTTTCCGTTGTAGGTGGTATAAGGCAGGCCTTTAATAATGACAAGTTTTATTATATTTTTATTGGTCTTAATAGAATATTTCCTTCGTCACTCAGACGACATAAGAAAACACCCATTCCCACAGCAGAAAACATGCATATGAAATCACGCGAGAAAAATTGCACGGGAATCAGATGTTACGGCATAGCCAACAAATAGCCAGGGCACGGACTTACTGCTTTTATCCTCCGTTCACATTAAGCGCAGCAGTTCACCAGTGTCATTTGATGCATCTTGTCAAATTATAGAGTAACTTATAAGACAGGCTTATCGAACTTATTCCGTCTGAGTGAGAGTATTCGAGCGTACTCAACCACAATCCTCGGAGCCCAACGAAGGGAAGTATGATAGCTATTGCATAACTGGGCGAAGATTCTAACACAATACTTGATTCAGTAATGATTTTAGCTTTCCCTCAATAATGAGGCATATTGCATTCTGCAGGCATACCGCTGTGAGTAACTGTGAATTCCTGCTCTTTGGCACGGAGATAATTTGGAACAGCTTGATGCATAACTCTCTCTCGGCCTAACTCCTTCACTCTTCCCTAGCCATCTACCGGGACTTCAGACAGCGAATTTCTGCATGCAAATAAATTGGAGGCATGTCTTGCTGTAATTTCTGCGTCAAATCCAGTCAGTCAGGTACTTCACACATTGTGCATCACTTATCTTTGTGAAATTGTGTATTTATTTGAGAAATTTACTTTAAACACGAAAATGCCCCCGTGTGTGCCGCGAAGTTTTGAAAGGTTTCCATACTCGGTACCATCGAAAAAAGCTACGTATACATATATCGTGAGTAAGTTCGAAGCGTTAGGTTTGGTGTTAGACAACAAACAGTATAGGAGATGATAATTCTAATTATTTTCTCACAGAAACAGTGTGTAGGACAGGAATTGGATAGGTAGAGTCAGACTGAAAAATTCAATGCCATACCGGATTTTAACCCTTGTACCTTACAAGAACCTACTGGTAACATAATACAACAACTTGAAGAGATTCCTGATGCTGAACTTAGTCGAGTGAGAAGACTTTTATCCCATATGCTGCCTATTTGAGAGCACTTCAACATTTCCTGCATCGCCTCTAGGGTAAGGACTTTACTGCGTGGTTCAAATACCGGTTATGGCATTGAATTTTTCAGTCTGATTCTACCTATCCAATTATAGAAGATGATCAGTTTTAACAGAAAATAAACTACATTATATGGGCGCTAGTTTAGAGCGATTACCCCGAAAATCGCTAAATAAATTAGCTCAACAGACAGGAGTATCCCCGACTTCAACGAGAAATGCAACACGCCCATTAAAACTGTAATCATGCCGTACGTGAGTGGAAGCGCTGAAACAAGATAATTCTTATAAGCGAGTGAATTACTGCAATTAGTTCTTCTGACTCCCAGAAAGTGGTTTCATTTATCCAAAAATACATTTTCTCCGATGAAACCTGGACGCATGAACACACATCAGTTGATATTGGACTACAAAATAGCTTGTGCTCCTCCACAAAATGCCTCACTATTGATCTGAGAACTGGAGTGTGTTGTGCGGAAATGCTAGAAGAATATCTTCTTTAATGAAACAATTAGTGCAATCATTAATTCTGCAATCATTTTTCGATCGCTTGATAGGAGACGGAAAACCTTAAGGCTGATTCCAACAATACTCTGCAACCGTACTCACTGTTATTAAGTCATTAAAATGATTATAAATGTTGATTTGTCGCCCCCTCTTGTCCCCCTGTAGCTAGTTGCTGTTTTCATTTCTGGGGTTCTTTGAAAGACACGAAGAGTCGCTTTTACCCTCGTGCCCTACAGGAACTTACTGACATCATACAAAAATCGAAGAGATTCCTGATCCTGAACTTATCCAGTAAGAAGACGTTTACCCAATATGCGGCCTGTTTGAGAACAGGTAAACATTTCCTGTATCTACTCTCGAGTAAGGGCTTTAGTGCATCTCTACTGGAAACTCTTGGCTCTCTTGTGTAATGGAGAGGGCCCGCGAGTGAATTACCAATTATTTTAATGATCCTATAGTGAACAATGTTAAATAAAAAAAAATTGTGCACGTGCTGAGTTAATGGCTTTCAGCTCAAGCACCTAAATCCAGCTTTCTTGAAATACTAATCTTTATGTTGTTTTATTTACAGGCCTTTTAAATACATATTTTAAACCTTTTGTTAAATTTAATGACATTCAATGGTACATTATAGTATAACTTACACATTCCGTAAATAGCACTATTATTACAGTATCGTCCAGCAATATTCCAGCTAGTACCTACTGGCAGAAATTGACATTTAAATACATTTTCTATAATACTACTGTCACTAAAAACTATGTTTTCAAACTAAGGTTGGCCATAGTATGCTAACATGAATAGAGGCAAACTGTTGTGTAGCTTTGCGTTTAAAATCTTAAAAAGAAAGGAATTACTAGAACACGACGCATTATACTGTTAAAAAATTGTTTTCTAACGACGCTGTCGATTGCCAGATAATATCAGCACCGCTGGTGTGCCGAAATTTCGTTCCGCAGGAGCTATTTACGTGCCAATAAATCTACAGACATGAGGCTGTTACCTTTTAGCACACTTAGAAATAATCGGTCTCGGCCGGGTTTGAACCCGTGACCTTGAGACCAGAAGGCCAGCGCCTAGCCAACTGAGCTACCCACAATGATTATTATGCAGTGATTCTATTTTTCTCCAACTTGATGTTTTGTCTTCAACTAGTTGCGTTTATCTGAAGAAGAAAGTGCGTCTATATAGATGTAATCGAAAACAATAAAAATACTTAAAATGTGAGGAAATGTATACATATTAATGATCAGTGTTGTGTCTTAAACAAGGGGTATATGTTAATTCTTATTTATTGGGAAAAGTATTTGAATTGAATTCTTATTTTAGGATGATTCATAATGAAATCTGATTTCAAAGAAAAATAGCAAAGAAAAGTGTTGTTCTTTGACTTATTTCAGAATTCTCATGTTTATGATTCAGATACAGAAAAAAGATGTTGACTATGATAGATACAGTTTTTTCATTATAGCTTTATGATTACTTTTGGGATTTTGAAAAAAATATATTTCATACCTATCATGAACGTTATTCAGGACAGTACCAAGTTAACTCCACTGAAGACTATGGAGTATTCAAATGTTGAAACTGTGGAGGTTAAAGCCATATCTTATAAGAAAGCTCATCTAAGTGCAAAAGATATTGAGTAGGGTGAAAAAAACCTACTGCTGTTTCTGTTGATTCTGAAAAGTACGTCACTTCATAGCATAAGCTCATCATCCAGGAAAAATCACTAAACACTATGCCTTAAAAGGAACATGCAAAATATGTAATACAGTTATAATCCCGTATATCCACTACCAAAACCGCCGTCCACGCCGCAACCACCATAGCTACTGCCAACACCCGGATCGCCACCGCCACCACTAATATTATTGCTATTATTATAACTCAATAACAATGCTTAATAATTATCTATCTTCTAAAATTAATATATTTCATATGCGATTAATAAGAAAACTAATGAAAAACCTGAGACGTTGAACACAAAATATGATGATCAACTGATTCCCATTAGAGGAACTTTGAAAGTATTTTATATAAATTCCATTCGTTGTAAGTTATATTACTGTGAAGTAACCTGATCTGAGGTTCATGTAACATTATAGAACACGAAAGAATAATTTTAGTTACCTGTTAAGCCTTTATTTTGCACATTAATGAAGCAAGTAAAAATCTGGTTGCACAAAATTTCATTAATTAATAGTTTAATAAGATTACCTTGCTCTAATAAAACTGTTTGCTAAAGTGCATAATTATTATCAACTGCTGTTATTACTCAATATTTATTATGTCTACGCTATTTTTATTTTACATTTTGTAGCTTTCACAACAGCTGATGATGAACCAAAAGAAAAGAGGTTTAAGTGCTTCTGCCTATACCATCTGCTAAGGTGTTCTGTTTTTACTAAGAGAGAAGGCTTTCTATGAACATTTTTCTATCTATTTTTGACATTTCAAGCAAAGGCAACTTTTTGTTAGATGTGGGATGAGCATTTAAGAGGAACAGGGTTTAATGAAATCGAAAGCTGTGTCCAAAACTTGTTGCAGCATACCTCTGAGGAGTTTCCCGTCATCTCTACGACGACAACTGTGGTGAACAGAATAAAAAGAATATGACACGTTTCAGTCATATGATCTTTTCTATCTGTTTTGGAAACAGCTATTCTGACCTAAGGCTATTATTTTATCTAAATGATGCTTATCAAGATAAAAATCCCCATAAGTGGTCTTATAGTTCATTAATAAGTAAAAGGGAAATAAGGGAATACACGAGGCTAAAGCGACAGTTCCAATCTTTAAAACTGTCGCTATATGATTGTCATTAAACTCAGTTCTCTCTCCAAGTCCAGGAGTAAAACAGAAGGAATGTGAAATGAATGAGATATTCACATTTGAGGAAAGTTGAAGTATATTAGAATTAAAATAAATAATAGAGAGTATTTCGGAAATGGTCATAAATTGTGTATTTTAACAATATCTATATTTATTTTGTAGTACACCTTTTAATAACTCATATGGTTTTTCAATTCTACAAAAGTCATTTAAAATGAAGAGGGCTGCAGGAGCTATTCTCAAGAATTTTAGGATGTACAGCTTATTTTCCATGTAAATCTGTTTAATATGAGGTATTATAATCAGAATCGTTAGAACCATTTTGTAAAAAACGTATCATGTAAATTCTAAGTCTTGAATTTAACGGACTTTTCGTTTTAGAGTTATACTTTCATAAGAAATACCACATGTACACACAGAAAAACTCACACATACGCAAATTGTTTTCTAAAAATGCTTTTATTTTTGGATTCAGGGTACCTAAAACATGTATTCCTGGTGAAATCTTGGTATGAACCTTTGGGCGCAATACAATAACTTCTCTACCTGCTATTAACTATTTTTCACATATGTAAATACCTCTTCTGTTTAACCACGCGATGGGTCATCTAATTCTCAGGCGTTCCTACATAGGTGGTATGAGAAGGAAATTTACCATATGCTTCCCTTCTCTTCGTGTTTAAAAGGGCATAGCAGCCATCCGTTCACCTAGCAGTTTTGGAAACCAATGTTTCACAATAATTGTAAAATAAGGGGAAAATATTAAATTGAACTTCATTACACCTGCAGAAAGTTCGGTGGCAGCGTTGCTGCTTGCCAAGCGGGAGACCAGGGTTCGATTCCCGGTACCGGTGTGGGGATTTTCCCGCGCTAGGAGACCTGAACCGGGGTGCAATCAGCCTCGAGAGGTTCCTGGGGTCCAATTAAGGAGCTGCTTGATAGAGAAGTAGCGGCTCCAGGTCGTGAAGACCGCATTAACTGGCCTGGGGGGATCGAAGCATTGATCACGTCTCACCCCAATACTGCACCCCATCCATGACATCTGTAATGGACCGAAATGGGGAACGCAGCGGCCGGGCGGTAGGCCAAGGCTCTTAGTAAGCTGCGCTATGGAGTCACACCTGCAGAAAATGTGTCGTTTTCTATTACGAAATGAACCTGATGTAAAACGCTCCTAGTGTTATATGGATTTCTAACAAAATTTCGTTTAATCAGCAACAGTGGTGCCTGTGACTACGAGAATTGAAGTGGTTATTTTGTGTTTCGCAGAAACCCTTTAACGCTTCTGGTTTCTTGTTTCTTTCTGTTTCTTTAAATATTTATTTGCCTGACCTATGCGAAATGTAACTGTTACAGATTAGTGGAACCTCTTTTGACAAAACTCCTCTCATGGAGCGGAAAACATGGTTAGTTTTATTTCGCATACCGTTGTAATATTTGCCGCCATCTAACGAACGCTGGATTAGGATTGAAACTTTACAACTGAATGTTCTATAAAACATAAACTACTCTGCAAACAATATAGGAAAACACGCTTAATTCAATTGGCAAATATTCCTCCTACCATCAAATTTTCCTTTAAGCACCCACATTCAAAGGCACATTCCACAATTCTCGAATACTATTTATTATCAGGTTAAGGGATTAAATTCGGCTATACGTAGCTAAAGTTTATATTAGCTTACAATGGATATAAGAAAACATTTAAATTTCTCCTTCATGTCGGAAGGTCCTGCTAGATAAGAAGGAAATGAAAATGTTACAGGCTCAAAAACGAAAATAATTCTTTCGGAAATGCTGAACTCAGTCTGATTACACTCCTTTATACTTCACTTTGCAGTAATGCGACATAAATATAACGTAAGTGAACTCAAAAGTATGAAATCAAATTAATTTAATTTCGCATACACTATAGGAAAGCATTTAATAATATACAAATGTTATGAGGTTGTCTCACAAGTTCGTCGTTTTCGTTACGTTTAAATCACTAAGAGCTCTTGGGAACACCCCTCACCCACCGAACTTTCTATTTGCAAACGTTAAACGAAAGGTCGTTTAAATATAAATAAATAAATTAGTAAGGTTTGATAAAAAAGTTATTTATTTCCTGCACCATGCACCATAATTGTCGATAGTATATTGTCATTTCCCTGGAGTCTTACACAATCCCTTTCTCCAAATTGTGGGGGTTTTCTGGTTGATTAACCCTTCGAGGCCATTCAGGAAATGTTGCAGTAACCGGAATAGGTGAAAGTCGGATGGGGCAGTATCTACAGAATACGGCGGTTGGGGTAACATATCCCAACGTTTGATGTATGTGGTCTGGCGTTGTAGTGGTCAAGGGCGACATCGTTTCCCAATTCTGGTCTTTTCTCTTCAATGGCTGCCTTGAGACGATCCAACTGAGAACAGTATTTCTCGGAATTGACAGCCTCGTTATTTAGAAGAAGCTCGTAAAACAGGAATTCTTTGCAATCACACCAAATGCATAGCATAAGCTTTCTCGGATGCAATCCTAGTTTAGGAACCAATAGTGGCGGTTGTACTTTCTTGAGCCACGATTTACTCTTTCGAGCGTTGTTGTACACAATCCACTTTTCATCTCCAGTTACCACCGTTCGAGAAAAGGATTATTCTGATTGCGCCTCAATGAGTCGCAGATGGAAACGTGGAGAATCAAATCGCTTCACTAAGTTTGTAAGAAATCCATACATTGAAAACATTAACGTAATCCAGTTTTTTTAAGTTCGTGGCTATAGTAGCACGAGTTAAGTTAAGCTCCAATGTCAACATCCGAGTTGCCAGTCGTGAATTGTTGACTATCATTTCATTAATTCTTTCCAGGCACGAAATCACTGGCCATCCAGATCGGAGTTTTCCTTTAAGAGAGAAATTCCCAGCTTGAAATCGACTTAACCATTTTGGATATGCTAGAATCATTACTGTATCTTCTCCGTAGATAGCACGCATTCTCTGCGGGTATTGTTAGGCGGTTTTACCCTTAGAATAGTAAAACAGCATAAAATGTAGGAAAGCTCCTTTTTCTTTCCATAGCTTGTAACCGAAGGTTCACGCTGCCATATCCAAGAGCGAGTGTGGTTGTTGATCTCTAAGTCGTAGGCTGGCTAGGCAACTATGATAATATGAGTGTATAGGGGGTTTAGAGTTTTCAGGCACTAGAGATGGAACTTGTGTGTAAAACGAAGGAGCGTATGAGACAATCTTATATTAATGATTACAAAATGCATTGCAAAAGGTAACGGATGTCAGCGAATAAATTAACTAATGGTACATTAACCACAGCACAATACAGAAGTGGGTTCTTGAACCTGAAGCAACCTTTACAGCCAGCAGTGATACTATTTTGTAAATTTCCAGTACCATACAATGTTTCATTTCCCATTAACTGGTTGTATAGACGTGAGCATTTATCCTGATGAAAATAGGTAATCTCAGGAATTTCATACTTTTGTTAATATTCCGTTTCAGAAAATAAGCACATGGGAGATGAGAATCGAACCACCAGCTACTGGCACTTTGGAATTCAAGTACGGCGCCGAAACAACCTCGGCCATTTTTCAGCTTGGAGGCTGCGCTCTATTCACTTAATATGAATGGTGGCACTGTTGCTAACTTGACAACAAATTTCCTTGCAAGGCAGAAGTCCCTGACACCCTGAGAAATGTTCTTTTGTTTCTAAATATTAATTAAATTTGTTCAGGGGATAAAACGGGAAGATTATCTCCAACAAACATTAATATTGCTGTTTAAAGTGTGAGGAATAAGTTGTTTTAGTTGTATTTTATTAATGACAGACAAATAAAGATTAACTGCTTAAAACGATATAACAATTACTACATATTCCCGTTCATATGCATTTTAAAATATGGGATAGCTAGATCCAGATTGAAAAATTCGATGCCAGATCCGGGATTTGCACCACAGATATCCCGTTCAAACTGACTATGACATTGATTTTTTCATTCTGACTTAATCTATCTAACTGCAGTGCTACACAAGGCTTGAGTGGGAATAAATAATGTGCAAATATTGTTCTTCTTATTCACGTTCATATATGACGGAGCATTGAATACTGAATACATGGTGATTTTCACACCACTGTTATTATAAATGTAAAAATATGATGTACCTAATAAGTACTCGTATCATATTTTAATTTGTTAACTGAATCTTCGGCGTTGAGGTAGAATCAGAGTGATGCTTTGAAACTAAAGTTCAAAATGAAACCTTATATGCAATGAATTGGTAACTTCGTCTTTCTTCTGGTTTCCAGCATATCTCAATTCACTTATTTTGAATATTCACAATGAGTTAATCATCTTGTAAGAAAATTGTAAAATAACATATTTAATGGAATTATTATATTCAATAGGAGAGTTAATATAGAAATATGAGTATATGTTAGTCTCGAATCCGTGTTTTGGAAGTGCGAGTTTTTACAGTTCCGGGAGACAATGACACTCTGAGAAGCGTCTTATGATTTCGCTATTCTTTGCTAATGCCAACTTGTAACAACCACGTGAACAAGGTCTGCGACGAATGTGTGACAATGACAGAGCCAGAGAATAGCGTGAGTGTTGTGAATCATTCATGAATTTCAATTCATATGACCGTTAAAACTATTACATCGGTTTAGCGATTTCTTCATCACTCTTGCTGTCATTAGCAAAAACAAAGGAACTTATACACCACACTGAAAACTGCGATATTCATGTTTGTTTTAGATAGCTTTTTGTTTCGTTTCCTAAACAAATGTAAATTAATATCTAAAAACCAAGGCAAATTAGTTATACCAATGCACAGAGTGCTATGAACCTGCGCCTTGCAAGGAAATTTTACCCAAAGCTAGTTAGTTGTCCTCTGTTACCATTTAAGAAATCTGCGAACAAAATAAATGGACCTCAGTCGTCTCAGAGATATTCCTGAAAGTTACTATTATTTTCAAAGAGACCTAAAACATAATCATGGCACACAGATTTAGGGCAAAGCCTCAGTCCTGCTTCTATTCACAAAGCAAGCTCTTTTGATAATCTTATAAAAGATGAATATTCCCTAGCAATTATTGAAATAAGTGGTATATATTTAGCATTGAATAATTACCATTTGAAACACTTGCTGCTAAATGTAGGGATTTTACCAGAGGCCAGTAGTGTTAAAAGTAAAAAACCTGTCACATAGTGTTACAAAATTATAACACTCCAATGCAGCCAACTTTGGTTTTTTGTGTAATGTGACTACGGCCTCATTCGAGTAGGTTGGGAATCTGACTTATGGAATGCTTGTATCCATTCATCGAATGCCGGATGATATGAATGTCGCCAATATGGAATGTGCAACACCAGACAACATTTTTCAAGCAGCGGAGAGAACAAAATTACAATCGCTTTGAAATTCAAACAATAAGCTTATAATAAATTATATAACCAATACCTCAATTCCCGCTTCCTCTCCCAAGGAATAGCTATTTGAAATTGCAATAATTGTACAATAAATATTACAGTTTCATGAAATAATTAGTAAGTTTAGTGAAACTTATACCCTCTTAATGAATTAAGTTTTTGTTACATAATTTTCATCGTTTTATTATTTTCACTGCACCCATTTTATAGAATGCTGTGATTCTGTAACTCACCATGTGGTCAGCACGGATGCTAAGGAATAATAAACTATTTATAATCTATAAGATATCTATAAATATTCAGGACTGTCTAAAAATAGTGAGTAACACTTGTGTTGAAAGCAATTTTATTCTGTACTCAGGATTGCTCGTTCCGCAAATATTCCTGCACATAATATGAAATTCTCTTTTTCCACTTCTATCATAAGTAACTATTCTTATACCCATTATACAAACCAAAACCTGGTTGGTTATACTGGCAATAGAATATTTCAGAAATTTGAAAGTTATCGTTATTTATTATGCATTTATACATGTATAAAATATAACATTCGTATCATAGTTTTGAAGGTCCTTTGTACCTGAATACCATGTTTTCATGTGTATAACGTTCATGCTTCCTATAAAATACTGTCATATTGTTAAATATCTAACTAAAATACTGCAGTAAGTTTGTTTATTAACGGTAAGATCATAATATTTAAGTTTTAAATGATACGTTTTTTTACATTTTTTAAAGAAAACAGATATAATACTTATATAAATTTATAAAGATCAATTAAGTACATCTACACATTTTATGTCACCCAGAGAACGCTTAGTTTGTGCTTTCTTTAAAACGGTTAATATTGATATAGGATAGTATTATTTACTGGGAGAGCGATTTTGTGGACTTATAACCGAGCGGGGTGCCCTCGGCGGATTTCTCTGTGGCCTGCATTCGGGGGTTCGCAGGTTGGATCCCCGCGGCCGGCCTACGTGTCCCATAGGTTTTGTTCAGGGTTTTCCCCGGCTCGCCAGGAGAATGCTGGGCGAGTTCATTGCATCTTCGAATATTCTGATCCATCAATAATTTTTCCCATCATTTCCTAATCATCTCTGTTTCAGGGTTGAAAGACCAGGCGGCGTTGTTAGGAGTGCTGCGGCTGGATGGTGGATTGCACACTGGGAAAATATTATCTTATCGTCGTTGTCCGGAACACATGGTCGGGTCCTAGGTTTGGTTCTCCCTCTAGGTGTCTGTCAGGAGGCTCGGAGCCCATGGGTTGGGTCTAGGACGACGCCGGTTGTGTTCCAAGCGTATCTGATAGGGACCCCGTCCATGCTTGCGCCCGTCATCGTCCGGATTTGTCGCCCTTCGAATGTCTTCACCTCACCCCTCCCTCCCTCCCACATGCGGCAAAACATCACAAGCATCTATGTCCGGTGTTGTGTTCCATTCTCCTGGGGACACGTCCATTTGTAATCTTAATTCTTGTGTTTATAAAGATGTCTTTCATTAATTTTGTCTCACTCAGCCTTTGAAATTTGCCCCTAAGATGATGGAATGCCCTCTCAGATTTGTCCCAGGCCTACAGAAAGTACTTCATTTGCCTAGTTTTATATGGAAGGGGGAAAGGGACAAACTCATTTTGTGGATATCAACAAGAGGTATTTCCTACACAAGTTGTACCTCTATTGTATTTTCTCTTGATTACCGCTCCCTAATTTCATAATGATTATGCTCAAACTTTTCCACTACGAAGGAAACAGTAATATAGACATACGTATGACTCTTAGAGTCTGCAGCTGCCAACTAGTATCGCGCATCTTTTCTTGGACACTAGTCTTATGGGGAAGCGACGTTTGGGGGAAGAACAAAGAGCTCGCCCACCATGTCAACCAAAGAAGGTGTCTTTCTTCGAAGCCCTCAGTCATCATGGCAAGTAGATTATCTGGTTCACCTCGAACTAACTGAAATATTATAAGCAAAACACAGCGCATCTGCACATCCGTGAACCCTGGAATCCACAGGAAGAAAAGAAACCTTAGCACAGCCACTAAATATCTGGGTAGGTATAGCCTACTTCATGTCTCAAAGGTGTCGCTTTATTCTGCTTCCGAACTTGAGCGAAAGGTGGTGAATGAAGACGACAGCCGGGAGCCCAAGAAAATGTGCACGCATATAATATTGGAGTAGTATACATTCCTGGGGATTTAACAATCCCTTAGAGTAATAAAGGGATAAAATGAGAAAGTGCACAGAGCAAGCGAAAATAGCACCTTCCATGCCCGTTTAAGACAATCGTTTCCTTATAGGATTTTATGCAAATATCTCAACACCGTAAGATGGCAGGAAGTAATACAAGCCCATTTTGTGTTCTGCGAGTGCAAAGCGTGGTAACTGATATCTTGTATTTTGTGCATAAGAGAAACTAACTATTTATGAGTGTAATAATAGATAAACGATAACACTGAGGTAAGCACATATTTCTCATATTATTGTGTGGAGGTCCTGGGTGCGGTTGGCATTAGGCTGGCCACTCTGACCTTGGGGTTTTCGCGGCTTTCTGCAGTAATTATGTGAATGCTAGTTTGACTATAAAATGCAGGGAACTTTCCAGTCCCCATTTCCTGTCATTTGTTTATGCTCCAGGGTCAAAGTATCACACGAGTGGACGGCTAGGCGAAAGCAGAATATTTGCCTTGGGGAAGGTCTGCTTTGACGTTCGGTGTGGGAAAGACCCTCACAGACACATCTGGGTAGGAAGGGGTAGGCCAATGGAGGAGAATCAGGCGTTTGAATGCATATCTGGAGACGACAGGGACCATGTGTGTGTCAGAGCCTGCAGCCCCTGCTCTTGTCACCCTCTAAATCCTTCGATTCAACCCTTCCTCCTGTGTGTTTCCAGAAGCACAAAAGGAATGCTCCTCCGATTCCTATAATTATAATTATTTTCTCATGAAATGGGTATTTATAGTTTTTGTTTGTAGCTGATATACATATTTTTTTTTTTTTTTTTTTTTTTTTTTTTTAGTTTTAGAAACTGATACTAAAATATGAACCTAAAATTCTTTTTATGGTAAAGTAGTACTTGCCTTGAAATGGGCTGTGTAGTGGTTTAATGGGCTCGAGCTTCCATGCCATGGAATGTGCTCGAGTTCGAACGCTCACATAGGGCCGCCATTTTAAGTCCGAAAATATAACCGTGTAAACTGGCATCCTGATGAAGCTTAGGCAGTAGTCTTGATTGGGGGATGTGTGATGTTGTTTACATTTCCATCCCCCACCTTTGTCGTATGTAGGTATGGGAGTTAGTAGGCCCAGCACTATGCGGGCAATAGCGCCATGTCATGTCTTTATTTACATAGTTATTTTAGTTCCTTAAAATATAGTCTATTGCATCTCTCATAGATACAAAGCTCACCCTTTATGTTGCATAACACACATGCAATTATGTTCGAAAATGTAATGGAGTTTTATATATGGACGCTCTTTAACTGCTGTGGTTTTTAGCGTCACATTCTATACTGGGTGTGAAAGACTGCTAAATTTTGCTCAGAGGTCTCTTTAATCTGCCTTGAGGTTCTTTTACTTACCGTAAATCTACGACACGGGACCAACGGCTTTAATCCCATTCCGAAGGAAGACATACTAACAATTTTTACGCCCTCCGTCGGGTTTGAACCCGCGACCTTCGGTGTGTAAAGTTAGCATGATAACCATTACACTACGGAGGGTGACAACTAAGCCCGAATAGGTATTATCACTTCAAATAGATATTGTTACTACTGTTACTACCCACACCAATTGTTGGTGTAATATTAGCAACACTACGCGATTAAATTATAACTAAAAATACCCACATTCAGTTAAAATTAAAAATAGCGGTCGGATGCTAATGCCGACTTCATAATTTAGTGTCACTCTCAATTGTAATTAATTTTAGTTACTTAAATAAAGGCAAAAGAATCACATATGTAAATTACTGTAATGGATTATACAGGATGTACCTACACAAATGAATTCTATGGACAGATGACTGACTTCTGTAATTTCACTTTAATTACTGTATGTTTGCTTTCAAGAGTAAAAAATGAGTTATCAGGTAAAGAAGTGATGACAGGGGAATCAGAAGGAAGGACAAAATTCAGCAGAAGCCATAAACACTGAGGAAGACACTGCACACAATCTGCAATTATGTTTAAAATATGTAAATGGCTGTGCAGTGGCAAAATGGGAGAGCCACAAGTTTAAAGGGCAGCCCAAGATGTATTTGATTGCGACTGAGTAAGTAAATTCATTCATCCATGATTACTGTATGTTAGTTATTTATTCAGAAACCTGGCAGCATAAAGGCAGTTGAAATCTGAAGGTTACGTGTTTAGAATCCAGAGTTTCAGGTTCAGAGTAACTCCACATGTAAGAGTCTGACATTCCTAATGCATTTTTTCTGAATAAATCAATCTTCACCTGCATGAGGGGCTTAGAATATTAGTTTTGACGATCTCATTTGATAGCAGGAATTTGGAGGATTCACATGATCACAAAATATGGCTTACAACTAAAGTTATATGAAATATTTATATACAAAGTGGTCCACCTGTCCCTTATTCTCTGGTTTTATGCAACCCGCAGATTACTGTCTAACCTGAAGACATCGTTCCCGAGACCCATCTTCGTGCCGGTCCCCATGGCCGCGCTCGCCAAGGAGTCCCGGTTTGGTGCTTCGTAGTGCTGGGGATCGTGGGTTCGAGTCCGGCCTTGGGCATGGGTGTTACATGTTTGTGTATATGTGTGTGTTGTAACAGTAAGAAAACAGCAATCCAGTAAGAATACAGAAAAACAAGGTAAAAAAAAAAAAAGAAAGGTAAATAAAAGTAGGGTATACAGTGCCGGAGTCCTGATCAGACTCCAGTACCGTATTTTAAAAAAAAAAATAAAAAAGAAATCTTCTGCAGACTAACAACGTAGACTTAGGCGTCACAAGTTATAGCTAAACAGTAGCGTATTTGGTTAACGCGCGGTGTTATCCTAAGTTCTGGATGCTCGATTGAGGTTCGAATCTTACCATAATGTTAACAATTTTTCTCCGTTTTCTTACTTCCTGATTTCACATAAAGCTAGATGGGATTTTTAAATTGTTTATTTGTTTCTTTTATTGTTGTTCTCTTTATTTATGTTTATTCTAACTTTATCAGTCCAGTAACTGGGAATACAAATGAAAAGGAACATTCTGAGGCACATTTATTCGGTTTGTTCTAAATATGCAGATATTATTATATTGTTTTAAAACTAACATAGGTATTTCAGATAATACTTCAGAACCAGACTCATTTTCAGGGTCTCTCTAAAACGAAAAATTCACAAAATAACTAGCTTGACAATCAAAAACTGTGCCAAATACAAAGGTATTCAGCAATACTTTGAGTTGAAAAGCAAACTAGGTTTAGTCCCCATAATTTAGCATACTTCTGAATATCCGCTAGCTAAAACGTTTGCGACAAGAAACTTAGTGCTGTAACTTATTCATTTAGCACAGCAGCCGTTCAAAATGATGACAAGTTCACGACCGACTGAGTCTGCCTATCTAATGTGCTGAGGTTCATAGGATATGACCTTAGCAGTAGGTATAGCACATACCTGCAGGTTTACTTCGTGCATTTGTATCTAATAGGGCATGTCTACACCTAAAGTGCCTTCCGGTAATGTTCGCTAGCCCACCGAAATCTCCAGCTACAAAAATGTTGTAGACAACATTCTCTAATGACGAAGAACAATCGATAACATGCTAGGTATTCTAGTATATTGCAACTGTTTTATTAACCTTATACGTTTTGAAAATTTCCTTTATTATTTAAAGCCTTGTTGAAGTTTTTTTTTTTCCAAATAATTACCATGAAAATTAAGAATCGAAAACTGAAGAACACGTAAAATGAACTGTCGGTTGTTGTTCATTAGTATATCTTTTTGTTTACACCTAAAATTATTAGAGTGAGAAACACTGCATTTACTTTTTACCTTGATGGAGAATACCTAAAGAAGAAAAATAAAATGCACCGAGACTGTGGGACTCGAACCGCTGACACCCTGGAGGTGATAGGGGAACATGAAATTAAGTTGAGCTACAATCACTGCGCCCAGTTTTGCATTAAAACTTGTAGGAGTAGTATCACAAATGTCTCCCTCTCCGCTTCGGATCTCTTTATAACTGTTGAGAACTCCTTTTTGTGGCTTAAGCCGTTCATTCATTATAGTTTAAGTTGCAGAACATATGACAGCGATCCTATTGACAGGAGTTATTAAGCGCATGTTGGAATGGATGCAACTATTGCTGCTAAGGTCCATTTCCCTATGAAGAGCAGGCTAGATTTTCATGGTTATCAAACGTTCGACAAGCACGGTAATTTCGACCTTATTGGTTTCAAAGTATGAAGTGTTGCCTATCTCCAAAAAATAATAAGGGACAGACTGACATTTTTGTTACCTTTCTTCACGGGTGAAGCAGGGTAATTCTAAACTTCTCTATGCGCTTACTCCAAAGATAGTTTTAAAAACCCGTTTGTTTGGGAGTATTTAAGCTTTATTGAAGTATTTAGAAACAAAATTCTCCAATTGCAGAAAAACTTCGGGCACAAAAATTTGCTACATAGGTGGTTGACCTCTCCTTAAAATTAGCTCACATCTATAAAATTAGGCGTACTATATTGCATCAGAATTTTGTTTATTTGATTTTCCATAGGCTTGTTTACAATAATTAATATTATTTTAATACTTTGAGGTTCTAAACAATAATAGTTTGCGCTTAAAATTTATTCGCAATAAAGCGTATTCATTAAAGCTTCTTCATATGAAACTTTCACCTCAAACATTACCGCACAGGGATAAAGAGAGAGAGAAAGAGAGAGAGAGAGATGGAGAGAGAGAAAAGAGAAAGAAAATGTATTAAAACCCTTTGTTTTAAACGAACATACAATACTTCCATTACTTACCATTCATTTATTCTAGCAAATAAAAATGAAATTTAGTTTATCTCCTACTCACACTATTGTCTGTCTCAAACAACAATACTTCCGTTGTCAACATATGGGAGAGAAGAAAGAGGGGGAGAGAGAGAGAGAGAGAGAGAGAGAGACAGAACAATCTTAATCTTGTAATTGGTACAGAGAAGTTCATGGGTTTTTCTTCCATTTATTATCGTACAATAATGGCGCCAAAGAAGTGCAGTAATGTAAACAATTTAATGACGCACAGTGCGAATTAGGTTCAGGGAGAGAAAGGTGTACCAATGTGTAGATCCATTTCTCTTATGCTGCACATACTCCACAAACGTGTACTAGGCTCGTGTATTCTGAAAGTAATGTTTACAACAGTAAAAGGCATAATAGGCTTTACTTCCCTTCTGAAAGAAGGCATGCTAAGGATTTTTACGTCCGAAAAAATCCATCGTCCTCCACCGGGTTTGAACCTGCGACCTTGGGTATATGAAGTTAGATGGTAACCATTACACCATGAAGGGCGATGCCACAGGCATAATTATAGCTATGCAGGTTATATAGAGGCAAGGCGCAGCTATACAATATTAATTTATTATTCTCAAGAAAAGTATTTTTAACTTTTATAAAGAAGAATTATAAAGAAACATTGTGTTAGTAGTATTCTTATACCACACCGCCATTGGCACAATTACATTTTTCAGTCTGATTCTACCTTTCTTACTCCTATTCTACACATGGGTATTGTGAATGAAACAATTAATTAACAATAATTGACCAAAAAGTTGTTAAAGTATTAAGCCCTGGATTTAAAGTACTTACATTTTAAGTCACCATGTGGCTTACCAGCAAACATGCGAGACAGTTGAGATATTTAATGCCGTATTGGCATATCACCATAGCAGCTAAGTGGTTAGAACAACCGGGCGGAGACCAGGAGATTCGTGGTTCAAATCTCGGCTATTGCATTGAATTTTTCAGTCTGGCTCTACCTTTCCAATACAAGGGCTTGAGAAACGTATGAGAACAGGGTAGCAAATTCACTAAAGCCATACATTGGGGATTGCATTTGTTTAAACTTCACTTTCGACAGCTCTGCTGAGCCACATTCCTTTAATATCCCCAATTCAAGTTCTTTTCATTGAAATCCATAATTAAGTACGTACTATAATTTAGTTGGTATGCCGTACTAGCCGTTTAAGAGATTCCTCAGGTGTATAGCTTACTTATGACACACAGAACGGTCTTTCCACTTTATGCAGTAAGTTTATAAAGTGTGACGGTAATGTTCTTAAATGTTTTCCATAAGACATATGCATTGATGCGGGTAACTTTAATGATTTTTGTAGGCAGCTCAGGGAAACCTATCTTCAGGGAATCCCACAATAGGTAGCTTTTCTTACAGATGGAAATAAGTGGGATGGAAACAAATATTCCCCAGAAACCTGGTAAAGGTAACATAAAGTAAAGAACCACTCGCCTCTCGCCTAGACTACCCGGTTTCGATCCCAAGTGACCGGGTTTTCTCCGTGTTCTCCGGTTTCCAACGCCATCGCATTCCACCGGTACTCCATCTTCATTTCATATATCACTAATGTCATCGCCTGCGGTGCCACAAGTAGTAAAACCGGGCATTAAACGCTACCCCACCTTACGTATCACGATCTATGGAGATCTGTTGCGCAATACCCCTCCACCGCAGATGAAGTATGTATTTACTGTGGCAACCAGATGGCCACAGGCCGGCGGTAGAGGGATTACAGAGGCACTTAGTAGCTGAAAGTTCTTCATCCCGAAGTCAGGATCCGTCGATTATCCGCCAGCACTACGGGTGTCGCTATACATCTCCGCCCCCCGAAAGGACAGTGACCATGACGTCGTTTCAACGCCAAGAATGCCATTTACAACGCTCTTACATCCGTGTGCCATCTGCCATCACTTTCACACTATGACCCTAGAACACACTTGAAAGATGATAAGGAACTGATGGAAAGGCAGTGGAAAATAGGCATTCTAGCATTCCTCCAAGTGACAAGGGGGAACCACGAAAAACTACAAGTCAGAGTGCACGGTCGATGGGGTGCGAATCTGCCACCTCCCGAATGCAAGTCGCATGCGTTACCGCGGTGTCACATAGTTCAGTTAGGATTCTGCTAGGATGCAATATTATTATGGGATATGGTCGGAGAAGATTCAGCACCGAATCTTAGGATATTTTACCCACATCCTTACGAGGAGGCACCCCGGGAAGGGATGAGATGAGAAGATTCAGGCGTCTGGAACCAGTAGCAACGGCACAGCAATGACAGTTTGCCTACAGTTTCAAGATTGAAGAACCCCTACAGACCAGGGCCACCGTCTCATGTATGTTCCAACTACCCTGCCAGCAACGGTCCTTGACCCGGCAACCAGCCGAAGTCGGGTGAACGATATAGTCACTTTGAGCACCTTTTTCTCTGCCTCGCCGCACTGAGTACCAGTTGCAACCCTGAAAGAAACTAACGGGATGAAGTATGAATGAAATTACAATGGAAACGACATGGAGGAACAGGAGATTTGAGGATGAAATATACCTGCCCAGGATTCCCCTGGCCACCCGGAAGCACCCGAAAAAAACCGTGGTCCGGTAAGCTGGCCGCGGAAACCGAACCTTCGACCCCCCGAATACGGGCCACAGACGAAACCACCTAGGCCATCCCGTTCGGTGAATTCTGCTAAGCTGACCAAAGAAAGTCTTCCTCCAGGCAAAACAGAAGTAGCGAGGAAGGCATTTGAATCGCCTCAGGTTAATAGCAACAATGATCTCTTTAATTTTGTCACTATCTTTTCCCCGTGGTTCATCTAGCATCATTGTACTGGCACAGGGAGTACTATTCGAGGAACCTAAGGTGCCGCTAATTTAATAAGACCAGTAATGTGTGCCTCATTTTCATAATTGCGTTTAATACATTCAGTGTGCTGACTTGTGAAGAAAAAAAAAACAGGTATACCTTAGCAGTTATAATTTCTATTATTAAAGAACATCCTTGACGTATCCTGCTTCTCGAATAACGCTTGGCAATCTATGTAGCATATTTTAACAATTGCCGTTCCCCATGGCCGCAATCACTAAAGTGGCTCGCGATGGTACTTCGTGGCGCAGGGGATCGTGAGTTTGAGTCACGCCTTGGGTATGGGTTTTTTATGTTTCTAAAGTGTGTATATGTGGGTTTATTAGCAAACGGTAATCAAACAGAAAACAAAATAAATGTTAGAAAAATGAAGAAAAAAAATGCATCTTAAGATTCAAAGTTCATGGGATGCTTCTCCCACCTTATATTTCGGTGGCTCTCTATAGAATAAAGTATCCAACAATATGTTTTTTTCGCTTCTACTTCTGTGTTGTAATTCCCTTCTCTGTTCTCCGGTAGCAAGGAGTTTACATTTCTTCTTTTGTCGCTCTAGTTACGCTTCATCTTCAAGCAAACTGAATGTTTATTATAAGTCGTTACATTTTTATTTTGTACAGCACTTATGTACATAAAATATATTCCACCCAAAAATTTGAGGCCGAGATTTCACAGGAAATATATGTTCTGATGTCCCTTGAGTCTACAAGGAAGTTTTACAAAAATGTCGGTGTGTATCTCTTCTCTCTCTCTATCTATGAACAACACAGCTCAAAAACCAAAGTTGGTATTTATGTTAAGTATCTTCCACCGATACGACACAAAGAATTTCAAGAAAATCCTCCCATCACAAACTATCCTTTACATGGAACACATTTTGAAATGTTTTTCCCAAAATTGGCTGTGATTATTTTGTTTAAAAGCCGTATAAAATAAAATAAAAGCCGCATAAAATAAAATATTTTGAATTTTCTGGATTAGCCACCGAAAACCTCTTAGTATTTTTCGTTTTTGAGCTGTGTTGTTCATAGATAGAGAGAGAAGAGATACACACAGATATTTTTGTAAAACATCCTTTTGGACTCAAGGGACCTCTTTATTTTGGATGAATTTTGCAGAATTTTGCAAAACGGTAAAACTGTAAGAGATAAACAAAAAATTATTACACAAGATATGTAGATCTCATTAAAACACATAATTTATATCATATACGTTTTCCTTTTAGAGTATACCACTTTCGAGATTTTCGTTGTTATTTGTTTCAATTTTAAAATATCTAATTTTTCAGAAATGGGACCATGCAAAGCGAACCGAATCTCAATTGTTTCACATAGTGATCAGCCTGTCTATCGCTTCAGCATTGTGTATTCCCTTATTTCCTTCTACTTAGCAAAAAATAAGGTCAATTCTGCTAATGTTTATCTCAATTAGCATGTTGTAGATAAAAGAATAATATTTTGTAAGAAGCGTTTGTGTATGGGACAGCCAGAGAAAGTTAAGTGAATGGAACACATAAGATTGTTTTTATATCAAAAGTCATGCACATTTTAGCCATATTAAATGGACTGCAAGTATTAGGTTGCTTAGTATACACTGGATGCGAATATAGAACTTCAGTTCTTATATAGAGATCACAATAATGTTGGGTGTCCAAACTGCAAGCAATAAATCTGTAGCCAGTGTGTCACTAAGATCGCCAATGTTCCAAAGGTAAATGCCGTAAAGTTCTTTCCGAAAAACAAGTTCTATCGCTTTCTGGATGCACGGTGACAGACACAGGTTTATACAATATGGAGGTTAAAAAGAAACATATATATATATACTAAATAAATTATATAGGTACATTTAAAATTATCCTACTGATTTTGGAGAAAATAACGTAAAATATGAGAATTCACTTTTTTTTTGCTTTAAATTTACACGGTAAAATATTATTTTTAATACCATGAAAACTAAGAATGTTAGCAAACATTAATATAAGTATTTTAACCTATTGCTTACAAGAATTAATTTCAAATATTTATATGTGTAAAACTACGTCGAATTTAAGAATGAAACTCCGAGAGTTGAAAGTTGAATAAAAGAGAGTTTAAAATGTTATAATATTAAACTAACACTATTTCAGAATAAATGCTGTTTAAGAACAATTTATTGAATATGTAGCACTATCTTTCTTTATTCAAATCCTCTGCAACTAATTTAGACTTTTTAAGATTCCTTATGCCTCTCTTGAATTATTTGTTCACATTCATGTACTAAAACCTTTTCTTTTTCGCTACAACTTCATAAGAATTTAGGTTTAGATGCCGGCATTTAAGTCTAGGGCATGATTTGGTAGTTTCTATGGATATAAAAGCTACATATAATCCAAGTGGAAGGTTTGCAGAGGTTGGTTACACTAAAGTCCACATTTATGACATTTGGCATTTCATAGTTTCCTCTTTTTCATAGATGGAGTTTCCATAAATTCCTATTTTTCTGGAAAGTGGTTCTGTACATCTGTCAATAATGCTTTACTTAATACAAAGTTCATCCGGGTCTTCTGAAGTTTTCAACATTAATATAATAAATATTTTCAATTCCAATAATAAGTTATTCAACATATGTGTATATTGTGACCACACCTTGCTGGTCCGTAATCGGCGCACGTGTGTTAGTGGTTTGCTTTGAAAAGCTTACAGGTTAATTCTTACACGTGTTCAGTCGACTTCCTTTAAGTAGCCGTCCTCGTTGTCACAGGTGTTCGAGAAGTTAAGACATGATGAGCGGCGGCACTACCATAAAGCCTTGGGATGTGACACCTGGGTACAATGGACACCTGCCAGAATGTTAGGTATTACTAGAAATTTCTGTTGCCATCATCAACAGCTATAACAAGAAGAACTGCAAGCCAGGCGAGTCAGCTTTTCGACTGGAGTTCACAGCGTGCAGCAGTTGCGTCGAAGCAACGAGAGAAAATTGTACTGCAGAGCAGTTGCGAAACGGATTAAAAAACTTTATTGTAATAACACTTCAGTAATAAAGAGCAGCTTTGTTACAAAATAATGATGATGACAGAGATAGTAGTAATTCAATTTTGTAATAAAGCTTGAGCTTAAAATATGCGAAAGGAGCTGAAACGACAACCTAAGTGGTAGAGGTAGAAGATAAATTGAGAACGACGCACTACGGTAATCAAAAGAAAAGCAAGAATACACTTGCATGCTCCGTATTAAGTAGTGGAGAAAAGCAGAGGGTAACAGTAGAAAGGAAAGCCTTTGGATAGAAAACAAATTTTCTGTGAGCTCTTGAAGAAAGAACAAGGAAAACAAACCTGATGCGTTCCGTTCACATGACTTTCTCTACAAACTCTTGTTACAAATGGTTATCCCTTTGTGTTTATGTACATCGTGGTAATCGAGGTAAACATTGTATTAGTTCCTCCTAAGTAGAAGGGAAATAAGGAAATACACCTCGCTAAACCGATCGTCAAATCTTCTAAATAGCCGTTCGCTATGGGAAACAATAAAAATTCGGATTTTGCTTTACGGCCCGAGTAAAACAAAAGAGAACGAAATATGAACTTCCGCTTGAGAAAAGTTTAAATAGCTTAAATCTGAAACCAATATCAAGGAATATCCCGGAATTGGTTAACTCTATAACAAAAATTATAAGAGATAAATTGTATGACTTAAGAAGATCTAGATTTTGTATACAGTAAGTTTCTGTCTACTTTACGGTTTAGCAGTTATCTATTATTTTTCCAGAATGAAGACGTCATCAGAGTTATATCCAGAAAATTCTAGATGTACACTTTATTTGCCATGTAAATGTATTTTATATACGACATTTTAATGAAAACCGTTAGTCATTAAGAAACAAATCTTTTCCAAAAAAATAGTTTGTGGTTTGGGTATATTCTTGGAATTTTTCGTGTCTCATCCTCGGAAGATACTAAACTTAAATACTAAATTTGGTATTTAAGGTATTTTCGTATTTGCGCTATGTGGTCCAGAAGTACCCACACAAACATATTAACACATAGACACACACACACTGACGTTTTTTCAAAAAAATTGTTTTTATTTAGGCAGCTTTAACACTTATATTTCTGGAGAAATCCCGGTATCGAAACCTTGAATGGAATACAATACCTTCTCTGTACACTGTCTTTTCCCTACAAGATGGTATGATGTGATAGCGTACAGTGATAAAAGTGCTTTGACAGAATAAGTGGTAGATTAGAATTAAGAGTTGGACACCAGTGACTTTTTTTTTACTGGGAACCAGTAAAGTTTATTATAAATATATGTTTTATAAATGTCTTTAAAGAATATTAATTTATGTGATACAAGATCTCAGACATTAAATTAAAATGAAAGAATAATAATAATAATAATAATAATAATAATAATAATAACAAAAATGGGAGTAGTATTAAAGTTTGAATCCATAGAAATATTAGAAGTTAATTTGAAATTATTAAAAGGAAAATACATTAAGTTTATTAAGTATGAGATTAGCTATATTATAAACATTTATAAACCTTATTTAAACGATTAGTAATATAACTTTTGGGAACTATAGTTTAATATTAGAATAGAGTTATTTATGTTAAAATGATGTGTAAAATAATAGAATAATGGTTGTATTGTATCATAAGAAATACATGTAAGAATTTGGAATTCATGCCCTGGTTTAGGAAACTGTGTATCGGGGTATGATATTGCATATTCTTATTTATTTATGTTAGTATATGTAGAGAAAGTAAAACGAAAACAGAAACCATTGTATAATGCACAAACCTAGACTTCCCAGCAGAGTGAGAAAAACAATTGGAAAAAATTAGCAGGCAGATAAGATCGGCTAGAGTAAATTGAAAACATAAAATAAGTAAAGAGCCGTTTTATCAAGAATGGATAAAGGGGAAAGCAATGTCGAGAACAATCGACAGTAAACAACTTTCCGGATGTGCACATGAGTGGATGACAACTGGTGGAAGAGCTGTGCGCCATAGCTTAACCAACTATTAGGTCAACCAACGTTTTATTCAAACATACATAAATTTCATTGATTAAGATGCAAATGGGTTTAAACCTGTTGAATAACAAGTTAGGGTGTGTCATTTCAAAATGATATTTGAGGCCTCCTTATGCTCTACCGGGAAAAATGTGAGTCAGTTGGGGGAATATATTGTCGTGTTGGTACATTGCCATGATAGCCCAGTTGGTTACAACAACCGGACGGAAACTGGGAGATTCTTGGGTGCGTTTTCACTCTGATTGTGGTTTTTTATCCCTTAGATTTGTTTTATTAACAACAGAGCTTTACCTAAGCCTGCAAACCTAGGTATATTTTTAAAAAAGATAAAATAAGATAGAAAGAAAGAAAAGTAGAGCTTAACTCTAAATGTCCCCGGGTTTTTAGCCAGATAAGAACGTGGATTAGCTCCAAAGTTTCGAAGATGTGTATCATCTTTCAGATGCTTCCCGCAATGTGAAATTTTAAGGCCAGCATATAATAGTGGGTAATTTTTAAACATTAGGCTCTTGGTTTACACTTTGCATCCTAACGCAATGTGTAATATAGATATGTGCACAAGATTATCTCGATTAAAACGAAGTGGACGAAAACATAAACGTCCATAGAACTAATTTGCTAACACACTAATAAATCATAGACGTAACAAATTTCATGTGAGTTATATACTTCAAATTTTACCATTCTAATTCATATTCTTCCATAAAAATTGGTTTTAGTTACTTAAGGTTTCTACGATGTGGGTTTTGGAAACGGTAGACAGAACCTGCTCAGTACGACACTTATAACGATTGATTTTGGCTACACACCCGGAGGTAGGGATGAAGTGAAGGAGCCAAAGGTGATTATAGGCCCGAAAACAGGAAGAAGCTCCTAACTAATGCAAACACCCGCGCACCATCAGAGAACGATCTCAAGAGGGCGACACAGTGACTCCAGTAGGCAAAATCGCATACTCTCACGTCAAGGGAAGTAATTATTTCAAACAACTGCGCCATTTCTCTGGTACCGCCGAAACTGCGGGACCTGAAAGCACATCTGATACATGAAATGGAAATGAAATGAGGAAATCGAGAATCAAAAGAAAAACACGATCAGAGTAGGTGGTCGCTGGGAGTCAAACC
This sequence comes from Hymenopus coronatus, assembly GCA_030762935.1. Lineage (NCBI taxonomy): Eukaryota > Metazoa > Arthropoda > Insecta > Mantodea > Hymenopodidae > Hymenopus > Hymenopus coronatus. The sequence continues at coordinate 378,873,622 of CM060900.1, read as the reverse complement.
CGTGCCATGCAAGCCTCTACGTTATCGCGGAACCATCTCTCTCGATTAAACTTTCTACATACAAAAGAAAAAACTTCAAATACAACATTTATTATTCAGTGTTACAGAGAAGCCTGTTTTCAACTTGTTTCATTGGACTCATCATAATACGGTTTTATTAGCAAGGAGAGTGAGTATTATGTGCGCTGCAGGTGACACTGAGTTTTACATCAAACTGTATGGACTGCAGTTGTCATGGTTATGCTGTCATATATTTTATATTTCGTGAATAACGTGCAAATATGTGGGAATAGTGGCAAAACCTGTAATTAATCGTGATGAAATGAAATACGCAATAAAAGCTTTATAATTCTATTTGGACAGTTGTTGATCCTGCTGAAGAATTTAATTTTGTGGCATTAAAACTAGTCTAGCCTTAGGTTAGAATTCGGCTAACATATTTATGTATATTTTACCCGCTGCTATATTTTACACATAAGAGTAGAATTTTAAAGTTTTTTTAGAACGTTTCACATAACATGAAAACCAAATTAATTATAATTAGGTTCGACGGTGGCCTACTGACATACATTGGTTATTATTTTATGCTTGCCATGTGTAGGATACGATTGGAAAGATAAATCACATTATAAAAAATGTCACTTACACAGATACTTTGGTTTTATGCGCCACTTGAAAGGTTGTATGCTTTTTTCATCATTCTAAACATGCATCCAATAGAGATTTTCTAACTCACGCCGAATGTAGCCGCTATTAAAATTATTCAAATAATAAAACATAATAATAATAATAATAGTAATAATAATTCAGATATGTTTATCCCATAGTATAGATAATTGGGTACCCGTAGTTGGAAATATTTCGGTCCATCAGATATATTTATGTTACAGAGACTTTGAGATAAAGATGTAAAAGGCAATTCGCTTGGATACGTTCCGCGATATATAAGTTTTTAGGGAAATAAATCTAGATACTTTTATAGGTATTTGTGGACAGTATAATGAAGCGCACTACATGCATATTTACTTCATTTGCAGACAAACAATTTTAGTTATCAAGAGTAGCATGTATTCAAGTTAGTTAGAAGCTCCAAATGGCCGTGGTACACACAAGCCACATTGCCTGTTTAATTACCCCGAGAGCGCAGGGCGAGAGTGATGGGAGGCGTAAAGCAGAGTGGACAGATCTCGCGATAACGATTGTCGAGGTCACTAGCACAAACTAATAACTACAGAAGAAACCAATCATGGTTTTTAAATGTCCAAATATTCATTATTTGTGTTACCTAACATTTACATTTTCATAGAGAACGAAATGAAAAAGTTTAATTGAAGATTCAATGACTATGCTTATAATTTCAATACATTAATTGGATATTTTAATCTGTAAATGAGTTCTAATGCTTTTTGCAAGGCCAAAGACCCCAAACTGACTAAACAGCATCCGAATTGAAGTGCAAACACGTGAATGCAAAACCTATAGTCCAAATCAGGTATTGAAATATTTGATGTGTTTATAGGAAAAACGCTAACCCACTCAAAATATCCCTTTCTCTACCCTAACACCCTACGCACTGTAGTAATAGTAGACGTGCATTTCTTAAAGTGAATACAGAGTAATTCAACGAATTTACAATTGGGTATTACACGTTAATTACTTCTATGATTAGGTTAACAAAATCATTACTAAGAAGCGCTAATGATGGTCCGTCTAATGCACATAATCAAGCATATTCCTTGAAAATTGTGCGTGACAAATAACATTAATTTGCGACCATAATCTCCCAGGTTTCGCTGTATACCTCGTACAATTACGGTAATACTCCAGCCAAAATATCATTAAATTATCTGTGAAAGCCGTCTCTTAACCCCTTCTAGACCGAATTATTTTGCCACATATGACACACTTCTTTAATGTCTAACTTCTAAATATGATTTTATGTTTCTTCTGAAGGCGCTAATACCGAAGCGGTTTAAACGGACGAAACAGGTGTTAAAGCGGTAGGTAATAGACTGGTCATCGTTTCAAAGCTAAGGAGCACTACTGCTGCTGCTGCTGCTACTGCCGCCGCCGCCTCCGCCACAACCACATCCACCACCACTACTACTACTACCACCACTGCTACTGCTACTACTACTACTACTACTACTACTACTACTACTACTACTACTACTACTACTACTACTACTACTACTACTACTGCTTTGTAGTAATAGTAAGTAGTAGTAATGGTAACAGTAGCAGCTTTTTTATGGGGGGAAAAAACCTTAAAAAATACTTCAGTAGGCGAGATTTTCACCAACTAAAGCAAGCCCTACAAGAATCAATGTAAAATTATCCTCGGAACAACCAAGACTACAAGTAGTAGTAGTAGTAGTAGTAGTAGTAGTAGTAGTAGTAGTAGTGGTAGTGGTAGTAGTAGTTGTTGTTGTAGTAGACGCAGTAGTACTAGTGATATGGGTAGTTCGAAAACTTCGAATGGTCCTAACACAGTAATAGGTATTGGACAGGCAATCCATTCAAAGCCAAACATCGCATGTTCGAATCCAAGCAACAGAACTAAAATGTGCCTATGTAAAAGATGGGAGGGTTCCAGTAAAATAACCGGTGTGATGGCACGCTTTTAAACTGACGGTGATACATTTGACTATAATTAGGTTTTGTACTTTTCATTAATAAAAATCACTTCAGTTTCGTTGAGGCGAAATGCTATAATTTTTACAATATAAAACAGCATTTAATAATTATAATTTACAGTGAAGGTGAACTTAATATAAAATAAGTGTTGGTGTTTGAAAAAAGAAGCGCAACTTAAAGGTCATGATGGTGAAGAAGGATTTAAGATGTACAGGGGAGCAGCCAAATTGATTTCAAAAGTTTATGCAACATCACACATTGCTAGAATTCTCAATGGAAACACTGAATAGCCTCAAATATTCATATATTTCTCTGTTGTTGATCATCTTCTCTATTGATATTTGAAGAGTAAGGTTTATACAAATCGTCCACTTTTCTTAGAGAAAATATGCGATGCTGTGAATTGCTACAAATGTAGGTAGACGACAGAAATCACGTACTTATATATTGTTTTTGCAGAGCTGGAGGCCATTTTCGGGGTATAATTATCAAGAAATATAACCTTTTCTGGTTGTCTTCAATGTAGTATCCAATGCTAGTAGATTCCTGTTTATTTCAAGACGGTGATTCTCTATCAAATTATACTACTGAAGGCGATGGAAAGTCAATAGGTCTTCTTTTAACTGACAACTCGTGAAGCCGCCTACCTCTAAGGACTATGGTTACTCGGCAACAAGGACCACTATTAATGCTACGCTTTCTAAGCCTCTTTGAAGCTGAGAGAAAGATATAGAAGAAACAATGCTAATTTCATCTCCACTGTGTGCAGAACTTGTCACAACTGCATCACTATTTGTATAGTCCTCTTCCTCTGTCTCAGAATCGGCACTCTTATCACTCTCACCCGAATTATTTTCATCTATTCCCTGTAATTCTTCCAGAATTTGTTCATCAGTTACCTTGTCTTCCATGCATATTTCCCCTATATAGTTAGAAAATGAACTGAGCTCGGAAACCGTTAGTATAACTTGCATCAGCATTGCAACGGGGAAAACTTGAAATGTTAATTGTTGGTGTATTTACAAAACATCAAAGAAGGGTACCAGTGGCTACCCTTTACTTGGTAGTTTATGCCCCTAATGGCATCATATCTTCTTAACTACAGTAAAATATGTTATTTGAGAGAAAAATACTGTAGATATTTCTTTAGTCACTCAGGCATTCTAGGTGGTGACATTAGTATGTCCATTTATATTAAAGTTATAAACTCATAATTTTAAAAAAAGTGCATTTATATCAAATAATAAAAAGTCATAACTGTTTTGACCCTTTGAACCACAATTGAACAAGAACTTGCCTTTAAAGCATTGTAGAGGTATCAAAAGGATACCTCAGACATTCTGGTGTTAAGTATCATATATGTGCATTTACAAAGGTAATGTTATATATATGGTGACGCAGCTCAATTATCGCATAGAAGACGCCGAATGACCGACTAATTGTCCGATTAAAGAGCTAGGGAGATATACAGAGAGGAATAGCGCTCGCACACTCTCTCGTAAACACCGGAAAAGATATCAAGAAATTCCTCTGAATATTGCTTTCTTCCACCTACGGCAATTATTCTAGAACTCTTTCGAAATTGCAGCACTTAAAAGGGTGTATCGAAATGACAGAAAACCAAGGTTTTTTTTATACATAATTTATATTTATTCCTAAGTTTAATTCGCAGTTTTTTCTTTCTTTCTTTCTTTCTTTTCCGGGTAGTGTTTAACGCCCGCTTTTACTTCTATGGCACAGCAGGCGATGACACTGGTGATACGGGGTATGAAGATGCAGCACCGATGGAATATAATGGCGGGGGAAACCGGAGAACCAGGAGCAAAACCGTCCCTGCGCCGCTTCGTCCACCAAAAATACCACATGCGGTAGCTCTGGGTTCGAACCTGGGCCGCCTTTGGTGAGAAGCGAGTGGTATAAGCTTCAAAACCCTTTTACGTTTATTTTGTGCAAAATGAAAACTACTGCATTTTGAGACTAGTGTGTAATTTACATGTAGTCACACTTGAGATAGTGTTATTGGCAAGCGCGTTTCCTGAAAATAAATGGATTTTGCTTTGTTCTTTCAGATAAAAGGGCAAATAACATTTATGCATAAAAAATACTACTTATCTCTCGGACAATTTCAAGGTTGTTTTTGAATGCAAAGAAAAATATTTTGCCATAATCAAGAGCATTTTGTACACATTAATTTAAATATTTTGCAATTACCTTATTGTTAATTCTCAACATGTTGCTGTAATTATTAACAGGAAGTTGCTGTGAAATTTACAAATGTTTCATTTAGTATTACGAGTTAAGCGATTAAAATAAACCTTTGGTCTCACTGCAAAAGATGTATTTTGTTTAACTTTAAATATAATTCTCTGATAGTATTCTGATGTTGTCTTTATCAAGTCAATGGCTTCATTCTCAAGGTGTCCAACGTTGAATGTCCTCTACAATGGCATATGTACCCCAGATACTTTTTCCATTCCTTTTATTTCATTCGTTGTCTGTTAAGATGAAATTATATGTTGGAAAATTAACAAATAAATAGAGGTATAAGTTATAAAAGAACAGTTTCTTAAAACAAGTATTCCTTTAATGTTAGTTAACCACTGTACATCTTGTCGGTACGGTTACAAAAACACTGGTAATGCACGCGACTCGATACTTCATAAACTGCCTAGTTTCCTCTGATAGCGTGGGCAAGGCACGGCATTGTTCCTGGTTAATTGCCTAATCCACTCTGAACATGAGGTGTTTTGTTGATGCACCTTTATCGGCGTGATAGAATCTGATCATTAACGTCCAGATTTTGTTTCGGAATCATTTCGAAGCAGACTGTATCCAAGCGAGTGTGTTTCCGAATGAGTTAGCTTATATGAGTGAGTGAGTGAGCGAGTAAGTGAGTGAGTGAGCGAGTAAGTGAGTGAGTGAGTGAGTCAGTCAGTGCTTTTCTGATGCGACATAAGGTGCTGGTAACTCAGTGGGTTCTATTATTGAGGTTGACAGTAGGTACTTGTGACTTACAGTGGATCTGCGAGAAAACAGGTCTTGTATTCGTCGCCCGTTCGAGTGATGTGTGAAGGAAGAAGATGCTGCTTCCAATATATTTGGTTAGACCACTTTGTCACAAGGAAATATAAATTTAAAGTGAAATGTTATTACATTAATGGATAGGCAATGGGAATTAAACCAAATGTCATTAGTGAAATGGTACTGTAAACCGGACTGCAAAGACTCAGAATATTTACACTAAAAATACAAAAATGGAGTGTGATTGAAGCGTCTTGTATTTGAGTATATTGTTAAGAATAGGTGCTTGTAGGAAGGGTGGGAAGAAGGATTGTGTACATTATTCATCGATACACCTTCTACCCGGATTGTTGATTCATAAATTAATGTGAAAGCACCCAAACTTAGACAAGCAACAGTGGAACACAAATATCTTGGTGTTCCGGCAAGATATAAACACAAGTGGACTGTTGCTGAGTAGCACTTTTCACCAGTTTTAGAGCAAAAGTAATCGCCAATCACCTTTGTTAACCTTTTGCTTTGGACAACTAATGTGGAGGGGAAAATAAATTCACTGCACCCTTTTAAACGACATTGGGAATTAAATTTCAAATTTCTGTAGCTTTGTTTAGATTTTTCTGAAAGTTTGGCTGTGATTGCGTTGTTGTGTTAATATGAGTACTAAATGTCATTAAATTAGGTAAATACCTTGCAAGATATAAACTATTTCATACATTTTATTATGTAAATATATTGCTTAATCAAAAAGTAAACGCGCCTCAAAATTTGAGAAAACTGTTCGGTACTTTCTGAATCGGAGCTTTTAACCACACAAAAACTTTAAATGGTGACATTTCAATAGCTTGACCTCTGAATCATTATAATTGCTTAAAACATTGGATAATTTAATATTTAAACAACCATTTTCCCATAAAAATATATGTTTTAAAAACTTACTATTGGTGCTAAGATAATGCTGTCGTCTTTAATATTACAATGGATACTTCTATGCATTCTAGGAAATCTTACTTCCATTTACACAAAAACTGAATCGCGTGGAACATTTTGTATCTGTGAAAATGTTTTAATGAAGCTATATACTAGAAAACAAGTGTACTGTAGGACCTTTAAATAGCTTTGGAACTCGAAACGATAGGAGGGCAGCTAAATGTTGATTCTCTGAAGACGTCTGCCTAAAGCTTCGAACAGCTATTTGTAATAGCAAAACAATTTTCGATTTCTTGACTAATTGTACTAAAAATTACAGGTCCAGTGTCCCTTAAACGCCCTTAAGCATCTTCATCTTTTGTTGCTCCATATATACTTTGTCTTTAACTGCAAAGATCACATCCGCGGCCTTTTGATTTTCGAAATCATCAACTAACAGCGTCCTCTCGTGTATAGTTGCCATTAAGTTTTATTTCCTTCGATTTTTTACATTAGATCACATAAACATTGGCACTCTCAATCATACTTACGGACTCTGGGGAGGAAAGGGAATAACCTTGGCCTGAGAAATATTCCCACCCGCAGCCGGAAAACAAATCCGGGTTCCTCCACAACAGGAATATCCTTTACCGATGGATCTAAGAGGCCAGTAGATTATTGTTGTCTACTGAAGCACTAATAAGTTCTCACTCTAATCTGCTGGTAGAAGAATTTGGCAATTATGCGGGGGAAGACCGGATGCATATTTTGGCAGATTCCGTGCAGATAGAGGATGTTAGGAAACAATTATTGCCGGAGGTATTTTTAGTTTCAAACAGACGGAGAACAGTCTGTTGGGAATGTCATTCTGAGCAGCCAAAAGTGGCCAGGCCTGGGTAAATACTGAATAGAAGTACATATGCTAATAGATAAGGTGTTTTTGTAAATATTGTACAGACGTAATTGGTATACGTGTGAATGCAAGTGTGTGTGGTATCATAGTGTTGTTTCTTTTGTTATATTGTTGTTTTGTTGTTGTAGCGTGAGTGGGTGAGTGAGTGTGTGTGTATTTCCATTGTTGTTAGTATGTGTAAAATAGATGTAAGTAATATATTCAATTCATGTGTTTTAGAGAGGATGTACGCTCACCCAATTCATCCGACCGTGTGACACATTTGGTGTTATATTATGCACTTAAAATACCACTACTGCTGCTGCTGCTGCTGCCGCCGCCGACGCCACCGCCACCGCCGCCACCACCACCACCACCACCACTACCACTACCACTACTACTGCTACTATCCCATTAATCCCTTTAACTTATTATTAATAATCTCTTCACTTTTCCTCCAGATTCTTCCTAAGATACTTCGATGCTTTGCGCCATTACAATTACCTCGTGATATTTACTCATCCTACGTGCCTTCAAGCACGAAAACATGTTTTTCTCCGCACGCGGCGCAGTAGAATGTAAACAAATAGTAAGTGTGGCATGTTTAATATTCCAAAGGTTTCCTGGAGCTATGTGATGTTAAATATTTTAGCTCGCGAGGAGTAACACAACAATTGTGTTTTCATCCTCAGGCATGTACGTGCTAAAGTGTATCACATCAGAGGTGACTTATGGGACTTATGTTTCTTAACAATCATAGATTATGAAATGATTATCGTATAAAATAAGCGATAAACTTGAATAAATTCTTAGGTGCATAGTTTTAAAAAAATCAATGTTATAACCACAGATTAATATCCAGATACAGGAATTTACATCAGTGTTTTGAAATAAACTTTTGTATTTTTAACAAGGAGGTGTTATACCCCGCAAATCCTCCCAACTATTATGTTTACTCTAATTTTCCAAGAAATTTCATTTACATTCCGTTTCAAAATGCTGAACATCAGCTTCTGGTGATTTTCTAAAGTTATGATCATCCAGGAGATAATGGTGTGTCTTGAGGCAGCACATTTCGTGTCACCAAAAGACGGTGAAAAGAAATGAGCATTGTCAGGTGTGGTCGAGTAAAGCCCAACTTAAGAGTCAAAGATTTAGGAATGCGTGTGTGTTCGACGGCAGAAAAGGCCGAACAAAATGAATAAATGAGTTCAATAATAATCTGGAACTCGAAGCAAATCACTTTGCCTTACCACACCTGAGACAGATTCCATGCTAACAAAATCCTAAGCCACAACTCCACATCATTCCTAAATAGCCAAAACCTGTGCACGGGATACGAACACGCTACCCCTATGTTACCGCCGCAGTCTTCTTGTATATTAGCCAAAATTGAGTCTTAGGCTAAGTGTCAGCGCTTGGAGTTATTTACAAATTGCCACGATAGAACCATAATATATGCATAGGATCTCTGTGTTACCATAGCTGAATGTATTGGTGAGATGCAGTTAAATGGATATTATCGCTTTGCTTAAAGGGGGACGTGGGTGAAATGCATGGTTATATACATTTAGCTATAGCTCCTGAAGTTCTTCACATAATGAAATGGAATTCAGCATCAACATTTTAAATGTAAATCTTTACTTACATTGAAAGTAGTAGGGGAAAAGTCTTAGAAAGGCACCTCAGAAAGCGGTTTGGGTTCTCACCAACTAAAATTCGCTTGAAACGGTCAATGCGAAATTCCCCTTTGAACTGCCTAGACGACATTACTTCAAGGGGAAACGATTCAATATGGAGTGTATCATTGGCCTATTTCATTCGTTGTAATACACGAGTTGCCTCAACGGTCGTTCATCTACATTACTTTACAACGTATAACGTCACGGGCTTATATACTAAGAGTGGTCCAATTTCGCACGCTGGCAAGTATTGTAGAAAGAGGTTTCCGACGTCAAAACTATTAGATGGCTCTCAGCCTGTTGGTGTTGATGATGATGTCACCTAACACCGTGACAGAACATGTATCCAGCCGTATCATGCTTACTAAAACAGGACGTATCTGATTAAACCCTCTGTCCAATGAGCTGTCCCATCATCAACATCCTAAAGTTCCTGCCGCTTAGCAAGCAATAGTGCGCCAGCTTTTACTCATCCAAAGATATTTGCCTCCATCAAACGTCGTTTTTCAGCCAGCAGAACAATAAAAGGAGTCCCGGCAAAAAGCAGCAAAGCCTGTGGTTGTAGTTCTGTAGGCACTAAGGAAGTGTATAGCCACCTTCCAACAGCCAGTTATATATGTCTTACCCCTTAAAATGTTACTCCACATACGTACTCCATATAAAATAATAGACAGTACCACAAAGAAAAGAATCCACCGAAAGTACATCGACGGCCATAGCGACTATGGCTTAGTCATCAGCACAAGCGATAAGCTGAACTACCGGAGGCTCTGGGCAGACGCAATACTCTGTCGTAATAGACATTCCACAACATGCGGCCCAGGATTGAAGCCTGAGGTACAACACACGACATACGTTGGTGGCCATTCGCACCAAAAAGAAGTAGACGATCGTCCTGATAGCTAGCCAGCATATTGTAGTGACATGCTGGAATATTATGAGAAAGAAGATCCCGAAGACTTCCGCCCATGGGGCAGAATTAAAGGCATTGTGTATATCCAAAGTGTTTAGCAAACACAGTCGTTGTTTACCATGAAACACTAATTTCGCCTCTTCCGCAAGTTCTTGCGCTCTCTGTAGGGTAGTTAGGGTGGAGCTATGCTGGGAAATTAACAAACTGCAACTGATCTCAATATTCTGTTTCAAGCGGGCCAATATCAAATCTTCCAGCAGCTTTCCTAAGACTTTAAGTAAGCAGATGGGGCGATAGGATACTACAACATGTCAGGTGGTTTTGGTTTCTCCAGTAGAATTAGTCGAGCAGTATTTCATTCATTTGAAAAGATTCCTATTTTCTGGCACTGTATGAACATAGCCAGATCGGTTTCGAAGTATGTGCTAACAACCGTCCTAATAGTTGTGGGTAATACACCATCGGACCCAGGTGATCGTTTGTCTGTAGTTTTGGCCAAAGCTATGTTCAATTCTACAGGGGTAAAACAACGTAACTTATCAGGGGGCAGACCTCGTTTGGTCCAGGTAATTAAGACTTGATAAAACAGAGTATTATCTAGCTTCAACTGCCATGTCTTTGACAAATTCAGACGCAAAGTTGAACGATTTGTCTTAGCCACAATTAGGTAGTACTTATTCCACATATTCAAGTCAAGTTCTTCGAGAAGTACCTAATAAGCAGCGCGCTTAAGATTTATTATGCCCACTTACCGAAAAAATCTGCCCACCGATACTGTCCAAGGTACAGGTTGATCTGCTTCTCAATCCCAGTTTACGGGATGAAACAGAATTAAAGACCTCATTTATATCTACAGCGATTAGATACACCCGTACTTACAAGAAATAAGCCCCTGGGGAAAATAGTAGAAGAAGTAATAGTAGCAGTACTAGCAGTGATAGTAATAGTAGTTAAGGCATTAGTAATAGTAGTAGAAGCAGTAGCAAAGGTATTAATGCTGGTGGTACAATATCAGTAGTAGCAGTCGAAGCAGTAGCGCTGGTGGAATTTGTACTAGTACTAGTAATAGTAGTAGTAGTAGTATTAATAGTAGAGGGATAATCATTAGCGATCGTGGTATTAGCAATAGTAGTAGCAGTAGTACTAGTAGCAGCAGAAGTATCAGTGGTGGTGGTGGTGGTACTAGTAAACATGGTGTTGTGGTAGAAGTAATTGTGGTGGGGGTACAAATAATAACGCAGTAGTACCAGGTGGTGGAAGTAATAATTTTGCAGCAGTAGTAGAAGAAATAGTGATTGTGGTTCTAATAACACTGCACAGCAACAAAAAAAGCCGAAGCTTGAAATTATGAAATATCTATGTTATTATATGCGCTGCATTCTAAAACGCAATCCGTTTTTTCATATCACGTCAGGCTTTGGTTTAGTGATGCAATTCCGCTTTTTTCTAATACTCGCCGGACCGTCACTCCAGGAGTGGACTCACTGCATGTAAACATAAATTAATCTTTCAGGTAGACGTTATTGTAAGTTATCTGATGATACATTTCCTATATACATTATTTTTCAAATGTACATCCTTCCTCCACTGCTATTTGTAAAGGATAAAATTCAGACAGTTTGGTGACTTGCTATTGTCGAGACCATAATATTCTGATTTCGCATTTCATGTGAGTTAAGATGTTAATGTTATGGTTGTGAATAACAATTCTTTTAGCAGTTAGAAGTGCGTTAAATTGTCCTTTAGTTTATAAAACTCATTTTACAGCAACAATGTCGCGTCAGTGTGTAAATTCTACGAAGTATTTTCTTATGTGTGTGGTGAATTCACTACAAAATTTTAAGAGATATTCATCTTTCGATTAATAAGGCATATGGATTGTGCTTTTACGGTAAAGTAGATAAGCACAAAAGTTTTGCTTTTAGATATTGTTGTAGCTGATGGCATTTTGCAGTATCTGAGAGGTTTCTAGTAACAAAGATAAGACCCACGTTAAACTTTTCATTAGAACGGTAGTACCGTAACGGCGAAAACAAAAAGTCCCTCTCTTCTTTCAACGAGTAGACGAACCTTTAATAGGAAAAGCCATATGGTTCGCACTTATGACGCTTTCAACTTGCTCGACCTACAAGCTTCTTGTCGCATCACAAGAATTGGAGGCGGCTATAGCCGCGGCACCACAAGTGTAAATAGTAGTAGGTTTCGGCTACGCTATCCTTTTATATACGTCATGTTAATCGAGATAAATATTTGCAGAATGGTCTTACTACTTGTCCGTGTAAGTAGAAGGGATATAAGGGAATACACTAGGCTAAACCGATAGTCAAATCTTTTAAAAGCTACATGAAACAATTGAAATTCGGTTTCCTTTTGCACTGTTGGAGTAAAACAAAAGAGATGAAAGGAAAGTTAACGCCTGCTTGCGAAAAATGTAAATACTTTAAACGAATTGAAACCAATAGTAAGAAATTTCTCGGAAAGAGTTAAGTATACAAAAGAATATATATACGTGTTACAGAAAGTAAAACTATTTTGCGGTAGCACTGATAATTTTATAATGTCGTGGCTGAGGCTTCTGTATTTATTTAATCATGAATAGACTTATTTTCTTAGCAAGCTACTTATATCAGGAATGATCGAGTCTTGTGTCAAAAAGTGAGGAATACGCTGACGTATGTACTATGTATCGGAACAGCAATGTAATGCGATTCTTTGTTGTCCTCCAATACAATTTGAGTACATACGTCATAACAATGTAATGCGATTCTTTGTCGTCCTCCGAGTACAGAGTGAGTACATACGTCATAGCAATGTGACGCGATTCTTTGTCGTCCTCCGATACAGAGTGAGTACATACGTCATAGCAATGTAATGCGATTCTTTGTCGTCCTCCGATACAGAGTGAGTACATACGTCATAGCAATGTAATGCAATTCTTTGTCGTCCTCCGATACAGAGTGAGTACATACGTCATAGCAATGTAATGCGATTCTTTGTCGTCCTCCGATACAGAGTGAGTACATACGTCATAGCAATGTAATGCGATTCTATTTGTCCTTCATTGTCTAGGGGCAACATGCTAGCATCTAATTCCCAAGCTCCGGGTTCGATAGATTTTTTGGGGGTGTAAAAATCCATAGCAGGGCTTCCTTCGGAATGGAAGTAAAGCCGGTGTTCCTGTGTCGTAGATTTACGACAAGTAAAAGTACCTCAAGCCTGAGTCAAAATTAAACGGTTTTTCATGCCCAGTTAGGATGGAACGCTGAAAGTCACAGAAGTTAAACACCGTCCATAAATAAAATACGTTAAGTTTTTAATGCGATTCTTTGCTTTGATTGCCTAGGAATGCCAATATATTACAGTGAGGTGTGCATTAAATGCCAAACAAAATCAAGTTTTTATTTCTTATTCTTCATATTTTAGTGTCATTAATTTTGGACACGTTTTTTAAATTAGCTTTCAAAATTTAAATATTGCTTTCATCTCTCATTCAGGATTAATTCTTATCCAATAAAATTATAGCCAGAAAGTGTTCTTATAATACAGTATCGAGTTTCTTACCATAAACTGAAGCTAATTTGAGCCCTAATGTGCTACTTGAGATATATATATATATATTATTTTATGTTGTTTACAATGTGAAAATCGCCTTTATTGCTCTCATATTGCAAAGGTAGCACCAATTTTGGGAAATGTAAGAATTTAAGATCATGATATTTCAATACCCTTAGCAACACCATGGGGCACCGCAATCTTAAAAATACCGCATTTCCCCACTTTTCAGCCCCCCTAGTATGTGAAAATAATAATGTACTATGTTTCAAACTGGATACATAATAAAATGAGACGCATGTACCTTTTATTTTATATGGCCATGGATTTCTAAATCAAACGTAGCAATCTCGGTTACGCCTACATGCCTTCAAAGTCCACAATGGGTACTACTTCATGTATATGGGTCATACATTAAAATTTTAGTAGCATGTTATTTAACAGTTTAGATCACTGGTTTCCAACTTGATTGAGTAACGGGTGATGCGAAACATTGAGATAAAAAACCAATTATCGTCTACTTAAGCCTAAAGTCTTATAAGGTCTTGAAATAAAATAAGTTATATTAATTACTCTCATGCGCGACAGATGGTGACGGGTCGAATCATTTCGATGGTTCAGTTGTACAAGTACCCGACGAATGACATTACAATCAAACCCTGCTGAATATTCCCGAGACCACTCGCTTCCTCACGAACATTCCTGAGATTTCGACAGATCTATATGTAAAAGTGTACGCCTTCTGACGCCACTTTCAGTTGCTTTCTTCGCATTGATTCACAGTGTTTAGCTTTGGATAAGTTCAATGATAAACGTAAACGCTAGGATAGTGAAAGTGAACAGTCGGCTCAACATATAAAGAAGACAAACGGAAGAAAATAACATACCAGCTCAGTGTGGATTTACGTGGAACAAGAACGAGAAAACCCCTACCCCTGTGTGTTTACTTTGTGGCGAAAAACTTGGCAAAGAGGCCATGGTACCTAAAAAACTGAAGCGGCTTCTTACAACAAAGCATCCTAGTGTGTCACAGAAAAGTTTGTGATGTATGTTTCACGTATACTAGAATGTTAGAAGAAAACGGATGTGCGAATGGTAAAATGAATGACTATAGGTGATACTGCTCTTGAAGCCTCATTTAAAATAGTAGAACTGACGACTAAACAAAGAAAGCCCATACTCTTGGATAGGATATCATAGGCTCTGCATGTAAGGTTATAGTTTCACAATATTTGGTGAAGGAGCAGCTAATCGAATTTCGAAAGTTCCTCTCTCCAACAACACAATCAGGTGCAGGATATCAGAAATTTCATGCAATATCAACGAACAGGTCGTGGAGAAAATAAATACTGATAGAATATTTGCTTTGCAAGTAGATGAGTATATCAATATTGGCGCAAAAGACCCAACTCCTTGGTTTTGTTATATATATATATATATATATATATGATAAAGATATTAATGAGCAGTTTCTGTTCTGTATGTCGCTGGAGACTACAACCACAGGCCATGATATTTTCGTTTATATTAATTCCTTTCTCAATGATCATGATCTTTCGTAGACAGACTCTTGTGGTATATGAACAGATGGTGCACCATTTATGTCTGGGAAAGATTTTACTGCCAGAGCTCTCAATGAAAATCCATCCATTACTATAACTCTCTGTTTTCTGCATAGAGAGGCATTAGTCCTGAAACCGCGTAATGAAGCTTTTACTCCAGTGTTTAACCAAGTTGTGAAAATGGTGAACTACATGAAGAATCGGCCTTTAAAGTGCAGGTTTTTTTAACAGTTATGTTGTGTAACAGATGCAGCTCATACCTCTCTGTTAGTTCACACAGAAGTATGTCGGTTGTCGCGAGGTCGTGTATTGAACCGGTTTCTTGAACTTAAATAACAGGTGAAAGTTTTTTTTAAGGATGAAAATCAGAACACATTTCATGACCTGTTACTAAGCGATTCTTAGTGTTTGGAACTGTCGTATCGTCAATACCGAGTCGATTGGAAACAATAAATACCTTAACCGATAGAATGAAAAGTTTTAAAAAGAAAATTTAGTTCTTGGAGGTCTGCAGCTCAGAAAGGAAATATGTCGAACTTTCTATCTCTTCCTAATATTGCAGGAGATAAGTATATGGGTAAGCCGAAAGACCGTATTTGTGGTCACTTATCAAGATTGCAAGATACAAGAGATACGTACTTTCCATCTATTTCCACTATGACCTTGACTGGATTGTCTCACCATTTGATTTCGTAGATAGTACGCAGGAAATGGATTTCACTGCTGGTGAACGAGATGAATTGACCGACGTTTGCCCTGATTCCACACTCAAAGGTAACTTTACCAAGAGTGAGGCGTTGGTGACTACTTCTTGGCTTCAACGGATAGAGGAATATTCTAACCTAACGAAGAAAGCAATTAACGCACTTTTGCCCCTTTCCATAACCTATGTATGCGAGCAAGCCTTCTCTGCTATGATGACAATCAAATCCAAAACAAGAAACAGATTGAATAACCTTGAGGATGATTTGCGTGTTTCATTGTCAACTGTAAGGCCGATATCACGTATCTGTGCCCTAAGCATCAATCACACGTTTCACATTGATCATTAATCAAACAACATTATTGATGTACTTTTGCTCAGTGACTGTAGTAACGTATATTGTATTATTTTAAGGTGTACGCTACTTATTATATCATATTTCAACAAATTGACATATTAAACTTATTTTTTTTTAATTCATGGAAGCGTTCCACTAGTGTTTAGTGTTATTCTCGAGGGTGCCATGAAGTTCAAAAGATTGAGAAACACTGGTATGGGAGTATATTGTATCACAATTCCAATGTATCATACTTTATTTTGCCCCACCTTAAACAGGCTGGGAACATGTGGAATTGCATTTTTTAAACTCAAAACAATATTTTTAGCATGCCTCTCAACAAACTGTATAAATTTGCATATGTCCAATCATATAAATGATGATCATGATGTTGATAATGATAAATTAATAATAATAAAAATAACAATAACAATACTAATAAAAGAAATAATAATAAAAATTTTTAATCGCTGGAAACTACTGCTTGGGTATATCGATTTTGTACCATTTAATTCGGGTTTACACATTTCTAGTTACTTCAGACCGTTACACGTAAGATACATATTAAAACTTAGTGATTTAAAGTGCTGAGGTTGGGTTATCTGTCAAAACACTCCATCTGCTTATGTCTTACCATCCGACTTCAGTAACATTATCATTCATTATAGCATAGAGGAAAATAGTTTGTCTTAATCAGTTAAAAGCGGTGTAGATGTTAAAAATTAATCGTTTGCAAGAGCAGGAAGCTCACTTTGGAAAGGAAGAAGAAAAAAATATCAAAGAGGCACTACCGGAAAAGGAATGCAGCAAAGAGAATTAAGTATGGTTCATATTAATGTACATTCGTTTCTACATACGTGTAGATTAAGTTATCAAAGAAAATAGTACATTTACTAATAGAGATCTAAGTGGTTTTTAGGATTACTAAGGGCTGCTTATAAGCCTATATGCGTTAATGATACTAAGCTAACAAACATTTTCTGGTTATTTTTGGATATTTTAGATATTTTGCCTCTTCTTTTACACCAACACCACCAACACCACCAACACCACCGCCGCCGCCACTCGGCCATGGCGCCGTGTCTATAAAAAGCAAAAGGAGAGAAACCGAAAGTTGCTCGAATAGAGCTTTGCACAAAATACACATTTCGTAAACAGCATATAAAATTCAAAATATTGAAAACGAGTTTTGAGATATGCAATCGCACAAATGGAGTATGTGTTTCTATATAAGACATATAAGGAATATGGAATAAGAAAATAACACAAATACAGCTGTAGAAATTGTTTTTTCAGGATCGGCAAAATCATTTCTGAACATCATTTTTGCTTTCTTTCTCTATTTTACCTTTCTCGCATGTAGGACTTACACACCCCGTAGACTTACAAGACAACGCCTGTAATCAGGTGCCTGCGGAGCAGATAAAGCTCTGGATAAGAGAGAATCCAAATGGGTGATCAGCCCGGTGTCTGGTATGAAGGTGAGGAAGTGCATGATGTGAAGTGATAGTGAAATGAATGAGAAGAAACATAATTATGGGGTAGTTGGTGGAATTAACGGAGGGGGAAATCGGAGAAACTGGCCAGACGACGCTTTGTCCATCACGAATCCTAGATGTTGTCCCCTGGAATCGAACCCGGCCGCCAAGTGAGAGGGCTGTGCCCCAACTACCGGGCCAATGCGCCACCTAATTCTGAACATCAGAAACAACAACAGAAGTACTTCTAAGTAATGGTTCGGCTACGGAGAGACCATCAAGAATATACTTATCCTGTATTCTTGGAACATTTCCGATGTATTCGTTAAATTCTGTATGCTTTTGATTTTCCTGTTTCCGTTAGCCCCCATGGGTATAGAGATACACATTTCTTCTACAAACCTCGGTCCAAATCAAGGCTCATAAGAGATGAAGTACAACTGAACTCGCCCCCTTGCGTGAGCTGTTTGCGAGCTTCTTTTTTCTCTCCAGGGTAGAAAGGCTCCCTTTAAAATTAAATTAATGTTATTACAGAAGTTGTAACATATTGACTTAACAGAGCCATGGAAGTACACATAAAGTATTTTGCATTTAAACAATTTGCAGAAACTATGAGAGTTTTTAGAAGAGTGCTATCAAATATATTGGTGGCCAAACACTTTAAATAAATCAGCTATATATAACCTACGTGTAAGTTATTATGCAAATATAAACACACTGGGAGTAGGAGTGGGAAAATACTTCTTGGAAGGCAATTAATTCTCTAAGTATATAGTCAAAGGTGAAATTATAATATCACTTCGTCTGCTATAGATGATTCAGCAGAAATAAAATAACGCGTTGCTCGTTACATAATAGTTCACATAGGAAAAAAGAGTAAAACACGTCCTACTATAATACAATATATTAGAAGAGTAACTGATCTACGTTTATAGCGACATTTATCTTCTTGTTTTCAAGTCGCAATATACGCTGAACTTAAAACGTCACAAGAGCTCAAAGAAACTGAGATATCACTTGTCTACCCATTATCAAGCGCTCGCTCATATCTTCACTGGGAACATTACCAACACACTACACAGTTTTCCTATCCTAAAGGGTTACCTGAACGCAGGGCCGGAGATACAGTGGGGGTGCAATACTTTTGACTTCACAGCATTGTTAGCGAACGCACAAGTTCGTTGCACATTAGCCGGTAGATGCAAGCAGCACCTTCTCTCCGAACTGCCGGTCACCATGGCCGCGCTCGCTAAAGCGTCTCGCTTTGGTGCTTCGCGGCGCAGGGGATCGTGGGTTCGAGTCCCGCCTTGGACATGGGTGTTATATGTTTGTGTATGTGTGTGTAATAAGTAAAACAGAAATTCAGTAATCATACGGTAATCACAGTAATCCAATTAAGTAAATAAAAAGTAGGGTATACATTGTCGGAGTCCCGATCTGACTCAGGAACTGTATTTAATTAAAAAAAAAAACCGGTTTTTTAACAGAAAAGAGAAAACACGGGAGACGGGAGGAAGGTCTCACCAGTCGTAAGCAGACAGGGAGTGTATAGACTCCGCCCCTGTCTCTGACGTCATAGGTGCACATAACGCCGTTAACTTGCAGTCGCTCACACGATATCCCATCTGTGCTTACACAAGAATTCTTGATAAGATCTGTGGTCAGGAAATCAGAACTTTGCCATCACTCATGATGTTGAAGACACACAAGGCTGCACTTACAGCTACACTGTTGTTTATCGACACCTTAAAGGACTTCATCCCATCCATACTTTTATCTTTTTTAGGTTTGAGTATTAATATTTGTTCAAAATCAAACCACCTCAAACATCTTGAACTTACACATCAAATGCATCTGTTTTGCTGCAAAAGGCAGTCATTTAAGCTGGTTGTATTAGATCCAATATTTTGAGTTCCCATGAGGGTGAGAGTTTACAGTGAATTGCATTGCGTGCCTGTATGTCTGCAAGGTCTGCTAGAAATTTTCCTTTTGAGGCTATCAAAATTCTGACTATAGTTTTGTACATCATGACTACCACACTGTGAGTTTTACAACATAAATAGTGTTTTCCCGGATTTTGCTATCGTCAAGTTCACATTTTGTAGTCGTATTTCTAGCTACTTAAACATGTAATAATATTTTATTGGCTGTTTAAGTTCATTTTATAAGTTGATTTATTATTTAAAACCATTTGAGGGAGCTATTTTTACTATATTAAATATGTTCCTCTGTCAGGATGCAAGAAAAACTCTGAATGCATTAAAAGATGCGTTCCAGTATTACCTTTCATGTCCGTTGGTTTAGTCTACGCATATATAGAATAATTTCAGGAAAATAAACTAAAAGCTGTAGAAGCTTTAATTGTAAAAAGGTGCTCTAGAGGGTAGTATGTCTAAACCAATATCAGGAAACAGCTTAAGAAGGTGTTCATAGTTTAGAATTTCCACAGGCATACGTGCTTTCAAACACAAACCAAGGATTGTTAGAATTTCACAGCGACAGTCAGGCGACGACATATACGTGCCTAATCGGGTAGTAAAACCCGTGAAGCATGAAAACCGACGCTAGAAATTAATGATGGGCTATAGGAATAGAATTTTGCACTAATCTTCTAATGGGACCGTCCAGTGACGATTGAAGTCGAGAACCTCAGCAAATAACTGATCAGAAAGAACACATGATGATGGTTCCAGTCCATATCTCCTAGAAAATGGGAGTTTCATATACAAAACTCCGGAAGAAAGACCTTCACCCCCATCACGTTTGTCGCTGCCTTAGGATGGAAAATCGTTGCACGTTATCCTTGTAGGCAATCCCGGATAATTTCAATGATGTACAGTCTTACGTATACTTTAATGCTACACAGTGACCAAGTATGTTTTCAAGTGGTTTATAAGTATCTTCACCGCAATTTAATGAAATTACATTCGAAAATATTCATAAATTTGATGTGTTCACCACGGCATTGTCTTATGTGCGGGAGGGAAGAGTGCTAAATGTGACATTTATATGTGAATAAATTGTAAATTGTCGAAATTATAATGTACAATTTAACCACTTGCAGAACCCCGAGAAGGAGATACTTTCCTAAAACACATCCCTTTCGTTATTTGCAGGAGAATAAATTCACGGCTATCAGAATCCTTAGCCAGGGTACCAGATTCGCCTCATCCAGGTATACCATGTTCACCAGGTATGCTGAGTCACGCAATAGGTTTGCTTGAGCGGGCTTGCACTACATAATCAAAGAATAACGAGAAAATATATCTCATTGTAATGTGTTGCGGTGTCGTCTCCTTAGCGCGGTGGTAGCGTTGCTGCTTACCAAGAGGGAGACCTGGGTTCGATCCCCAGTACCGGCGTGGGGATTTTTTCCCCGCTGGGAGACCTGGCCCGGGGTGCACTCAGCCTTGTAAGGTCCCTGGGGGGCCATTTGAGGAGCTACTTGATGGAGAAGTAGCGGCTTCAGGTCATGAGGTCCGCATTAACCGGCCGGGGGGACTCGAGGCGCTGACCACGTCTCACCCTCCAATACTGCACCCCATCCATGACGTCTGTAGTGGACCGAGATGGGGGACGCAGCGGCCGGGCGGTAGGCCAAGGTTCCCCGTGAGCTGTCGTGCCATGGAGTTATATAATGTGTTGCGGTTAATACATCAGAAAAGCTTTATTTGTAATAGGAGAACTCGTGATTTAAAACGGAATTCAAAATTAACTTACTACAATGATAAACTAATGACAGCATTGTACAGCTTGGATATTAATGCCACGGGGTCATATTATGAGTTTCTCATCTGAAAGCTTTGGAATGTCTGTGAAAGTTGGAAACTATATTCGTTGACTAGTTTTAAAATGAGGTCCAAAATTCTTTCAGCAAATTTTTGCAAATATTGGACTATATCTTCTTCCTTCTCCCCATAAATAAAGTGAAATAGATGAGGCAAACGTTTTAAATACGTCAGGGAAGATACCAAGAATTTCAACAAATAAGAAAACTGTGCCGTGATTCTGAATCAGCTATTCATTTCAATATTTAAAGGATTTGACCTTTATGGTTGTTAAAAAATGTTATTTCTATGTTGCACACACCTGGTGGAAGGAAAGCTTTTAAAAGTATTTAACTAAAACCAATCATGAAGATAATTCTTAAAATGTGTTAAAACATTGTTGATTTACCGGTGTATAATACGCAGAGAGTACAGGTCAATTTTGTGTATGAATTTTGTATGGAATGTTTGAAATCAAACGACGTGAAGCCCTTTATTGATACATATCACGGTATCAGATGTATCAACGATTTTATTTCTTGTTTCTCCATCCTGCAAATAACGGCAGTATGGTTTACCGGTAGTCAGCTGAGAAATTCAATGCTATGCCCGCATGTTGCCATAGTAGCTCAGTGGTAGAACAACCGGTTAGAGACCGGGAGATCCATAGGTCAAATCCCGGTTATGGCATTGACTCTACCTATCCAACTCCTGTCCTACACACGGTTTGTGTGAGAAAGCAATTAAATTTATCACAATTGACCATAATAGTTGGCTAAAACTATGAATCCTGGGAGTTAAAGTACTTACAACATTGTAAGTCGCCATTGGGGTTGTCATCTCAAAATAGTTTGAGTTCACCTTGTATGATTTACCGGGAAACATGCGAGTCAGTTGAGAAATTCAATGCTATGCCGTCATGTTGCCATGGTAGCTCTGCAGTAGAAAAACTGGCTAGATCTGGTTCAAATCCCGGCTATGGCATTGAATTTTCCAGTCTGACTCTACCTATCCTAATCCTGCCCTATACGGTTTCTGTGAGAAAACAATTAAATTTATAACTGCAGTGTAATTTGTGATAATCCAATTCTTCTGCAGAGAATTGTTATTTTCATCTATATAAATATTTAGTAATATTTCTCATGGTATATTTAATTAAATCGGATCAAAAACATACTTCGATTAATGAAACCTTGAAATTAAAACCTTTTGTATCAATGAATGTAACGTAATAGTTACTCATGGTTTTAACACTTCCTTTAGAAAATAACTACTTTTAAGGGTTAAAATATGGACGAATAGCTTTCCACTTTTGAAAGTAAAAATTCCTTATGCTCACGGTCAAATTAAATTTTCCTATCCATATGGGAAATATGTATGAATAATATGCCAGAACGGCTTTTTCCGGCCTCAATATTTCGAATTTTCAATGTATTTAGATTGATTGTTACATACTTTTCACCACGAAAATGTACACAGTTCTTGACAGATACGGATTAGTGCATTACGTTATGTTGGCATCACGGGTAGCGCAAATATTGCCATCAGTCGTACCCTGCAGGCAACAGTAACATTACGAAGTCATTGTCACAGAACAATAAAACTTAAAGTTTCTGAGACAGTGTCTCATTAATTTTCATGACAAAGCTGTTATTTCAGCGAGCAAACTTCTTATCCGAAGGTTGAGGGTGGGTTAGATTCCCGGCCGAAGGTTGGACATTTTCCTTTAACCAGGATTACTCTCTACCCTCAGGGAGTATGTACGTGAGAGTAAATGTTGTGTGAGAAACCTACTGTAAAAGTTCAAAGAGTAAATCACTAACGTTACAGTGAAAAGTCCCCAATATCAGTAGTTCAAATCTTTCAATTCTTTTCTCTTTTGCTGTGATCTACATTTGTCTATCGTATCAGAATTCGTATTCGTTTCAAGCCTGTATACTTACTTTCATTATTTTGTATTACATTATCTTTTGCACTATATAACTCGAATGAGTTATGAAGCTCAAGTTTAATAACCCTCGAAGTCGCCTCCTATCTCCGCTGCCGGCTGCTCCAGCGTTGAGCGATGATATCTTTCTTCGAGAGCATTTTTGGGAGAGTGCAAGAATGGGCAGCGTCAGCTAAATTCTCTAACAATACTAAATTGAGGTTAATACAACGTCTGTTTGGAACGAGTTATCAAATGCGAAGGTGAATAATTAAACTATCTTAAATCTAAGCATGATACAATGTAATGTTTCATATTATATCTACTATTTTCTTTACTGTTTTGGCAAAATTTGTTTCCGTATTAGAAGTAAAAGGCGTAATTTGCAGTGATATTAAATCACTATACTTCAAATATCCTTGCGACCGCCACTAAATGGCCGGTCCCCTGGCCACACTCGCCGCAGGGAATCGTATGTTAAGAGTCCAGCCTGGGACATGAGTGTTTATATGTTTGTAAAATGTTCACCTTGTATATGTGTATGAGAAGAGAAATAAGCAAACGGTAATCAAACAGAAAACAAAGTAAATGTTAGGCCAATTTAAAAAAAACAAACAGAAAACGGGTGACGAGCTTTGCGCCTAGCGCGGTAGTCAAACGAGTTACGATCAACACTTTGCAACTTGTACCTCCTGTAAGGTGAAGGCAGAAATCGTGAAAAAATCAAAACATATTTTTATTTGCTTATTTGATAGTACATATAATTGGGATTATTATCCCAGATTTTAACTTGGAAATTTGAACTACAAGTGGTATAAATGAATGGTAACCTAAAATAATATAATGAGCCACGCCCACTTTTTAAAGCTTCCAGTGCAAAAAAACAATTTATCGCTTAATTTTGCTTGTGAATCTTGAAGCTAAATTTTTAGAAACCTTCAATATTTTTGTATAGTTGAACCAGCCATTTTGTGGTCAGAGCAGTGTTATATAGAAGGCTGTGGTGCTTCACAAACAATATTTATGCTGTTTAGTGGAATTAGAGTATAGTTTGAGTGGTGTGTGTTATTGTGTTATTCTTTGTGTTAGTTGAATATGTTGATCCTTTCTTACAATGCCAAGGTCTGGTAGAATATTTAAAAAATATGGTAAGTCCCATATTACCAATATGAACAGGCAAAATGGTGTTGAAGTTAGGGTTAGGCCTTTAGATATGAATACAAACCTGTCTCCAAGTGCATCTAAAGTAAAACTTGGGCCAAGTATTGTGCCAGGAGATGAAAAAACAAGAACTAAATACAGGTTTCTGAGTTGCGGATCTGGAATTGCTAGCAGAAGCACTTACAAAAGCCTGCAAGTGCTCTGTTTCTGGAGAAAATGTGAGTTTGGTGGATGATGGACAGAGAGAAGGTTTGATTTGTACATTACACATTTTATGTGAAAACTGTGGTACTGACATACCATTCAAAACATCAAAGGCCAGTAATAGGTTGTATGAGGTTTGCATATGGACTAAGATGTATAGGAGTTGGAAGAGAAGGTAGAAACCTTTTATGTGGGTTCATGAACATGCCTGGTCCTCCTTTAAAATTTACTGCAATGAATACTGCTCTCTTCAATGCAGTTGCAGATGTAAGTGAGGAGAGTATTAAAGTGGCAGTTCAGGGGGCTATCAAGAAAATTGTGATGCAAATAATTACAAAATTTATCAGTTTCTTGTGATAGTTCATGGATGAAGAGGGGACATTGTTCACTGCATGGAGTTTCAACAGCCATTAGTGTCGACACTGGAAAAGTATTAGAATTGCAGGTAATGTCAAAATATTGTTCTGCGTGTTCTTTGCATAAGAAATATAATGATGCAGGTAAAGAATTAGAATGGCAAGAAGCACATAAAGCTGTTTGTAGCAGGAATCCTGTAGCCATCAGTGGTGGGATGGAACATGCAGCCATGAAACTGATTTTTCATAGGTCTTTACAAAAGTATGGAGTAAGATACATAAAGTACCTAGGAGATGGAGACTGTAGTGCTTTCAAGACTGTAGCTTAAAGTCAGCCTTATGGAAAAGGCTACACTATTGAAAAATTGGAGTGCTTGGGCCATGTTCAGAAGAGGATGGGTGGGCGACTTAGAAGACTTGTTGCAGAAAATAAAGGCAAGCTACTGAAGGATGTAAAGCCACTGGGAGGAAAAAATAGGCTAACAGATAAGAGATAAGACAGCCTAAAAGTATATTATGGGGGAGCAATTAGAAATAACCTCACAGACTTAGATGATATGAGGAAGTCATTGTGGGCTATTTGGTTTCATTACTTGTCGACACAAAATTCACCCCAACATGGCCTATGTTCCAATCAATGGTGCAATTTCCTGAAAAGCAAGGAAACTGGGGAGGCTTATAGCCAAAAGAATAGCCTTCCTTTTGAGGTAGCAATGGTAATTAAACAACCTTTCGAGCACTGGCTTCAACAGAACAACTAGAAAAATATCTGCATGGCAACACACAGAATCCAAATGAACACTTCAATGCTCTTATTTGGAAGAGATGTCCAAAAACTGCCTTTTTTTCCCATTTAGTGGTGAAAATTTCTGCTTTGGAAGCTGCAGCAGTGTTTACTGATGGGAATGTTGCAAGACTACACATCCTGAGGAAGTTGGGCTTTACACCAGGAGTCTTCACTGAGCAGATACTGCGAATCATCGATGAGCAACGCATCGCTAAGGCAGAGGTTTCAGTGCAGAATATAGAAAAAATTGCTAGACAAAGGAGCAGAGGAGCCAAAAGAGCTGCAGAGAAACTTGAAGAACAACACGAATATGGATATGGGCAGTTTTAACTAAGGTATGATTAAGGAAAATTTCATCCAAACTTTAAGTTGATTTTTCTGGAAATTAAAATTTTCATCATTTAGGAACACATTTATCAGGAACGACTGGAAGGATTTTGAATAACATTTAGCACAGTTATTCCTTTTAACCTAAGACATATTTAAGTGGAATTTTAGTCTATAGAATATAAACAGTTTTGTGGTTGAAAAAACATGGAACATTTTTCTTAAAAAAAAACATTCAAATCAAAAAAATCACAGAAAATAATTGCAACAATTTACTAAAAAGTTACTCCACTTAAATGTACAATTATTAGTGTAGTTTACTTTGCTATACAAAAAATTAGAAATTTT
This sequence comes from Hymenopus coronatus, assembly GCA_030762935.1. Classification (NCBI taxonomy): domain Eukaryota; kingdom Metazoa; phylum Arthropoda; class Insecta; order Mantodea; family Hymenopodidae; genus Hymenopus; species Hymenopus coronatus. The sequence goes on along the minus strand of CM060900.1, from coordinate 378,847,062 downwards.
TCCTTGTAAATAGTGAAAAAGTGTACCAGAAAATAACAATAAAACAAAAACAATTAAAATTTTATCACAGCATTAATAATTTATTAAACAATCTGAAAAATGTATTTAAAGCATGCTGGTGTCCTTTTGATAAGTGTATAAAATTTCAGTCAGATTGAACAAAAAATGTAGAAGATGTAAATTTACAAAAATATCAGTGCCGAGTCTGCCACCGTCTCCCCTAAGCAGAAGAACTTACATCGTTTCTCTTTTATTAACTTAAGTAACGCCTTCTCCCGACTATTGTTACAAAGTTTCTAAGTGTTGTCGAATTTTTAAACTTTTTATTTTCTTTTCGACACAAGTTTACACTTTTTGACTTGCTAAGTTTCAAGAATTCTCGTTCCTTTCCAAAAACCAAGGCTTGTATCGTGCATTCTCAAGCCTTTAGAATTCTGAACGTCCGAAATCTCATTAAGTGGACTGAGTTTACTGGATTACCCCTGTTGTTTGCCGGTCGATCCTACCACGTAGGAAGAGTTCATACCGGTTAGACGGGGTCTTTCTCACGTAGTAGACTCAGCAGAACGGTATCGAGACACGCAACCGAGGGATTAAACTCGATGAGCTTATAGGTACTGATCAGGACTATCAGATGGAGAAGGTTACCACTGGAGGTGCCCATGCCTAGAAGGCTCCGCAGAACTACATCGAGACACGCAACCAGGTGTTACCCTAAAGAGCTCACATTTAGAACGGAATCGTCGACTTTGGCATGAGTTACCCTGAGGCAGGATCAGGGGAAGAGACACTCAATAAAGAATACTGGTGTCAAAGTAGAAATAAGTCGCGCCACCGTGCCACTAGTAGAGTTGTTAACGCTCTGGTGGCTGGAAACTGACTAATTTCTCCAGGAGCAGGAAATAGTCGCCCGAGTGTACTCGGACGGGGATAGATCGCCACGGTACCTATCCACTTTTCTTGCGGATTTACCCGTGCGATATAGTAGATGTAGTCATTTGCAAGCGTTTGTGTCGGTGTGAGTATACTGTGGGTTAGGTGTTTCCCTTAGTACTGCCGGCGCGGGCTGGCTTACCTTCAGGGGTGGTCACCCACCCAAGAAGGGACTGGGCCTGATGCTGCTTAACTTGACGGGGTTAGAGAAATCTGAAAGAAGTAAGGGCCAAAACTACCATCCCAAGGCATCCTTGGGAAGCCGGTAGCTGACGCGTGTTCTGGGCAGCGTGTGGTCGTAACGACCGAGAGTATTCACTAGGGGATTGGGGTGAAGGCCGAGTGTAGCGTATATTCTGCAAGCTCTTTCTCGCACAACATCCACTACATAGGGAACTCTAGAGTAGGAATGGAGTATGTGAAACGAAAATCTACGCTCTGTACCATATATCATGCTCAGTGCCCTGTTCTGCACGGTCAGCAGCCTGCGGATGGTGGAACGAGCCACCGAACCCCAGACCTCGCAGCCGTACAGCATCAGGAGCGGAACGACTGCACCACACTGCCGTAGTTTTAGGTATGAGGGCATGGTGGAGTGGAAGATGGGGAACAACTGCCGAAGGGCAGCGTGCCCCAGCCTGACCTTCTCCCTGACATGTGGAGTGAATGTAAGGCCGCGGTCGAGAAGGACTCCGAGGTATTTGGAGGAGCGGACCCAGGGGCTCCGCCTCCGCCTCAACTTCAGGGACCTCTCCGGCCACCAGCAACGGACTTTAGCCAGAAGTAGAGCGGAGGCTCTTCTTCTGTGCGCTGATGGCCATCCGCCATTTTTCACTCCATCTGCCGATGGCCTGGAGCTGTCTCTGTAAAGGGGGGGGGGTGGGAGTTCCAGAAACGGGCGTTCTTGTTACGTACCATTATGAGGACATCGTCGGCATATTGGCACGTCACAGTACCGGGTTCTGTGGGGAAGTCAAACATGTAGGCGGCAAAGAGTAACGGCGACAGCGCGCTGCCTTCCGGCACTTCCGCCGCTATGGGTCTGATTGTGGAATGCCTCCCCTCCACCCTCACCCTGAAAGTGCTGTCCCAAAGGAAGCTACTAAACAGGTGAAGTTAGGGGGAGGGATCTCGCTCTTGAGCTTGTACAATAGTTCCTGGGGCCACGTGGTGGCGAAGACCTTTTCCACTTCCAAGAGTACCGCGACTGTTTTGAAGTTGTCCTGGAAGCCCAGGGCAGCCATCTCGGTCAGTCGCAGCAACTGCAAGGTTGTGGAATGTCCAGTAAGAAAACCAAACCGATCATCCGGACTAGGAGTCTCTCCTCAAAGAGAGGGATGAGGCGGGGTAGGATTAACCACTCGAATACTTTCGAGACGATCGGGAGTAAGCTGATAGATCTGTAGCTTGACGGGAAGACCGGGTCCTTGCCAGGTTTCTGAATGCATACCACCCTCGCCTCCTTCCAACACGTTAGAAAGTGGCGGAGGTGTAGGCATGCATTGTATATCCGCGTAAGGTGGATTACGGCCTTTCGGGGTAGGTGCTAGAGCATAGGCGCCGTGACGACGCCGTCATGTCCAGGGGCTTTGCTGGGTTTTAGGTTTTTGAGTTGGGAGTCCACCTGTTTCGGGGTGACTATAGGAATGCGGATCTCTTCGTGGGGGAGCGGGGGCTCTTCATAGAGGTAGTTCACCGTCGCCTCCACGAGTTCAGTAAAGTCCTCGTCCTGGGGGTTTTCACGGGGTTCGAATTGGGACTCCAGATTGTCTGCGAGATCCGTGGTTTTATCCTGGGGTTCAAAGGAGAGTCTCCCGCGGGTGCCATGGATGGGATGCTGGAATTGACTTTTGTCTTTCCTGTTTGACCGAATGATCCTCCAGGGTTGCTTCTCTTCCAGGTTTGCATTAGCCATTGTATGTTGCCAGGCCGCTTTGCGGTGCACGCGAAGCAGGCGCCTTGCCAGGGATTTGAACCACTGCTTGGATCCTGAGATGGCGGAGGCACTGCCATAGCTTCCGCTTACTTCTCAACTGGCTCGCTCTCCCTTTATACTGGCATCTGTTGCACTCTACTCTCCGTCCCGTGATTAGCACGGAGGCGCCATCCCCTTTCTTCCCTTTGTAACTATTTGTACACAGCGCCTACAAGTGGCGATCTTACATACGAAGCTTAGTTCGGCTTGTTCAGCCTTCGTCAAATAGTTTATTTGTGAATGTCCACAACAACCTACCTCGCTACTCTGGCTAATTGCTTTGCCCCAACGTAATTTACTAATTACTCCTTTACTATCAGGGTTATAAGTTAAGATGTTATATTACTAGCTAATTTTAATGTATATAAAGTTATTTATTGCAAGTTATTCTATTTCTCCTTCATTTTTTTATATAAGATAATAAGTCCTGTATCAGTCATCTATTGTTTAACGTGAAAAACAAATGGCTTAGGTATCTTTTGGACGTCACATGTTTTCATTCGAGAAAGTAGTATGAAACAAAGTAAAGAGCGCGAGACTAGTTCATGTTATCACCTGGAACATACCCATGTATTAAGTGGACCAATTTGTGAAAGTTGACTAAAATTCCTAAAATATTGATCTTTGGATTTTAGCACATTAATATACTGGGGTATTTGTAGATTAATATACCAAAGCTATTTTCAGACATTTAAAATTTAAACCCCTTTCGCGTGTGCTTCTCAATGGAAGTTTTAGCGGTAACAAATGGCACTTGAAATATTAATAGGCTTATTTCTGCAATGCATTTTCAAAGGCATATAAATTTTTAGAATGTTCCTTGCGTTCACATTTAAAAACCAATCGATTTGATCTTTATACCAGAGAACCTTAATATCGTAATAAATCAAAATTATTGAATTCATTTTCTAAGCAAGTAAAATTAATTATATAAGTAGTTAATCCACAAAAATAATGGTGAAAGTATGAAGGAATACTTTATCTTACCTTTCCCTGCAGTAATATTTATTTAATTTAAAACTCATCCGATAATTTTAAAGTAATATTCTGTGAATGTAAATGTGAAGTTGTGTTACAAAATATTGAAAACTGATGCGCAAGGAGCTTTTGTGGTAGAGCAGTGAACAGAAATTGTTTTCTAAAGAACTAGTTGATGCATTTGTCTCAAAATTTCAGAACTAGTTACACAGAAAAATAGAGGCAGATGGTGACGAACTAAACCTAATTGCTTAAGATACTTTGAATTTGAAATGTTCACTGTTCGGTCCCCTTAAGTTTGAGTTAGATCCAATATCTGTAATCGAGACAGACATTTCAAACTGTCTTTGCACAATCTTATTATTGAATTTCTTTTTATATATTCATCACCTCGCTAAAGAAAGTAATAGTAACAACTAATTCGTCAACATCGGGAAGATTTATATGTTTCAAGTCCTTACCAATTATACGTTATTAGTCAAATAAAAATTCAAAGTAAATATACTATAATGGTATTAAAATAATATTTCCTGTTGAGCCTGAATATTTCCATAATATACATTATACAAATATCTTCAAAAACTTATAAGAATCGAACTTTTTTGCACTCTCCGTTACACATTTCAAATTAAATGTTTTACATATTTCGGGATCTCCTTTCGTTGTAAGACCTTACAAACCTTAAACGCTTCTTGAAATGTTTGCGGAATAATAAAAATATACAGCAATTTACGAACAATTCATTTTCATCCATGCATTTATTTATTTTCAAATTTCAACAGGCTTTGTTTTGAATACGGCATCAGTGTAGCAAGTGAGATTGGAAATATCTGCAGAATCGAAATGTTGCCAAGCACACTACTAAAATTACAACAATATACGATGTATAAGACTCATGTTAGAGTCTCCAAATACAACAGCTTTCAACGTCCTAAGATCTAAATTGGGTTATGCCACTACCAGACATCGCAATCATATTTTGAAGCTCTTTGCATGTGTGGAAGAATTGGAAAGGGTGAAGTGAAGACCTGGTCGCACTCTTTAATTGTTGCAGACAAATCGAGACAACATGATTTCAATGAAGCGTGCATGAATACCAACTGGAACAAATAAAAGGTGTATGCGACGGAAAAATAGAAGTAGATAAAATAAACATCACGACTGTAGTTGTGCAAAGAAACCTAGGAACTAACTCAACTTGCTTTTCCCCTTTTTTTTCTCTCAAAACTATTTTTACTTTAATCGGATGACGTTAAGTGATATCTAGCATTCCAGGAGTTAGAAATCACTTTGGTTCCAACTTCGCTCGCATATGCTCTACATGGCTAAGGAGAAAGACAGCTCAAGTGCAAGTTAAAATTCCATGGTAATAATAGTCTTCAACATGATTAAACTATGGATTCCTTCATACTATAACTGTGAATACTACCACTTGTGCCCTAAAAAAATCTATAGGTATTTTCGAGATCACAATTTTGCTTAGTAAGGCTACGATTGAACTAGAAGTATTAGCTGATTTCAATTAGTGACGCATCCAATCGATCTCATTAGCTACGGCCAACTGGTTATGACGTCATTACATACAAATTCACGTGTGCAGAAATACGAAAATAAATGATCATTCAGCATGTGCATATTAGACCCACGGTTAAAATTAACACATATTAATTTCAGAGTACATTAATAATTCACTCCTGCGAGCTAGTGGAATAAGAGGACAGTTTTAGATACTAGGGATGGATTGTACATAATCTATTGTCAAGCAGCTACACTGAGAAAGCAATTACAAGGGAGGATTCCAATAAAAATTTAAACATATTTAAAACCTTACGAGCACTTGAAGAAACAATTAAGAGCAATATTATTATGTGATTTGTGTTAAGTATCCAATGTCTATGGCAAAAAATGTGAAGTTGCGATATAGTGAGGAAAATCACTGGGCGTATTTCAGAGTTGGATAATGAGAAAATTGACAAAATTAGTGACCACTCGGTTTTAAAATCCACAGCCAATAACAGTCAATTCTGGAAGAGGCAAAGAAATCAGATGCAAAGAATTTTCATGAGAATGAATGCATTGGAAGGAGTGTTAAACAAGAGAATTATGCAAGCAAACACATACATTAGTTAAAGGCAGAGTTAAGCTAAATCTTACTAAGCATATCTGAAAAGAAAATAAAAGACGTTGACTTCACAGTGAAGGACTGGCTCATGGATGTAAACACGAGTAACCTACATGAAATTTATTATTTCAAGCTGCGTTCTCTGTTCTGAATAACAGAGAATAAAGAGAAGTGAAAGATCGTGTGATATAAAAAGTGGCTTACACGGAATCAGGTAGGTAGCTTTGGACGAAAGAAGTAAATCAATAAGACACATTTATTTTGAACTAAGTAGAACTAATATGTGCAAATTTTACGGAAAATGATGCACGTGATTGAACTGATTCTGCTCAATACACATCTAGGTTAGTTATTTAACTGCAAAGGTAACTTTCACACCATTTGCTTTCTTTCTTTCTTTCTTTCTTTCTTTCTTTCTTTCCTTCTCTCTTTGTTTTGTTCCCTTCTCTGTTATGCCCTCATCAAATGTAGTAGGTATTTACAAGTTTCAACCAGCGCCTGGGGTTAGACGGCTGTTGGGTAGCAGAGACTGTGGATCAGAGGAAAGTGGGGATCGGTGATCAGTCCGATGTGTTGCATAAATTAAATTGTGATTTATGGACGCTGTTTAACTATTTGGATGTTAGCGTCCCGCTCTATATTTCAAATGAATGCCCTCTTAGTTTTGCACAGAGGCCTCTTTATCAAGCTTGAGGTTCCTTTATGTGCCGTAAATCCACGACACGGAACAAACGGATTTACTTCCCTTCCTAAGGAAGCCACGGTAGAAAAAATACATTGCCCTCCACCGGGTGTAACCCGCAACCTTCGGAATCAAAGACTACTATGTTACCGCTAGACCTCGGAGGAAGACAGTGTTTGGTGGGAAATAAGGAAATGGATATTATGAATATACGGTGAAAGGGTTGAAACGAAAGGTGATTATGAAGCAATTGGTGGAATTAATTGTGAGGGAAACCGGAGAACCCAGAGAAAACTAGCCTAGACGCCACTTCGCCCACCTCAAATCTCACAAACTGTCCACTGGGATCAAACACGGCCCGCTTAGGTCAGAAGCGAACGGTCTTACTAGTCGGCCATGATGCCGCCACCTTTCTTTCTTTCTTAGATTGAATCTAATATTTCTGAAGCTAAGAAAGCCTAGTATAGTAACAAAACTCGAGAACATTGAATGAGAGGATATTGTTACCAATGAACTTTGGAAAGTAATTTTGGTACCAGGGGCTGAGATATTAGATTTATTACATCAGAGGCAATTTATTGAACCTGCTTCCTAACGCATATCCTTGTTTATAACTCAGCGTTTGCTACATCCATTAATAATTCATCTGGTTCCAAGGTTCCCCACTTTAGAGGCAGGTATTTCATCTCTTTAGTAACATAAACTAATAGTTGAAGACGTATCGCGTTACCTGTAAAGATGTAGGCCAAACCTCAGTGGGTTTTCTTAGAAGAAAGTAAGCAAGTGCCAACATGGGCAAAAGGCAAAGGTATGACGAAGAGAGGGCCCAGCCTCGACCGAGACAAAGTATTGCGCTGGCTCCAGAACCATTGTGCTTCTGCCGTGACATATGGGAGTGAGGGATGAGGGAAGATACCAGAAGCAAAGCCCGATTCGGATGACGAATAGTAAAAGCATGCAGGAGATCCTTTGGAATTCCAGGACGCCTCCCGAACCCGCCCATAAGCCAACACCCGGAGGCCCTTCCGAAGCGGCCTCAGTCGGAAGAGAGCCCCGACTGGGCAGTCCCGAGTGACGCTATAGAAGACACCTATACAAAGCGCACCTCCACCGCCCAACCGTAGCACGACGAATACCATCGTGTAGTTCTGCAATCCTGAAATAGATAACGGAAGGAAATAACGGGTACAGGAAATAAAGGACAGAACATTTGTTGCAGAAAAGAAACCATCCCAATATTCGTGTTCCGACTAGGCAAAACCACGAAAATCCCATCGATCAGAGAGGGCGGTAGGCGAGGATCGAACCCGGTACCTCGGGAATACGAGTTGTAAATTTTACAACGGTGCATTCTCACTTGGTGCCTACATAGGAAGTATTGGTGTGCAATGTGACAGATCTCCGTGTATTTATAAGTGTTACAGAGTTTTAAATGCTAGGTTTATTGCACACGTAAATTCCAGTTTCACAAAACACTAGATATAAGTGATAAAATTATTTTCAAGCCTGTAACTTTATATTCATTCGGAGTGGCGAAAATGTGCCCCTTCTTGAGTACCAGGGACTGGCTACCTCTATCGTGCTTTCTTGCTGCACGTTTTAAACATGCGGAAATAGAGTTCTGAGATTGTCGCCTTTGGATTACAGGCTGCAAACATGTTACAGGCCGACAGCTTTATAATGTTACGTGTCTTTTACTAAGTAAACAGCAGATGTCACTTATGTCGCTCAACATTACTGAGATGACGACTAGTGATCAAATATATAGAAACCATGTAAAGATGTTGCCTTATGCGAGATCAGTTCGCTGGACTTTATAGGAAAACTACAAGCTCCTCAGGCAGAGCAATTTAATGTTTTAAGTAACTCTTGAAAGATTAGAGACATTTTGGAGTAAAATATACTATTTGGGACCTAACATGGTTTAGGTTCAAGGTTTAAATGGATTTCAAATGGTTCTTCATAACAGAAAATTCACACATCTAAGAAGTACCCACTCAGTGCAACACCTCCCTTCTGTGTTAGGTTAGTATCCCAGGTTCCATTCCCGGTAGGGTATGGGAAGTTTTCTCATGATGAATATTCAAGGCATTTAAGAAGTGAAACTAACCTAATTATTCTCTGCGGAAGCGTCTAGGAGCCAAGGTGCTGTCGTCTCTCACTCACACGCTGTAAATAAAATTTTTAAACATCAAAAGCTAGCAAAATGAGCATGGTGGGTGTGAGGATATATAATAGCGGTTGATAGGTAGGAAGCAATTGTTTCCGGGTCAAAAGCAATGAAATGTGAATGCTGCCAAAATAGAAAAACACCTGAGAAGAAACTATTAGAATTTTTTAATGACTAGTGATAAGATGTGTTCAAATATTGATGACCTTTGCGATTGAAACGCCTACTATGAATGATATGCACAATTTGAACGCTACTTGTACGATAGTTGGTGAAATAATGGAAGCTGTTGTAAGAGACCTAAGCATGCTTTATTGATGCGTAAAGACCGAAAATAGAAGAGTAATGGTGGAGAAATTATACCTAGATAGATTTAGTGGTAGTTTAATTGGTGTTACTGAAGTAGGAAAGAAATGTTTTCTCTAGTCAAGTTTATTCCCTAATCTCTCCAATGTCTGGAAGTATAAATGAGAGTGGGAATGTATGTGTGTAAACGAGAGAGAGAGAGTGTGTGTATGTGTATGGTGTGTGTGAGAGAGAGGGACAGAGAGAAAAAGAGAGAGAGACACAGAGAGAAAGAGAGAAATATCTAATGCATGGGCATTTTAAACCCGCGAACACCAACTACCTCCAACCACAACCCTTCTTACGACAAAAAAGCAGAGTTTAGCAATGCTCCAGCCAGTAACGTATTATTATGTACGGAACTACACCACCACAAAATACATTTCACTATAGTAGGTCGGACATTTAGGGAAGAATGCGCTCTTTCATATTTTGTAGCATATAAGGTGGTAGTAATTTACTTTGTATTATTATATGTAATTACCAAATTCAGCTTCCCCAGCCAGAGTCTTCCATAAAAGGCATACTAAGTAATAAAGGAGTGTAAATATGTAATTGAAATTATAAACAATACAAAATTATTGGAAACAGTCAAAACTATGTAAAATATTACTTTAAAACAGTTATAATCTAAATCATAGGTGTAAATATAATTCATATCCAAAATAAACGAATTTGTATATAAGAATAAATTCGCTTACATACTATGCATGTTATTTTTCAATATAACTAGTGAGCTATAATGTCACCGAGAACCACTGCTTTAATTAATGAATTGTTTAACTATATTTCCTGACATATAATACAAACAGCTTGGTGTATTGCCCCTGGTTCGAATTAATCAGAATCAGTCTAGCAATATGATATTTTTATTCATTGCAAAAACTGTTAATATCGAGTATTCTATGTTCATTTTCCTAAGAATTGATAAGAGATATTACATTTTTTCTTTAATTGTATAAGAAGTATAGGATATTTGGAGTTTCTCATTTTTCTGTGTAAGTAGTAAATAAAGTATTGCATTTTGTGTTCACCTTCAATGCATACTCCTCGTTTTGATAAATAGGCATTTAAGTTTTTAGAACTAAGAATCGCATTACGTCACTACTTACGAAAGAGGGGTAGATTTCTTACGTCACAGCACCCCTCCATGCCCGTCCCTTCTTGTATGTGCACGCGCTCACCCATAAGTGTAGCTGATCTAATGAACAATACTAAAAAAAACGACAAAATCCCAGAACTCTGATGAAAACTCCAAAGGAGTTAAAACCATTGATGATATCCAATAAGTATTAAAAATACGGATAAAATTAAATAAAAATAAAAAGTTACTATCGATACTGACTGTTTTATATATACTGTGTTTCATTTCATTTAATGTCTGTGCATTAGTGTTTCTCATTTTTTCCTTTTAAAGCTCATTTAGACAATAATCTAAATAATATTAATGAGGGCAGCAGAGTCCCTATTTCATCATTAGCAGTATGTCCGTGAGATTTCCGCGATGATAATGTACCAGGGCATAGCCGTAACTACGGTTTTCTTTACGCAGGCAAAAGTGAATTTGAAATTAAATTCATGCAACCTAACAATTAGATGTTTCCAAAAGTTTCCATTACTCTCACCCCACTAACATTACATCAGGCTTTTGTCCTCTAACTATCGGGAATATTGTTGTGAAACAAAGTGAAATTTTCGCCCTAGAATAAACATTGTTTTACGCATAAATAAATTTGGGCAGGGGAGAATCTTTTATCCATATTAAACTAAGAATATCACGCCAAATATACCTAATGGAGAAACATGCTATAAGATTCTGAATTTCAGCAATTTTTTTACTGCTATAAAGTGTTTTTCAGTACTGGGTATGTTACTGAAGTCCAAGATGCTTGCTGATACTTTTCTTCTCGTTCTCATTATTGTTGACTTAAAGCTACCTATAGAAATATATATATATATATATATCATCTATATTTTTTAACATATGTTTCTGAAGTTTATATCACAAGTAACACACAAAACCTTAAACATGTATACATGTTTCATTGCAATATTTAAAATTGTTTTTAATTTATCATTGTACTACTATAAATATCTGTTCTGATTACAAGAAATATTAAAGAAAAAAATAATTGAAACGTATTTTTTTTGTGTTCTAGTTTATGGAGAAAAAAAGGAAGCACCTTATGAGAATCAATATTTGTCAATAAATTTTAGCATGTTATTTATATACTCTAATTAATATTTCTCCAATGATAATCGATAAAATAAACCCATCCCAACATTTTCAATACTTATAGATTTTGGAGCATCTTTATAATATTTGAAGAAAATTGAACAAAGCTTGCATTGTGTGAAATACTTTGAACACGTAGTAACATAAAAAATAGAAACGAGAAATGCAGTTTCGAAATTCTAAAGGGCTTCTTGCTCTTGCGCGCAGAAAACTTTGGTAAAATTATTTCTAATGATCAGTAATAGACATGAAAACAGACTATGACTACAGATGATTTATACTAAATAATAAACAAAAAAACTGACTTTTGCAAAGATTGCGTTTGTTAAATTGCACATATTTGCCTAGCTACTCTCATCTACCACGGGGTAATGAGCATTGAATAAAGTCACGTGTTACAGCTTATCTTAATTTATTTCAGTTAAGTAAGCATATTTATGAAGATGTAGGCCAGGTACTATGATCATATTTTTCTGGACCACTTGGCAGTACAACTAATAACATAATATTTCCTTTTAACACCCGTTGTATTCTTAAGATTTAAATCAAGCTCACAAATGGGTTCACACGCTTGCCATCTACACAAACGGACGTGAGTTCTTCAATATCAAAACTCGGAGAAAGTTTTTCGGAATTCTCCACATATTATATTCTGCTAGACTAAAACTAATTTCCCCGCTCTGTTTTTCCAGCAGCTACGTGTTTGATATATCATGGAAACTGACAATTCCTTACTTTGAAGAAACTATTATTATTATTCTTATTATTATTCTCTTTATTGTTATTATTATTATTATTATTATTATTATTATAACTCCATGGCACGACAGCTCACGGGGAACCTTGGCCTACCGCCCGGCCGCTGCGTCCCCCATCTCGGTCCACTACAGACGTCATGGATGGGGTGCAGTATTGGAGGGTGAGACGTGGTCAGCGCCTCGTGTCCCCCCGGCCGGTTAATGCGATCCTCACGACCTGGAGCCGCTACTTTTCCATCAAGTAGCTCCTCAATTGGCCCCGCAGGGACCTTACGAGGCTGAGTGCACCCCGGGCCAGGTCTCCCAGCGGGGGAAAAATCCCCACGCCGGTACTGGGGATCGAACCCAGGTCTCCCGCTTGGTAAGGGCAACGCTACCACCGCGCTAAGGAGACGACCTTATTATTATTATTATTATTACTATTATTATTGTTCATCGATCATCATTACCATTATTATTATTATTATTATTATTATTATTATTATTATTATCATCATTATTATCATCATTATAATCATCATTATTATAGTGGTGATGATGATTATTTTATTATTAACATTATTATTAATAAAATATTATTATTATTATCATCATCATTATGGTGATGATTATTATTATTATTATAATTATTAATATTATTTCTATTATTATATCATTATTTTCATTATCACCATCATGATGATTATGATTATTATTAATTATTACTATAATTATTATTTTGTTTTAATTATTATTATTTTATTATTATTATTTATTAATTATTATTCATTATTATTTATTATTACTTCTACTATTATTTCCTTACTATTATTACTATTATTATTATTATTAATTATTACTATCATTACTATTACTACTATTATTATTATTATCATTATTATCATTATTACTACTACTATTATTACTATTATTACTGCTATTATTATTATTATTATTATTATTATTATTACTACTACCATTATTATTACTACTGTTAATTGTTATTATTGTCATTATTATTATCATTATTATTACTATCCATTATTATGATTATTATTATTATCATCATGATTATGATTATTTTTATCATCATGATTATGATTATTTTTATCATCATGATTATGATTACTTTTATCATCATGATTATGATTATTATTATCATCATGATTATGATTATTATTATCATCATCATGATTATGATTATTATTATTATTATTATGTCTATGATTCTGATGATGATGATAATCATCATCATTATTAGTATTATTATCATCATCATTGCTATTGTTGTTCTTGTTGTTTTTATTATTATTGTTATTATTATTGTTATTATAATAATTATTACTATAATTGTTATAATTAATATTAAATATTATTATTTAGATTATTAATATTATTATTGTTATTGTTCTTGATGTTATTATTGTTATTCTTATTCATTATTATTAATCATTATTATTTATTTTATTTATTAATCATTATTATTATTATTAATATTATTATTATTATTATTATGATTATGATTATTATTATTATGAATATTATTATTATTAATATGTTTATTACTATTAATATGTTTATTACTATTATCATTTTTATTATTTATTATTTTATTGATATTATTTTTATTATTCATTATTTTATTATTATTTTTATTATTATTTTATTAATATTATGTTTATTTATTATTATTATTATTATTATTATTATTATTATTATTTATTATTATTATTATTACTATTACTAAAGCTATTACTACTACTATATTATTAGTACTATTATTATGTTATTATTATTATTATTGTTATTATTACTATTACTATTATATTACTGTTATAATTATTATTATTATTATTATTATTATTATTATTATTATTGTTATAGTAATTATTATTATCATTATCATCATTATTATTATAATTATAACTGTTTATTACTAATATTTTATATACTTTTATTATGTATAATGCAGTAGTGTTCGTTAGTTCTACAGTTTAAGTCTACATTATGCATTTTAATGACTTGCTGAGGAAACCTATTGCATTGCATATATGCCAAATGTTGAAATAAATTACCATTATCATTATCATTATTGCTTAAAAAGTTAATATTAATAGGGTTTTAAAACTGTAGTTGCACTGAAGAGTTTAAGTAGTATGCCAATTACTAGCGTTCAGTTCTGCTGGCTGCAAGTATTTAGAAATTAATATTAGTAAAACGGAAGTATTTGCAATTGCTAACCATTTGTTGGGACCGCTGGTTTCCAGCAGGAGTTGTAGAACTTTAGAGGTGGCATATATTATATTGGGACTGAGTAGGATAAGATCTAATCTGTACAATAATGAATGAACATAATTATGTATGAAAGATCAAATAATAAGTGACGAAAATACAAACTCCGTCTGGGGTTGGACGTCCAAATTTCAGGTTTACATACAGATATTACAGATTAATTTTAAATAAGTTTCATTTATTCAATAGCTAGATAATTCTTGTTAGTACGTCAAATTTGTTGTAGTAATGCAATAGCTAGGACTTTTTAAATAAAATGAAATCTTCCAGAAATGCTCCATATCAAAGGTTACTTGGAATTGGAGGAGTTTCTTATCGCTTTTCTGCAGGAATAAAAATATTTTGGATTCAGTACCAATCTAGATAGTTCTATAAAATGTTGTTTTTTATTTATGTTGAAACTAGTAAGCCCATGTGTTTTAATTCTTAGTAATGAATACCGAAAACCCATATTTTCAATTATATGGGTACAATGGACTATTTTGTCTGCGTTAGGTAAGAGGTGGTTGAAGTAATGGTGTTCTAAAGCACTGTGTGCCAAACTCCAATTAAAAACCTTCATTTAAGCTCCATTTTTTCAGTCACTACCCTTCCCTCGGAGTTGATCGATTGTGTAAGATACGAACAATTTTACTTCTAAGTGCTGTCCCCTATTTCAGTACACAGTTAATAAGAGCTGTGTTCGTTTTCGGAATTTCAATACCGTGCAGCGCTGACTCCATTTATGCTCTACTGCGCCAGATCTGGGAATGCTAATCCAAGAGTGAATTTTCTAGTTGATCTCGTACTCATTTCTCTAGAGTCTCTGTACTAAGGATATTGCTTTTCTAAGTGTATCAACGGATTAGCTTTTGTCTTGTAATCGTAACACATTAGTATTGCAAAGAGGACTATTTTGATAATCAAATTCAGGCGTCACCAACTGTTTACTCTTTGAGTAAAGCAGAGGCGGAGAGAGAGCAACTTTGCTAGATGTTCCTGCGAACTGTATGACCAACTCCACAGGAAGCAAGAACAGCATTTTCCGTTTGAAATGCGTATTCTTCCGTTCATAGGTTAACCTAATATATATTCATGAGTGGTAAAACTATGTTTCTTGTATTATTATTTATGCTTCGAGTAAATAATACTTATTACATGATTCCTTTTAAATATACTTTAAGTACTTTGGTGGTAATTTTTAGCCGTAACATAAATAATTTCAAAAATAATGATAATCAACATAGTGTAGACACAATAAAACCATAAGTTTCCTAGTTTGGTTAGTGTCATTCTAACGTATTGTGATGCCAACAGTAATGTGTAGCTTAAAATATCACATATACAGCAATTAAATTGAACAGACAGCTTAATAAAGGACACGTATTGAAAACAGTTCGAAAGAAACGTTCTTGCTTGTAACTGTAGTAATCAGTTGCATGGGTTGCGTAATGACCTGTAAATTACATTTTCTGACTGCATATCTTTGCCGTCAGTTAAAAACTTATTCCGCCACTTCCAATAAATATAAGAATTCCTCCTAGACAGTCGTAAACTAGGAGAAGGTGGTTTCAGTGATGTATTGCTTTCTAGTCTCGGCATTACAAACTGACGCACGACACACTGAAAGAGAGAAAATCCCTGAGGTCACCTATTTACCCACTTCCTACCTGTTTGTTGCCGGACAAAATCAAGTAAGATGGATACGCCTGATCTAGTTGGAAAAAAAATTGTTTGTAGTTTTTAAATAAGGGCACATTTTCTGCAAATGTTTATCATACAGTTCTCTGTAAATTTCTAAATGTGCACCTAATATCAACACTTTGATGACCGGTGAATTCGGACTTCTGGTCCTCATATTGGTAAAATATGAAATACATACTCTTTTGGTAATAAATGTTGAAGTATTTTTGGTGTAATTTTTAATGCAATTCTAGTAAAAGTGAACATTATATATATGCTGCATTGCTAATGTAAGGTATCTTACATTTTTAGGTTTCGACTGTTGTTGTTGTTTTTTTTTTTTTTTAATTTAAAGGGAAAGGACAACAAGGCGTTCTTATTAAGTAAACTGTTCCTATCACTATCGTTTATTTAAATTTAAATTCCTGCGACATTCCCCCAAGTAACATGTTCTATCCTTGTTGTACCTGGCTCTACAGAAAAAGGCGGGAGTAAGATGCCTGGTTGATTGCGTTAAACAGCAGGTTAGGCTTCCAGGATATCCCAGGCCATTCAAGTTAACGTATCAGTGCTTACAGATTCATTGTGATTAAGAATAGTACAAAAGTTTCAAGGAGTTAGGTATGGGCAGAGTTAGGAAAACGCATAGTAGTCCATTTCTTACTGCTACATTTAAACTCACTACTGAACCATTTTCTTATGGGATCCTGGGACTGCCATTTCAAGAGTATATCTTTCTGTGTCGATAACTCTGAGGGCCATACTGTAATTGTACTATTGTTATGTTAATATGAATAGCAAATTTTATTCAAACTGGATAATCACTTTGCAAGGTATAAATTATTTCCTAAATGTATTAGGTAACTAAATTTCACAATTAAAATTACTCACGCGCCTTAAAATTTGGCAAAATTGGTTGGCATTTTCTGAATTGGAGCTTTGCACCAAACAGTAAATTTAAAGAGGGGTGTTTCTAAAACTTTGACTATTGAATTATTATATTTTTTTAAAAAAAAATTAGATATTCCTAATCTCTAAACTCAATCATTTTTCATTAAAAGGTTATGTTTTGAAGAGTCCCTAATAAGTCCAGTAGTAGAATAGATAATACTGCACATACTGGAACATTTTAGTTTTATGTAAGCCAAAGCTGGGAGGCTCGAATGCCGATTTGAGATAAAAGTTTTTAACGAAATAGAAGAGGATGCGAGGCAAAGAGAGGACAGTTAAATGCTGATTCTCTATAGACGCTCAAATGTTCCAACTATTTGTAATAAGAAAGCAATTTTCAATTTTTCGACAGCTTCAAGCAAAATGGAATTCCCTGTGTGCCTTAAATTACATGAAAGAGTTTTATATATTAGTGGGCGCTCTTTGGTTCTCGGCATCCTATAGACCGCTCGCCTCCAACCTAGGTGATCCGCGTTCGATCCGAAGCGCCGGCATGCTGGGTTTGTAGTGGACGAAACATCGTTTGGGAGGGATTTTCCGGGGCTTCCGGTTTCCCCCACCACTCATTGCAGCAATTTCTCCATCATCACGTTTCCTATTATCCATATCGATTTCATTTCATATCATCCATTTCCTCATGGTCATGCCTGTCTTCGGACCGACAACTCGCTCCAGGTTCTTCATTGTGTGGTTCCATGTCGTTTGCTGCCCGACAGCCTTCTGACCTCTAGGCCCCCGTTTGTAGGTTCTAGGTGGATATCAGTCCTATATACGGGGAGGGTAAGCCGACTAAGAAAAAAACTACGACAGGACACCAGCGGCTTCACTTCCGTTTAGAAGGAAACCATGTAATGGACCGTTAAATACGAAAACTGGTGTTCTAGTTTGGTATCTTCCAAGGATGCGACATGAAGATTCTTAAGAAAGTTCCCCCACACCAAACTACCCCTTACATCTAAAATGTTCTATTAATTCGGTGTTCCCAAAAATAGCTGTAACGATTATAGCTAAAATACCACACTAAAGAAATTTACATTACACATAATTTGTATATCTGAATTATCTAGGAATAACCTCTGAAACAATCTTCATTCTGGATGAATTTTGGTTCGTAGTAAACCACAACAGATATAAAAACTTAGTGTGCAAAAATGTAGATCTCGATAGAACACACAATTTAGGGCATATACATTTTTCGTAGAGTTAAACGTTTCCGAGATTTTCCTTGTTATTAGTTTTTAGACTGCTTAAACGTTTCTCAAACGCGAAGTCATTTCTCGTTTCGTCTCTCTCTTTTACTCCTAAACATGCAAGGAGCTTTGGTTCGAACTTCAGTTGCGGTCAGCTTTTAAACCATCTGACTATCGCTTTAGCCTACTGTGCTCCATTATTCCCCCTCTGCCTAGTAGAAAGCAAGTTATAAGAAAATTTCGGTTAGAATTTATCTCGATTAATATGATGAAGATAAAAGAATTTTTGGTATGAATAGCTGTTTCGCAGAACAGGTAGTGAAATTCACCTGAAAGGACCGAATCAGATTATTTTTTTTAAACTCTTCCATAACCCGAAAAGGACTTTTATCGTCCAAAATATATTTTCTTAGCCCAATGAGAGTAGTTTTACGTTTATAATATTCTACATTCGGCAGGTTTTATGTTCTATGCATACTCTTCTGTTTTGCTTCTGTCGGTTATTATTACCCAGAAAGTGATTATAGTGTCAAATGCTAGGTTATCAGAGTCTGTTTGTTTTTCTTTTATTTGTGTAACAATTTAGCCTCTAAGAGAATATCGGGTGTTACAACAACATTCTGGACTCAGGAAATATGTGATTCGATTAGAAATGCACTTCTCTTCTATATATATTTCTATTTTATTCAGACTAGTTTAATTCGAAACAAACCAACAACTAATGATGCTGTCTATTAAAAAGGCCTGGGTTTTTTCCTTTTATCTCAGTTTTATAGAATGGATTCCTTAGCAACTCTCTAAACGTATCGATAAATAATTGACTTGTTATAGGAAGTAACCTTATAGTAGATTGTCTTATACTTTTAAACATACGAAGAGTTTATGCTTTGAAGTTTATTTTTGTGCTATTCTAATATATTCTGCCGATGCCCAATAAAACCGATGTGTAGACCTTTGTTTTTTTAATGGCCGTTTTGAGAGATTTTCAAGATTCTAATGGCAAGACGAGTAACGTTTCTTTTTAACCTATGTTAGTTATAGTTGTAAACTTATTAGACTCATTTAAATGAATAACCTACTACTTGCCTACTCCAATCCAGGGTGGTAAGACTAGATAGCATAGCATAGGAAGTATAGGCATGGCTCGTTAGTGTTACATCATTACAGTTTATAATGCCAACAGTAAGGATGCAAACGGAATCCCTTCAATGAGGACAGAGTACCGCACATAAGCCCAGACTACCGCGCTTCTATCTTGACTCCGGAATGGATAGACAGAGAGAGAGAGAGAGAGAGAGAGAGAGAGAGAGATATGAGGTAAGGGATCCGGGGAGAGAATAGATCCGGATGACGAAATGCGTAAGCATGAGCGGACCTCTAACGTTTCCAGATAGAATGCATCCCAAGTCAACTGACGAACTCCTACAAGCTCCAATCCGCGATGACAACGTAAAGAGATCCCCCACCCGAATGAATCCAGAAGCAGATACACAAGAGCCTCCGCAACGAGTGATACCGATTAGCAATTCGTATTAGCGATAATCCTGCCGTTAGGGGCGTTAGTTTCCGTGGATTAAGCTGGATTACTAGCGCCAGCGATAGATTGAAAAAACGCCATACGGAAGGATTATCGTATCTCTATTTTGGCTAATCTGTATGGTAGAGCGTGAGGATAATATGGGATTAAGATCACGTTGCTTTTAGAATGGATAAGTGAAATGATGTTGCCGGAGGTTGGGTTGGGAAGGATGGAATGACTTGAAAGTAAGAGGTAAAAATTGCGTGAGTAAGTGACGTGTAATGTATTGATTGATTAAATTAAGATCATCTGGGATTGGTGAATTTTCATGGAATAATGGGAGATGTTGGTGGACATAAAACGGGTTGTAATTGCTTACGGAAAAGTGTGAAATATCATGTGACTTGTAGTGTGCTGATTGCTAAAGGTCCTGAATTCGCAGCACTTATAATGAACTAGATTGGAACCTAAAATGTTGGCCAGCGTTGATGACGTTGGGCAAAGCGATCTGTAGATCGGCGTCGTTGAAATGATGGAAAGGTTCCTCCTGAGGCGTTATATGAAGATATGGTGATGGTGGCTGCGGCTGAAGATGTTGACAAGCATAGAAATTGGTTAGATATTGCGCCTGAGGCAGTAGAGTGAGGAATGTTGGTGGTGGCGGCGGTGCGATGTGCTGGAGATGGGCGTTGTGCAAGTCAGAAATAAAGTGTACAACGTCTTTGCCTTGACCGTAGAAGTGCTGTGGCTGAATGAGCAACTGCGTGTTCACACGTCCCGTTGAAGGCGACCAAAACAGACGTTGCTTTGTGACGGTGATTGTCGGGAAAGGTAGTGCTTTCATGTGGATGTCGCTTGCTTTTTCTGTCGTGTTGATGTGTATCCCTTACTTTTTTTTCTTTTTGTATCACCTGTTTCAGTGAAGTCGGATTTCACTCTCCAACAGCCGCAGAATGCAGAGCAAAACATAAGCATTGTATCCCCGATTATGCCCTGCATCATGCGACATTATATTCGTATGACGCTTATATTACGAGTTCTATCAATAGCTTTGTACATATTTAATATAAGAAATATCTGCTCAGTAGAACGCAGAACCTTAGGATGTATAAGCTGGCATTGTATTCTTCATGGCTACTTACTTTGTTAAAAGTAACAAGAACTTTAGAGCATCAGGGGCACAAGTAACAACCCCTAGTTGGAAGGAAGTTTCTTTCCCTTATAAACTGGATAGAGGGAATTTCTCACTGTAGAGAAGGGTCACGTGGGTGGAGAATAAAGAGTAATCCCAGACAGTAACATGACAACGCCACTTTGCGCGTCTTTCCTCAGCCAATCAAAAAGGAGGGCAATATTAGGATCTTTTGGTATATAAATGTGCGCGTAAGAGAAATTGGGGGCACCATATAAGAAATTACGTGGCAGGCAGTGTAAGAAAGATCCACAATGTAAGAAATCGCGCGGCAAGCAATACAAGAAAGACCCAGTGTAAGAAATCCCGCGGCACGCAGTGTAAGAAATCGCGCGGCGCCCAGTGTAAGAAATCAGCTTGTTTAAGTAAGAAACACGCATTAATTGTGAGTGTGAAGCGTTATAGTAAAAGTTAATCTGACGGGCAACTATTACCGTAAATGTTATACGGCTCTGTGAAATTTAAGATTACGGTAACGGTTGTAAATCTTTAGAACTCAGTAAGAGTGGAACTAGCACTTATAACAATTATGTTATCAAGTTCGCGATCGTTTATGTCGGGAGTCGCTCGCAGGGTCAGTGCCTCAAACCAGCAAAAGACTATCAACAAAAGAACTCATCAGTGAAATTATGTGAAATTTCTCTTTTATTTGAGTCTGCCAATAGTGTTACACACCTTTGTCATTCTTCCCCCCACCCCTGAGCAAGAGACAACTCATGATCTACAAGAACGAGCTTAGCCAGAGCAACAAAGACAATCTACAAGCTATGTACATGCTTAATGTAGAGAATTCCACGAGCATTAACCCTCGACCAATTCCAAGTAGACTCACATATTGGCACACCAATGTGATGCCAGAATAACCGCGACAATCACTGCAACATATCCAACCCAGCGCAATTGTGAGTTCTATATCGGACATCTACTTCCTCCACCCGCAACAAACCAAATACGTCAGTGTCGGATTTTGGTCTCTGTCTCCGAATCAGCTGGACCATTGCAAAATATGGGCAACGCAATTCGTGGTCATTGGTTCCGAAGATTTTCAAAAGTTCATTGAAGCCATTCCAATTATTCACAAAAGCATGCATCAACCCGTGGGACGATTTCAAGAATGTCTGTTCTCCAGCAGCGTCACCATCGTGTTTAAGAGGTGTTCGGATACCCAAGGCTCGTGTTCAAAACCTTCAATTTCACTGTGGAAGGATTCTGACGGAACTTCTGCCTCCTTGGTGATTCAGCATGTTGCCACTTCGCGGACTGACGTTTCAGTTCTGGTTCGTATGCCTTGGCACAAAATTCATCCATAGAGATTATTCGTGACAAGAATCGCCGTCCTGTTGCCAGTGTGCAAGGTGGTCGGAGCATATTGCATAGCGCACCCACCTTTGAACTTCCGTCAGTACAAGTGGTACCCACCGCGATGCGATTTTGCGTAGTTGCAGCTCATTATAATATATAATATCATTGCAATATCCTGTGGACGGTGCGTTTCTCGATGCCACTTGCCCTCTCTAACTTCAGTAGCGTCCATCGTCTGTCTTCACCCAGGAGCTGCTCGATGACGGCACGTGCCATGTCGGGCCGCAAATTAACAGGTCGTCCGGAACATTGATCATCAATGGTTGACACACGTCCTTGCTGAAACCTTCCTACCCACCGTGCTACTGGACGGTATGGTAGGCAGTATTCCCAAAGGCTTCCACTAATTCACTGTGACATTGCATCGCATTTCTCCCTTGGAGAATGGCTATTTTAATGTAAGCGCGCTGCTCAGCACGGGTTACTTCCATCTCACACGACACTCACCAACTGACTGATTTCACAGCTACTACCAGCTACCACAGAGCCATCTGTTGTTCTGCATACACACTATGCCTGCAGAACTTCCATACGACATATATAAGTTTGTGATCCGTTTACATATCAATAAGGAAAAAAAAAAAACAGTTTCCATAACTTTTACCCCAACCCTCATATATATGTCAATGCCATATGAGTTAGTGATTTATCCCACACATTCCGCGTATATGTTGTACTCTGTAATCATAAACATACTGTATAAATCACAGTATTCTCGCGGTAAATCAACGGATACGGTTATGCGGATTAGCTAAACAGATTAACGATAATCCTTCTGCATGGCGCCTTTCAAATCTACCACCGTCACTCTTAATGCACCTCAATCCGTGGATTAAGGTGGATTAACGCAACACTTGGGCTCCTAGCGATAGGATTATCGTCAATCTAATAGGCTGATCCGCATCATATTCCACTGAGGCCAAGGAAAAGTTCACTACAGAACGCACACCCACAGTCATGCTGCAACCCTTTGAACACCGGCGCCCCCTCCTTCAAATATGAAAAGATGGCACACAAAAGACGGGTACAGGAATTAATGGGCAGGAAGGCTGTGAAACTTCCCAGCATTCGCCTTTGACTTAGGAAGAGCACAAAACATCCACTAGTTAGATGGCGATCGAATCCAGGACCTCCTGAATGCGAGTCACACGCCTTACCGTGACGCCACTTCTCTAGGTCAGTTTGTAGCGTATTCATAATCTCGGCTAAAAGCTTAGATAAGAAATAAGGCATACCAACGAATTGGACAATAGGATTACAGAAGTTTAAGACTTGACTCAGTATCAATTCTGCTTATCTCCTCTACATACTGTCCCTCACTTTAACTAGGGAAAGGGATTAAACCTAGCCCAAATTAGGGACCCAACTGACCCATATTTGATGTTCTCAGCCAACCCGTCATATGTTAAAACGGTTGTAGAACTAAACGGAGCTGTTTCAGATTAAAACCCGTCTATACGGGAACTGACGTGAGTGACCTTCACCCCTTAATGTGCGCAACCTGCTCTGTACACACTGTCTCCGCTGATAAGAAAGAGGTGTGAAACAAAGATCTTTCAGTCAATTCTCCACTCAGAGGTTTTTAGTGTAAACGTCTCCGTTGAGTCCTCAACTCTTTTAACGCACGAAGGTGTATCTCCACACGTAAAAGTTGGGGCAGTTGGGCAACCTCCTATTGTTATGCTGTCTTTTGTCAATAAGGATTCTCTTTTTTCGCTTCAGGTAGTAGGCATCTTGTTTGATGAATGGACAACAAAAATGTTAAATGGCATATTACGTTTTTATTTCCCTCACTTCTATTCTTTCACATTTCTTCTTCTCTAAGAATACTGTGCATTCTATTTTTGTGGTCCAAAAATAACTTGTATTTATAACTGACATTCAGGAATATTGTTATTCCTATGATTAAACGAATGTCTGAAACCGATACTCTACAAGTCAATAAGATACAAGTTTAAATTAATTAGTCTCTTTGCTGTCTATACACCTAGGAAAAGTAAAACATTCCTTTCAACTCAAATATCTCATATAGAGGTTTCATCGGAATGTGTTTCTAAGATTTCATAATACCTCTGAATAAATGAAAACCATAATTTTCTTACATATCTGAGCCGATTTGGCACGGTTACTCTCGCTATATTGTTACATGGTTAAATTCATTATAGAGTTTAGTAATGGTTATACTTCATACTTCTGCGAAGAGCAACTATTCTTTTTTTAATCTAATGTAAATTTATACTGTTAAAACTTATATTTGTTATTGTTAATACAACCTAATCGTGAAAATGACAAGAGCTTTATTTTGAGAACAATTAGGAAGGAAATCTGTATTACCTTGTAATCTTTTGCCGTAGCCTTCGGCGAGGTTCAAGGGGCAGTACATATCAAAGGTGACAATAGTAACAACCAATCTTGTTATACTAAATGTGATAAAGTCGAAATTTCAGATGTCCAATTGCCACCATTTGTAGTGTTAGCAGTAGAATATAGGTAGAATAAAACCTGAACTGTAAAACAAGGATCAAAATGCCAACAATCCCTTTGAATGGTTATTGAAAAAGTGTTGACCTGCTCTGGATAATCCATTTATTTTAACAAAACGTCAACCTTACTTGTTTTTCCGTAATAATGGATACAGGTTATGGAGAGGTTTAAATGTACTGCAATCCCACTGCTTATTTGTTTCAACAACATTCTCAGTTGTTGTTCAATTACAGGCACTCTGTTTGCGGTTTATACAACTAGAAATATTTTTTGCCGAGTTTTTGCTCTGAGGGTATAAATGCCAGAATGGAAATAAAGGCAATAACATTACCAAATTCACTCAGTATCCATTTATGGCTAGTTGAAATGTAATCATAGAAACAGAATGAACAGTAAAGAAGAAAAGCTGTTAAATGGAAGTAAAATTGTAAACGTTTTGAAACGACTCCTCGCCGCTCTACCTGCAAATATAACGGCCTAAATGGTGTGGTTTCTGTGCTATTAATCTATATACAGTGGTACACAAGCCCAGTTTCTAGCCTTGGACTCATCTAACAGTTTAATGATCAACGGAGTTTCTAGATCACGAGTTCGCCACTATGCGCACATGGTGTGGAGGAATCAACTCATTGCCCTTAGAAGGCACCTTAGGACTTACGGACGCAAATCTGACAGAATTTACCTCATGGACCTTTTTGTTCAACAAATTGGTTCTTTGAGGTGGAAATAAACATTATAGGTTCACTACTTCCGAAGTAAGTCATGATAAGGGTTTTACATCCAAAAAAAGTTCAATCATCCTCCGTCTTGTTTGAAGCCGCAAGCTTGTGTAGTAGAGACTAGCATAGTAATCACTACACCACAGAGGTCGATACTATTTTTCTTAGGGTAGAGAAATGTTGTGAATGTTTAGGTTTTCACGGTCGGCGTCTATCCATATTTGGCCGGATACAGATGTTTATAAGTCAACTGGTCCATGTCCAGGAAGCCCGGAAACATTTTACTGGAGAGAACTATTGTATATAATCCAAACGCTTAAAATTTAAATTTCATCGGATTAAAAAGGGAAACAAATAAAAGAGAGAGAGAGAGAGAGAGAGAGAGAGAGAGAGGCACAGTTAGATGGAGTGCTATAATACAAAACGAAAAATAAAGCAAATATCAGTTCTATATTCAAGGCAGCAGCTTTTAAACGTGGAAGTATTTTCGTTAATTTTACCGTTAAATAGTCCGAGACTTGCCGATGCTTTGCTTTACTATTGTAGTTTTCTTCATTTAATGTTGGCAGAATCTCCATTCCACACTAGTTTTGGTTGAAGTAGTCTAATTGCTTTAAAGTTAAGTTTTACACCTCGACACGCGCACACACACACACACACACACACTCACACATTAGGATATGTCTGGGGACTCTGCTCACATTTGTGCGCAAACATTGCTATTCTTTAGATAGATAAAGCCAGACTGAAAATTCAATGCCATTCTTGGGATTTAGACCATGCATCTCCCTGTCTCTGCACGGTTGCTCTGCAACATGCCATGGCACGGCATAAGATTCCTCAACTGACTCGCATGTTTCCCGGTAAACCACAAGATGTTTTCAAATTATTTTGAAATGAAATGCCATAATGGCGATTTACAATGTTGTAAGTACTTTCATAGTTTAACCATCAGGTGAAATAATGTTAATCAAAAAATTTTTTTTTCACACAGACCGAGTGTAAGACACAAGTTGGGGATATAGAGTCAGGCTGAAATTAATCCCGGTTATGGTGCTGAATTTTCAGTCTGACTATCTATTCAACTTGTGTCCTACACACGGCCGGTGTGAAAAAACATTGCTTAACATTACCTTCATTCCCTATCCATTACACTGTACCTAATTATCTATGTATGTGCATGACGAATAACAACAAACAGAGAAGTTTCAGTGAGGACTGAATGATACAAATTTTGCGAGGAATAGGACATTTTTATGATATATATACATATATATATATACATATATATATACATATATTATCTCTTTTCTCCTACTTTTCTTATTTTGGCTTCTTTTCTGTTGTTTTCCCTTCTTTTTTTTGCCGCTTCTATTACAAATTCACAATCACTCATGCACAAGGCGTGACCATCGTGTGCGCCATGAAGCACCAAAGCTAGCTAGGTACTTCAGCGAGCACGGCCATGGAGACCTCCACAATTCACAATAGTAAAAAGGCTGAATGCTTTTTTGGGTTCTAAACAGTAGTGCTACATGAAAAAATATAATATCGATATTTTAACGCTGCAAATGCTAATCACCAGAGCTAGGACTGGACCGCGCCGTGGTCGAGTGGTTAGTGGTGATTCGGGTTCGATTCACGGCGACTGCATGTGGGATTTGCGGTAGCAAAAGCATGGCTGGGGCGTTTTTTCTCCGGGTTCTCCAATTTTCCTGCAATTGCGTTCCAACAGTGCTCCATCTCTTTTCCATGTATCATCTGTGTCATAGCCTGCGGTGCCTAGGTAGGAAAAGCGGACGTTAAACACTATAAAAATAGAGCTAGGCCTTTCAGGACTTGGTATACTACATATGTCTGTACACTGTGACTATAGGAGAGTGGCATGAGCTAACTGCAGTAGTAAACAAGGCCAGCTGTCACAGGGATACACCAACGTGCTAACAAACTCTCAGAGAGCATTGCACAGCGTAAAGAGCAAAAGGCGACTTCGCTAACTTAGACAGAGCTCAAACCTCCACTCCTGCAATAGCATTGTTTCTCTCTTTCCTCACCACCCGCCTCTCTCGAAGGAGGCCCGGGTTTAATCCTAAGGGACCTCATGAGCCCTTTGTGGTGTACTAAGTAGCCGCTGGGTGGCTTTTTTAAGGTTTCCCCCGCAATTTATTTCACATCGCTCCATTATCATCCTTTCTATGCTCCATTTCGCCTCCATTTCCCTCAGTCTGATGCCTAGCTAATCATACTGCGATTAAATGTTATTTGGCTCCTCGACAGGCTTCTGATCCGAAGCCCTCCTGTGTTCTACAGGATGTTTACCCTCCATACCAGGAGGGTAAGCCAACAGAGTTAAGTTAATTATTTTAATTTCTTCCACAGAAGGGGTGCTGTAATAGCACACTCCCATCACAATCCAACATTTTGATTATTACTGCGAGTTTAAATATTTCGGTTAATAAAGTATATTTTCACATTTCACATTAGTTCTTGAAGATTTTAAACTATGAATAGTTTGGTAGTAGTGCGGGTGTGCCGAGATCCCGCACGTTCGCTAATATTGGCTTTTTGTACATCAGACCGCAGGAAGAGAGAATGAGATGAGAGTAATTACAATGGGCAGCCGGAACCGGACCGCAGGAGGAGGCCACCGTGGATGGTCTCTTTCAGTTTCGAAGACGTTCTTCATTTCGACGCGGGGAGCGTTAGAAGCCAGCGACTCAGATCTGACCAACCACCCATGGGTCTGCAGAGGGCTTTCAACGCCATCGCGCCACCAAGAGATGCATTTCCAAAGCGTAGCTACCTCCAAAAAAGGACACCACCACCACAGTCCTGGCCGAAACTTCCAAACCTGAAAGGGACCGGCTGAATGAAATGGAAATGAAATGAAGGAACAGGAAGTACGGATGAATAAAGAAACCTTACTAGCATTCACCCAGTGACTGAAAAAAAGAAAACCCTGAAAAAACCCATGGGTCAGAGGATTCGGCCACCGGGAACCGAACCAACGACATCCCAAATGCCAGTCCTAGACACCAGAGACTGCTTGTTGGAAGTAAGTGTGCCACAGTATCTATTTTGATGAATTTAAGTTAGGTACTGCTGTTATGGTTACCAAAAAAATAGCGTAGCACCTTTTGCATTGTAGCAATAAGAAATAGCCATGAGTGTATATAGTGGTATATGATTTGTTTAGGTTTTAATTTAATTTCTTTTAATACCTAGAAGAAATCACCGATACTACATATTACCTCCTGTTACCTTCGAACTTGCTCATAAGGAGGGATATTTACGGTAAATACAAGAACCTAAGGAAGCTGAGGGTTCTTTTAATGATATAACTGACTATCAACTCTCCATTTGTCGCAATTTTCACCTTTTAAAATATAGTATAACATTGAAATAGTCCTAAAATGTCCTTCCTCGAGTATTCCTATAAAAGCCAATTTACATTCAAAACCAGAATGAATGTTGCAATATTATTTTGAGAAGGAGAGGGTATCCGAAGATACTTTTCGAGAAAGCACTAGTACCTTTCGGTGAAATAAAGCTCTGAGGATTTCAAGAGCCGTGCAAATAGAAGTCTGTAACTTTTAAACTTAGAGAAGAAGATTTATGACGGGAAGTTTCGGTTAGACCCTACTTTGTCAAGCTTCTTGTAGCTCGCTACGTAACGGCAGGTGAAATGTCTTGCGTAAATCATTGCAATGTTGCCTCTGCAACAAAATGAGACCCTTCACACTTTAAACACTTAACAGTTTATCTTGTTTTAGATTAAATTGTAGATATGTACCACAGGGAAATTAATATTAACAACTTGGTTACACAGGTCAGATGCACTATCAGACTGTGCACATATGCACCAATTCTCTTCACGTAAACACATTTAAGTATAGAGCAAACATATGAGACAGTTTATACAGGATTAAAGATGAATCACACGTGGTTCAGGCTTTCTCTCTTCAACTCCTAGTGTCTTTTCTGAGTAGAACAACTGCCTGCTAGCGGCGCAATTAAACCTCAAGATTCTTCATCACGAACGTCGTGATACATAGCTGAAAATGTTATCAGTATTTCCACTTCTATTATCTTGCAATTCATCCTTCTGTGATGTGAATGTTTAATACCTATAAAGGGCTTTCAATTGATATCAGATTTACTTTTTCTACGTAGACAGGTTAGGAAGGTATTGCACACCACACAGACATAAGATACCCACATTTTACCGGAAATACATGTTTTAGGGTGGCCTATGTCCAAAAAAAGCATTTCAGAATGCATGTGTGTGTCCGTGTGTCCCTGTGTCTGTGAATACGATAACTCAAAAACGAAAATTTCGTATTTAAGCTAAGTATCCCCAGAAATCTGATACGAAGATTTTGACAAAAATCCCCCACCCGAAACTATCCATTAAATGGAAAAAGTTTCGTCAATTTTGAATTTCTCCAAAATAGCTCAGACGGTTTTGATTAAAATACCATATGTCAAAGATATTTAAATGATAAATAAAATGTACATCTTGTATTTTCTGCGAATAGCCTCTGAATACATCTTGCTTTATTCTGGATAACTATTAAACTGTAAGAAATGAACCTAAAATTTACTGGATAAAAATGTATATCACTTTAAAATACACAATTTGTCATATATATTTTTTCAGAGAGTTGTTCATTTCCGAGTTGTTATTGGTTTCTGACTTAAAATACTTAACATTTTCTTTACAGGAATTTGTAAACTTCTGGTTATGCAAGGAAGCGGATTTCATCCACATGACCAGCAGCTAGTAAAAGAGTTGACTATCGCTTTAGCCTAGTTATTTCTCTTCTACTTACAAGGAAGCAAATAATTGGACAATTTATATTAATGTTTATCTCGATTAGCGGGAAGTAGATAGAAGAATCAGCTTTGTAAGAATAATTTGTGACAGAGATGCGAAGAAAATCATGTAAATAGAAAACTTCAGATTTTTAGGTTCTGTATCATGAACGATAGCCATAGAAGGTATTACATTACACAAACAATTCGAGTTTTCAAAGGAAATACATATTTTGATATCCTCTGATTCAAAAACCAAAACAATGTTAGTAATCGATTGTATTTGTTCCTGTGTCTGTGTGTGCACATCTGTCAGCTGCTTAAAAAAGCAAAAACTCGCATAAATACCAAAATTAGTGTTGAAGTCGAATATCTTCCAAAGATTGCACACAAAGGTTCATAGGAATATACTCTCAACTAAATTTTACAGAAAATTTGAATTTTTCAAAACTGGGTCTAACAGTTTTAATTAAAATATCGTATATTAAAGACGCCTTCATTCCAAATAGAAATGTTACTCTGAATCTTTTGGAATGACTGAGAAGATCGCTTCATTGGGAAGGAATTTTTATAACGTTGTATAACTGGAAAACGTTAAACAAGTGCTACACAAAAAATGTGCATCACAACACCACGTATTTGCAGTAGCTTATCTTGTGTCATAGGTCACTTCCAAGATATCCATTGTTAAGGTACAAGTTGTCAAGATTTGACTTTCAGTTGCTCTTGGAAATATATCGAAATAATATAGAATTTTAAACTTGGCATATTAAATTTGCATAAGGAGAACAGTTTATATACCCACTAATAAAATAAGTAGGGAAGAGAAATACGTGTGAATCTACAAAACATATTTTTTTTTTATAAAACTGTCATTGATTTTATTTTAATAACACAAAAGATTTTCTAAGCAGGCACAAATTCGTTTACGGTGTAAAGTATATTAATGTTAAATGGAACACATATCTAAGGCGGCCTGTAAATATGAAGTTGCATATCTGTATTATTTCTATTTCTTTTTTCTTCGGCTTTATAAGCTTCTATTATTTCTGGCTTCTTTTCGGATCTCACAAAATTGCGTTTTCTATCTTTTGATTATTCACTATAAAATGTTATTATATTTACGTTACGATGCTA
This sequence comes from Hymenopus coronatus, assembly GCA_030762935.1. Taxonomy (NCBI): domain Eukaryota; kingdom Metazoa; phylum Arthropoda; class Insecta; order Mantodea; family Hymenopodidae; genus Hymenopus; species Hymenopus coronatus. Next base: position 378,815,561 of record CM060900.1, on the reverse strand, counting down.
CACAACAGTAAGTACGTTCATAATAATAACAACAACAATAAAAATAATGATGTGATTTTTACAAACTTTGTATAAAAATACTATATTATAGATTCCAAGTTTCTAATAATTCAAGTATAAAAAATCGTATGCAGGTCTGAGTGTTTTTAAAGAAAAAATATGTTTTAGATAGATACTTTATTTCACTGCTTAGGGCGTGGCCCGGTGGCAGCGCTGTCAATGTAATAATACAATGAGTTAAATAAACAATAATGTGAATAATACACTGTTAAAATGTCAATAACATCATAGTATACTAATACATACATAATTGTAACAACAGTAATAATAACGCAATATTTTTATTTACTATCCTGACTATAAATCACTCTTCTTTAGTCTCTTTTTAAAACTATTTACACTTTGAGGCAAAGTCTCCAGTAAATCTGCAGGTATTTTGTTCCATTCGTTTATTGTTCTATTTGTGTAGGAGAATTTACCTATGTCTGTTTTCGGTTCCCTATTTCTTATTTTTTCCGAGTGATCATTCCTCCCACAGTATAATGGCTTTAATAACCGTTTGGATATGTCTTTCCATGCAGGTTCCCCCTTATAGGCTCTAAAAATTGCACATAGCCTTGCTCGTCTCCTACGTTTTTCTAGTGTTTCCCAGGAAGTAGCAGTGCTGGTATGATTTTCGAATCGTTTACTTCTGTCTACAAATTTAGCTGCTCTTTTTTTTAACTCTCTCTGGTGTCAGTTTTTGCCCCACCCGATACGGATCCCAGCATGCAGCACTATATTCCAATATTGGTCGAACTAAAGAAGTGTATGCAAAATTTCGCGACTTTCCATTGCTGCCTTTTAAAATCCTCATTACGAAATGCAACGCTTTCCACGCCTTCCCAGGGATCGAGTTTACATGTTCCCCCCACTCCAATCTTTGATTTAGTATTACCCCTAAATATCTGGTGCTATTTACTCTCAGTATTTTCTTACTGTCTAATTTATATATTACGTTTTCTAATATTCTTCCCCTTGAAAATATAAATGTTTAACATTTGTTTGGATTTATCTCCATTTTATTATATTTTGCCCAGAGTTGAATTTTGTTTAAATCTTCTTGTAAATCTATTGTGTCACATTTACCGCTAATATTTCTATAGATTATACAATCGTCTGCAAATAGGCGAATGTGAGATGTTATCCCTTCCCGTAAATCATTTATATATGCTAAGAAAAGCAACGGCCCGATCACGCTTCCCTGGGGCACACCAGAAGTTACATTTGTAGGATACGATAATTTATTTCCCACCCGCAATCTTTGGGTTCGTTCGCTCAAGAATTCCCGAATCCAAGTTATCACTCTGTTGTCTATTTGCAGATTACAAAGTTTTTCTATTAGTCGTCCATGAGGTACAAGGTCAAACGCTTTAGAAAAATCAATTATTATTGCATGTACTTTTCCACCTGCGTCAAGTGTACCGGCTACATCCTGACAAACAGCTACTAGTTGACTCTCACAAGAATGTCCGTTCCGGAAACCATGTTGGCCTTCGAAGAGCCAATGCGTTTTATCCCATTCGCGTCTTAAATATTGTGCTATAAGATGCTCAACTTGTTTGCTTACTACTGATGTCAAACTAACTGGTCTATAGTTTGCCGCATTTGTTCGATCCCCTGCTTTATAAATAGGCACAACTATAGCCTGCTTCCAATCTTGCGGTATACTTCCGTTATTTACTGTTACTTCGAATAGCCGCAGTATGTATGGAACGATTGCCTCCCCCCCCCCCAATCTTAAGAAAGTCGCCCGAAATGCCATCTGGCCCGACTGATTTATGTTTTTCTAATTTAGCTAACCGTCTTCTAATGTCCCTTGGTTTCACTGTCATAGGGGGCCCTTCCGTTCTTTTAATACTGGCATTGCTCTTTACTTGAAAAATTGAAGCGAAATGTTGATTAAACACTTCGGCTTTTGACAATGAATCGGCCATTAGTATATTTCCATTCTTGATTTCTGGAATGATTTCTGCGTTTCCCCTGCGCCTTCTCACAAATTTAAACAATTGCTGCCAACTATTCCTGTCAGACGAGAGAATACTTTTTAAGAAATGTTCTTCCGCGGTAATCTTTTCTAATAGAAGTTTGTTTGACAAAACTCGGAATTTATTTGCGTGATAACTACTATTTTTTCGTGAACTATATGCTCTCCTGACTTGTTTCTTTAGCCGTTTTACTGTTTTATTGTAGTATTCCGGGTCAGGGTTTTTAGTTAGCATTTTACGGGGTATAAATTTATATGTTGGTCCCATAACAATTTTTTTTAAAATTATGCCATATTTATTCTACCGAGCTTCCAGATTGGGACCACAGCGAATATTTTTCGTTTAAGAACTTTTGCAGACTCGGAATGTCTCCTTTGTAATATTGGTAAAAGTCTCATTTCATCCGTGTGAAACTTGGCACGTATTCCTTCTACTTTAAATAATACGCAGTTATGGTCACTTATACCTGGAAAAACCTCGCATTCTAGTACAGCTTCTTCTGGCTTTACAAGAAATACGTCCAAAACCGCCCCTTCTCAGGTTGGGGTTTTTACAGTTTGAACAAGGCCACCTTCCCAAACCAGGTCATTAACAGTAGCCTGCGATTCCCCACCCCTCACGTCACCCGCCCGGTTAACTCGCGGAACCCTACAATTACCTGCTCACTGGCCATGTCACTCTTAAAAATTCGTTTTGCAAGCGATTTTAGTGATCACCTGGTGGCCTGTATATTCCTATTACCTGCCATTTATTTTTACTATAGTTTCCTGAAATTTCTACTTGCAAGATTTCATATTCCTCATCCCTCCATAATTCGACAGCATTGTATATATTCTTGACACAAATAAATATCCCACCTCCTCTGCCATTCCTATCTCTTCTTACTGTCGTGAGGTTATTCCCTAATACTTCAGCGTTTGTAATATCTGGATGAAGCCATGATTCGGTACCTATTACTACGTCTGGATCATAAGCATCTATTAAGTTTGAGAATTCTAATTTTTTGTTTAAGATACTTCGACAATTTACCTGCAAAATCACTAGAGACTCACCTTTACTATCAGGTTTTTCGTCGGCGTTCCCACCGTTCCATTGTCAGTTGCCACCGGCCTCATCCCGTTCACCACCAACCTCGTCTCGTCCATCACCCCCCTCGCCAGATGCGCCACCGTCGTGTTCATCACCGTCCTCGTCTCGTCCAGCGCCGTCCTCTTCCCGTTCTCCGCCGAACGATGCAACCACTCTAGTGAAAAGTGACGCCAATGACGCCGCTCCTCTCCTATTTAGGTGCACACCATCACGCATTAAATCATTATCACCCAGCCAGGAGTTTGGGTCAACGAAGAGAAGACCCAGTCGCTCTGCCACCCATTGAAAAGAGTCATTTACTCTACCAACCTTGCGCCAGTTTACGTCTCTACGTCGTACCACTCCACTTAAAATTATTTTAGCAGCGGGAAATTTACTCTTCACTGTGTTGTAGCCAAATCGTACTTGTTCCCCATGATGTGGTCTACGCTTCTCCTCAGGTCATTTGATCCTACATGCACAATTACCGTTTCCGGATTTCTTTGTTCCTGCCGCTCCACAACGTGCCTCATCTGCTCTGTTCTTATTCCAGGGAAGCACTCTACAGTCAACTCTGCACTGAGATGTCCAGCATGCTTTATTATTGAGTCTCCCACCAACAAACATTGTTCCCGCTTTGTATGCTCCTCCGGAGTTTTTAACCTTTTCATTTCTTCTTTCAATTGTCGAATTTGTTCTTCGGCTCGCTGCAACTGTACTCTCAGCCGCCGAATCTCATCCATCACTTTAATTTCTTCCCTTTCTTTTTCCATTAACATGTGGGTTTTCTCGCACTGAATACACTTCCAACTGTCTTCAATTTGCTGTGCTTTCTTTATTTTTTGTTAGCTGAAATGAAACCAGCTCATACAGCGACTGCAGAGGAGGCCCGTCCGTAAGTTCTTTTTGCATGTCTGGCATTTCACCGCCTCTTGCACTGGTCCTGGGTTTATTTCTACCCCACTTATCACCAATAATACAGATAACACCAATGCATAGAAGTGCATATATCTTGGTGCATCTTCGTATCTTTCCCGATGTAACTTTCGTCCCGCTCGCCCCCCTCTATCTGTCCACATTGGAGGATTCTTAATTTTGCTTTGCTTAAGGTCTTATGAAAGAAGAAATTTCTGAACACAAAGCGGTAATTCTAAGCTGTTCAAGTAAGTGTACCCTTATGTAACCAAAGCCAATTAGAGGGATTTATGTGGAGTTTTGGGAGGAAGAAAATATTAGTGTGGCATTTAAGTGACGGCTTATTTTTAAACCGATGGCATGCATCAGTGGACACAATTATTTCAAAGTGTAGCGGAGATTTTATAGGAATTGCATTCATAGCTCTTTGTGCCTTTGATCGCAGAGTGAGAGTAACTAACGTCAAACTAATAACATTGCTATAATTTCGTTAAACAAAGCCTCTGTCATCCCTAAAAACCAAAATATTGGTTTCAGTATTTCAGCAGAATAATATTCTTTGTATATATAAAATAGTATTTCTATACCTAATTAAACTATTATTTCTATAGCTATATAAAATATCATATTATTGGTGGTCGGTCTGGGTAGCTCAGCTGGCTAGCCGTAGACCTTCTGAACTCAAGGTCGCGGCCAAATGCGTCCCGGACCGATGATTTTTAAGTGTGCATAAAAGCGATAGTCCCATTTTAGTAGATTTAATGACATGTTAAAGAAGTCCTGAGGGAGCACTGATATGATCCTCATAATTGACATGCAACAAAATAATTTAATTTAAATTATGTTGTTTTCAACTTATTTTGATTTATTATTTAATCGTATAGTGAAGCATTCTGCTACATTTATTTTTATTCTCTCTAGCACGTATGTACAATGTATTCTTACACTCCGGCTTTAACGCCCACATTCCATGTTGTTGTAAACCTGGAATTTTCCTTCTTGCGTTTCTAATGACTAAACAAAATAGGGATATTTAATGATAAACTCCTTGGACCCCACGCACAACTGAGTCGTCAGATCACTGCTTGCTTTACTATTTGTATTGTGTTAAAGACATTAGGACTGCAATAAGGGTTTTTTTTGGTAGTGTTTAACGCCCGCTCTAACTACTTATGGCACCGCAGGCGGTGACACTGATGATACATGAATGAAAATGGAGCACCGGTGGAATGCGATGGCGGGGAAACCGGAGAACCCGGAGAAAACCCGCCCCAACGCCGCTTTGTCCACCACAAATCTAACATGCTGTCGCTTGGGATCGAACCCGGGCCGTCTAGGTGAGAGGCGAGGCCACGCAATAAGGGTGAGTTCAACTTTACAACCTAATAAAATGTGACATAAAGTCATGGGTAGAACTATACACATTAAACAAAGAAGGTATTGTATTCCACCCAAAAATTCGATTCCGAGATTTCATCACAAATACACATTTTTGGGATCCCTGAAACCAAATGAAAAAGAATTTTTTGTAAAGGTCAATGTTTGTGTGTCTGTCTGTATGTGCTTGTGGACAACGTAACTCAAAAACGAAAAGTCGGTTAAATACAAAATTTGGTATTTAAGTCAGTATGTTCTATGGATGCGACATTAAGATTTTCAGAAAAATCCCATACTGCAAACAATTGTTCAAATGGAAGATTATTCGAAATTTTAAATTTTCTCAAAAATGATTCTAGTGATTTTGATTAACATACCATATATTAAATAAAATATATACATTGAATTTTCTAGCAATCGCCTCTGAAGTCTTCTTCATTCTAGACGACTTTTGTATAGCTGGTAAACCTTAAGAGATGGACGAAAGCATACTACACACAAAATTTGGATCCCCTTAAGACACACAATTTATGTCTTATGCATTTGTTGTAGAGTTAACCGTTTCCGACATATTATTTGCTATTTGGTTCTATTTTAAATTTCTTAAAGTTTTCTCAAATGGGTAGTCATCTTTCGTTTCAGCTCTCTTTTGTTTTAGGGCTGACCTATGCATATCAAACCGAGTAGGGAATGTCATATGAATGGATATTCCATCGAGTCGGGGATCGAAGAAGGCCCGTTAGGCTATGAAGTACTTAGAATCTTAAATGTTTTGTACTTTTGCCGTTAATGTACGCCTCATAGATGAGGATTGTGCACAAATATTAAAATGTCCTCGACTACTATGCATAGAATCACACCAAAGCCCTGCAACCATAATTTACTCTCGCTGTTGTTCTCGTGTACTAATAGCTGTGTTCAAACATTTGTCTCGTTAAGATTACCTGTTCCTAATATAATATTGTTTAAAATGTTTGTTTGAACCTCGAACTACAGTAGTATATATCTAAATCATTGTACTTAAGCCCCCTATATTGAGTAAAGTTTATTCGAAGTATTTAACTAGCACAAGACCGATACAAGATTAAAGATTAGTGTACTGCCCTAGACTCGAGCCTGAGCCATCTGCAGTATACGTAATTGAAAATCTGTATGCTGTTCGCGAGAGTATTAAGTGTTTAAGTATTTGTCACCTTGAAGCCAGGACTCCACGGCTAGAATAATTCTGATCTCAGGTTGTGATTCATTTTGAAAAATGAAAATGGTATGTCTAAACGTTGGCACGCGCTATGGTTTCTGCTGTAGGAACGATATTGTCATCAATAATATAAAACAAAGTTCATTTTTGTTTCAATTACTATAGAAAAATACATATTGAGTGGTCCAACATACTCTTCATAAAAAGTTTTTTTTATAGTCCACTTTGAAATCGTTTCATGAGCAATTGTGCGTAATTTCATTTGCAGAATTGAAAACCTAATAAGAAAAATACTTCTATTAGGCCCCTTGCTGATTTGATGAAGCTTAAAAACATCTTGGTAAGGGTAATCTGTTCCGATTTTCGCCATAGTGAATTTTGAGAATTCAGATTGGTGTACCGTTTAGACTGAGATTGAAAATTGATGACAGTTTTTTGTTTGATTTATGTCGTGTGCAAACCGCAATGTGTGTGCGTCGTGATGCGCATTTAAACATTCGCAGATTTTTTGCGTTTTATTTAATTCCAATATAATCAAAATTTACATGCATAGAGATAGGTTAGATATGACTGTAAAAATGAAATCTAAAATCAATTTCATTCGGAAATGACCCTTCAATGTGGTTGTATCTGCTCAATCACCAGAGCAACCACGCGTATATTCGCGGTTAATTATTTATTGGCATTAAATTGCTAATGAATGGACATAATACAATAAATGACAAACCGTTTAAGTAGTGATTTGTACTTCTAATTGAGAAAACACGTAAACAGTGTTTATCAGTTTTGCCATGTCGACTGGACACGCGGCTCTAATTGTGTAAATGCTATTAGATGACAGACGGGGAGGTGTGAATGAACATGTGTATTACATGTACATGAAAACACGTGATTGAATTAGGATTCCCTTAGATACACTACTTATGAGGTACCCTAACAAGGACCTGAAACGCTTCCTTCTCAAAAGTTATTCTGTTTCATGTACTATGCAGCCCAACTGCCCCATATATGATATGTGCAGATATTCCTTCGTATCTTAAAAAAGTTGCAGTATTCATAGGAGCTATTTCAAGTTAAAACCGTCCAGTGGAAGAGAACAACCCCGTCGCAATGTGCGTCACCCGCTACGCTCCCTGTTGTTAAGCAAGGAGGGTGAAGTTCTCCACTGGTGGATTTTAATTGAAACAGCTCTGTTGTGTTGTACAATTATTTTAAGCCTCGAAGGGACATCTCCACAGGCCAAGAACGGGGCAGTTGGGCCACCTGGAATAATCAGTGCCGTATAAGAAAACATTGGGCTTTAAACTCAACTAAATAAATAAAGAATATAGCAATAAAAATTAATAAGTGATCTATTTTTATTGCTATTATTGTAAATTCTCTCACGATGCATACTTGGCTACCCCGTTAGAGTTAGGTGCATTGCAATTAGGTTTCGGACAGATTTTAGTTGAGGTTAACTTCTATCATACTCTTACTTATTTACAAGCGGACGGGGAGGAGACAGGCAAAAGTCCCATGCGCTACTCAGTTTGTGGAGGAGTTGCAGTCCGAGTGTGAAAGAGGACGGTCGTGTTTTGTGTCTTGCTCGTAGCTACCTGGAAGAAGTTCGACAATGGAAAGCGTACGAGATCTCATTGAACAGTTGAGGCAAGAAATGCGTGTAGGATTTGAAAAGTGCAGCCTAAAATCGCTGGAAAGTGCCGTGGAGAATGTGACAGTTCGAATGCGTGCTCTGGAAGTGAAAATGGATTATTTAGAGAACCAATCTCGTAGAAATAATATTGTGGTATATGGTGTGACGGAAGAAGCGGGAGAGAGTTGGGAGATGACGGAGGAAATAGTGAAGAGGGTCATCTCACAAATAGGAATCGAACTCCGCGAGTTTGATGTGGAGAGAGCCCATCGTGTAGGTCGACGTGGCAATGTAAGGCGACCTATTGTGTGTAAACTGGCCCATTATAAACTCAAAGTGGCCATCCTTCGAGATGCCCGTTATTTACGGGGAACGGGAATAAGCATTAGCGAGGACTTTAGCCAGCGTGTAAGAGAAGAGAGAGAATTTTTAAAGGGACACATGTTCGAGGCCAGGAGGCAGGGCTGTCATGCCGTATTGCGCTATGACAAGCTCTTCATTAACGGACGAGTCTGGAACCGACAGGAGCTGGAGCGTATGGAACAGCCTAGAAGTAGTGCGGAAACCGAACCCAGGACAGGGCAGCTAGAGCAGGTAGCCAGTGCATCAGCCCAGCAGGTAGCAGGTCCCTCAGCAGAACATCAGGTGCCTCAAGTTATGTCGACAGGGAGGGGCAAAGAGGAGAGGAGGGTGAGACAGTCTTCGCCGGAAAAACCAAAAACAACGCCCCTCCGTGCCCTTAGGCTAACAACAGCTCGACAAAGGGTCAGCCAAGCTGTAGGAAGACCACCAGCAAGGAAACAATAGGACCCAACCCCTTCTCTGAGGATTGTCACATGGAACATCGAAGGCTTCAAAAAAAGGTTGGGTAGCGAGAATTTCTTGTATTTCCTTAGTGATTTTGACGTTGTATGTTTAACAGAAACTTGGTTGAAAAACGGAGAAAATGTAACACTTGCTAATTTCCATAGTTTTAGTAGGGGAAGGGAGACACGGGGAAGGAGGGGAAGGTGGCCAGGAGGGGTATCAGTTTCATTCAGGTCTGAGCTGGAGGCTGAGATAACTAAATTAGAAATCAATTTGGAAGGGGTGATTGCTGTATCTTTGGCACAGGGGGGAGTACAAATAATAGTTATAGGATTATACAACCAGCCAGCAACGTCCAAGTATGCAAACAGGAATTTCTTCAGTGACTTAACCGAAACGTTAGTGCAGTTACAGGAAAAGTTTCCAGGAACTGAATTAATTCTCTTAGGAGATTTTAATGCGAGGTTAGGAGGGGAGAATATTTCTCTAACGGGGGGTCATCAATGGGGGGAGGAATTCCGCGAAGGTCAACGAAAGAGCAAGGATAGTTTTATTAATGGGAGGGCAGACAATTACTTGCTTTCTGCGATGCCTTCTCTTTAGAAATAATGAATGGCAAGTACGGTGAGGATCGAGAGGGAGAACTCACTTTCATAAATGAAAATGGAGGTAGTGTAATAGATTTTATTTTAATAAGTCAGGGTTTAATTGGCAGAATTAGAAATTTTTGGGTGGGGGATCGTATCGAGTCACATCACTGTCCGGTTGTCCTGGAACTGAATATAGAGACGGCCATGGTGGCGTATGCACCTGAAGAGGGGCAGGGGGACGAAGGGAGATTCATTAGTAAATTTATATGGAAACCGATAGAAAAAGAAGTATTTGTTGATAAATTAGAAAGAAGATTAGGGGGAAAGGAACGCAAACACAGCGGAGGAACTAACTCATATAATAGCAACGGCTGCGGGGACAATGAAAGTCCAAATGCATGGTAAGGTAAAAAGATTCAATGGTTGGTATGACCAGCAATGCAGAACTGTAAAGAAACAAGCAGAGGAGGCTCTGTCAAAATTCAGAAGGGAGGGGGGAGATGACATTAGGAAAATGTTTACAAAAAAGCGAAGGGAGTACAAACAGCTCTTACGGGAAAAGAGAACTACGTGGCAAGACAAAATTACTCAGAAAATTAGTAATATTTTAACGCGGGGGGATAACGCTGAGATGTGGCAAGTAGTAAAACATTTAAGAGGCAACCGTCAGGCGCCCAACGAAATTTCTCCCAGAAAATGGGCAATGCATTTTATGGGAATATTCGGGAAAGGTGAAAAGGAAGGAATTTTTATAAAGGAAGTGCAAATTTTGGGAAATTTTGAGATCCCAATACTGGACGAGGAAATATCAGCACGAGAAATAGCACAGGCGCTAAGGAGTCTGAAGGGAGGCAAAGCTCCAGGGTTGGATGGGCTGCCCCCGGAAGTTTTTAAAGCCGCAGCCAATGTTAATGAGTTTGGTAGGAGTATGCTCCAGATATGTAACAGATTGTTTATTGAGGGGAATTACCCTACCTGCTGGGGAGAGGGCATTATTCATCCCATTTATAAAGGGAAGGGAACTATTGGAAATCCGGATAACTATAGGGGGGTTACTCTGTTGCCAATTATGGAGAAAATTTATTGTAGAGTGTTATATAACCGGATAAAGGACTGGGAATCTAAATTTGGAAAACTTTCAAAATTTCAAATGAGTTTCAGAGAAGGACACAGTACCATAGATGCCGCGTTTATATTAGACACTTTAAGGGCGAAGCAACTGTTAGTTAAGCGGGGAAAGCTTCATTGTGCTTTTGTGGACTTTAAGAAGGCATTTGACTCTATCAATCGAAATGCATTATGGTACAAACTAGGCAGAAAGGGGTTATCAAGTAAAATGGTTAGAGCATTGCAGGCAATGTATCAAAATGTCCAATTCTGTGTGAAGTACGACAGAAACAGTGTGTCCGAGAGCTGCCGAAGCTATAGGGGAGTGAGGCAGGGTTGTATTTTATCTCCCTTGCTATTTAATCTCTTTGTGGATGATATTACTGATACAATGATAGCAGAGAATATTCAAGCACCAGTAGTAGCAGATTTGCAGATCCCAACACTTTTATACGCAGACGATTTAGTATTGTGCTCTACGACAGTAAACGGATTGCAACGAGGACTGGACAAACTTAAGAACTATTGCGATGAATGGCTACTTACAGTTAATGTGAATAAGACTAAGGCAATGACTTTCAAAAAGGGTTGTGTTTATAGCAGGGAGGAGACTTGGACATATGCAGGACAGATACTGGACAATGTTAAATCCTTTGTGTACTTAGGACTCACATTTACAATGAACGGAAAATGGACAAAACACATTGACATTACGAAACACAAGGCAAGGGTGAAAGCGGCGGAAGCTCTCCGGATACGCTGCAGAATTCCGAATATCTCCATAACCTTAATGGAAACTGTATACGGAGCGACAGTTAGATCCACGATGACATACGGAGGAGAAATATGGGGGTGGGAACAAACAGGGAATCTGGATCAAGTGAGGACCCAATTTTTGAAAGGAATTCTGGGTGTAGGGAGGGGTACGGCAAACTGCGGAATAATGAGGGAATTCGGGGTACATAGTGAAACGATAGAGTGAAAAATCAGAGAAGTTAAATATTGGATGAGAATCGTTCACGGAAACCAATCTCTAATTAGGGCAGTCTGCTACCGTGAACAGTTGCGAATGGAAGGTAATTTGACGTGGGCATCAAAATTAAAGAAAGGCTTGGAAACCATTGGGATGGGAGACATTTGGATGGCGGGGCAGGAAAACAGGCGAAGTATTTGGAGAAAAATTAAGAAACGTCTCTGTGATATTGACAGACAGCAAATAATTGCGCAATGCACAGAGAAGGTGTCATTAGAAGTACAGTCTGCGCTGAAATCGGAGTGGGGTATGGAGCAATACATCAAAACAGGTACCAAACTCATTAGAGAGGGGCTCGTGTGGATTAGACTAGGAGCATGGAGGAGCACGAAAACTTCTGACGAGAATGGTATAAGAATATGTCCCATTTGCGAGGAGGAAGAGTCGTGGACTCACATCTTGGCAAGATGTAGGGGTACGGAGGAATGGCGGGAAAAATATTTTTTTTACCACTGCGAATGCAGGGATAGAAGCATGTTGGACGCTACTGGCAGGCACGGAAAACATGGACGGGCTAGGTAAATTTATACTTAAGGCAAGACAGCTGAGATCTGAGGAGGCTGCCAATAGAGAAGGGGGGGGGGATAAGATCAACTAAACAAAAGTGACTACAATGTTCTACATACATGTATATTATATCATACTTAGGTCACTGTTTTGCTAGGGTTGTATATATTATGTGTATATATGTCTTTTAAGTGTAATTATCTATTATAAGAGGGTGCATTTATGAAGGTTTACTCTGTGCTGTAAATTTAAATTGCTATATTTGAATATCTTTGTATCTTTATTTTCGGATTCACTCTTAATTTTTATTGTTGTTTAATATTGCTTTTGACGGTGTATTTCCTTTGTCTTTTTATTTTCGTGTTTACTCTTTTAATTCGTTGTTGTGGTTGTTGTTTTAATATTGCTTGTAATGTGTATTACAAAAGCACGTACGGTCTGTGGACCCGTGCGACTGTTCAAATCCTATGTATGATATTGCTATGTTAATAAATACACTTATTCATTCATTCATACTCAGTTTGTGCTTCAGTTGTAGGTGGGCACATAGGTAAGCATACAGTGCTGTAGTAAAGAAAAGTTTGTATTACAAAGGATAAATAGCTTGAAGAAAATAAAAAATGATGAAATAATCAATTACGTATGTGATTTACATACGCGGACAATTATTACAATGGATTATAGTGTATTTTCTGAATGTATCAAAACCAAAACGTATTCTATTGGACTGCCGGTCTCCATGACCGCGCTTGCTAAAGTGCACAACTTTGGTGCTTCGTGACGCAGGGGATCGTGGGTTCGAGTCCCGCCTTTAGCATGGGTGCTTGTATGTTTGTAAAATGTACATATGTGTGTGCGTGGGTATTACAAGAAGAAAGCAAACGCTAATCAAACAGATAACAAAGTAAATGTTGGTAAAATGGAAAAAAGAGGAAAAGAATACAGCGCCGGAGTCCCGACCAGCCTCCGGAACTGCATTAAAAAAAAATTGGATTTCGTTTCTTCAAAACAAGCTGTTCATGCACTGGTGCTTAGAGCGAATTACTGGCGTAACTGAGATGTTCCAATGAAACCCTGTGTATCCGTAACTATTTTCCAACCAGGGTGCAACCAAATCTCAACCGTGTCCAAAGCCTAATTATAAGACGCTTATCTACAGCATACTGCTATACAACATTTCGAAGCATGTATTACTTCGTATCTTCAAAAAATCAGGGATAGTAGGGCAAAACTAACACAATTTCAAAGGAATTATGTCTTCTGGCACCTTACGCATACCCATTGAAAAATATGCTTAGTGACATGGACCTCCAAAATAGTGTTTTAGTGGAGTCGAGCTAGGTAACAATTGATCGTCATCGCCTTACAAAGAGCATTTAAATGGAAAATACTCCAGCGTTTTTTCTGCGCAGCGTGAGATATTCTGACTTCGATCACTGGAAACAGGCTTGGGGTTTTCATATTGGGTGGTCTGGAAAGATATACAGGTTATTTTGCGAGTTTTCAGATCGAAAACTAGGAGCAATAATACAAGAGGAAAACTCGATAACATTAATGGGGCTCCAAACACGAATTTTCACTTTTGACTGCCGTAACTAGAGGACGTACGAAAACCCGTACCACGGAATACCACCTGAAAGGTAACTGTGAATAAAAAGGAGCTAACTAGAGGAGGAATTTATATGCACTAAAATTCATGAATATACAGGTTATTTCCAAACGATACGGAATAACTGCTATTTGAATTAGTCAAGTTTTAAAAGTAGTAATTCCGAAACTCTTTTTCGTAAGCTTTTGTGTAACATTTCAGATTACATTAGTTTGGGATTAGACAGCACACAAAGTACTTATTATGATGCCCACATAAACCTCTGAGGATGTTCTTGTAGAGTACTTTCATAAAACAAACGGGTTTCTCCTTATAGGTTATCAGCAAACCTGTGCTGGCCTTCAGGCTAAAGGGAAAAAGTTCTGAGTCTGACAGCTTCGAGCTTTTAAAAGGTGAAGCATACTGCGTGTTTCGCTCCAACCACTAGTATAATGTACTTATTATCTCAATCACTTTGTAATTATCCTAATAGTAAACTCTCAATAATTAACGATAATCATCGGAACTTGCTGCTAAATGTACAAATGTGTCATTTAATATTTCGAGTTAAAGACAGCCAATTAAACTTCTTGTCTCACTGCAAAACCGTTATATTATTAAACTTCTCTATAATCTTCTGACATTATTTTGATTGTATTCTAGCCTGTATTATCTTTATAAGTTCCTGTACTCCATCCTCAAAATCATGAACATTAGCAACATCGAGTGACTTCTACCACAAACGGTCAAAATATTTAAAACATTTTTGTAGTAAATAGATGTTAGAACCTTTAGGCACCTATACAGAATCAACATTTAAATGTATTGCTTTTGGCTCTACAGCCATTTAAAGTCGTACAATATTTTATAAAATAGTTTATTCCTCAAAACTATATTTTCTCACGTTCAAAACATTTTACGCATTTAGATTATTCTTTAAACTCCATTAAATTTTCCAAAAAGTGCCTAAGTATCTACAGTAACATTCTGTAGGACAAAATAAATTCTAATACAAATAATCGGTCTTTGAAAATGTGGTTAATATTAAGGATTAAATTCTCTTATAGGTTTATAAACAACTTCATACTGCTTTCACACAATTTAATAAAATATGTTTTTATCCTATTTTCTTGTGATTTAAAGCTCCAATTCCAAAACTTGCCACCAATTTTCTCAAATTGTGAGTCTTACGGGACATTTTGATTATGTGACATATTTACATAATAAACTATATAAAATAATATATGCCCTATAGATATTCATCCAATTGGAATGCAATTTGGTATACACACTACTAAACAGCAATGCAATTCAGAACCCATACAAAAATTTGGAAACTCGAAAAGTTATTTCCCTGTGCATGTCTTTTAAATTGCTTGTAAAAAATAATATTCTCGGAGTATGTATCTCAGCTTATTTTCCAAACAACTTTCTTTCATTCATTGTTTGCTGATAAAATATGTTTGAAGAATAAGGAAATAACTAAAGGAACAAATTTTTAGCAGGGATTCATAAGATGAGGAGCTTAATGTGAGCTTATTAATGAGCAGCCTGTTGGAATGTTTACAAAAACTCTACAAAAGTAAGTGACGGGAAACATCCCAAGCTATGTGTGTTACTTCTGGTAGTAGAACCAGGCGCACGGCTTTGTTCCTCAATAACTGCCTCATTCTTGCTGATAATGAATTTGAGGGAACTAGGGAAATAAGTGCAAACTCCTGACTGAGAAGTGAGCTAACTTACCAATAGAGATAAGGAGAAAAATATTAGTGAGTATTAAAGCTGGACACGAAACATTAGAGTGTGTGAATTATCTGATTAAGGGTAAAATATAATGACCGAAGAAAACAAATACAATGGGAAATTAGACCAGCTATAAATATAATTTTATACGGATAGAGATGTTGGTCATCTAGATGTAAGTTGGCCTGATAGCCGAATAGCCTCAAAGTTTTTTTGTTTTTTTTTAATTTATTGGCACTTAGATGTTATATACACAGCCAAAGACAAAACCGTAAGGTTAAAGCTACTTGGGTCACTTGACTACGCAGAAACTCGGATGGACTTCTAATATTTACAATTGATGTATCTTCTGTACATTACTAATCCTGGAGGTTAACTATTTGGTTTATACATTAGATTGAGTCTTTAAATAAGTAATAGCTCAATTATTTTCTCTTAAAGCAAATAGGTTATTATTAAATAGATACCAATACAACATGTCTAATCTTTAAATCTTCCGATTACTTCAGTGCTCATTTGCCAATTTACATATGATTGATTGTCTATGAGTCACTTTCCAATAAAGCCATACAAATATATGGCCGAAGGGCTTATTTCCCGGCAGCGCTATGCACCAACCGCGCTGTTTCCTTTCTCTTTCCAGAGTATGCAGTAATCGATGGGGGAAGACCTGCATACCTGAATAGGCATTCACATTATGTCACTTCGCCGAAAGGTTTCAGAAGGAAACAGTTTAAAGCCTTTAGGTCACTGTACGCAATTAACAAGAAGTCGGTCGCGGCCCTTTTCATAAATCCTCGTTGCACAGGCCCAAAGTAGTCTTTGTCACATTTCCGAGGCAAACTTTTCCTGGAAGTACCGAAGCGAAAAATGCTGTTTTGCCAACTAAACCCCGTTCCAAGCATACTTCCTGACTTTCCAGCTAGATACGTTCCGGTGAACTGAAACGAATATCTGTGGCGCAGACAGTGGCGTCTTCCAGTGACATTTTCAGGGTAGGTAAATATCCGCAGTGCGCAAATTACAGATCTAGTAGAATCATTTTGCTTACTTTACTTCTAAAGTAGATCAATGCGCGATCCTTCATGCTGGCATATCTCTTGATGACATCATCGTACCATGTCTCTGTTTTTCCAACGAATGAAGTTCTCGTTCAATAGACGCCGTTGCTAAAGCTGTAAGCTTGTCCTCTCCCTATGTGCTCATTAAGTAAGACTTCACTCTGTTCAAGCAAGAGAAGCTTCTCCCGACCATGCAACTTGTGGAAGGAATTGTTGCAGCAAAGGCAAACAGTCTGTAAGCTTCCGGCAACACACTTTGAATATCACTTTTCACAAAGAGTTTTATAATTTTAGGTACACGTTGAGACAAGAACTAGTCTTTGGAGCAGACATACTCGATATCGTTTCTCAACCTTGAAAAGAAAAATACTTAGCGAAATAATTTTGTAATTAAGCTAGCTCCTTGACGGCAAATAATTTTCTGAAACCAATGAACCGTAAAGAGTCCACTAAGAGAAGAAATTCCGAATTCTGAATGTCTGTAAACGGGGTATATCTGAAATGTAATATCCACAATTTCAGAATAGAGATTTCTATATTGCGCTGGACTTTATTGGAGATTTCTCTTATTTTTACATAGTTTCCATGATGTTCACAGTGTTGAAATATTGTTTGTCCTGATTATAATTCCTCATGCCTTGCTATTTCCCCTAAGTAGCTCAAAAACAATATTGTATGTCCAATGATTTTTCTGCAGTGTATCGAAAAGTACTTCAGTCATTGATAATATGTTCTTCAATAAAGTTAACAGAAATACGAATGCCATATTTCGAAGATTTTTTCAAACCTAGAACTGCACTTAAGGATTCAGGACTGGAAAGAGCATCTACTTCTATATCACAAAAGCAGTTAATAATTCTCCCTTATGATTGAAGATCACCTCCAGAATTCTTGCATTAGAACTCCATTGTACATCACTGGTAGTCGGTATTATTTTACAACTACTTTATCCGAAATAGCTGTGCGTTTAGGTGACTTATAAAAGTATGCAAGAAATTGCCTGAAAATTCTAGAAAAATATGCGAACGTCTTTTATGGTTTTTTCACCACTCTGTAACACGAGAGTTAATCTTTTTTGCACAAGAGAGTGTGAATAAAGCTTGTGGGTCATGTCTGTACACCAGCGTTTGAAGTCCTGAAATTTCGCCAGCCATGACACTAACAACATCGCAGCACTGACCAATCAGTTTATCTTTGATATTACTTTTTTGGAGAACTTCAAGTAACTTATCACCTACCTCTGAAGCAGTTCTACTTGTTCTGACAATTATGGAATCCCCAAGAAACCGATCCTGTACTGCGCCCATCTTCTCTATGTGCTTCACAATTACTGACATTTGTGAAACTTCTGTTATATCTGTTGTATCGTCGCACTAAACTAAAAAAGGAGCTTCTTTAATTTCAGTTTTTATTTTAATTATTATTAGTTCATGTAGGCAGGCGACGAGGTCATTTTAAATTTTTTTGGACAGATATGTAAAGGTTCTCTCTAGTTCCTCTCAGTGTTGACATAAATTCTCATCATACGAGTAGTAAGCTGTACGTAATTCCCACGGTTCAAAGACGACTAACTTTCATCTTGTCCACGGAAACTAAGCGATTGCATACAGAGCAATGCAATGACATTAATCAACCGCTTACTACCGGGCGCCAAATACTTGGAACTGTGGTCCAGGAGCCAGGAGCAGGAACTAGTCGCCCGAGTGTACTCGGGCGTGGGCAAATCATCACGGTACCTATCCGCTTTTCTCGCGGATTTACCCGTGTGATATAAAAGATGTAGTCTTGTGCAAGCGTTTATGTCTGTGTCGAAGTAATGTGGGCAGGGTGTTTCCCTCTGTGCAGCCGGCGCGGGCTGGCTTACCTACCTGAGTGGTCACCCACCCAGAGAGGGACCAGGCCATCAGAAGGCAGGCTAACAAAGGATTTGTCTGCCCTTCAAAGCCAAGCGACAATTGTCTTTGCTCGTTCCACTATCTAGCGTATTCTCATTTAAAATACTGCTCTTGCTTTTCCAAAAGAACGCGGGCCTGCCGAACTTTCCAGAATCCCATCATTTAAATACCTATAACTATATGGAATGTAATATTAAATGTAGATTTTTGTTTGTTAAGTGGAAAATTTCATTTTAGCTTCGATACTCGTATATTTTGTTATGAGTATTATTATACAGTTTTAAAAATGTTTTCGAATCTATTACGGTAGGCTTAGCATACCTTACCTACCCAGAGGAGCCGCCACTGTGTGCAGAACAGGCACGACTTAAAAGTGCAAAAATATAGCACCAGCTAGTGTATCAAAGTATTAAATTATGCCATTTCCGAAATTATTACTGAAGAATACTCAATTTTCATAGTAATAGTAGGTATAATTTTGGTGGTAAGGGTTACTCCGACGTGTTATATACATATGTTTCACCCCCATCATCCACACTCTAACTTGCTGTGTATCTCATATTCTCAATTGAGAAAATCACTGTCGCTTCATGTGGTGACACAAGGAAACATGGTTTAATAGGAATTGGTTCCTTACCCTACAACGACTAATAACGTAACACATATCTTACTATAGTGCATGAAATCGTGGCGATATAATGCGCAGTGGTTTATGATACTAAAGAAACACTAAACAGCCTCTCTATGCCGAGTTCCCATTCCTTTACTGGTTCTACCGCCCCACTTAATGTTTGTCTTACTCCCAGTGTATTCTTTACTCCTGAGGTTGAAACTGATTGTGTTGAGACGGACTCATTCAGGAGCTATTGTTGACCGTCATTGCAAAGCATTTTCCTGTAATCCCTGATCGCGTTAATGTTTTATCTTTCGTTTGATTTCCACAGTTAACTGACCAACACCAACTTTCACGCAATCCTTATCATGCAACAGTTAGGTGTATAAATGCAGATATTTGTATTAGTAATTAGAACAATGAAGGAATAACATTAAGTCAATATTAACTCAATTTGTGATATAATAGTTCTACTTATTAAAACAGTACGTTTACAGGATTGTTAGTTCCTGCAAGTAGGGGCGGCACACACAAACCATACGTGTTTGTTTTCCCCAAGAAAGTGCGGCCGAAAGCGTAACGTTGAGTGCGCATGTCTCGTGGTAGCGAATGTTGTATCGAACTGAGTTCAAATGTTTTATGGAAGGCCGAAGACCTCACCCTGCCTAAGCCAGCAAGTTACATATTCAGGTGTGAAACCTGGAAACAGAATGGATAGTTCATACTAACAGGCGTTGTTCATTTCGTGGCGCAAAAATCATCAGGTAGTAACTTATTCAACTGGTTTGTGACAAAACCGCTTCATAAGATAACTAACACACCGAAGTTAATACATGTTAAGGTACATCTTATCAAAATATCTGCACCAATACCCCCAACAAATCCCTCTATGACTGGCTTGAAACAAACCCCAAGAAACAAACATAAGTAATATGTGATGCTGTGCTAGATGGGAAGCAAAACAAAACTCAGAAATAACCCCTTTTAATGAATTCACCTTGAATTGTTTAAACGAGTAGATCGCTAGTGAAATGAACATGATTAATAAGTCTATCTTGTAGAAGGAGGGATGTAGGGTATTGTTTAAACAAGTAGAAGTCTACTGAAATGAGCAGAAGAAAAGATGATGATGATGATGATGATGAATGTGGCTTAAGGGCGCTCAATTACATGGTCATCAGCGTCCTTAAAATGCATAACAGCGACGGCAAAAATATAAAAAGAAACCAGGAATAAAATATGGCCAACGTGACAAAGAAGGAAGGATGCACGGTTGAAATCCACAAGTCAGAATATTTATGTCAAACTCTCATTTTGAAACAAACATGGTCAAAAAATTGTTTCCATGTGTTTGGGAATTTCTGAAACTAAATAAATTCAACTCTGTGCAAACTATGAGAATAGTTTCAAAGCGATTAAGTTTTATTATTTCATTAACAGGGTTGAGTATATACTTATGGAAAACAACTTATATCTAGCAGCTATATGGGTAGGATATGGTATCGTAGGACCATTATCCGTAAAGGTTAGCCCGTTAAAGTCAAGAGCATGAGAGACGGTCTTCCCAATTCTGCCTAGCCCTCTAAACCTTCACGCCTGTTAGTAGATAGTATAAGCCAGAAATAGTATAAGCCAGGTATGAGAAAGCATACCTGACGATACTGTATGTGCAGGAGGTAAAAACCGCAGAATTGTACACCTCTATTTTTAATCAAGTAGCTGTGTTTGTGTTTCCAGCTGTATATTACTAAGTTTTTAAGTTTCTCGTCGACCACCTGATTATGCAATCAGTAGTAGAAGTGATCATGTAGTTTGTCGTCAAGTCTATACATAAGCTCAAATGCAGACGCACTGATAATGTGTTGCTTTATCGAAGAAATGTCTACGTTACATTTTACCGCGTTGTTCTACCCGTGAGCAATAATCACCTTCATTGTAGGCGTGCTCAATATAACAGTGGAGGCTTTTGACCTGTATACATCGGTGTACTGGAAAACTCGCTGTTGTTCTACCATGTCTTTTGTTTCATTCTCTTTGTGCATCTTATGCTAAGAGTGAAATGAAGCAACAGAAGACGTTGCGTAATAATACTATAAAAGCTATGTTAATAAGAGTATACAACGGCTCACGACTTTTGAAATACAAGGATGGATACAGAGTACTTTGAAGCTCACTCCAGAGCAGGTGCATACAATTCAGTAGGCGAGAGGGAAAATGCTGTTTACATAATTTGTTGCACTAGAGCAGTGCTTATGAAAACATACCACGTAATTACGAAGGGCTTTCACTAATGTCCAGTAAAATGACGAATGGGCAAATTATGGCAGCAGATAGAGACTACACTTTGTTTTGCGTTAAGAATTTGTCCTCGGAAATTAGTAATGACAGTGCTGCTTACGAGTTCCAAAAGCACAACAAAATACGGCATATCAATACTAATAACTAGCCAAGTCGTGAAATAATTATTTATCCACATTGACCGATGTGTAGGACAAGAGATAGAAAGGTAGAGTCAGACTGAAAAGCTTTCTGGCATTTTTCAGTTTGACTCTACCTTCCAGATGGTCTGGTCGTTAGGTATAATTTCCAGTTTACACTCGTGTACGTCTGCTCCTTATGCAACTTACCAATCTAATACATTCAGTGTTAAAGATTGTAGGTTTTGTGGCATACGTGACTTACAGTAGACAAGAACGTGTTTGTTTCATTTGCAAGAATAACACATATTTGTAAGGAGATTGTCCTCAAAGCTGGTTACGGGCAACTGCTCCTTCAGTCACGAGAGTGGCAATAGCTTATGAGTGATTTGTTCAAACCAGTGACAGAAACCGATAGTGTTCCAAATGCTATATGCTATATCGTGCTACACGATACGATAGCTGTTGCTATTATTCCATCAAGCGTTTTGGATGTCAGGGAGCCGATATTGGCCACTTCAGATGATGCAAACATTGGCAACGAGGGCTCAACATCCGCTGCGTCCGGTGGTGCTGCAATTGACTCCTTGCAGATCAGTCACTTAGAAGTTGTACCTGACTCCTAACAATTAAGAGTACCGGCTTTAAACACTGATGTAAAATATTGTCTCCAATCGATATATACTTATCTAGGAGTATTTTGATTAAATAGTGTTTTAAATATTAATTTTATAACTATGCATTCCCGAATTAAAAACCTGTTCTAAAAACACCCGACTTAAAAATCTCCAACTAAATTTTTTCACAATAAAACTTTCAAATTATGCATTAATATGAAAAATGTCCTTCAACTGCAATGACTCTCCAACACTAGGTAACATTAATAAGCTTTCTGTTGAACACGATAAACATGCTTAATTTATCTTTGAGTCTTCCAAGTTTCTAAAGCTTTCCTTGAAAGAAGTCTCAATAGAATGCCAGGTGTTCATCATGAACAGTCATGATACTCAAAGAAATAATAGTTTACAAAATCATTTTCAATACGGTCCTATATGCAGAGAATTTTTATGGAATTAGGATGACACTTCGGTAGTCTGTGTAAAATGTGTAACACTGAAGTAAATTCTGAAGTGATTTGGCACTAACAACGTGTACATTGTACTGTATCATTTGCTCTGTTGGTAGGAAAGAGTATCCTCTGATTTGAAACCAATGACATGTTAGTTAAACTATATACCACTATATGGTTTCTGCTTTGGCCTTTAAAACCATCTAAAAAGTTCTCTGACATTTTTTGGAACATTGACTGACTGACTCCGTGGCTCAGCTCAATAAGAGCCTTGGCCTACCGCCTAGGCCCGGCCGCCGTGTCCCCCATTTCAGTCCATGACAGACGTGATGGATGGGGTGAAATATTGGGGGTGAGAGGTGGTCAGTTAATGCGGTCTTCACGACGAGGAACCGCTACTTCTCCATCAAGTAGTTCCTCAATTGACCCCCCCTCCATGGACCTCACGAGGCTAGGTGCACACCGGTCCGGGTCTCCCAGCGGGGGAAAAATCCCCACGCCGGTACTGAGAATCGAACCCAGGTCTTCCGCTTGGCAGGCAGCAACGTTACCACCGCACTAAGGAGAAGACGTTTTGGAACATTGGTTTCCATATATTCAACAAAAACACAGTTTTGGACTCCTTCGCACAACGTATTTATTTGCACTTGTATTTTCAATATATGAATTTTTGAATGCTAAGGAAAGCCTTTTTTTTTTAATAATTTTGACTCTTCTCTTTCCTAAATATGTGTGTTTCAATTGGTACTGTCTGATCTAAATCTTGACGATAAACTTCTTGAAGATCTTATATCCAAAGGTGTCGATTTTAGTGAGAACTGCTATACAAATGTCCAGTAAATATTTCGAAGCATTTATAGCGGTATCCACATTGAGAACTTCATACTATGAATCATTTGCCTGTATGAGAGAGCATCAGTCGCCTTGAAACTTAGGTCTTTCAATTTTATATAACGGACTAAAACTGTTTAACTAATTTTAGACAGTTTATATGATTATACTCTTGGTATTCCTCTCTCTCTCTCTCTCTCTCTCTCTCTCTCTCTCTCTCTCTCTTTTCTTAGACAAATCATCACACACACACACTTGGCGACGCAATATCACTCCTACTAGAGGACATGATTTCAGTATACGTAATATAAATATCCCAAAACATAACTATTAACGACAGTTATTATAAAAAGTACTCATTATGACTCTCCTCTGCGCAGGTGATCTAGGGATTACACCTGATAACAAAGACATATTACAGAAAGATTTTAAACGAAATGGAGAAAACTGTGACAAACTCTCAGAATAAAGCCAAAGTGATGGCTTTTAAAGACCATACTCCAGTATGATCAAATATAATTATTGAGGAAATGTTCTTTGAAAAGGTAAACCTCTAATTCTTTCGGTTGTAAAATATCAAATTAGGGTGAAGTAGATATCAACACAAAATAGAATCATTTAATGAAATATGCAGCACAAGTAAAATCACTTAAAAACAAACAAGGAAAGACACCATTATTAAATGTTTTAAAACAATGGCCACATCCAAATATTTATAAGATAGCAAAACCCAAAGTTTAAAGAATAGAGATGTAAACAGAATTCAAGCAAAGAAATATGGTTTCTGTGACCAGTAATGGGAGTGACAAGGGAAGATAGAAAAAAAATGAAGCAATACGACAGGAATTACACGTATACAGTATAAATCAAAAACACAACTTTATAAATAAATGGTTGGAACACGTACAAGTGCGGCGGTAGATAGAGGTTAGCGGGGTAGCGGGTTTGTATCCCGTGTACACGTTTTGGATATTTAAGGAATGGTGTGGATATGTGGGTACCCTAGCTCAGGATTTTGTTAGCTTGGAATCGTTCTCAGGTGTGGAACGACACAAGTAATTTTCTTCGAGTTGCAGATTATTATCGAACTCATTTGTTCATTTAGCTGGTCCTTTTTGGCCGTCGAACACACACACATATTCCTCCTAATATTACTATTTATTACATTTAACAGTCATTCGGTGCAGTGATTTCGTCCGTATTCCGGTGCGTATTTAATTAATACTATTTCCGTCACAACTAAAGGTAGCCCGTCCGGCTCCATCACGGACCCCAGAAATCACATATTTGCACTGGGGATGTTCAAAGCCAAGTGAAAAAATATTCCTCGACCAGCAAGAGAACTGCTTATGCGTTCATTGATATGCTCACCCTCGCGCAGTGTAACCTCACCCCTCCAGTTCAATGTCCTTCCCTTAACGGTACTATACTACCTGGGTCGCTTGTCAGCTCGTGACAACTGTCTGTCCTCTACTACTTAGACGTGTTTTATTATATTTCTTCTCTGATCATTTTCAATGTAAATTTGTCCCCGCTTAGTATAATTTATATTATATTGGCTATACTTTAGATCTCCCTTTTAAATAACTCTTAACCCCGTGACACGACATGTACTATCTCAAACGCATACAGAAAGAGACCTTTAAGGTAAAAATCAAGAGGATGGCGAAACATAAGAAGACCAAACAAAAGATGCACTGACCAATTTGGAGACGCAACAGGCTAATAAGCCTAATACATACAGTGGAAGAAGTTCTCAAGGTTTTAAGCACTAACTTGGAACTGAACAACGAAAATGGTAACCTCAAAGCAATAAACATTAAATTGTACTTGGTCACCATGTGATTCATAGCTTGTGTATCTTATATCAGAAAGCAGAATTTAGCAAATATGAAAAGCATACAGGTCAAATACTGAAACCTATTTCAAAGTAAGTCGGTCTCAGTACCTCAGTTGGTTAGGTATAGGCCTTCTGAGCCCAATGGTAAGGGCTAAAACTCGGCCCAGACCCATGTTTTTAAAGTGTGTTTAAAAGCGACAACCCCATTGGGTAGATTTACCAGCATGTTAAAGAACTTCTGCGGAACAAAATTCCGGCACACCGGTGGCGCTGATATAATCTTGGAAATGGACAACATCAATAACAAATAACTGTTAATTTTCATCTATTTCAAATTAAACATAAGCTTTACTCAGTGATAAAATGGTTAAAGAGAGCCTAAACTTTGTTCCTTTTCCACACACACACACACACACCTGTATTAGCGATGTATATCACATTAAAGTATATAACTCAATTTCCCTCCTTTAGGGATTTAACCTTCGTTCAAAATGAGCGATTCAAAGTTGACATAAAAGTAAATATTCAGTTCACTCTGAAATTTTGATACAGTGCTTTTAATTAAACGAGTGTTGAGTAGATTACTGTTTGAAAGTTCTGCAGTTTAACATAACAGAAGAACTAACACATATATTTAAATAATAATAATAATACAAAAACAGTAATAATAACAATAGTACTATTATTATTATTATTATTAGTGCTGTTATTATTGGTATAAGGTAATTGGAACAAATTAATATAAAATCCATTTATAAATAAAATAAAGATATAGACTTAAAAATATTCACACAGAATTTGGAGCCAGAGAACACATTTTCACTGTTGAACAAGTTCTTCATCCTCAGCAACTTCTCTTGTTGCTTAATGTTCTTCAAGGTAAAGCTAAGTACACATTAGGGTTATTTTCGGTATACCAATTGATGCCTCAAAAGCAGGTTCAACTGAATACCTACCCCATAATGTCAAAAAATGCCTTCTTTCTTTCAGCTGTGAGTTGTACAGGAAGTGTAGAACAGGTACGACAAGGGGAAAAAGGGTTTAGTGCATAGTTACATTTTGTACTTACATAGATGTAGGATACAAGGCTTGCGTTTTCCTTCCCCCCCCCCAATCTGTGGTCACAAGTCCTAAAACACTCTTACGTCACACTTAATTCAATTGAGTTTTCTAAATTTTAGTTGGAGTTTGGCCGTAATTCATTCCTTTAAAATTGTTTAAAGGTAGATATCAATTAAAACGTAGAAATTACGAAACATGTAATAATATTTTTAGATTTTATCACATTTTTATACATTAAACTCTTAAGTCGTACTTATGTGAGATAATATAATTGCACAGAAATGGTTTTACAAAATCAGATAAATATTTATCAAAATTAGAATTTCCTTTCTTACTATTTTCAAACTAGTCTCCTTATTGTGAGATAATTACTAGAAGTTCTGCAAACTGTTAATTTAATTACTCTAAAAGGATGCACTCTCAGGATTTTTTGTTTATCTCTGTTTATTTTACATGTTATTTAAACATAATGTTCCAAAATTTCTATTTATATCTTAATGTGTGTCTTTCTACAATTTCTTAATACTTATAGCATCTATAAAAATGTCCTTAGATGGAATTGAGGCTTTTGTTTAGCTATGCAGGTTTGTAAATTTTTATCAAAGTAAATCGCACAGTAGTTCGACACCAGTAAAAGCAGCTAATCACAATATATTCTATGGTTCTATGGCAAAGAATCACTGCCAATAGTAAAATTATGTCTGTGGTTAAGTGGGCAGGTGGCTTCAAAATGTTTTTACACTTAACGCATTGTTTAAAGTAATTACAAATTAAACATTGTTGGCCCTTTACTTAAACGTCACAGAGGAAAATGAAAGGAAAATATAAACATCAAAATGTTTACAATTTTAATTGTCACCTCCACTGAAACTCCTAACGGAGTCCGCATTCTAAAATAAAACAAACATTTAAACCAAATGTTGTCTGCACAGTTAAAATTGTACTACAAATATTGGAAAATAGCTACAGCTTTTGCTGAAAGATTATTCCCTCTTGGCACCGACCCCTGCACCACAAAATTACTTATCTAGTGATCATCGAGTAAACAGCATCTAAGTAATTGTACTTGGGTATTTTACTCACTGTTAAAGGAAAAATTTAAACGTTTACTTCATGATTAGCTATAGAAATTTCATTCCTCTAAACTGAAAACTTGGATGTTTATTGGCTTCATCAGCATGTGAATAGAATACTAACAATATGTTTTGATACAATTTTATGTAGACATATAATTACTACCGAATGCGGTGCCTCCGCAGTAACGAGATGTCGTGGGTTGAATCCACCCCGAGCACCTTCTCTGAGCTTTCGTCTTTCATGGTTTTCCCTGGTCGATAGACAAATGCTGCAGCGGTTTCTCATTTACTGCGATTTTTCTTTCCGACACTTTCACTTCACTTCCTTTCCGTTTCAAATTTCGGGTATACTACTAAGTGACGTATGTTGGCGCTGGAAAAATGGCGCAGATGCTTGCTTAAAGGAAAGAGTATTGCCTATAGACACTAGAAGGCTGATCGCCCACTTTAGGCATGCCTACCACTGGGACGGATCTTCAAGCCCCTGGAACTATAAGAAACTTCCGTGCGTCTCTGTGGTCTATCTGCCTACAGCTTGTAGCCTCCTATGGTTGCTTCACTTCACTCCTTCCTCCTTTAGTTTGGCATATGCAATGAACTTATGGCGAGATGTGCCCCTCCGTTGTATAATTGTAACTCTAGGCATGCAATTGGGAATATGCATGAGAACATAATGCTCAAATTGAGACATTCTGATACAAAATGTTTCGCAGAATCCGAACTAAATATCAGAAACCAAAAATAAGATCTCAAAATATCATGAAATTACAATTTAATCTGCAAAGATCTCACGTGAGAGCGACGCATGCTCATTGGTCCTACGTCGTAGCTGAGTACGAGGAAATAGCAAAAGAATTTACCACATTTTGCTATGTACCAAAAGGTGCCTATTTTCTTTTATTTTGAGGAGTTTACTGAGCTCGTGGAGGCGACAGTTGACTACCTCTAAGAGGAGCCCCCCGATCCAGAGAGCCAGAGGGGATATCCACATCCCCATAGTTACTCCGAGAGAGGTGGCTTCCGAACTCCAAAGCTTGAACTCTCATAAAGCCCCTGGACTCGACGGTGTCCCGCGCCCATGCTCCAGCACCTGCCCCGAAAGGCCGACATCCAGTTGAGAGGATTTATAATGTAAGTCTGCATCTCCGTCACTTTCCAACGTGTTGGAAGGAGGCGAGATTAGTCTGCATTCCGAAACTCGACAAGGACCCAGTCTCCCCTTCAAGTTACAGGACCATCAGTCTGGCCTCAACCGTTTCAAAAGTGCTGGAACGTTACTCCCCCCCCCCTTTACCCATGTCTTCGAGGAAAGGTACCACGTCCCGGATTATCAGTTCGGTTTTCGATCATGGGTATTCCATGACCATGCTGTTATTGGCAACTTGTTGAGAAAGCTGCCCAGAGTTTCCAGGAAAACTTCAAAACGGTCGTGGTGCTCTTGGGCATGGAAAAATTTAATCTGCGAAGAGATCACGTGAGAGAATAACACATCCTAATTAGTCTGACGTCGCCGCTTAGTACAGGAGGTTAGCAAACAGAATTTATTGCGTTTTTCTATGTACCCATGGAGTTTATTTCCTGTTGTTTTAGTCTAAGGTGTAAATGCAGTTTTTGAGTAGGGTTTAACCGAATAGATTGATTTACGGATGAACCTGAATTCTGACGAGATGTTAAAATAAAGATGCTCTAAACCTTGTCTAGTTCCTCTGTACACATCTACAAATTGTCTACCTACGTGCTGGAAACCCTGAAATCAGGAAGAAAATGATGTTTTCTTTGCTAGGAAATCTCAACCATATATCGGAGAACTCAACCATGTAGTTCATTATTATGTAAGTTAAATATATTGTAACATTTTCCTTTCTTTTTGTGATTAATTTATTTCTATCATGTGGCTATTAACATACATTTGACACTTTCAACCTCCTTACTAATCGTATTTAAAATTTCAAATGACTCTTTTTATGTATTTAATGCATATGAACACATTCAATACCCAAACTTTGAGGCAAAAACTTCATACCGGCTACCTAATTATTTAATTCATATATATATATATATATATATATATATATATATATATATATATACATATGCAATACAATTATGTATGTTTATTTTTGCTTATAGCATTATAATATAATTTAAAATATTTCATTTGTAAATGCATAGAACAGAATATGTATGACGATTGTATCTATGCACCTGGAGTGATCTTTTTGCAAAGAAAAATTCTGTCGTCTTACAGACTATTTCGGAAAGGCTAAAAATCGTCACTCGTCAGGAAAATGTAACGTTATGGTTTGTCCATTGTGTTCCAAAAGTTCCGTATAGCGCAATCAAGGGAGGACAGCAAGAAACACAATATTTGCCATGTTGTCGGGTTCGGTTGATCGGTTGAAGCAACAGACTGTTTTTGTTAAGCAATGGGCGGTTTTCGCTATGATCACTGCAGATATTTCATTTCCCCCCATTAACCCTCTGTTATCTGTTAATAAATAGGCAAACAATTTGTTGGTGAAAAAAAAAGTTTTAAGCCATGTTTGGTTTAACATTTACTTCGGTACGAATGACAAATGCTATTGGTATTCTTCACTGTTATTATTTGAAAACTAATGAATAAATCATCTTAATTTTTTACTTTCTCTAAAATGTATATACAGTGAACATTACTGGAAATAGATGTTTAAGGGTCACCAAAAATGTCCATGTTGTAATGTGTGCGCCTGTGTGCATAACTCAAAAACCAAAAGTCGATTAAATAGCAAACTTGGTATTTACGTTCAGTGTCTTCCAAAGATGCAACTCGAAAATATTCAAGAAAATTCTCTACCCCAACTACACTTTACATGGACATTTTTCGTAAATTTTGGTTTCTCAAAAAATTACTAATGATATTGATTAAAATACCACATCTTTAAGACATTTTTTGTGACTAACGAAGTCTATATCTTTAATTTTCCGGGAATAGTCTCGTGAAGATCTCTTTGTCCTGGACAACCTTTGTATAACTCGTGAATCGTAGTAGATAGACAAACATTTACTATTCACTCTCGTTAAAACACACAATTTATGTGATATAATGTATTTATGTGAAAAATTTACGTTTTTTGTTCAGTTAATCGTTTCCGAGATATCTTTTTCATCCGCTTTCGTTTTAAAACACTTTAGCTTTTCTTAAACGGAAAGTCCTCCTCCGTTTAAACTCTTTTGTTTTCCTTCTAGCCTTGGAAAGGGAACCGAATAGTCACGGCATTTAAAACATTTAACTGTCGTTTTGCTTAGTGTAATTATTTATTTAAATTTTATAAGGAAATAAGTAATACGACCATTCCTGGTAATATTTATCCTTATTGATATGATAAAAAGAATGATGTTTTGTAAGAATAGTTTATTTGCAGAATAGATAAAGAAAGGCATGTGAATAGAAAACATCAGATTGGTTTCAATATAAGCGTTATGTTTGTTCCAACTTAAAAACTTTGAATTACGAGGCTATAATACGTCGGCATGTTATTTAATATTACGTATTGAACCTTCGAATATCGGGATCCACGAAACATGTAATATTTCTAAAAATCTATGCTACCTTATGTTGGGCAATGGATAGGAGACTAACACTTGTGCTCTTTTAAAACGTTCATTCATTCTGATAAAAATATGTGAAAATAAATCTCTAAGAACAATATACATCCACCGAAAATGCAAGCACTATACAGCACCTTAAGTCCATACTGAACGATGGTATCATAACTCGATCGCTTGTGTCAGAAGCGCTTTTAAGAGACTTGCAAAATGAGAGTTTGTGTTAATTTGATGCTGAAATTGTCATTAAAATCAGTTCTAGAACTCATACATGTTCCCAATTGGAGTGACAATGCTTAATTGTGCTTAAGATAATGCATCTGTTAAATTTCAAAAATTCACAATATGCAAGATATCTTGCTGAAATGTATACCAGTAATTACACACAATTACAGTGATACTTTTGCTATGTATCAAAATTCTAGCTTGCATGATTATTTAAACAATAAAGTTTTAATGTCTAAATTCACTGATCTAATACAAATCATCCACGTGATGTGTTTGTAAAAATAGTTACATTAAAATACCTGTTTTACAGTACCTAATGGTTTTACAAATTGATCTGTAATGTAATGTTTTTTACATTAGCTACTCAAATTAGTGTGGAACAATTATTACTTTCATGCTGCCCAACACTCGTGATTTTCCAAACTTTAATAAGATATTTCCTAATATTGGTGCATTATTTTGAAAAAGTTTAGGATTGTTTTCTTTTATTTACCACTGAGAGACAGTATAAAAGTTTAGCAACAACCAGTGAAAATTAGCAACGTGTAGAACATTTTGAGCATAGAAAAGTGTTGGAAAAAAGGTTTACGAGAAAATAAGGCTGTTAATAGGCATGCGCCTGATCATCTATAGCTTCACATAATTGGTAGACAAAGTGCGCTAAGTGAGGAAAACGATATATTTTATTAAAAGTTAGAATTCACATCCATTATTATGAAGCGAAATATTTTTTAGTTTTCACACTTTTTTGGAAAATTTTAACAGATGCATTCATTATCTTAAATGCATTCATATTATGTATACTGGTGTGCGAAAAAGCTACAGAACAAAAATGAATACTTAATTTATGATGAAATAATGCGGTTTTAAAATAGGTCCCAGGACTAATTATCTAAATCGTTATGCGACGGCGGCATATAAAACTGTAAAGCTTAATCCAAAATGCATTTGTAGAAAGTACTTATATGAATGCCCACTATCCTTGCACAGTTTCGCTAGGAAGTGAGTATGCTGGCTGAGTATAATGTGAAGATTTCGATGTACCTCCTTTCTGGGCATATATCTGTACATTCAGTTTCGAAATAATTATTTAAATAAAACCAATGTGTTTCCTATAATATATTCAGTAAATATACGCTATTAACAAACGTTGTTAAAGTAGTAATTCACAGAGACTAAAAGCTGCAGAACGAGTTTTGGAAGAAAGGATAATTCCCTGGCACTCGGCCAAATAATGGCTCAGGTCAGAGGTGCTATCCTGCAGGACTGTAAATTTACGACGTGATACTCCCATATTTCAAGTGGATATATGAGAGTCCACAACCTTCAGTCAAATGTTCCAAAAATGACACAGACAATCGGGCGTCATTGGAAATCTTCAGTTCCTCTGCTTTCTAACTTTCGTAAATTAAACCGGAATGCAATTCAGTGGCATTGCATTTCCACCCAGTACAACACGATTCATAAAGGTGTCAGTTTTGTAATAGCCACGTTTCTGATCATATAAAAGAATGATAAGGCATTGATACCTGCTACATCATAATTAGAATTTTTTAGCATTTTATATGCTGTAGATCACGCACTGTTATTATTCGGCATCAGCATGGTACTAATGTATGTTCTTTTTCTCTTCCAGCTTCTGGGATTGATTTCTCTACCGCCAGGCACCCTCGGGTTGGAAAAAAACCTTGTCAGGATTGATGCCATGCTGAAATCGTTAGGAGCCCCGTCCTTGTTAGCGCACATCATCTGGCACTAGTCGCTCTTTAAGTCTCGTCTTCACCCCTGTTTCCAAGGATATTGCTGGAATCAAAACGGGTCTACTCTGAGCTACATTTGGTGTTTTTCTCTAGTTTTGGTGACCTACTTCTGCCTATTTATAATTATTTAAATTCGTTATATTTTAACGTGTTTTTCTAAATTTTCTATTACTTTCTACCTTGTATTTGTTATGCCTGTTAGGTTAGCCTACACTTGCATATAATTGCCAAAAAACAAGAAAATGTGTATGAAAAGTGTACTTAAGTATACTGGTGAATACCTTCGCAATCAGTCGCTGATATTCTCAAACAATTAGTTTTTTGTTGTTTACTTTTTGTATTTTGAATTCCTCCGATATGGAAAAGCAATCAGGTACATCAAGGAATGTTTTTGCTGACAGATGCATTCACCACCAGCACCACGATCATTATGAAAGTGACGACAGTTCACACAATTGATGGGGATAAAATCAGGAAACAACATAATTTCTTTCGAATGTGTATACGGTAATATTGACATTGATCAAGGACGTACATTCTGATAATCACATGCTCACAAAACATTTTAAAACTTCTATGAGAACTTGGCAAAATATTAGCACAGTTATTTAAATAGACTATTTTTAAATTCAAATTGTACCAGGTGTCCCAAACTATCCATTCCTCGTAGCCTTACGTTTCCAGCATATATGAGTAAAAGAAGTCCCGCATGACTGATTTTCAAAGGGGCAGAATAGATTCGAAGCGAAAGGCCGCTGAGATAGCGATGCTCTCTGCACGCCTTCAGGCTTCGTACTGATAAGCGTTGCGTGGTCGCCTACTTGCCGTTAGATACAAATCATTCCGGCAAACAGTTAACATGTTCCAAGAATACACACACGCATACACACGCACACACATGGTTATCCTCTATGGAAAGCCGCATTGAAATTCGACTGAGGCTCGAAGGATGTAATGAACGATTTGTGATGTAACATATGCATGGAACACATCAATATGTCAGTTTGTTAGGCTCCTAGGCATATTGGTAATTTTATTTGAATGCCTCCAAAATGGGCGCAATATTAGAGAGCCTCTACAGGACATACGAAATTAGCCAGTTCTAGATCACTGGTCTCAGCACAATAGTAACCATTCTATTTTTATGGAGCAGTGAAAGAAAATCTGAAGAATGTGAATACCGGATGGTGTATAGGTCATGGTTTTTACATTCAGTGGCCAACGGTTGGGCATAAACTTAACAGAAGTACGTCTTCTAATATACATGGTTACAGGTGACTTCACGGGATAGTAACCGAGTTAAATTGGAGTCAGAGAAATCCAAATTTTTGACCATCTTGACCCTGTGGTCTTCGTCAGGGAAGATGGTCGAAATATTGGATTTCTCTGATTCCAATTTAACTCAGTTGCTATCCCGTGAAGTCATCTGTAACAGTCGACACCGAGAAAGCTTTAAATCTTTAATATACATGGTTTTGGTGTATATAATGTGTAGACAATTTTGGTGTATGAGCAGGCAAATGTGTGAATACGTGGGTATAGGTGTGATTGCTAGTGTGTGGACGTGTGACATCACAGTATTGTTTCTTTTACTGGTTATATAGCGCTCGGCGTGCGGGTCTTTTTGTTCTTTTTTTATTGTTAGCGACGCTGTGAATTGCCTGGATCATATCACAGCCGCCGATGTGCTGTAATTTTGTATCACAGAGTTCTTTAATGTGTCAGTAAATACTCTGACATGGGACTGTCCTATATATAAAAGGGGTAAGTAATATTTACAATTCTGGTGTTTTTAGAGGACATGTACAGTCTTCTGATCCATGGGATTGCATGGCGCAATTGATGTAATACTATGCACTTAATAAATACTACTACTACTATAACCACTACTGCTACTACCACTACCACTACTAATACCACTACTACTACTACTACTACTACCACTAATAATACCACTACCATTACCACTACTACCACCACCATTACCACTACTACTACCACCACTACTACTACCACCACTACTACTACTACTACTACCACCATTACCACTACTACTACCACTACCACTACTACTACCACTACCACTACTACTACAACTACTACCACTACAACTACTACCACTACCACTACTAATACCACTACCATTACCACTACTACCACCACCATTACCACTACTACCACTACAACTACTACCACTACCACTACTAATACCACTACCATTACCACTACTACCACCACCACCACCACCACCATCACTACTACTACTACTACTACTACCACCACCATTACCACTACTACTACCACTACAACTACTACTACAACTACTACCACTACAACTACTACCACTACTAATACCACTACCATTACCACTACTACCACCACCATTACCACTACTACTACCACCACCACTACTACTACCACCACTACTACTACTACTACCACCATTACCACTACTACTACCACTACTACTACAACTACTACCACTACAACTACTACCACTACCACTACTAATACCACTACCATTACCACTACTACCACCACCATTACCACTACTACTACCACCACCACTACTACTACCACCACCACTACCACTACTACTACTACCACCACCACCAACACTACTACTACCACCACTACAACCACCACCACCACAACTACTACCACTCCACTACTACTGCTGCTACCACTACCACTACCACCACCAATACTACTACCACCACCACCACCACCACCACCACCACCACCACTACCACTACTACTACTGCTACTCTCCTATTATTACTGCTATTACTTACTACTGATACGTATACTGCTGCAACATTCGGTGGCCAATGATATTGTCCCATATATTTTGTTTTCTTATGGGGATATAACTACCAAGCCAGGTACGAAACGGACCCATAAAATCCAGAAATGTTAAACGACAGCACCAGCAAAATTTTAAGTCGTGTCCATGCTAATATTTAGAGGCGCCTCCATCAGTGGGTCCACCGAATTGGAAATGTATTATTTTACCATATTTATTACGAATGGTGCATTAAGAGCATATAATTGAATTCGAGCTTGACTATAAAGGAACACAAATGTATGACATATGTCAACGTTGTAGCACCAGTTGGGGTTGTATGGTTATACCGATAGTAGATTAATTGTAAATACAGTTATATAATATATTATAAAGTGTGCTCTCTCTCTCATACACATATGCATTTACATCTTGAGGATACCTTGAAAAGTTATTGGCGAAAGAAAGAAGTCTAACCCTGACAGGAATCGAATGCGAAGTCCCTCACTTAGCCAACGTGTGCTTCACGGTCTCCGCAGCGGTACAGTATCAGCTAGAGTTTGTTTTGAAGCAGTATTCATTTATTTACCAAGAACTTCTCCCTGTTGACATGTAGTTCCCTCTACAGTTCCGTTTAGGTAAGTCATTTGGCATCCACACTCTCCAGAATTAAACAAATTTAAACGAAAAGTAGTTGGAAACAGATACCTTAAACTAGAAAAAGCGGCGATGGTTTGCGGAAGAGAAAGGAAACTACGGTGATCTGTATGTAGTTGCGTTGCATTTTCATACAGCCAAATTTGCACGGCCCCCCGCCCCAATGGCGGTAATGAACACATTTATTCAGTTTGCTCTCTTCTTTGGTGTCAAGCTTGATATGAACACAAAATACATTGTCAGTGGTTGAGTGTTATTACCTTTCTGATGTCAAGATAAGAGCGACGTATGTATGACTTATTTCACTTCGCAGATAGTGAATGAGACAGTACATGTCTTGTCCCGGGGAAAAGAATTATTCTGAAGGGAAATATAAATTATAGCTAAGAATATAAATTATATCAAGAAGAGAAAATATAAATGTACAGTGACAATGGGAAGGGTAGAAAGACTTTTAACACGTATAAGTCACGAACTCGGGGCACAAGATCCCGTTACGTCTGTGCATTGAACCGAAGGGATGAATGGACCCTGCCCGAAGGGATATAATGGGACAGATAACAATGATCTCCGCTGGTCAGGGGACATTGTGAGGCACTTGGGGAAGAGACGCGGCTGAAGTAAGATGTGAAATTTAGTGTTCGTGGTGGAGTCGAACAGGCTACCTGTGAAAGAGAGGGAAATAGTTATTGTAATACTGACCAGAATACACAAACATTTCACTGCATCATACTAATGAATAAAAATAGTCGCGGGCACGTAAAGTACAACTTCATAGTAGAAAATTAAGAAGTATACGCGTGTGTTCTACGGCAGAAAGGCCGAACTAAATTAATAAAGCATTTGTGTCTCACCACAACCTGAAAGAATTTCTATGCTACTAAAAATCCTGGGCTAGGCCACCCACTTACCCACACCATCCCACTAAACATAACCTGCGCCCGGGATACGAACCCGAACCCCGTACCGCCTCATGAAGCAGAACCTACCGCTAGAAGAAGATTATTAAATTACCTCATCATCAATGAGGAGCTCCTGCCATTAGAGGGACAGTACTCTACTCAATTCAACTCACCTCG
Source organism: Hymenopus coronatus (assembly GCA_030762935.1). Taxonomy (NCBI): domain Eukaryota; kingdom Metazoa; phylum Arthropoda; class Insecta; order Mantodea; family Hymenopodidae; genus Hymenopus; species Hymenopus coronatus. The sequence continues at coordinate 378,778,007 of CM060900.1, read as the reverse complement.
TCATTCTTAGCTGCACATTAAGGTGTGTTTCCTTAAGGAGCGTGACGTTTGAGTATTTGAGAGCTTCTTCTTCAGCAACAAGGTTTTCTGTTTCTAGCTTCTCCTGTATTGTACGGGAAGCTGCACCATACAGACATTGCCGACATCAAGAGACGCTGTGACGATGGCAACAAACGCCACGTCTGAGCACGGCATTATTTCCTAGGAGACGTACCCATTAGAAGCTCGGCGCCGCAGTGCTTCCACAGAAAGTAGGGAAAATGTATTGTTTCTCGTAAATCCCTGCTAAATAAAGCAAACTATGACAAAACGTATACTCCCGGTTGAAGAGGGAAATTTCCCTAAACAGCCTTGGCATCAGAAGTGCCTAAATACCTTGATTGATTGCAAAAGTCAACGATGGACGTTCTTTTAGAGAAAAATGATGATCCTCTTTGTCATTGCCCACAAATGGAGATGTTAAAAAGAGGGTCGTAAACACGCTGCTTAGTTCGAGGGCGTTTGAAGCTTTCTGCCCCGTATTAACAGGCATCTTATTAATCATGAACAGAAATTGGGAATTTTGTTCCAACTTAATGTGAATCATTTCAAGTACGACTTAAGCATGCGAAGTAGAAGTGAAGAGGAGATTATACAAAAGAGTTAAGAATGTCACTGCGTGTGTTGAAAAAGTCGAACTTAACTTTGAGCTGCTTTTTAAGGTATCGTAAATGCTTAAAACTTACGAGTGATTAATTCTTCATTGTTGGACAGGCGTAAACAATTGCGATTTATGTGAAATATTTGCTTTTATAATAGTGTATGTTTTATTAATTTTGAGGGGTATTAGTTATTAACTGAGGATTCGTAAACACTGAGCCACGAACACTCTTTAAACATGCATACATAACTAAAGAATGTATTAAATCTGGTGAACAAAATGACCCAAATATTTTAATACGAAGGTAAATTGCCATAGTAAGTAGATTACTCTGTGTTTAGTCCCTCATAATGAACGACGAGCATAGTCACATATATTCAGCTGGGTTTTCTGTAGGGAGGATGTTTATTGATAGCAAATGGAATTGAATATATATTCCACTTAATTATCTTGAGGAGGATACTTTACGTGAGCTCTTGAATGTACTGCATCTTTAGTACTTCTCACTAAGTAGCTCTTTTCTATAAATAGCTTTAAAGTGTTTTCTTGTGAAATATAACACCGGCCGCGAATGCCTAGGATTATATTTTCTTAAGTTGATTTTTGTTCTACAAGTTCGACATGTTATACAGTTAATGATGAGACTTTTTGTTGAGAAGAACAAGTTGCAGAGTTTCTTCCTCAGCAACAAGGTTTTCTGTTTCTAGCTTCTCCTGTAGTGTAAGGAATGCTGCACTATACAGACATTGCCGACATCAAGAGACGCTTTCTCGGTCAAGGACACACTACAGTGATCTACAAATATGTATTCACATTAGATACATAAGAAGCAGCTCACGCTTTATTTTATTATCTATTTACAGACGCTGTACGTTGTCTTTATTGCTACTTGTTACCTAGATAGTGTTGCGGTAGAAATAAGACAAAAACATATGCAGCATGACTAATCATGTTTGGCTTTTTATAGTTTTTCCTCGTGGTACAACACTTAAAAGTTCCAGCACATAAAGACTGCAACAAGCATCGTTAAATCTCTTCAAAATCAAACGATTACAATGTATGTATCTCAATACTTCGTTTACTAAAGGCACTTTGAAACATCTACATTTGTGAGAAACTAGAAAAGCAGAGTTAAATCTTAGAGTGTGGTTTTGTAATCCTGAAAAAACTTTAAAATTATAAAATTAAAGCAACCTTTGCATAATTTATCAATGAGGCTTGGGACTGCCTCAATGTCAATCACTTTGTATTTGAAATAATTCGCGACAACACCTGTTATTGTAAATAAAACTCTTGTTTCAGAAAGCTAGATTGCTTCTTGCATTTTGTCCCGAACATATCTATATATTCAAAACTATGCTCACTTTAATCCAAACTTTTGAGGTAAAACATACATTAAAATTATATCTTGCGTAATATTAAAATTATCTTTTTAGATAAGTAACAGGCAGTACCTTTAACAGACAAAAGTGACAATCTACTTAATTATTATCTAAACCGTGTGCGCTATACAGCTACTAAAATTAAAAAAAAAAACAGGAAGTATTCTAAGGACTGCAATTATATGAATGCCATAATGGCAAACCTATTTTGTATAACGGAAAATGCCATTTTTTTTTTTTTTTTTTTTTTTTTTTTTTGTAGTGTTATACTCGCTGGACATGCGAAAACTTGGAACCTTTATGGGATTCTCCGATTTCACTATTACTTCTGATATTTCTGTCCAAACGTTCTCCCTTGTATTGACATTTTTGCAGTCATCATATTAGAGTAGTAAAGCAAAGATTTTCCCTCATTAGCTCAATTAAGGAGCCGATTTCTCCCATATTCAGTGTCATTTTCTCATAACACGTGTCAGCGCTTCACGTCTGTACTGTTACTCAGACCAGTCGAGCCAAAACGTCACGTAGGGAGTGGCATGAGTAAGAAAACTCCTCTGCGCATGCTCCACGCGTCGCGTTTCAAAGTTGTCCAACGTCACGCCACTAATGAATCTAACTTTTGAGTAGAATCTCCTGTCGTTGGAGAGACAGTACAGATCTCGTTTCCTCAACGATAGTATCGAGGACGACATTTTTTGCGCGGGAAATCACGAATAACATGAACAAATAGTATATGTAAGCAGCACTAGGCCCACAAATATTTCACAAAAATACATGTTTACGACTAGGTGAGCGGAAATGCAGTGAGATTGCACAAACTGTTCACAAACATTCAATGCATATATTTGCCTCTTCACAGATATTAGTGCATTCGTTATAAAACGTGTATATTTATAGTAATTAAACTCAGGAGGGACTTAGCCTTAGAGTTGTGCTTCACGAGTTAACCGTTAACTGTTTTTGTTACTATAGAAAGAAAACTATACAAATTCATTATAAATTCCTTATTGCATCTAGTTTTAAGTGGTTAACTTTGCTGCACAGTAATATTCTATAGCATTGCCAATACCGAATTCATAAATTGCTTCTTTGTTTAGTCCTTTGATAAGAGCGGAAACGTGATGTTCTTTGCTTAAGGGCGTATATTGCTGCGCTTAGCTTTATTACGGAACATACCTGCAGATCTAAAAGAATTACAATACTAAAGATGTGAATGTATATTTAAGGACGCCCATCTACAAGGTCATTAAAGTACTTATAAAGCAGGTCATAGCAAAAGCCAGATGTAAAGGTGCGAGTAAAAGTAAAAATAGATCATATCAAAAGGCAGATACCAGGTGACCCAACTGCCCCGTACTTGGCTTGTGCAAATATTCCTTGGTGCATTAAAATAGTTCCAGAGCTCAAAGTTCAAGTTCAAGTTAAAACCGGTCAGTGGGGAACTAGCGAGAGATATCTTCGTTTTACCGCTCTCAATGAGATCGACCCGCATAGCCCTCTCCGCAATAAGCAAGAAGAGTCAAACAAAGGTCGCTCTGTTCTCCAGTGACCAATTTTACCCTCAAATAGCCCTGTTGAGTTCTGCAATTCCTTTAATGCATGAAGGAATATCTGCATACGCCAAATACGGGGCAGTTTGGCCACCTGATAAATGCATGACGGGAGGTGAATAAGTGCAGATACTTTTATAAGCTTTTGAGGACAATGTGATGAAAATTATGTTCATGAGAAAAACGTCACGATGTTTTTTGGATGGCTGCTATTCCCTCTCTCAGACGTTCAGTTGTTTACATACCAAGTCACACAGTTGACCCTTCACTGCCCTTTGCCCTGACCGACTATATGGAGTGATGTATGTAAACAGAGCAGATAAATAGTTCAGGGCCGTTCAAAATACATTATACCCTGAAAAATGTCCTTTATGACACTTCTGTTACTAAGCGAACAAAATGAGGTACACCTATGTGTTACGCGCTTTGTTCTCTATTACATATTAAATTATTTATACGTGTTTACCTCCCAGCCTGTATATATTAAAAACTCCTTATTTTAATGTTAATTTGTCACCTTGTGACAAAAATCAGAAGGAAAAAAAAAATCGTCCGCTCGTATCATCCGCCAGGGCCTCTACAAGACTGACCAGTAGTTGCAGAGATTCCCGATGTGCCATGTACTCTAGCAACACACCGTGGACAAAATATAATCTCCACACAGCGGACAAATAGTAGATATAAACCCCTTGAAAAAGGTAAATACGCGTAAAATTACAGTGGTCAATGCGCATTCTAGTCAAAATAACCTCCTAGCAATGAGATTCACGAAAGGAAATTACCCGGTTTATTGGAATGTTCTTCTCTACTCTAAAGGAAAATTACAATGCGGGTACACTTGAGAATTACCATTCTAACAATTACATTTTAGGCAAATTATGAGATTTCTGAGAAATCATACACGATCTAGAGTAATGGCATTCTTTCCTAGTGAACGAATATCTGTTTTTCTTTTTGGTATGTTGGCGTAATTGACTCCAGTAAAACTTACTCCTTTTGTGTTACCATTTCAAAACTAAGTTTATAATATTAATCCGTTGCTCTAATGTAAGGTAAGTGCAGCCATAGCAACAATGTGATGAAGTCATTATGCCCTGTCTATTTAAGTGCCAGAAATAACGCGTTTACACACCGAAATGGCAACTCTGCAACACACCATTACCGCGACCATATACCTCTTTCGGGTATAAATCATGGTGTCCCCATTACACTCATTTTAGGACCCTCGTCTAACCCTATTAGCTAGAAAGTTGCAGCTTAAAATGTTTGGTACTTTATTGGACATTAAAGCAATTAGAAGGAAGCATGCCAGCTAAAGTGCATCAACATAAATTTCAGAATAATTTTATCATCCATCAACGCGTTTTTTTTTTGTTATTTTTTTTTTATGAAGCCGCTTTCTATATTACATACGCTTTATATCACAGACTATTCACATCTTTTATGCAATACATTTGCATGAAAGGTGCAACAGTGGTGCAGTTTGATCGGGATGTCTTATGAGCCCAAAAGAATATCTATGTTTAATGAGGGCAAATAAAAGTGAAGGCTGCGTTGATTACTCACCAAACAGCATTTTATTTCCTATCCTATTATAAAAATTTAACGTTAGAATATGTGCACGTATCCCACATTCCCGAGAGTAATAATTTTTCTCATCGCTTTATAGTTTCTGAATTTGACCCTTGCCACTTTCTGACTTGTTTTTTTGAATTTCACTTATTCCTGGCCAAAAATAATAAATGTATTGATTACCCAATTCATAGTTCCACTTCTAGATAAAATACACATGTTTATGAAGGGCCCTACAATAATTGGAGCACAGCCCCACAAGTAGGCATAGTGGGCCCTTTTTGATTCCAGTGTGGGCCTTGGGAGGAAGGTTTGAAGGGGGAGACCCGAAGAGAAAGCAGATCTGTACGATGATATGCCTACAGAGGATTGGGCCAAATAAGTCCTCCTTGGTTCCAATTCTAACGTTGGCTAGATCTGCCTAACCCACTTCCAATCCGGGGTTCCCATGCCAGATGAGACAGCCCCCAGGAAGCGAGCCTCAGAAATCCCGCCAAAATCCAGGTAGAAGACTTTCAAGGGCGCAAATTCTACTGTATTACAGTAATGCCATCGCCGAGTCCTACAGCCCTTTGAAAGAAATTAAGGACGACCAGAAATTTGTGGCCCAATGCCCATGATTCCCGCTTTTGCCCACCGAACTGGGAAAACCATAAAGGTTTAATCAAACCGAGTATTCCCAAATGCGGGTCTCACAAGTTAAGCGGAACCATCTCACAAGATATTTATAGAGTTAGTTAGCTTGGAGTAATCCAAACAGCTAGGCCATTGAAAAAAAAAAACACATTTTATAATAATGCACTCGTTTGCACATGTAGTTGTGGAAAGAAGAGACAATTGATTAAGAATTCAGTTTATACACTTCTCTGGAAACCAAATACATAATTCAATTATTGCGTTTTATTTATTGACGCTCTTTAGCTGCTTGCTGTTCTCAGAGTCCCATTCTGCATTGGGCGTGAAGAACCGCTTAATTCAGAGGCCTCTTTATCAGGATTGTCCTATTACGTGCGGTAAACTTACGACACGGGACCAACGGCTTTTCTTTTTTTACGAAGGAAGGCATATTAATGATTTTTACATCCGAAAAAATCAATTGCCCTCCGCCAGGTTTAAGCTGCTGACCTTGTGAACTAGAGGCTAAGATGTTACACTTGACCACGGAAAACGACTCAGGAGGAGAACACTCCTTCTTATTTCTCTGCACCTCCTCAAATAGCAAGTGAACTCATTTGATAAGCTTGATACATTGTTATATCACAATAGAGTCTTAACTATGATTTCATTTTAATTCCAAATTTTGTTTAAATAAATTATAACGTTTGCGCAGCACAGAGAGCCTAATTTTCGCAATTATAACCGTCTATTAGAAGCTGTGATGATGATGACAACGATGTTGATAGGGTAATGATGACTGTGGTTGTGGTGGGTGATGATGATGTTGATGGGGTGATGATGACTGGTTATAGATAGTGGGTAATGATGATTAGGATTGTCGTGGGTGATGATGACTATGGTTGTGGTGAGTGATGATGACTATGGTTGTGGTGGGTAATGATGAAGATGGTGATGGGGTGATGCTGACTATGGTTGTGGTGGTGGTGATGACAATGGTTGTGGTGGGTGATGAAGATGGTGATGAGATGATAACTATGGGTGTGGTGGGTGATGATGACTGTGGTTGTGGTGGGTGATGATGACTGTGGTTGTGGTGGGTGATGATGACTATGGTTGTGGTGGATGATGAAGATGGTGATGAGGTGATGACAACTATGGGTGTGGTGGGTGATGATGACTGTGGTTGTGGTGGGTGATGATGACTATGGTTGTGGTGGGTGATGATGACTGTGGTTGTGGTGGGTGATGATGACTATGGTTGTGGTGGATGATGAAGATGGTGATGAGGTGATGACAACTATGGGTGTGGTGGGTGATGATGACTGTGGTTGTGGTGGGTGATGATGACTGTGGTTGTGGGTGATGATGACTGTGGTTGTGGTGGGTGATGATCACTATGTTTGTGGTGGGTGATGATGACTATGGGTGTGGTGGGTGATGATGACTGTGGTTTTGGTGGGTGATGATGACTATAGTTGTGGTGGGTGATGATGATGACGACTATGGTTGTGATGGGTGATGATGACTATGGTTGTGATGGGTGATGATGACTATGGTTGTGATGGGTGATGATGACTATGGTTGTGATGGGTGATGATGACTATGGTTGTGGTGGGTGATGAAGATGGTGATGAGGTGATGATAACTATGGGTGTAGTGGGTGATGACTGTGGTTGTGGTGGGTGATGATGACTATGGTTGTGGTGGGTGATGATGACTATGGTTGTGGTGGGTGATGATGACTATGGTTGTGGTGGGTGATGATAACTATGGGTGTAGTGGGTGATGATGACTGTGGTTGTGGTGGGTGATGATGACTGTGGTTGTGGTGGCTGATTATGAAGGTGGTGATGGGGTGATGATAGCTATTAACTTCTTACTTTGAATTTTTCGTTTTAAAATAAAATCCCAGCACAGATCTCTTCACGTCCACATCCATATATGAGCTGTTTGAAAAATGCATAAATGAAGATGCCGATTGTGTTGTAAACAACTTTGTTAATTAACCATGGTTCATCTTTTGTCGCATACAGCTGGGAAACAGAATATTAACATTTGAATCATGAATTACAGCGGTATTCTTTGTTCTTTTGTAAAATATGTTGCACGAAGCGATCTACATTTTTTTACATATTCATATCAATCTGTACTGTTTGACTTTTATTGGAGTGAATTAAATATTAAAACACTTATCCTTGTCCATTGTTTAAAACAGTGTGGATAAGGGTTATGTTACTGTACACTCTTGTTTGGTTTTCCAATAATTTTTATTACAATATGCTTTTCCATTTGTGCGTATAATGTTTCCACTATTATACGCCTCTATGCCTTCAAGCTGTCAGCAGGCTGTCGCTTCTGTCCGCCCCCTCTCAATCACAAATGCTGCGTTTTTGCTTCCATGAGAACCTGGTTGCTTATCTGGACTGATTATTATTACTCCTCGCAATAATATACCGATTCGAGTAGGGGTGAACTTTGGTATCAATTACATGCTAGAAAATTTGTGGAATTTCTCAGCGCTATATATAAACTCAGCTGAAACTATAAACAGTGTTGTTTAAATTCAATATTTAGTTCACTGTATTTGTTTTTCTCTATTTAAACGCAGACGATATAAAATAAATTAAATCGTTACAGTGTTCATAATGGACCTAACGATTTAGTATAAAGACATGTCATTCTGAAACGTGCATGGAGTGACTACATATTTTGCAAGTTGTTTTTTATTTTATCTTATTTTACGTCAAAGAAGCAATTTAAAGTTTAAAGTTGCTGCAGTTAAATATCAACTCAGAAGGTTCTCATAGTTTCGGTTTCATTTCCTGTTTCATGCTACTAAACACTTTCCATAGTACGCTTTTTTATACACAGTAGTGGCAAAATTTCTGTAAACTTTTTGTTAAATTAACTTTCAAATTATAATATATTATTAAACTCTTATTCAGGATTATTCTTATTTGGCAAATTATAGTCAGGAAATGTTAGCAAATACACTATTAAACCTTTTACCACAAACTTGAGTTAATTTGGCCCTTAATGGGTTAAATTTGGCCTAGGTTTTGAAAATAAATTAATTTGTAAAATATATACATATAATTCATTTTATATCATATCTAATGTGAAAATTGGAAATACTGGTATTATATTACAAAAAGATCTCAAATTTAAGGAATCTAGTAATTTTAAAATTATGACATTTCAACACAATGAACACCATGATAAATAAACAGGATTTCCCCAATTTTGAGCCCTTTATTATATGAGAGTAACAGCTTTTTGTATGTCATATTGGATGCAAAATACAATAAAAGTATACTTGAAAAATATATACTTAGTCTATATTGCATCCAATATCAATTGTAATAGATTAATACTCTCTTATAATGGGGGCTCAAGATTGGGGAGAACTTGTATATTTAATAGTATGCTGTTCATCACTGAAGTGTCATAGTACAAATATTAATGGCTTTCTACATATTTCAGTTTTTCTATTATAAAATGCAGCAATAATTCCAATATTGTCATTATATATAATATAAATAATATGCATATGTTTATTTGTAAAACAATGTATTTTCAAAGTTAGTACAAATTAGCCCAATAAGGGCCAAATAAGCTCCAGTTTGTACTAAAGAATGCAATTATGCTGGCACTTCCTGGCTATAATTTATCACAATAAGAACAGTCCTAAGTAAGAATTTAATGCAATATTGTAATTTTAAAGGTAATTTAAACAATAAGTGTCCAGAATTAGTTCCACTACTGTATATGTGTGTGTGTTTGGTAATTTCTGCTATCCCTGATTTCATTTTATAGATTTTTGTGTATAAATTCATGTTGTCTTTTCTCACCATGTCTGAGAAAAATTTTACAGTTAAGGAAGGTGAGCTAAGCAATGTATATTTTGTTTCGGATTTGTCATATTCCGTATATACTGGACACACCGTTCGGTATTCAGTAATAAGGAACGCAAGAATAATTTATTGCCGGTTGGCCACCAATATTAATATTTATGACCATGCTGTCGGAACCACTTTGTTCAAAAACTGTATGTAACGTGCCTTAAATCTACGACCCGGGGCCAACGCCTTTACTTCTCTTCCAAAGGAAGTCATGTAAAGAATTTTTAATTCCAAAAAAACCTATCGTTCTCCGCTGAAATTGAACCCACAACCTTGGAAACCAGAGGCTAGCATGTTACCCCTACACAGCGAAGACCGACTGAAATCTGGTTATATTCTATGTATGCAATAATAGGTATATTAAAAGCTAATGAGCTTAATATAGCTCATGCGTATAATGCAGTAAATTAGGCAAAATATGCAATAGGCAAATTATCATACTAAACTAACAAAATCAATTTTGCATTAGGAAACCAATTGCATAAGCATATTGTAAAGGAAGGGCACCCCTCGTGCATTGCGAAATGATGTGAATATTTTTGCGGATAAATACCTACCCCCCTTCCTGGGAGGCGAAGTTTCCGTAGGTGACCGCAGTTCATTGGCAGACAACCTATAGAGACATTCAGATATCCTCAACTTTAAATTCCCTCACATTATTAGGGAGCAACCATGTCAGGAGAGATAGCTCTGTCTATCTCTCTGGATTTCCCGGGGAGAAATATTTCCTTACCGCAAGCAACTGCCCCAATTGTGGAGCCCCATCAACACTGCAGAATCTAAAAACGGTCCTGAAATGTGAAGGTGAAATAAAATTGGAGAGAATGAGGGAAAAGAGAGTCATACTGGATTACAGGGCTCCAGCATTCACCTTGGCGACTAGAGAAAAACCTTGGAACACCCCACGGTCAGAGTTGTTGTTCGCCGGGAATCGAACCTAGGACATATCAATTGCAAGCCTCACATGTAATTACGCAGCCATCTTGCTGAGTACCAGTAACGTATAACGGGAAATGGCTTCATAATAAAACACTATTGTAAAAACATCGCACATTTGTCTCGCTCGGTATGCACCAGGAATGTATAACGTAAAGTGGCATCATAAAAAAACACTATTATAAAAAATTATCATTTATAGCGTTTTTTCCGCATGACGCGATACTCGATGACCCAATGTAAATATATCGACTCTAGGGCAGACAGGTTGATAATTAGAACGCTTGTTAACATGCAACATTTCCTAATGGGTTTTCTGTTCGCTCTAGTTTGCATTTAAGGGCAAGATGTTTGCAAACGAAACTGTTTTATTATGTATTGGTGAATATAATTTCAAAGAAGTGCGTGATATCGTATCTTTGAATTATTGATTCACACAAGCAAGTATCTGTAATGAGACTTCTACACAACCCATGCTGCAATAGGAACATATCCAAATTTTGTTTTCATTTTCTCTGATAACAGACTCAAATGCGGAAGTTTTTAGTAGAGGGACCTATGTTCATTTTAAGCCATATTATCATATTGTAAAAATGTATGGACCACGTAAAATATCAATCCAATATATGTATTCAGTTCATACACATTAATGCTGTTGTTCTGTATTTAATTACTTCAATTGCGTTAGTTAAAAATGCACCACGTGGGAAGTGGTTGCTACATCCTATTCAGAGTTTTATTCTGGCTTTAAGGGACACTGGGAGTAAAATTGGACCACAGTCGGTCAAAATCTGTTTTTGGAATCTGTGGACCTTTACAAAGAATCAACTGTGCCCCCTTTGCTTCGGTCCTTACAGCCACTTAAAGATCATACAATCAATACACTTGTTTTCTTGTCATCATATTTCATAAAAAAGCGTTTTCCTCAAAATTACACTTTCAAAACTTAATGATGTTCCACGCATTTCAGCGTTTGTTTAGATAGACTAAAATATCTTAGTATGTGCAGAAGTATCTATTGTGAAATTAAAAAGGAAAAATGATCGTAACACCAACAGTAGGTTTTTAAAAGACATATTTTTATGAGAAAATGTATACGTTTAGATACTAAGAATTTTAACTGCTTTAATAATTATAGTAATTCAGCTATAACAATTATTGAAATGCCGCCGTTTAAACTTGTTGTGTGTGGTTCAAAGCTCAAATTCAGAAAATGCCAACCAAATTTCACAAATTTTGTGGCGCATGGAACATGTTGATTGTGAAATATAGCTACATACTAAAATTTATGTAACCCTTTCAATCTTGTAACGTATTTATAAAATTTGAATAAAATTCGTTATATTAACATAAGAGCAATATACATATATGAAAATGTTTGGGAATATTTATCAGAACTATGGATATTTGAAGTTTCACTCCCTGTGTGCATTAACAGACTATTGTAAAGAGTCCCACATTAGAGATTCTAAAATTCAAATAAACATATGTCCGAAGGTGTAGTAACCCTTTTGCTATATATACTTTTTCTCAATATTATGATCATTTAGCCATGAACATATTTAATAATTGTATCATAATTAATTGTGATATTTCAAAACCGAATGTCAGTCTTTTGAGGAATTATTTATGAAATTTTGCTGAAAATTAAAGGTTAATTGTTGAAAATGTTCCACGTTTAAAGCGTTATAATTAATTAAAAATGTAGAGAACAAAATTTGAAAAATATTGTGCTGAAATGCCTTCTAAAGGTAGCTTTGTACCACATTATTGCATTGGAACTAGATTTTTTAATACTTTAATTTTAAAGTCACTTACTTGAAAATTAGCACACTTTATCTAAGCAAATAAAAAAAAATTAATGTGCTACAGCTTAACGCTTTAGGTTAAATAGTTTCCGAGATAATACACTTAAATGTGCTTAATCAGCAAAAAAATACAACAGTCTTATGTATTTATATTTCACAATGAAGTGTTATAGTAACACTTTTTGTTACTTTAGCACAACGAAAAATACAGGTACGGTTGTTATTAGTTGTCATGAAATACAAGTTTGTTTTTTGAAGTTATTGGTGTTAAAGTTTTCCTTGTTTATCAGTAATATTTTTGAGGCAATGAGTAATGATATCATAAATAGTCATTGTTTAATGTTTTTGTACAACTTTTGAAAATGTGTCTGCAAGTTTTCATAAAAATGAGAGAAAAAGTAAAGTACAACTAATACACTTCATGTTCAAAAATAAAAAGACGGAGGGAAAAAGCATTTACGGAGAGGAGAAGTTGCCATTAGTGTTGAAAAGGACCTCATTGGATATATAAACATATCGCGTCTTTTAAAAATTGCACGTCATGAAAAATATTTCGCCAAAACGATACATAGGTGTCTGTAAAATACTTTTATGGTCTAATTAGTAATCAAAAGCTGTGTTGTTTTCCCCTAAAATCTCCCTGCCAGTCTACCTTAAAATTGAAATGTGTATTTTATTACTGCACTCAGGAATATTTGAAGACCGCAGAGAATGTTAAATGTTGCCGATGTTAGTAAGCCATAGGAACCAGGTGAAGCTATTGTGTGTAAACATAATAAGACGTAAAAAATGTAGCTTTTCCTTTTTTCCAGATTCTAAACAGTTTCACAGGTGAATTCCCCTAAGCAAATGCGATCTAAAAGTACATATCAGTCGGACGTTATATTTCTACCAGTGAAGACAGAGCTCGTGCGGAAGAAGCATTCAATGGCAATCTCCGGCTGCAAGCATACGTTCCAACTTCCAGCTTCCGCATAGTTCCCTCGTTGAAATTTGATTGCCTCAAGGTATTTTACAACCAGATGCTTTAACATGCAAAGTGACAGACTATTCTCTAGCTCGCCTGCTCTCCAAACATCAACCTTATGTGTAAGGTCGATCCACTGACAAGAAACTTTAAGTCGTGATAATTGAATTCTCGTGTAGTAGCACTCCAGGCCTGCTTCGGGTAGCTTATTGGTATACTTGTTAGTGCTTTGGAGTTCAGATCAAAACGAAAATAGTCTTTGAAGCGCCTCTAGTAATCAAGCCTGAGTACACAGTCCTCGTCATCTCAGAGCATATTTGTATGCCATCGGCGATTCCTTGGTAAGGGGATATAACTGATAAAAAAGTATGGAAATGGTCAATACAGATAGGAAGATTAACAAAAAAACACTTTATACCCAAATTAAAAATGTAATTAATAAATGAGACATATAGCTTTATGTATAATTATATAATTTAGGCCTGTGTATGTTTAGCTGTGTATATGACGAATGACAACAGGCAATGCTGTTACATAGAGCATGGCATACGTGAATGCTAGATACAAATATCTTGTAGAGGGAAATTGAATGTTTCTGTATTCAGGATGGTAAAAAGAACGAATGTTTATTGCATTATGAACAACTGTGCTACGTGAAAAATTATAATACGAGAGGCATTCAACAAGTCCTTGGAAAGATATAGAAAAACAAATTATTTTTGGTCTTTTTTTCAGCATAACCTGCTTTTAGCTCAATAATTTTTCTCAGCATTACACCAATTGTTTCAAGGCTTTCAAAAAGTAGGATTTCGGAAGGTCCTCATAATAGGAATCTGTTTGGGAGATGACCTTTTCGTAGGACTTGAATCGTTTTCCGCCGAACCACTTTTTCAGGTTTGGAAATAAACATAAGTACCTGGGGGCCAAATCTGATGAATACTGAGGATGCTGTAGTAATTGGAACTTTAATTCTACAATGTTCACCATTGAAACTGTTCGGGCCTTGCATTTTTTTCATGGAAGAGAATCTTTTTCTTTGGCAGATGCGGGCATTATTTCTTGATTTCTCTATTCAACCGGTGCAATAACGATGCACAACACCCTCCACTTATCGCTCTACCTTTCTGAAAGTAACCAACGTAGATCATACGATTACCTTTGTACTCCATCTTCCCGAAACTGTTGTTAGACCTAATTTTTGGTGCAAAATGGACAACACTGCGCCTTGTGATATTCTTGGGGCTTCTCTATTTGAACTTTGATTCGTCGATCACTCAATGTTTTCGGAGCAAGTCACTTCCACTGGACGTCGCGAACGATGTTATCACTTGTGGATATACGGCCACTTTTAAATTCATTTATCCAATGGTAAATTGTTGCAAACCCAGGAGCAGATGTGCCATGAACTTCATCCAATTCGGCTTTTATCTCTTTCAGTGTTAAGCTTTCTAAACAAGTTTTTAATCACCGCACAAAACATGCTATTTTTTTTTCATCTAAGGCAAGAGTTGTTCACAAGATACACAAGATTGTTTATTCAATCACCTATGACAACGAAACCGCTTGATAGATATAGCTGAAACTATTACTGTCATCTAGTAAGAGACGACGATTCCTAAACACAACCTTTCTTGATGCTACGAGTGTAATTTCTGAGATTTAATAAGGGTTTATTGTCTGACGACATTTTAATCCTGCACAGGCAAACTCACATGGAAAAGCTTAATTTTCTGGTATAATTATAAACACCTCAACTACATGAAGAGTGATAATGCTCCTTTTGAGTAAAATTACGTTTCTATCAATACTGCGTCTCTCTGTGTCTACCATTAAGCCTGACATTCATAAATTCATGACAAGAACAGGCTTCAGCGTTTTGCTATACGCCTCATTTGAGGAAGAGGACTGCAAAACATACTTTGGTACCCTGACAATTGCCTTTTAAATTGACTAGCTCCGCCAGAGTTGATGAAGGTAATCATGTTCATCGCCAATAAGTGACTACGTTTTTGGTGAATGAATTTTACTAAATAGCCATCTTAATAAGAGTTCTAATATGCTTTTGAATTCACGGCTTTGCCACACGCTCCTATATCCATGCATGGGGTACACTGTGATGTGTTTTTGAAACTGTTGAATGTGTACAATCACATTAAATACTAGTCACATGTGTTCTTTCTCGACACATTAGAAATTCTTTTATCAATGTCTGATAATTTTCAAGCCACCCACTGCTATATTTAAGCCTGCGACAATCCGCAATCCTGGTACAAAAATGTTAAACAGCAGAGATAGTTCCTTAAGCAAAAGAAACTGCTGCCATTGCCATCTTTAGTATTGTTTGGAATCTATGAGGAACCGATAACGAGAGCCGGAAAAATATCAAGGCCAACTCTTTTTAAATAAAAGTAAGACTAATAACGAAAAATACACAATTTTTAATTATTTTAAAGTATGGGACACATTAATAGCACCAACGGTAAATACTCTACTGCTGTATTCTAATCAGAACATAGGTCACGTGGACAATAGATAACCCAGCGAAGCACTGGAAGATGAAACGATACTCTAAACCAGGTTGTTCAACTATAGCTTTCTGAGCCGGAGTACTCGTGGGTACTCAACCACAAACCTCGGAGCCCGGCTAAAGGGGAAGAGGCTGTGCCGTGGCCTCTCATCGAAGTGGGCCGGGCTTGATCCCAAGCGACCGCATGCGGAATTTGTGGTGGACAAAGTGGCACAGGGGCGGGTTTTCTCCAGGTTCTCCGGTTTTCCCCGTCATCACATTCCACCGGTGCTCTATCTTCATTCCATTTATCATCAGTAGCATCGCTAATTGTAGTAAAATCGGCCGTTGAAGCACTATCAAAAAGAGGGGAGTGTCTCAACCAATATGCCACTGGTAAAGGTTAAAGCAAAATATATGTGCGTACACTTTAATACTCAATTGAGCCGTGAGGATATGTTACCCTGATTTCGATATGTATATTGCACACTGCGGGCATACTCCTGTGAGTAGGCCCTGCTCTTTGGCTCGCAACAATCTAAAACAGCCTACTCTAACACACATACTGCTTTCTTCCGCTCCATCCTTGTTCGAAACATGCTACCTGTAACCATAACTAATTGGGGAAGGTCGAATGACTTATTTTCATCGATCGGAAAGATGCAAACATTTCCGCAAAATTAGCAAGGGTTGAAAATATGACTTTAAGAGACAGTGATGGAAAAACTTAATTAGGAACTGGTCATCTGAAATATTATTTAAGAAAAGCGTAGATTATATAAAATTACATTTGTGAGGCTGGATAGGCTAATGACTGAGTGAAATGGATTTGAAGGTTTGCCTTCATCATTTCTCGTCCATTCAATGGGATGATCTTTTTTTTTTTTTTTTTTTTTTTGTATTCAGTTAAGTGTCAGCACAGTTTTCTTTTATATGCCACAGACATGTTTTTCATTTACATTTATATGTTGTACAAATAACGTCGAGTACCACCCATTCCAAACAGTTCCCTTACAGGAGGGGCTCAGATGTTCTATCCTACTATTTCTAGTAACCCCAGAAGTACCACGGGTGCTCGGAGTCCGCAGTGCTCACACCAGAACACTGAAGAGAGAGTAACCTCCTCCCTACGGGAACATGCACGGGAAGCAGAAACTGAAATATCCAACATTAGTGTTGAATGAATCTCTATTTTTTAACATTATGGTCCTCCGTGTTAATAATTATTATTATCGCCAATGAACAAATGCACCACCAGCATAGCCACCTGAAACCAAAAATACACAGTCAGAACAGGGTAACTTCAATTTGGTCGTTTGTTGCTCTATGGTTAATACAGTGATTGCTCTTTGAATAAAGCAAAGAGAAAAACATTTCCACGAATAACGTACTGTACATTGTGCGACCAACTGTGCGGAAAGCAGGTGCAGATAGTTCCTTCAGCGATGTGACAATACGTAACATTTGGCTTTTGAAACATGTAATCAACCTTTTATATATTGATGCATCTATTGTAGGCTAATGATATTAGAATAATTGCTCTGTTATGTCTCTTGCATTAGCATTTATACTTCGGAAATGAGCGTATACATATTTTTATATGTTTGGTGTTAAGTGGTAGTCTTAACGCAAATAGTTGCAGAAAGATTATGAAAATGGTTTAGATTATTAAAACATTAAACGAACAAGCTCTTTAACTTGGTTAATACCATTATAATGTCTTGATATAGGAATTAATTTGTAATGAAAATCTTTCTCATTAATAGCAAGGGTTGCGTAGTGACGCTGCAAATTACATTTTCTGAGTGCAAAACTTTGCCACTAACTAAACACTTATTCCGTCGCTAAATAAGGAAAAATCGTTTTAGACAGGCATAAACATAGAAGTCGATGGCTTGCTTGTTGGATTGTATTCTGTACCCGACATTATAAACTGACACATGCCGCACTATACAAGAAAGAGAAAACTGTCCCTGTTGTCACGTGTTTACCTACTGCATGTAGGGAGCAAATAAAGCGAGTTGGCGTCGCCTGCAAAGGAAACAAAACTATTGCATTACGAGTATAAAGTATGCTAGGAAGAATCGGAGACAGCACCATCAGCTTAACGCTGTTAGTCCACCCAATCACTCCACGTGACAAATAGAATACAGTGTGATAACCCGCCCGCTCAAACAACAGCAGGTATATTGCGCACGGGATACGCAAAACACTAGCAGTACCATCGCTTGTGTTTCAACAATTTCAATTTCTCATTTAATCCTTTAGGCTCTAATGAAGAAGCTTTGCAGGTTATACCAGGTAGCCCAACTGAGTCGTATTTGACGTGTGCGGATATCCTTCATATTTTACAAGAGTTGCGCAACTTAACGGAGCTATTTTCATCTAAAATCGGTCAGTGAGGAATTGACGTCAGCGCCCTTCGTTTACGCTCTCTGATTGAGCACGACCACTCACCGTCTCCGCAGATAAGCAAAGAGAGGTAAAACGAAGGTCGCTTATTCCAGTTACCCATGATCGGTTTTAACTGCAAGTAGTCCTGTTGAATTCTGCAACTGTTAACACAGGAAATGATGTCTGTACACATCAATTACGGAGCGGTTGAGCTACCTGGTGCAGTGCACCAGAAAATAATATACTTGGTATCGTGTACAATGTTGTTATTAGTAGATTATAGTAAGTTTTCAGTAAGATTAAGCATTCCAGGAAAACTTAATGAAATTAAGAATCCGAGTTTTAAAATGATTGCTTACACACTCCAGTCTTGTTAGAAACAAGAGGCACGTGTTTTGTGCCAGAGTGGAGACCTGGTTACCGAAAAGTAAATGTAAACATTTTTTTAGGCTTCCCAAGGACGAAGAACTGTTTTTAAATGGGCGAAAGCGATCCCAGAAAAGACTGGAAACCTACCCATAATAACTTTGTTTGTTATTCCAACTTCTCAGAGGAACTATGAGTAAAGTGTGTTTATTTTCTGATAGACCCAAAACGAGTGGCATTAGCAAGGTATTGATGTACTCTGAAGCCTGGAGAGTATCTTGTATTTTCGCAGGTTTAGCAAAAGATTTATAAAATGATTAAAATTGTCACAGCCCCTTCCAAACGATTATTGCAAATAAAGAGAATGCTTAAGTGCAAACTTGTGCGGTTGGAACTAAAGATTGCTCCGGAGATTCACCGCAGATGAAGAAACATCAACCATCAGCTGATGAAACAGTGCGTTCTTTAAAAGAAAAATAAAGAGTCAAACTCGCAATACCATTTGTTTGAGGGACAAATTAAAGTTGACAAATACAACAAAAAAATATCAGGAATGCAGAAATGAATGCTATCCACACCTAGCAATTTCTTCAGCGTAAATAATCTAAAAAGCATGTACTAAACATAAACACCATTGTTAAAGATAAAAAGGGAATGCGGAATTATATTTCTTGTAGATATTATGTTGCGCAGTGGTAGCACATATGCCTCTAACGTGGGCAATCGGCATTGACTTCCCATTCCAGCGTGGAGACTCTCTCCCAAACTGGTAGGACTGGGTGTGTCCTTCCATTATCGCCATCTCGCGGAAGAGAAATTGCAACTTTGCCGCGATATACAGGATTGCCAATTTAGCGGTATTTTCGCTAAATTTGAGGATTTTTCAGACATGCAAATTTTCGCATGTAGCGGTCCGCAGATTTTTTTAACATATTTATGGACTGTTGTCACAAATATATTTTTCAGTTTCATTCAGTTAGAAACCAAATTTAGTGGGATGGGGCTGTAAATTAAATCATTTCCTAGTTCAATCATGAAATGTGCATATTGCACAATATCAAAAGAAACATTACGTCTACATAAGTATACCTTTGTGCTCTGCGAGGAATGTGTCTATATGTAATGAAGTAAACATATACGTGTTTATCGCAATATAAGTCGGCCTTATAGTTGTGGATGTTTTTGATTTGCGCATTATCGCCTATACCCAATCATGCTGTACATATTTTATGATACCGTTAATATTAATTATTACTATGGTGACAATAAGGGCATGACCACAATAAGGGCTAGTCTTAGTTGTCTGTTGTGCTACTATAATTACAAATTGCCAGATGATGTTCTGCGAGAAATCGGCACCATCTCCACCCGGTTTCAGTACTGCAATGGTGGACATATTAGATAATCTATTGCAGGATGAGGAGGAAAGTGAAATACGTGGCTTGACTTATATTTATGTGCTGACTGAGGTATAAAGTTTTAATAACAACGACAATAATAATAATAATAACAATATTAATAACAATAATAACAATAATAGTGATAATAATAGTAATAATAATAATAATAATAATAAGCAATGACGATCATAACATTTAACTGTAAGCTATTAATAGAATGAAATTTCACTTTTAATAAAGAGGCAAATAATAATATAACCATTTAGCGTATTTTAGTGGAATTTTAACCTCAGTTAAACGGAAAAAATATTTCTGTGTTGGCGATATCAAACATTGCCCTATCGCTGAGTTCAAGATGTGGTCTCTCCCACAATTTCGCCCCGGCCACTGTAAGCTATTAATAGAATGAAATTTCACTTTTAATAAACTGGCAAATAGTAATATAACCATTTAGCGGATTTTAGTGGAATTTTAATCTCGGGTAAACGGAAAAAAATATTTCTGTGTTGCGATATCATCCATTGCCCTATCGCCGAGTTCAAGTTGTGGTCTCTTCCACAATTTCACCCCGGCCACTGAGCGATCTTGTGATGAATACACGTCATAGTGAGTTTGCTTCTCAAAATTAACTCAACCACGGGCTACAGGGAAACGAATTTTTGAATAGACTCATAGTGTTTATGTTTATGCCAATGCTATATAGCAAAATTCAACGAGTAGTCGTACATGCAAGCCACAATGCACTCCTTGTGACTTGGTCTCCTAAATACTGTTTAAAATAATCCTAAGTTGTGACAGAGTAGAGCTAGAATTGTATTGTTTATTTCTAATGAGAGCCAATATATCAGAAATGGTCTTGAAATATCTTGGGGCAGTGGAAAAGAAGGCGAGGTTGTCAATTTCATAGCGAACCCATTTGAGGAAAAACAGACGCTATTTATATCTACAAATCACGAGAAACTACATTTATAACAACATTGAGGTCATCTATAATAAAAATAATAAATTAATAAATTACAACTTTTATCCACCAATATATGCATTTGATAATTCATCTGAACATGTTGGAAAGTTTGCCGCAATTTGACCTCCGCTCATCTGCACTCCTCCTGCTCTCCAAAAATGATTGTGTGGCTCGCTTTGCAGTTGCGAATGGAATTCAGCTTCACAGTGATATAAATACTATTGGACTAAAGAGTAGCAAGATATGCTAACAGTCTAGTAGAGTCACTTAACTTTAAAATCTCTACAGACGGCTCACAAAGCAGTCAACAGCATAAAACAACGGAGAAGTATTCTAATAGGCAAGAAAAATAACTTTGCCTCGGAGAAAGCTCAACAGTCGTTGAGGGCTACGTATGAAATATATCTGGGAACTAGTATTTTGTTGTCATCACACAGAAATTTAATCATGAACCTCTGGAACGAAGTCTTAGCGTATTACGGTCCCTTAGTCGTGATGACCATCCTTCAACAGCAGATTTTCTTCATATATATTAGTGTATCTATCTTTCACTTAGACTGTATTTACAGGTATTTAGGAGGAAATTGTGAATAGACAGTAAAATGTTCTCTTAGAGCGGGAGATCTAGAGCAGTGAATAGAGGCGGTTATATCCCGTGCCTCTCTCGCTCGTTACTCCTCGAGAGTGTGGCAACGTGTATCTCCTGTATTGAGAACCAGTGTTCACGAACGAGGCGACTCGAGTATTCTCGTAACTACAGGCGAAGTAGGTTGACGTATGATCCGTAGTATAAATTGGTTAGTAGTAACCAGGGTCCGAATTTTTAGGATTTAACCTATTTTTCCCCTATAAGTAAGTTAGAAAGTTTCAAACTACTTTTATGTTTCAAGCCGTTTGGACGCTAATGTGTGGATCCTATTAAAAATAAGTAAATAAATAGAACATTAAGACCTTAAACTCGCTGAACGTGTTAGTTTTTTTTACTTCAGTAGAAAACGTATCACTTTTTTCAATTTATTTGAATTACACTTTTTGTTTAACAAGTCGTTTACTTTTATTTTAAGTGTGCATGTGAGGTTAGCCAGGCAAATAATTTATTATGATTCATATCTAGGTATAGAAATTGCATGTAAGAAATATACGCCAGAGACGTCTTGGGATGTTGAAATATATGTTACTACCAATAGAAGTATATTAAAAACTACAGAAAATTTAGAAATGTGGGTGGTTGTGTACAGCAACAGTGCGGAAATGTGTTTAATGTGAGTCCTATATATTAAACATTCATGCTGATTTTTTTTTTTTTTTTTTTTTTTTGGATGAGTATACTGTGTTAACGATTTGCCTTAAATTAGGTACATATTAACAGCATTATTTCGTGTTATAAAATAGTTTCCATATTTATATCCGTATTATGTGATGAAAGGCATTTGTCGTCGACTTACTTAAATAGGTAGGCAAATTGTTTAAAGCCCTAGAAAAAGGCTAGAAACATTGTGAAAAAGCCAGGAAAATTGTTTAAAAACCTAAAGAGGCTAATATCAGATAATAAAAGGTAAAACTGCATTTGTAAAAAAGCTAAAAATCCGTGACCTATTAATAGCTCATGCTGCTCATCATTTAACAGCTTATATATCCAATCGCAATCACAGTAAACGGTTTGAATCAGCGATATTAATCATTAATGACATACCTATATTTTGTGTTGCTATGTATACATATGTACAGATTACAACCGAAATAAAATGACTTTTTGCAACATAAATGTCCTAGGAGTAATAAAATAGATACACACTTATTTGTAAAAAAAAAGGGGGGGGGGAGATCACGTACACATATCTGTAAATTCTGTGAAACCACATTTTGTTTTTAACCATTTGTCTAGCTGGATTATTTAAACACCATCCTTATCCTGGTGGGCTATTTAAATCTCAAAAGTTTTAAACAAATGAAGTATATAACTTTCAGAGCTGATTATGCGAGTTTCCGTGCATTCCACCTCTGTCTTGCTATTAACGAGTCTTGCGAGTAATCGAGACTCTCGTACGCTCGTTGGTCAAGCTCTCTCATACCAGCTATACACTCAGCTGAATTTAACGAGTCTTGCGAGTAATCGAGACTCTCGTACGCTCGTTGGTCAAGCTCTCTCATGCCAGCTGTACGTTCAGCTGCATCTATTAGTTGCGAGAGCCACACTGTACGGCAGCAAGAAACGAGCGAGATTGAAAGCTGGCTTGACAGGCTCTAGCAGTAAAATAAGAACGAGATGGCAAAAGGCGAAAATCTTATAACATTCTCTTTGGAACTCAATTGATATCATATCAAACTGGGAAGAAAATGTATCAGACCTTTTCAAAGGTAGCACTGCCAAAGAAAACTTAGTGTATTATCTCGGTGACTACGTAATAAGACAGACAGGAAAACTAGCAACATGTGAATAATATATCATACTTTGGCAAGAAAATTACAATTGCATTACTTACAAAATTTAATCACTATGGTATCAATATAAGCAAGAGAATTCTCACTCATACGTCAAAAGATACTTACAGTGTAATTACAAAGCTGAACGTGTCGCTGTAAAGAAACTCTAGAGTGAAACAAGCATATGTGCTCAATTATTTTTTGAATCCTAGGACAGTTTTGATAGTATCAGGAGATCGCATGTTGTTAAGCTCATGTGGCTGACATTATTCCTAAAGTGATCCTGGAATGTATAAAATGTCGTGTCTTTTTCTTTTACATATAACAACTCGGGAATGAGCTGAGAACTACCTACATATCCAAGGCAGCTCAAACATTTTCTAAGGTCTCAAAAAGTGTAATTAGATAAGGCATTTAAAAATAGATTAATGAATTTTTAAGAGAATGGTTTCTAAAATCTTTCATTTCTCCTGGACGCCTAAATAATATCTGGTAATTTCCTGAGCAATGGTCGCCGTAAGTGCCATCTAGGGGCGCAACCAATGAAGCAGTTCATTCATGATTAGGTCTCGGATATTAAATAAACACCTATTATATCCCTTATGAATTACTTGAAAATAAATATATACATGGATCATGCAATTGTATATCCAAAGTTTGATGTTAGAGCCTACTTTTGCCCATTTTAAATAGTTTCAACAAAAGGCATTTAAACTTTAAAAATAAGTACAAATACTATTAACTTATTAACAAAGAGAACGATTGAAATTTCATATTTCTCGAAGTATGTTTGGAGGTTCAATCATGAGCTACAATAAATTATCCAGATGACATTATTGTTGTAGTAGAAGGAAGAGTCCAACAAACACCTGGAAAGAGTAAAACATTACCTGCACAACGGAATCATGCCATGTTTATCTTTCGTAAAGCTCCTGCTATGAACCTACTTGTTGAAAATCTTAAAAATTGATTTCTCAATATAGTAGAGAATTTCATGGTTATTTTGTGTGCTTATGAAAAGTGCCAGAATGTTGAAAATATCGGTGGCCAAATCCTCATCAATTAGACAACAGACAACAATTTTCAGTTTCTCTACATATTGCAGGGATCTGTATATATCTTGCGATATATTTAACAAAGAGGTTATTAAATACATTATGGGGGTAACATTTGTAAAATTCTTGATATAGTACTTCAAAAGATCCGGAATCATTAACTCTTCATACCGGCTGATGTAGTGTGTGGTAATTAACGGAAGATGAATTTCAAGACCTCATATCAATATCTGAATACTCTCCGGTGACATCAGGTCGTGTGGATCGTTAAGTTTCTGAACAAAAACTTTTCTTTGAAAAATATATAGAGAAAAATATTGGTTATTTACTGTGAACTGATTATGATTGTTGACAGCGTGAAGATGTGTGATTTTGCTGCGAAATTAAAACCTGCTTCTTTTCTTTTAAAACTACATGAAACAGAAGCAAGAAAAAGGTGTGCACGTGTTTATGGTGTATGGCCATATAGCAATTCACTATTGTATAGTATGTGTTGCATTATGTAACTTGAGTATTCTTTAAAGAGTATACTGTGTACTTAAAACTAGATTTAAGTACATATAAGGCATTCTCTAAAGCCTATTTAGCTATCTAAAATGAGATTTTAAGTACCAAAACTTCTGCGATTTGTCGTCGAATATTCCCTCTTCTACTCGTTGTGCTATAATAAGTTAACTGTATTTTTTAACTGTGTTTTACTACCATGGTCATGTTAACTGTAAATGAGTGGCTGGGTGAAATGACAGTGATGCTGTTATTCGGGATATTCTGTTTCTGATTCTACCTGTGGTACCTTTTAATATGGCATTGTGTTTCCGCTCCGTTCCTAGAGACCAGGACAAGCCAATAAGCATATAACTCGTCACGGATTCTGTTAGTGCAAAGAACAACGAACGACCATTTTGTAGTTACGCTGTTTGATTGATTGTTTGTGCTTTTATGCTTTATGTGGCTTGTGTTCGTGGTGTGTTTCTTCAGTGCCCAAAATAATAATAATAGTAGTAGTAGTAATAGTAGTAGTATTATTAATAATAATAATGCTACCACCATCACCACCGCCACCGCCACCACCGCCGCCGCCACCACCACCACTACCACTACCACTACTACTTGATGTGATAATGATAGGGATAATGATAAGACTAAAAAAAAACAACAATTATCATGGAGGACCTAAATGTTGAAAATAGTGATTCGTAAAACTATGGTTTTACAAAGTTCAGATTCCGCTTTTCATGCATTTGTAAATGATTTAGTATAATATAAACTTAGTATAATATAAACCCGACGTGGATTAAAAAAATAAAATAAATGTCCACACCCATGTTAAACCAATTTTGTAGAGAAAACGCTATTTTTATCCAATTAGATAAGTAATTTACTTCAGCTTTATATTTAAACTTGTTTTCTATATTGTGGTACTATTTTACCGGGCAGCAAAATAAAATATAACAAGAGTTTTTTTGTAGTCTTATCTGCACTGCACTGGAACAGTGCTAATTTATTTTCATTGGATAAAGGACGTAAGAGAAAAAATATAGGAATAATTCGTATTTGTTTTGTATTACACGGAAACGTAAATGATATTTTCAAGATCGCTAAGCTAATACCTAATGGAATTCAAACAAAGGGTTGTTTGTTCCATTGAATGGATGAGAAATTATAAAAACAAGCTTTAAATTCCAACTCAATCAAACCTATATTTTTCAGATCACATGTTTTTCGCCATTTGCCATTTCATTCTTTCCATCACTATCTCTTATAATCATATTTTTATCCCTGGTTAATCTATCTATATATTTGCATTCTCTCGTATGGGTAAAGTCATTTTCGTACAGAAAAATGCTCTGAATTTTTATAACCATAACCTCTCATAGATTAGCCACTTTATTTATCTGTATAATCTAGAAATATAGAGGTTAATTGTCACCTTTGTGCAATAAGAAGAAGGGGGAAACACAGTTCGAATTTTATATCATTGAGCATTAGAATTGAAACAGTTTTCAAAAAATTAATCAACTACAACATTTCACCTTTGAATTAATCTTGGCTGGTCTGTTGCAACTGCTGTGACAGGCGCAGTGACCATTTTTTAATCTCCATTATCGTGTTTTGCAGCTGATGGGTTTCAAAAGCAGAAACGAGTGATTCTGCAGCTGCCATTGGCGGATTGAGTGTGTGATGTGTGTTTGCGGTGAAGTTTTTAGCCATGTAGGACATCTGCTATTTTCCCCGTATATCGTGCGTGCCTAATCAACAATGTGAAAACCGAATGCAGCTTAGTGAATCACTAAACTAGTTTATGATTACTTTAAGGCGACACAGCTATCATCGTGGTGCACTTGTGCAGTTTATTAAATAACTATAAAGGCTATGTTCCTCAAAATTGTACAGTTGTTTTTCAAGCATTCGTTCATGAGTCAATTTCTTGAAATGACCTCAAATGTCTTTAGAATAAAATTATTTTTCTGAAAAATAATTTCTTCTTAAGTTTTTTAAAATCTTTTTTAAAATAAAGTGTTTTAAATGATGCAAACTTCATTTACGGTTTCACTTATTAGTGTGATATTAATGCGTAAAGTTTTCCGAGATCTCGTTTCATTGGTGCACAAATAAACTGTACCTGAATATCAAATATTATTAAATTGTGAAGAGTACATTTAAAGCCTTTGTTTTGAACAGACCATGACTATAAAGAGGATTCCTTTTTTTATAGTGTTTAACGTCTGCTCTTACTACCATGGCACCGCAGGAGATGACAATGACACTGGTGATACACGATATGAAGATGGAGCACTGGTGGAATGCGATGGTGGGGGAATACGGAGAACCCGGAGAAAACCTGCTCATGCACAGCTTTGTCCACATGCGGTCACTTGGAATCGAACCCGGGCCGTCTAGGTGAGATTCGAGTAGTCTAACCATTCGGCCACGGCGCGGCTTAAAGAGGATTCTGCATGTCCTGTTTGGTTCTCTTGAGGTTTCTCTTCAGGTGAGATCAAAAGTCGTTTGTCGTTTAGAAAAAAAAATATATAAAGTAAAATCTGTAAAGAGGGTTATCTCACAGTCGAAAGGAAAAACGTGCCAATCCGTTTGGTTCCTTGTAGTGTTCTGCTTTATTTGAGGTGGCTGATGTGTGAAATTTTACCAAAAATTTAAAAAATTAAAATTTGATTTTGTTTCATAATAAAATTATATGCAATCCACAATTTAAGAAAATATATAGTTTTTCCTACTAGGCGCACTTTAGATCCATTAACTGAAGCTACAAGGGGCAGTGCATTTTATTAATAGACACTCGTAATTTTAAACCTAATTTTCTTCCAAATTTTTTCCCAAAATGTTTCCATACTCAAAACTTTGCACACGATGCAATTTTTCATTAATTTGTTTGAAAGGTTTTATGCTTCCTCCCTAAAGCAGTTTACAGAAAACTATCGTATTACTTTTTGGAAATAATCTTCCAATTTTGAAGAAAATAAATTACTAAATTTTGAAAATTCAAGAGTTTTGAAGGCTATGAAAGATAACAATTTTCCCAAATGAAGCTAATATCAAATATATAAAACGAACAATTTATCTATAAACCGATATTCAATGAAACTGAATTTCTGATTCTAAATATTTTCAAAAATGCATCACGTGGGATAATTTTATTAGAACAATAAATTTGGGCGGTAAAACATTATTATTTAAATAACCATGCGAGCTAAAATGTTCATACGTGTCCAAAATATAACGATTAAGGCGTATAATAACTGGAATAAATTACAATAAGGTGTCTTAGATATTCTGGATTTTCTTAATCAGTTGTGCTTCAACCCACCCAGCCTTCTATTGGATTGAATAAAGTGAGAGATGAAGGGGTGAAAATAGGAACCAATTTATCTTAGCAGCCATGAAACACTCACTATATATCCGTCGTCCGTTGGTTGTATGTAAAAATCAGTCACTGAAGCCTTAAACACTGAACACAGGCAATTTCTTGTTTAGGAACCCAGGAAATGGTGGGGATATAAGCGAAACATTATCGGCAGTGGTTGGCTGAAACTGCCTTATCCTATTTATCATATATTCATTTGAAAGGAACAAAGAACATGGACAACCGAAAATAATCACGAATAAGAAACACCACAAGTTTTGTATTAAAAGAAATAAAAAGTTATTTGTAAGAGACTGAGATATATGTGACTGAAACACGTAAAATGAAAATCATTATAAGGAAGCAAATGCGCATTACTTAAAAGGAATTGTCAGTGTTCTTTATGTTAATTAATTTTTGGAAAAAAGGTTGCTGTAATAACATTTATTTCAGGCAAACTTAATTGGGAAGTAATTATGGAAAGATAGAAGCAGAATAAAAAAGTTAGACCATATTTGAGAAGCAAAATACCCATTTTGTCTACCTATTTCCTGTGTTACTACTCTATCATCTGAGCTAGGAGTTTCGTGTAGTAATGTCACGAAAATTCCAATCATATAACTCAAATTTCCCAGTAAAAACAAACTCAAGGCCTTCTCCATTTTTTTTTAGATAAAGTACCCCAGAATTGACCTACATAGCTAATTGTAATTGTAACTCTTTCCCACCAAAGAATTATTAGGAAACCTGAACTTATTACTCATTTTTAGAACCAAGCGGACCTATGAGTGTGAAAGAAGCTGTTTAACTAATCATTACTAGTTTAGCACAGAGTTTATGTCGGTACTTTTTTTTTTCGTCCCTTTCTTCTCGCGACTTTGCGTAAATGTAATATATGCACACATCTTAAATATTCAGGGTGTCTGAAAATCCAAAGACTCATTTGTTTTTCAATTTTGACTCTAGTGTTACTTTAAAAATACCCTATATAATTGCTCTCAAATGTAATGTTCTCCGTCAATAGGTACAGCCACAATATCCGAGAGGTTTTGAGCAAATTTCATGTCTTCGTTTGTTCCACATGTGAAACTGTACGGTCTCACCTGTATACATAGAGAATTGGTGCTGACCAGAGCTGAATGTCACTATTTACACAATTTTGCAAACTTTTCGTCCAACATAAATATGTGACATGGATAATATACAATATACCACTAAATATTGCACAGATGTGTCAAGCGACGATCGTTGTGTTATGAAATATTGTGAGATATTAATTCACAAATCCCTAAACATTATAGGGATAAGAAATTGTTGTTGTTATTGTTATGGTTATGGTGATGGTGATGATGATTAGTATTAGTATTATTATTATTTATATTATTTTGCAGAACAGTGATATGTACGTATCTATGGAGTGCAGGGTTCAGTACAATGCCAATGCGAAGTCTGCTCTATGACAAAAGGTACTGAGTGATGCTGTCCTTTAAACGATTCTAAACATTCACTGTAAACGTCACTCCTATAGCCTTGTTAAGGTATTCCTTTACTTTCAGTACTGTTTTTGAAACTGCTGTAAAAAGCATACGTTCCAATAATTATGCTGTGAAGTTATGAGTCATAAGCTTTTATAATACGGCAAGGAGAGGGATAGATTCACATGACCATTCAAGTACAAAAATTGTGTGTTCTTCTTCTTTATCTTTTCGTTATTATATTTTAGCTCAGGTCATAAATCTGCACCTAACATTCATTATGGGTGTCTGAGTTGGTAAGGCAGGGTCAATCACGGCCTAGGCCGATGGTTTTAAACTGTGTTTAATGGCGAGAGCCCCATGTCAGGAGATTGACTCTCAAGTGAAAAACTCATGTGGGACAACATTCCGGCACACCGGAGGCGCTGGTATAATCCTAGAAATTGGCAGCGTCATTAAGAAACAATAAACCATATATATTACACCTTGTTTAATCCAAGGTCATTAAGGAATGAAGCCAAGAAATGTGTTCTTTCCTGCATATTAAAAATAAAATCTAAACCAGTTTTATGTCCACTATTGAATGATACAATGAACGTTATTGTAGCCTCATTGTTGATACATGTCACATACCGAGCAAGATGGCTCCACTGTAACATATAAGATTCGCAACCCAGAGGTCGCCGGTTCGATTCCGGACGGCCGTCCTCCCGGACCATGCGTTTTTGGCCTCTCCTCGTTAGAAAGGCGTATGCTGAGGATGTGAATTCTACCACGTCCTTCCTCTCTCTCCCATTTCCTCTCAATTTCATTTCCCTATTTTAGATGATTTCGGGGCTGAGGATAAAAAGTTCAAAAGAAATTAAATCTGAAACAGTAAACAAAACTACTCTTCGTTGTATTTCTCTTATTACTTTTGTTGCGTTACATCCTTGATATGCACTTTACGGTCGGTGAAAGACAGATGGTGCAGAATTTTGCACATTGAAACTTCTCGGCCCTTGGGACCTCCAGTTTTGATTCCAGTTCTCGCCGCTTCCCACTATAGGGACGTCTCTGAAGGATCCTTCCGTGGCCGGGTGACAAAAACTGGATTTGTTAGGGCAGACGTCTCCAAAGCTGAACTCGCGAATACAGTCCCTGAATGAGCGGAGGATGGTGTGGGTTATGACGTAAAGCTGTAGTCCATTCATTCCTTCCCTGAGACGTGCAGTTGTGGGCTGTCTGTCGTATTGAGATGGCTGCTCCAAATCATAAGCGTCCACGGAAATGTTTATTCACATTTAAGGACGAATGGGAGGAACAATTCTGTACTTCTTTTGACGAAAATGTAAGGTGTTCTATTTGTTACAAAAGTTTACGGGAATTAGGCTAATATAAGATATCATCGTATTGCTTGTCATAAAGAGCATGTGAACATAACAGGCAAGTAAGTTTAACAAAATGAATAATCAAGCATAAGTACAATAATTATATCATATATTACTATTATTTTTATTATCATTATTATCATTATTATTATTATTATTATTATTATTATTATTATTATTATTAGTAGTAGTAGTAGTAGTAGTAGTAGTAGTAGTAGTAGTGGTCGTGGTCGTAGTTGTGGTCCTAATCGTAGTCCTGGTCGTAGTGGTAGTGGTAGTTTATTACTGCTATAATCATTATTACTATCATCTTTATTAACATTATCATTAAATACTATGTACGAATATAATTTAATAAATTTATCGAGTTTTAAACATACATGAGAAAATGTTGCAAATGGAAGCTTAATTTTTTCTCAGGGATGTAGAAATGTGATGATGGATAAAAGTGTATAACTCATAATCTTACAGTAGGAATGAAACATGCAATACAACTTCAGGAACGAAGGAAACTCTCAAATTTTAAAACAGTGAAATCGCATTCAAAATCTCACGTACAATATGAAATATATGTGCGCAGTTAAAAGTATCGCATGCGACAGTGAAGTAGAATTGAATACCGTTGTGGCATAATTGCTCTGCCAAATTCATTCTTTTGTGCGACCTTGGCAGGTATTTACAGTGCAGCACTATGACTCTGTCCCCTACCGTCAACAGCTCCCAATACCTTGGTACTGCAATACAGTATCTTTGGTGACGTAGCCTATGTTAGGGTGTTGTGCGTCTCTCTCTTAACTGCGTCGACCTGTTCTGCGGCTCCTTCACATCATCTGTTCCTCCCGGGGGGGCACACAAGAGACATTGGGCTCCAGCTGCTAGGTATCGCCTCCGTAAACTGGTCTTAGATAAAGTCATTCATATGACATTTTTAGGAATTCAAGCTATTATATCAGATATAAATAGACAATTGACGGATGAAACATATAATCATACATTAGGAACTATTAACACAAAGGCGGTTCGTGGCTTCTACTGTAGCTCAAAGATTGGATTTTCTTAATGACCATGGGTAATTCAGGATGTGGGACATGATACTCGAGTTTTCAAGGGTGGTATCAATATAAGTCTTAGTGTGAAAGACAATGCTCATGAAAGTGTAAACGTTTATTAGCTCTTCACACGTTACCAAGAAATCAGTCACCATTTGTTACTATTGCAACATAATTACTGTTCAACTATGTAGTCCCGGATGACGAAAATTCTTGTCATAAGCGACGAGGATTTATTACTTTCAATTCAATTCAATCACCGCGTAGTGCTTAATAGGTCTGAGTAGATCTTCGTTGGGCGAAAAATGAAGCGATAATTTTCGTTCTCGTTTCTTCATCTTTCCAGCCCTTGCAAGCGATACACATTTTTGACAAGTTAAGTTTACAAGCTTTTTTGTTACTATCCTTTTTGGTCTCTGGTGAAAGCATGAACAACTTACCGTCACGACAATCTCACAGCCGCCAACACCCTTAACTATTCACTATTTCGCTGGAGTGTCATTGTTGCTTAAACGGTGACTGACCGACCCTCACGGTCAAGGTGTCCCATGTGCTTTACCTGCATGGATTGAAAACGTTCGGCTATTTTGTTGGAAATACTATTTCACCGTGTTATACATTTGAATCATCAACATTACTATAATGCCCCTGATACCAATATTATATTCATGTCTTTTATTCCTTACACTATTATCGAAATTATCATGAATTATTATATTATTAACTCGGGATTATTTAAATTAATTATATGTAATAGTCAGTTTCAAACAATTGTAATTATTTATTTAAAATAGAATAAAGGTATTGTGGAAAGATAAACTTATGTGTACAATTGGCTATCGATATAAATTGTTAATCAATTTTCTTGCATTCCAATACAATTTACAATTAATATCCGATTGTCTTATTCTAAATGAATAACAACAAACGGCATATCGCAACACATTAATACTCCATCGCTTTCATAACTAAAATCTGATGCATCTGAAAAAAGGAAATACTAATAAGTAAAATAGGTGCATCCTTGGAAACTCCAGCAGATAACCATGAAATCTTAATGAGAAGTACATTAGGTACTGATGTCTTTAACAGACTCTTGAACTATGACTAATGTTCTGGTGAGCATTTTACTGAAGAGAAGTCCTTCCAAAACGTCATTCTGTGTCTCTCTGTAAAAATAAGATGTTTTCTATTCTCTAATATTTCCAAATTAGTTGCTTAATAGGGAAATTTGGTTGTGCTGTGAGGGAATTAGTCAAAAAAACCTATGTGTTTCACTGCCAGAAGAGAGGAAATACTATGCAATTGAAATTAAGTTTTAAGTATTCATTCTCAATACCTCTTATCTCGAACAAGTTTCCCATCATTGT
This sequence comes from Hymenopus coronatus, assembly GCA_030762935.1. Lineage (NCBI taxonomy): Eukaryota > Metazoa > Arthropoda > Insecta > Mantodea > Hymenopodidae > Hymenopus > Hymenopus coronatus. The sequence continues at coordinate 378,744,397 of CM060900.1, read as the reverse complement.
ATATTTGAGGTCACGCTGTGACCAAGTGGTTAGACCACTGGCCTCTCACCTGGTTGGCCCGGGTTCGATCCCAAGCGACCGTATGTGAGATTTGTGGTGGACAAAACGTATTCTCCGGTTTCGCCCGCTATTTCATTCCACCAGTGTCCATCTTCATTTCATGTATAACCAATGCCATCGCCTGCGGTGCCATGGTAGTAAAAGCGGGGGTTATATACTATAAAAATCATTTTATAGACTTGGCTATGCATGTGTTTTGTTCTCAGTGAATACCCCAATTTTTGCTGATTCTTCAAGGACATAATAACTTGTGTGGAGCCATAAGTGTGGCCACTACTTATTGTAAGCTGAACAAAACTAAGTTGCAAGTTAACATGGCATATTATATATTACTAATTAAGTTTAATACTTAGAAGGTACACTGTCGTACGAAAGAGTGTCCCAGTTCCCTAGATCACAATCGTTTTTCCTCTCCGTAAAGTTTTCACCTTCAGGTAACCAACCCTAAAGCAGTTTTCTATGTTATTGTTCTGAAAATAAATTCGAGGAAACAAAAAGGAAACAATTAATGATAATCAGTGTGAAAATAAGCGGTGATTGGAATAACATCTCCATGAAAGGGTTTCGCTATGAATGCCACACCAGGAAAGGCTAACTAAATACAACATATATCAGTATTCTCGAGTATGGAGTAAAGAATTGTTTGCAATTGTCGTTAAATTGGACAACAGCTATTTCATTTATACGGCAGCTTTTATCGGGAACATGAAGACGAAAGTTCAAGTTATTTCTCCCAGAGAAATTCAATAAGAAAACCGATATTAGGAAAATGGTAGTATATCATGAAAATACAAGAATTAAAGGCACTAAAATTAAAGAACATTTCTATATATTTATTTTATACTTTTTAATGTTACGTCAAAATTCAACCACGAATTGCCTTAACGGTACTCCGCTAGTGACAACATGGCCAAGTAGCTATAATGTTACCCTTTGGCAGTTCGGCCATATTTAGGGAGCGTTAAAGTACCTCGCCAATCCATTTACTGGAATTATGCTACAGGAACGGAGATGACCACGCTGATTTTTCAGCACCAACGTAAGCAGCTGCGTTACGTCATGGGTTACCTTCCATGCAAATCAGTATGCATCCAAGTCAGTAAGTAGTTTTTCCATGTGTTATCCTCGAGAAGAGAATTTCATTAGAGCTTATGCAAAGGCCTGTTACTGGGTGACAGATGTCGGGTCTTTCGTCCAAATTACGTACAAACAGCTGACAAGTCATGGACAACGTAACCGAAGTTCACACAAATATACATACTCATGAGTTTTGGCAGTAATCCAGGGAGTCAGCAGTTCATTAAACAATACCACGTTCACCGCGATAGCACACTCCTAAGCCAGTAGTACCAACTTTGAAATTCAATTCTCGCTAGAATACCGCTATGAAGTCTATAAATCAGGCACGGCGAATGGTAATCGCAAGGTGTTAAAGATTAGGCACACCCCTCTTTACCTGTAGATACACACACACATACATACATAACATACATTACATTATATTACATTACATATACCTGTTTTCCCATTCCTATTGCAGATTCGTTCTGGAGTATTGGATGAAGTTGGAGGTGAAGCCATCACTGCTTGTTCTGAGAACTACACTCATATGTCAACACGCAATGTTGATCTGTATTTTGCTATGTTAACACGCGACTGAACCGGTCGCTGGGCTTTGATAGTTACGAAGAGAGGAGAAGTAGGGTAAAGGATATCACACTTCCGAGCACTGTTTGCCATGCCTGCTATACATATATCGCGAAAAAAAATATTATTCTGATCCATGAACTGATAAAAAAATATGCATTCTGCTTAAATAAGTGGTGCAGCCAGCTCTTCGGAACTGAAACTCTTTTCGTTGGCAGAATAAGAGGAAGAGTTGATACTGCCATCTCCCTCACCCTAAACTATCCAATAGATGGAGTTTTATTGGAAATTTTGATATGCTCAAACATGGATAAACTGTCGGATATAAAATGCTTCTTACAGCAGTTTTCATCTATAAGGTATAATATTTGTGGAAAATGTTGTTAATGTACAAGAAATAAACGTTGATCTGTTTTTGGTGTCTACTGTTAGCAGAAGAGACAGGTAAGCGTATATCTTCTTTTGCTTTTTATTTTATTTTTAATAATTACTATCATAAATTATCAAGTAATTCTCAACAAAGCAGAAAATTCCAAAACAAAGGTCATAAAGAGTTTATTTTCTAAATGTCATATTAATCTATTCCAAATAACTCGAAATCAGATCTTTATACAAAAAAATAGTTCTGTGAAACGTGGGAAATTAGGAAATGTTCATCATTAGAAAAACGGTGTAACCTCATGTTAAAAAGGCATAGAGTTTAAATGTAAGCCACCTTTAAGTAGAGAAAACATAAAGATTTGTTTAGTGATAAAAACAAACAATTTTAACTATGGTCCAAAACCGCGGATTTTCAGTTGACTGCCCTCTTGATTAAAATTCTTCCCAGCCCTTTTCATTTTGACTGACTTTTGAAGAACTGTTAAGCCGCTGACTATACAGAAATGTAGAACATGTTAAAGCAGACAATTTATGCCCAATGCATTTTTTTTAGTTTGTAGCTAAATATTTCGAAATATTCATTTTTATGGTTTAAATGTTCAAATTTAAGGTTTTTCTCCTGTTAATGCAACAGCCGAGTTTCAAAATCATCACATACCAACCATCCCTTAAAACATTTGACTATCACTTTAACCTAATGCACCTTATTCCCATTGCACCTACAACTAAATCTTAATATATAAAAATCAGTGTATGTGTGTATTTTTGTTACATGTATCCACAACATGGCACCAATGTCTACCAAATATGGCACGGATACCTTTTGACACAAGGCAAAAAGTACTGTCTAACTTCAACTAATTGTTTAATTTCATGTTATGCCTACCAAAGCTGATTAGACCATCTGTGTCTTTCTCATCTACTATGGTGATAGTTAAAATAACATTTTGTATATCAACGTTTGCATTTATTTTATCTTCTGTACGTTTTATTTGTATTTCCATTTACATATTTGCTTTGAATAAACAATATTATATTGACGTTACTTAAACTGTTATTATTTCATCCCAACTGAGATGTTCTCTATAAACAATCACGAAACAGCCGTAATATAACATCCTGGAGGTCACTCATTTTCATTCACGATACGTTATAATAAGTAATACTAACCAGAGCTGCAGCTTTTATAAATAAATTCGCGAGCAACTTGTGAGCGAATTAATCTAGGGAAAAGTTGTAGCTCGAGTTTTATTTAACGAAACTATTTCGTGAATGAAATAGCAATGATCAGCCTATATGGACGCAACGAATAATATTCCTAAAATCCCAATTGTCTTGACGAATATTTGCACCGAAATTACTGCAACTTGATGTCCATATCATAAATTTCAGATCTCTTTGTATTCCCATATTATATTATTGTGGCGTGAAATAAACACAGATCTCTTTGTATTGCTACATTCTATTATTTTGGCTTAGTAAAGCATGATTGCAATTAATATCTCTATTGGAACTACTGCCATTATGTATGGGAATATCACTGCACAATGATATTCAGAGAGAAAATAAATGCACATGGGTGCAACAAATTAGAAAAACAATTGCACCTGGAAGCAGAGATAATGAGTTTCGATTGGTTGGAATTTTACGCACCAATGTACTGGATTGGCCACGAGATAGTCATTATAAGCTGTGGTATTTGTGATTGTTCAAGTGCTATTGCTTTAACAGTAAGTAACAGTTTACATTTGTTACACTGCTAATATAACGCATTTCGGAAGTGAAAGTGATCTTATTATACACCGATCCCGTTCACAATTAAGAAAATTAAACATTTTAGTAATAAAATACAATAACTCCATGGCACGACAGCTCACGGGGAACCTTGGCCTACCGCCCGGCCGCTGCGTCCCCCATCTCGGTCCACTACAGACATCATGGATGGGGTGCAGTATTGGAGGGTGAGACGTAGTCAGCGCCTCGAGTCCCCTCGGCCGGTTAATGCGGTCCTCATGACCTGGAGCCGCTACTTCTCCATCAAGTAGCTCCTCAATTGGTCCCCCCCCAGGGACCTTACGAGGCTGAGTGCATCCCGGGCCAGGTCTCCAAGCGGGGGAAAAATCGTCACGCCGGTACTGGGGATCGAACACAGGTTTCTCGCTTTGTAAGCAGCTGCGCTACCACCGCGCTAAGGAGACGACCAATAAAATAAGATATAAGCGATATTTGTGTATGTAGAAGCCACGATGTTATAATGTGCATTGTAATATATTAATTTTAAAGGTGCAAGGAAAGGGTAGCTTCGCACGTGAAAGGAATAGATTTTAAATGATGCAAAGAAAGGGTAGATGATTTATATAGCGCATTCAAAGGCGGGACAGACGTTATTATCCACTGCGAAGCATTTACCACATCTAACACCCACAGTGTTATAATATGTTTTCTAATTCATTAATTCTTAAAATGCAAAGAAAAGATAGAGAAATGGCAATTATTGTTGTTTTGCACCTGTTTTGTATTTGTAGTATTTAACATTTTTATATTACCGTAGCGTACGTATAGCATTTTTGCAACTATACCAAGTTCTTCAACATATCCTTTGGTCACAGCAATATTTATGCTTAACAGTTGGTAGCTGACTATGCTCATTAAACGCGTCCACGGTGACACATCAACTTCTGAAGCAGCATTGCCAAGATAGTCAGTCTCAGCTTTTACCAACGTAAACTAAAAATGCATATTAATTTGATAACGGTCAAAATCGTATGCAGCATATTTCTTGTCCTGAAAATTTTCAATTAATTCACAGTTTAAGTGAATTGTGTAGTAATTTTGTGCCATTCCACGATGTTTCCCAGGGCAAAGAAAGCATTTAAAAATATGCCGTATTACATACTGTGGAGCGTCTGGAATCCACGATGTTAACCTTTACGCTCTTTACGCCTTATTCCTTTCTCCCTAAATGTCCTGTGTTTACCACTTTTCTGTTTTATGCCAAATGCACATACATGTATACATTCGCAGACACGCAAACACCCATGCACAAGGCAGGACTCAAATGCACGATCCCCTGCGCCACGAAGCACCAAAGCGGGGCGCTTTAGCGAGCGCAGCTATGGGGACCGGCTTTGAATCAATACGTCAGTCCCGCCGTCTTAAGGCACTTACTTGAATACAAAAAATTACGAAAATATTAGTAGTGGAGAAGAAAATCACGCCATTTGTCGCTATTGCGCAATTACGAACCCAATACAGTGAGGGAAATCCTCTAGATTGGCACCTGGATTGGACGAAAATCAATGTCCCCACCCATTAACCTAAACCTAAAATTGCGCACGCGAACGACCTTGGTGAAACATTTGGCACCTCTACAGATGTGATTCACACAGCCAAAGCAAATGAAGTAATTTTGGTATATTTGGATATAAATCGTATGTTGCATTGACCTTTAATGACCAAAAATAGTGTTGCGGCATTTCTAAAGCTTTGAAGTACCAGTCTAGAAATAAAACATTAACAGGTTTACAGGTGATACGGTTGTGGAGTAGAGTTATACTTTTTAAATGCCTCTAAAGAAACACAAGTCTATTGAGTAAGTGGATGCTGGGTGTTTCAACTAGTATGGAATAAAACTGTTTCTGTTAACGTTTATCTCAATTAGTATGAAATAAATAGAATAATGAACTTTATAAGAATTTTGCACCAGAATAGGAAGAGAAATCATCTGAAATTAGCGTATACATTCTTTTTTTAATTTGGACATTACACATACTCAGTTTTAATGCGCTATTTTAAGGTGTTATAATTGGCACTCAAAAATCAGCCATGTTTGAGAGTTTACAGCGTATAAAAATCAGAGTAGGCTGGCAACATAAGCAGCAGATCCAGTATTAGGAAAGCAGAGAATTTATTTTTTTTGGTAGAGTTTAAAGCCCGCTTTTACTACTTGTGGCATCGCAGGCGATGAAAATGGACACCGGTGGAATGCTATGACGGGTGAAACCGGAGAAAAGCCGCTCCTGCGTCACTTTGTCCACCAGAAATCTGGCATGCGGTTGCTTGGGATCGAACCCGGGTCGTCTGGGTGAGAGGTGGAGAGTTCATAATCAGCCATAAGAGGGCAAGAGCAACTTCCCTCTGTGCTTTATTCCCCTGAGATCATGAGATAGAGGAAGGTTAGTATTTGACTTACCTGGTTACAGTAGATCCTGTAAATGATTACCTTGGTTGCTATAATAGCCACTACACAGCTTTTAAAATAGTTTTATTTGCTCTAACCTGTTTGCACACACGGGAAAGATTTCTCATATCTTCGATTTTCTGAAGAATGGTTCTAACGATTTTGATTGAAATGTTATGTGTTAAACATATTTACATGATAAATAAAATGTATGACCTGAATTTACTAGGAATAGCCCCTGAAGCCATCTCTTCATTCTATATGACTTTCGCATATCTAGTAAAACTTTAGAGATGGGAAAAACCTTTCTACAAAAGAAAAAGGTAGATCTTGTTAAAACGTACAATGTATGTTAAATGAGTATTCTTTGTGGAATTAAGAATTTTCGAGAAATTTCTTGTGCTGTAATTAAATGTTGCAATAATTGTAGTTTTCTCAAGTGGGAACTTCTCGTTAATTTCTCTTTCTCTTTCTCATCATTTAACGTAATTTCCAGGTCATCATGTAAAGGTCATGTGGCAAAACATTTTACTCTCGCTTTAGTCTTGTGTAATCTCTTATTCATTTTATCCACATAGTTAATTCTGAATTAAAACCCCCTTTGCTTATATTTATCTCAATTAGCATGAAGTATGTAGAAGAATAAGGTTTTGGAAGAACAATTTGTTGCAGAATATGTAGAGAGTGTCATTTGAAAATAACACATTAGATTCTTACTTTGTCTATAAGTTCTACGCATATAGTAGAAAAGGTATTGTATTCCATCCAAAGCTCAATGTGGAAATTTCACCGGAAATATATGTTTTGAGGTCACCTTAATCCAAAGAAGGCGTTTTTAGAAAAAGGTTCGTATATGTCTGTGTACAGCATACCTCACAGGCAAAAGACAGTTAAATAACACGTTTTGTATTTAAGTTTACATATCTTGTAAGGAAGCGATGATTTCAAAAAAATTCCTCCACCCCAAATTACGGTTTGCATGGAAAACGTTTTTGAAACTTGTGTTATTCTCCAAAGCAGCTCTAATGATTTTTAATAAAATGCCATATATTAAAGGTATTTACATGACAAATAAAATGTATACCTTGAATTTTCTAGGAATGTCCTCTGAAAATCTCTTCATAGTGACTGTGTTTTGCATGGCTGGTAAACCGTAAGAGATAGGAAAAAAACTTAATACACAGGAAATATAGATCTGATTAAAACACACAATTTGTACCCTACACATTTTTGGTTTCAATTTTAAGCTACTTAAACTTTTCTCAAACGGGCGGTAATCTTTCGTTTCATCTCTCTTTTGATTTACTCCTGGCCCTGGAAAGTGAAACGAAATTTCAACTCATTCCGATTGGCTTTTTAAAAACTTTGAGTATTGATATAGCCTAGTGTATTCCCTTATGCCCCTTATACTTAGAAAGAACTCATGTAAACATTTCTGCTACCGTTTACCTTGATTACCACGATGTAGATAAATATGAATAATCTTTTGTAGTTATAATTTGTAGAGAATGTAATGTGAATGGTACAAATCAGATTTTTTGAGAAGTCTTACATTTAATTCTCAGTTAACAATTACATGATAACATATAGTAAAATAATTAATTCTATTGACGTTCATTTCGCTATTTATTCTATTTCTTCCTAAATATGTAATTATGAAGGGAAAATCACGATTTATGTGAATGTCAGATGTGCTGTACATCGCCCTTATGAGCGGACCAGACGAAACAAGTCCAAGGACAAACTCCACTTCTAGGGTTTTGTGGGTTCAGCATGAACTGCAGTAACCTTTTACAGCTATAAAGTTAAGCATTTCATTCATACAGAAGCTGGTGGTTTGGAATTTCAGCCTCTTGTGCTAAAGCGTCCGCGTGTTCCAACTGCCTGTTATTTAGACAAGTTTTTCTACAATCAATACATGGATATGTTTGACTTTCACTTCTTTTTGCAAAAGGAGTTGCTCTACTTAGAGTTTATTCACAACATTTAAAGCAGAGTTTATGCCAGCATATTTTAGCCAAAGGAAATGACGGCATAGTAAGAAAATGAAATTGAAAAAAAAAAGCTTATGAAAGAATTCTAATTAAAGTGTATTAGTATTATTGTTATTTGTTAATATTGTATTACGTATTTATTTCTATTTATTTATTTTATTTCAGCCAATAATGATAATACCAGTAAGTAACTAATAACTATGTAAAACAATGTAAAAATACAAATTATGTAGAGAGTAGTCAAGAAAAATCAACAAACTTGAAAAATATCAAGAATTCGCCGGGGACGAAGATAAGGTTTCTATATAAATCGTTTAATAAAATACATTCAAATAAAAACATTAAATTGCGATTCTTTTAGTATAATTAAAGGAATCAATCTGCATTAACTTGCGTTGGGAGACGAATGTATTACGCTTAATACAGCATCCTCAGGCAAATTAATAACCGAGTATTAATTCAGTTATGTATTCATACGATGGAGGAACATTAACATTGGAGATCAGCATCCAGCATCCGGCTTCTCGCGGCCACCTACAGGATTATCAACAGCCTACTCAGAATTAATCTGCTCCTCGAATATTCCGCTACAAGAGTCCCCCAACTAACGAACCCATATTCCGCTCCAGATTATGGATATCACCCTTCTGGGGATTGTAACGTCTGATGGAATTTCTTGCAGACAGTTTCTTTTGGAACCATGCATCTCCTACCAAGAATATAGAAAAATATGCTTTCCAACGTAATCAATGTTACACAGCATTACTCTTAAGGGATGGCTAACTTACATTTTGTGTAACTGACAGGTCAACTGATAAGAAAAACACGGACCGATGTATCGATTTTAAGGATGAGCTTTAGGTTAGGTGCGGCAAGTATCTCACGGTTGACCTAAGATATCTCTAGACTCAAGGTAGTATTTAGCTAAACATTGTCGAACAGCATAATACTCTGTGGTGTGAGGTTTCCAATGTTAGAGAGGCTGATGTCGAGGCTAGCAGAGTTTGGGTTGAAATGCACTTTCTTGGGACCATGTAGAGACGAATTGAAGAACTTTTTAGTCAAGGGCGGATGTAAATAATCGAATATTTTACTGCGATAATGTTACTTACTGTTAGTGTTTCTAAATATTTGATGAATTTAAATAACTTTCCCAAAAATTATAATCCGTAAAATACATTAAACTTGACTTTGAAGTCATAGAATACGCTTTTACAGTACACATTCTGTGGTAGAATAACCTCAAGGATTCATCCTCTTCTATTTATTGGGTATGGGACAACCATTATCTTAAATTAATATATTCATATTCTTAGTTTCTCCTGAGTGTTTGCAATTGTGAATTCCCCTTGGAAAAGGTTTTGATTCCTTGTGATATACTGCATTTTCTTCACTGTTAAGTACACCTTTTGACATAGTCATGCCAAAGAAAAATAACATTGTAAGCGGAAAAATGTAAATTTCTAGTAAACGACACAAATATGCTTTATTTTAAAGTTTGATCTTTGCAGGTTAATGTGGTCATATCCATAATCTGCATCCTTCTCATCCTCCTGTGGCTGCTTCATCTGCTTCCTCTATCTACCAGCCTTTTGCAAAATTGCCACTACTTTCTGAACTTTGTGGATTCTATGTTCATGGATGCTTCTGGATGTGCTAAATGATAGTGATAGAATCCTAGTCGTGATATTTTTCTCTTAATTGTTCCTCTATTTCAACTACTAAACGCGACATAGGCATACAATATGGCAATCTTTACAACATATATAAGGATATAGTCACAGTTTTTGTACAGCGTTTTCAAGTGAGACTATTGTAGCTCCCATTTGATTCTCTGTTTTTCTACGTATGTTCATATTTTTAAAGTAAGTCTGGATCTCGGATAAACCTGAATGTCGGTCAAACAACACCATTGACTGCCTCTGGTAAACAATGTTCAGCCTTAGCCAGTGAATATTTGCAGCAAGAAATGTCGCACAGTCCGTGCTGGGGCACAGTATCGTTTGATAATTTATGTAAGTGCATTAGTCACACTGCTTCTTGTATTTCCTTCACTTTTTCATTATTGTCCCTAATATATTTACCATAAATAAAACCAAACGAATTGACTCTGGCGGTAACGTCTGTGACCCGCAATCGCAGACAAATGCTGGGGTGGTTCGTCTTCTACCACTACTTTCTTTCCTGTCTGTCATTTTCCATAGTTATCACTTCTTTGACATCTGTTTCAGGGTTGAAGGACTAAGTGATGGCGTTCTGCAGGTTGCGGCTGGGCGGTGGCTATTGTGCTCTGTACAACTTTCTTTGCTGGCGTTGCAAGACCCTCTGTCAGGACCCACCTTCGGGTGCTTTCGGGGTTGCGCCTTTTCGAGAGATCCCAGAGGCTCCTGGCTTGAGGGTAGGGCCCGGCCGATGTCCGATGCGTTCGATCTGAAAACGCTAAGAAACCCCATACATGCTTGCGCCCGTCACCATCCGGATCTGGCCGCCTGCACATCCCTCCGCCCATCCCTCCCGGTGACACGTAAATCTCAAAGGGACACGATGGCCTCCGTGTAATACTCTGCTCCAGTGACTGAGGTGCCTTCCGCAATAATCCTTATCTTTCCATAATACACTTGCAAAGTATGAATTTCTTTTCCTGTAAGTCTGCTGGCAATCTGAAGACGCGCCCCATCACTTTGTGTTTTATCTTTCATGTGTTTCACAATTTAAAAAGCCTGCTCCTCTATTCTCTTTTGTACGTGTCCTATAGACTTCAGTTTTACTGCTTTACATCAGGAAAATTTCTTAAATACATTCAAGTCACAATCACCTAGATATTTGACTTATGATGCAGCATGCATTTCCTCAGACTGATAAAAATTAATTGCATTCCAGCTGGGAATCAAATTTATGGTTAATATATTTCTTCATTTATATATTACTTCTATTGTTTTCTTAACAAACATAATCAATTTATCCTATATCTCACAAAGATTTAATTCACTAAACGATAAAAACTCATTAAATTTACATTATTCATTTCAATATTATCTAATAATATTATTATTGTTCTGCCAGTGTTTCGTAAAAGTGTCATTAAAAGATGACCTGCAATTATATTAGCTGCTAATCGAATTGCTAGAGTTACCACAAGATTTACACCGCACCGTCTTATGGTCCTTCTGCCACCTATTTTCCTCCTACTGAATGTTACACCATTTACTTAGTGCATACTGACTGCAGTATTTCTTCATTACTTCGAGGTTTGAAGGTTTACCAGTATTCACATTGATTACTGTTCAATACACCGAGGATTTTTATGCACTAAGTGTGCCCAAAATATGCAGGCAGTATGCACAAAAATATTTGCTTAAATATTCACAAAAAAATTAAACTAGGTCTTAAATTTAGTTCGTTAAAATGCATTTATATAACTTTCAGGTGTATCTTAACTTTGGTATACACAGTTGTGAACTCGATTTTAATGAAGTAAATTTAATGCATTACCTCTTTGGAATTATTTACAAGTAGTTTTCAATTATAGAGTTGTCCTAATGTACACGGATATTAATCTGAACAATACTTTATGACACTACAATTAAACTCTTAAATTTTAAACACAATTATATTCAGAATATTTGGGACAGAGGATAATATTGAAATATTTTAATTTTTCGGAGGAAAAATGCACTTATGATTAATAATGCAAATGCTTTTAGATGTTGTCATAATTCATGTTATAGTACACAACAACAGTCCTCACGACATTTTCTGGTGTTATAGAGTGCCGTTTATCCGTCAGTACAAGCTTGTATGCTGAAAATAAATGTTCACTATAACAGTTTATTATTGGAGCTACCTTACAAAATGAAACTATTAAGAGTTCCCCAAAATATAGTTGAGAGTCTGGCTGTCCCTTTAAAACAGTCACTACCTTCTGTACATAGGCAAGTAATTAACCTTATTAATATAACAGTGCACCTAGTATTTAGTTTCACTGTAGTTATATAAACCAGCACTGCACTCTAGGATCACAATTTAGAAGATTCTTAATCGTGTTATGTTAGAGTACCTGAAGTGTAAAAATAGACCCCTTTTAGTATTTCAGGTTCTGTGTATGCGCACATATGAACCAGTGTTTACTGAGGCCTGAAAAGCTTTCCCTCTCTTGCTTTCCCTCACTTAAATTTCACAAGTTGAAAATTTCCACAAAACATGTGAAAATGCAAAAAAAAAAAAAAAAAAAAAAATGCAAAATATGCTGCTGGGTGCAAAATAGAATAAAAATATACACTTCTGCCAAAAATCTCAAAATATACAAGTATGCAGAATAAAATTTGTTATATACTTGCTTAGAAGTTAAAAATATATAAGAAATACTTGAATATTAACCTTCAATAAACCATATTTTTTTTAATGAAACCGCGGCTTTCTGGTGACACTTCGTAACAAAGAAGCACACAATGTTTTGCCTGCCATTTTTCCACAGTCATCCAGGGCATTATAACAGGAGTATTTCTTTAAGAAAAGGTGAAATCACTCCCTGTATTGACGACGGTACTTAAAAGATGGCATGTCAGATGTAGGATTTCAAAACATATTTTTTACATAATTGGAGTTCGATTTCTTGGTTGAAATGCACGAAACCTCTTTAAACTATGCCCAATATAAAGGCCAAAAAACAACAACAAACAAAAAAGTCTGTTATACCGTTTTCTCCTACATCCCCTTTAAGAATATGCATTTATCGTATGGAATGCATAAATGAATGACAAACATTTTGTTCCTGACACGTTAGTAAGAAACGTAACAAATATATTTAGGCGAGAGCGGGAATGTAAGCTTGCCCTTAATTCTCAGCGTTTCTAAATGGGATTATCTCCCCCAAATTCAGGATCAACTCTGGGAATGGAAAGCTGGCGTACTGCCTCCCTGCGTTGGAAATAATAGCATTTGGGAATTCTCAAACGTAGCGGAAGACACTTTTCATATGAAAAAACTTTAATCTTTCTTTTACATTTTCCATTGCTCATATTCGCTGACTGATAACTTCAAAATCATTAATCTCAGAATATAATATATAAACTAATATAGCACTAAGCATAGAGTGTTGATTTTTTTAAGAACAAAGGAAATTGCACTCCTTTTGAAAATACAACCATAAAAGAGATAGCCCAACTAGAACAACTCAAATGTGTGATAGCGTTTAACACCGCTTCTACTACTTGTGGCACCGCAAGCAATGACACTGATGATACATGGAATGAATATGGAGCACCGGTGGAATGCAATGGCGGGGGAAACTGGAGAACCCGAAGAAAACCTGGCCCGGTGCGGTCCACCACAAATCTCACATGAGATTGCTTGGGATCAAACGTGGGCCATATAGGTGAGAGGCGAGTAGCGTGGCCCCTTTTTACCTCTGTATTATTCTATATGAGTCATATAAGTTTACACTATTAAAGCTATTAGATGGTTGAGCATATGCATTTGACTTTTGCATATTTAAAAAGAACACGTTACCCATGAATATCTTGAAGTAATTTTGAAGATGAAGAACTTAACTCTTTCGTTTATTTATGCGTGGGGAATTATAACTGCGTGATATTAAGTGTGTTGCTTTTCGGAGTGTTGAGAGCTTTAAGTTGTAGACAAAATGTTTTCCGTAGTAAAGTAACGGGTTTAAGTTACCGTGGTTGTTATACGGCGATCCGCTAAACGGGTGCTGAGTCTAGCGCTGGGCTACCGATTGCAGTAACATTGTCGTAACTAGTAAAATGGCAGCAAGAGGGTAGCTAAATTTGAGCAATGAACCTCTTTTCCGAATATAAATCCCGCCTGTATTAAATACTCCCCACCAAAGTTCCTACAGTCTATGTTGGCAAATGTTACACCTTATATTATCAACTGAGACACAAAATTTTCTTCTATTACTGCCAGAATTGGCGTATGTGCGTTTCAACAACCTTTTGAATTTTGAGCGTATTCGCTTCACATAAGTTGAGCCTTGAGGCTTAATGGAGCTCTTGCTTACGGTTTTTCCCGGAACTAGCTTCCCTTCACTATTCTGCCTTTCTGTTTAATTACTTTGTCAACGCCAATGACCCCAATACAACAAGAGAAATCTAACTTAAACTGCTTCTATATTGTGCATCTATTTTAATGCGTAATTACTCTATTTCTGTGTTTTCCTCTCCTTTCTCAATAAAATAATTATTAACTTTATATTATCGCAAACATAGTGTCAAACCATAGTATAATTTCGCTGTTTTTTACGATAAAATAAATTAGGAACGTGTAACCGTAGATGCTATTCGAGATGAAAAAGTTTATTCGGGTTCATCTCCCCCATTATATTATTTCCAGAATGCTCGCTAATCAGCTATAACGTCGTGGTATTCATAGGGAGTAAAAGTGGAGAAATAAGCTATCATCCGTTAGACATTTCAAGTGATCAGTGATTTATGCAATGGAATTTCTAATACATAATGGGATGTATATTATAATACACACATATTTGGGTTTCTTCAGACCTTAAAAAAAGAAGGGAATATACATACACTCAAATAAGAGCTGTCCCATATCATAAGGGAACGATGGTTGGTATGGAAATACAAAATTAGAATCGCTCTTAAATCTTCTGAAGAAGTAATGTAGATAAGCGCGTCAAATGTGAACGATATCTACTCTCACGCCAGTATTTGCAAGGCAAAACGTGGATAGATTTAATTTTCATGTGGCGCGCTCCTTATATTGCTCGGTCGCGGATCCCACGTATGAAGGCTGCAATGTATATTAGACTGAGGGTATTCCGTTCTAAAACTCCAGGTTTGCTTACTCCTGAGTGAGAGTTACATGCACTATCATAATTGCCAATCTTGTTATAAGTTATGTTGAAGAGATGTACATCTGCATTGAGACATTCTTGACATTCCTTGTCATCATCCGGTTATAATTGATTAACAATTTTCACTTTGAAGAGTTTAAACTTTAAGAGTTCAGCAGGCCTGTGAATAAGAGATGTTTGACACACCCTCTTGTACTAAACATCTTTTTTTTAAACAAAAGTAAAAAAATTAAGTTAAAAATGAGTATATTTCTTTCTTTTTTTACTTAAATACCTAATTTGGTATTCTTTTAATCTTATTTTATTTATTCTTGTTGTTGCTACTGCTGCTGCCCTAAATTGCTTAGATTAGATTAGAAAGCATTCTGTAGGTTCGTTTAGGCCAGAAAGCTACTGAACATAGAACTTGTCAAGACATATACATGTATACATATGTTTATATACTATACGCTATGAAAAAAAATGTATAAAGCTCTAGTGCTAAAAGCATAGGTTACAAAAACAACAGAATACTTCTTTTTTTTTTTTTTTTGCATGCACATAAAAACAAAGAGTATCAAAATATAGTGTTAAAATGTACAAATAAATAAATATAATTTCATTATATGTAAAACTAATGTTGTCAGATGATAGTTTTCAAATTATCGATATAATAGTTACTAGTAGTAATTATATAAACTAAAGCATGATTATTGTATTATGTACTCTTCATAAATGTCAACAAATTACAATACATATTTACAAATATGTTATAGAATTTCCAATGCAAAGATTTACAATTATGTACTAGAGTGTAAAATATCAAAACATCAGGCTTGACAGACCTTGTGTCATTGCTATATACTCAAAAAAAATAATTTGATACATTCGTGCAAGTCAAAGTATAAATCAGTTTAATTTTAATATAAAACACACACACTTATAGACACAAAATGCAATACATTGTAATATTTATAAATACAATGATTATTAACGGTATTGTCAGACGTATTTGTCACTTAAATATTCATCTACAGAGTAAAATGATGTAATGCAAAGGTACTCCTTAAGAGAGGCCTTAAAAGCCCTGAAATTCCCAACATTTTCTTTGAGCTTACTGGGGAGAGCATTAAATATCTTGATTTTTTCATAATATACACTTTTCTGGAAGCAACGAAGATTGGCATTGGGACGATGAATCAATTCCTTTTGTCTAGTATTAATGTTATGAATTGCCATGTTTGTTATAAAACTATGTTGATTAACTGCATAGAATTGTAAAATGGATAATATATAAACACAAGGTAAGGTGAGGATGCCCAATTTTTGAAATAGTTCTCTGCATGACTGTCTGCTATAAGCATTACAGATTATTCGTATAGCTTTCTTCTGCATCCGGAATAAGCATTTACTATCTACTGAATTACCCCAGAATATTATTGCATACTGGATGATGGAGTTAAAGTAGGCAAAATACATAAACTTAAGTGTATCGATTGAGTGAAATTTAACCAGTGCACGGAGAGCATAACATGCTGAGCTAAGTTTAATTGTAATGCAGCTAATATGTGACTTCCAGTCCAAATGCTTATCTACATGAAGTCCAAGAAATTTGACTTCATTTAGCTGTTCTAACAATGTATCATTAATTCCTATTTCTATGTGCGATTGTGGTGAGCGAGTAGTTATAAATGTAATTATTTTTGTTTTTTCAAGGTTTACTGAGAGTTTTTTTTTTTTGCCTTGAACCAATTTGACATACAATTTAGAACATAGTTTAATTTAACTACACATTCATTGAAATCTTTACTTGTTACTAGAACATTAGTGTCATCTGCGAATAAATAAATACTTGCAAAACTGTTAGCGTATAATGGGAGGTCATTTATGTAAACCAAGAACAAAAGGGGCCCTAAGATTGATCCCTGGGGAACACCATGTTTTACTGATTTCCATTCTGAGGCACTATTTTGATACCCATTGGAGTTATTAATTTCGACCCTTTGTTTTCTCTTCTCTAGGTATGAAATGAACCAATCTAATATGGTATTCTTTATTCAATAGAAATTTAGTTTAGCTATCACAATCTCATGATTCACACAGTCAAAAGCCTTCGTTAGGTCACAAAAGATTCAACCGACATGTTCCTTTTCATTTAACGCTGTTAACACTTTATGTGTGAGCTTGTAGGTTGCATTATCTGTCGCTACTCCTTTTCTAAAGCCAAACTGTTCTTTGGCAAATAAGTTGTTCTTTTCCAAGTAATTATAGAGCCTATTGAACATTACTTTCTCAAATACTTTTGAGAAAACAGACAAGAGAGATATAAGGTCTATAATTTGAAATATTATCTTGTTTTCCTTTTTTAAAAAGTAGTTTGACAATAGAGTACTTCATTCTGTCAGGAAATATTCCACTCTGATTCGTTACATAAATAGCTAAGGGGAATGCATATTAGGTCAGAACATGCTTTTAGGATTTTACTTGATATTTCATCATATCCAGAGCAATTTTTGGTCTTGAGCAAATTTATTATATTTTTTATTTCAAATGGTGTAGTCATTTTTACTTTAAATTCAGGGACTTTTTTTACAAAGAAGTTTTCAAAAAATTTATTGCTGATTCTTTATATCCATAGTTTATTTGTCTGTTACATTCAAAAAGAAATTGTTGAAAATATCTGCGACCTTTTGAGGATCATAAATTTTTTGATTACAGGAATTCAGTGCAATTGAGGGGCTTTCTTGAGAGCTCTTACCTGTTTCCCTTGTTATTATATTCCAGATAGTTTTTATTTTATTATCAGAATTGGATATCTCTTTATTATAATGCAATATTTTGGCAGTTTTTATTGTTTCTTTTAGAATTTTACAGTACTTTTTGTAGTGACATTCTAAGTGTGGGGTCTTATTATGTTTCAATTCTTGGTGTAATTTTCACTTATGTTTGCAAGAAGTTTTAATGCCTGTTGTAATCCAGGTGTTATTTTTCTTCTGATTATATATTTTACAATATTTGACTGGAAAGCATGCTACAAAATGAGAGTTGAAATGTTATAGGAAATGATTGAACCTGTCATTTACTCCATTTATTTCATAGATTTCAGTCCATGATTCTTGTTGAAGGGCATACTTAAACAATGTGAGGGAGCTTTCATCTACTTTTCGTGCTCTACAATATTTATATATTGGTTTTAACTTTAGGTTTATCTCTTTAATGAGAAGTGTGTGTGCCTCATGATCTGAAAGGCCATTTGCAAATGGCAAGGTTATTGAAATTTTACTTCTATCTATATTCATGAATATGTTATCTACTTTCATCTCGGGTATGGTTACGAGAGTTAAAGTATCTGTTTGTTATATTTTTTTCTCTGAAGTTTTTTGTTTATTTTTAATTGCATGGTGAGAAGGAGAGAGGAATATCCAGTAGAAAAGGTGGAACCAAGAGAGGGTTATTTGTATTTTTGTTTATGTTTATTTCCTTTCATTTTCTTTTGCTTATTTCGCAATTTTTGTCATTCCTATTCCACGTTTTGGGCAACTTTGTTCTTTCTTTGGTTGTGTTCGTAATTTTTGAGAATGAGTCCTCCTCACACAACGTCTTAAAATTTCTTTGGAGGGCGCTATTATAATGCACCAATTTCGAGAATTTTTCCTATGTTAGAACTTTCTTTGTCTCTTCTTAGGTCTATTATTAGTGCCGCTGTTGTTCTCAACTTATTAACCAGACATCTAAGAATTCCTCCACCTGTTATTGAACTACTGAAAAATTTATCCTGAAATTTTCGTCGCATCTGTCTCCTCGATTTGTTTTCTCCGTATGTATCGTACACCAAAATTCTTTCTTGAATTGTGAATATTTCGATGTGCCTGTCTCACATTCAAGAGGTCCCGAGTTCGAATTGCGCTTAGTGTGTGTTATCCGAATAAAATTATTCTTCGTGGAGTTTTCCTAATCCTGAGAAGATGAATGTCGGGTTACTTTAACCTCTACGGGATCCGTACTATCATTTGAGTATCATTTATCCATTTCATTAATCATCCAAACTACCGGAAAAAAGGATACTGAAATACTCACAGCGCGGGGGGGGCACACACATATGTAAATAAACGTTCACTTTAGAGTTTTACAACGAACAAAATCTAGTATTTACACCTTCTCCTGCAAGCAGCAACCAACATAGCATAACACAACTGGTAAATGTAGCCTTGAATGAGTTAGTCACCACTGATTATTATTATTATTATTATTATTATTATTATTAAGATGATAATATTGATGAAAACTGCGCTGCCCTCTTGAGACCTCACACGTAGGCTCCCAGAACACTTTGTGTCTCATAAACTGAGATTTAATCAATTGCAATGGTCTCAATAAGTTGGACCACGTCCCTGATGTGTGTCCTCTCCCCTTATATCCCCGGGTTCCAAAAAGAAGGGACCCAGGATTACATATCTGTGAAAAGCGAATGCTTCGTATTCATATAAAATGTACTGGGAGGTTCCAAAACCCATTCTGCATTTCCTGCACATGGGGTTTTCAATTAAACCCATTATGCATTTAAAGTCTTCTTGGAGTGTTGCATCCAGTGAGGTAGCCAAAAATATTGAGGTTATTGTCGTGAAAGCGAACTACGCATAAATGCTATCTATGATCTGGCTATGTATGAAAAACCTGGTTTTACACAAATTGTAATGTAAGAGCTAAGTGTAAGCGATTTCCGTCATCAAATAGCTTTTATCAAAAGGTGTATATAGAATAGTTGTATACGGGCTATAAAGCCTATTATTGCCTATAGGGTATAATCATACATGTTGCTATCTGTATATTTTAACAGCCAGAAGTCTATGCATGATACGTGAAACATATTATTAAAATTGTGTGTTGCTTAATCATTATCTCCCGTAACATATTTATCGGTGCTGAAGGGTTGCATACGAATCGATTTCTTTCACATCCTTTCATTCATCAAATGGAATTTGGTACAAAGAAGCATTTTGACACGCATATTTATAGCTAATACGACAAGTATACACCTGGAAGTGTAAAATGTAAAGCCTCATATCAAAAACACGTTTTGGCAAACTGGCTATATTCCTTATAATTATTATTCTGCTAGGCTGCCCACGGCAACAAGATAGATAGCGGTATTCAGGAAGGATACTGAGACGTAAGCGAATATCTTAGGTTTTAACGACGAAATCGAAGAAGTGAGCAAGGCATTGTTCATTAATAAAATGTTTGTCCCCGATAAGAGGCGCGGAAGGAAGTCACAATTTGGGATTATCGGAAACTATAAACTAGAAATTTCCTTTAACTTTGTTACTAGATTTCGTGAATAGTTATTAGTGCAATTATTAACACGCAGTTCCGTTACGTCATACGCTTTTGGAGACAGGGGTTACCTAAAAACCAACATAAATAGCATATCAAAGTTTGATCCTCTAACATTAACTTGTTCAGAATTATATTAAGGCTGCGTATTGATGGTAGTGCCCCGGGAGGTGCCAGGAGTTCATTGACTCTCTCAACCTCCAATGGTAA
Organism: Hymenopus coronatus; assembly: GCA_030762935.1. Taxonomy (NCBI): domain Eukaryota; kingdom Metazoa; phylum Arthropoda; class Insecta; order Mantodea; family Hymenopodidae; genus Hymenopus; species Hymenopus coronatus. The sequence goes on along the minus strand of CM060900.1, from coordinate 378,723,780 downwards.
AGAGTGAGGAACAAACGTACTAAAAAGTAGGATATTTGAGCTTTTTGAGGTATCCAGGGCAAAGCGAAATTGATTAATATTTTTTAATTCTTGCCCAAAATAGCAGACATTTCATCATTACTCTGCTTTAATTTTCAAAAGCTTCAAGAGACAATTTCATAGCATCAACCAGAAATGCTGGAAGTTAAAGTTTGATACTTTTTGTATTAAGCTTCTCACCAATGTAAGTTCCCTAAACAGAACGAAGTATAACAAATAACTTATAATAATAGATGTAGCAAATGTAAATCCATATAGCACAAAACTAAAATTGATAATTACAAAGTAAAACAAGCAAAAAGTTTAAAAATAAGATAAACAAGTTAAAACGTATCATATTTGTAATAAAAAGTGATGATTGTAATTATATAAAAATGATCAACTTTAGATGCAAAGTAAAAGGTACTTTTTCCGTTCCAATGGTTTTACAGTAAGGATAAATTAAAGGTACCTTTTCCTGCGAACGAGACATGGTACTCGGAATTACAAGCAGCTGCGATATGGCAAGAGAAGCGATTTACCAAATTCGAGTAAGTACTGTTTATAAGTACTGTTTTTGGGAGACATTTTCTAATTCTTTTGCAGAACCGCTTTATACGCTTACCAAACCGATACTGTGTATTTTGAGAGTGCAATTGGATATATGTGGCAACTGACATTAAAGCAGATCCCCTCAAATATCTAAGCTATTGGGAAACAATTTTTATACACATTGATCCAAAATCAGATACGCAGTTTAATGTCCCAGGGCGTAAGAGTACGCCAAATTCTGCAACATCGAGGAGCACACATTATGTCTCGATGTGAATGCACTGTACGCCAAGGTTATGCTGAATGAATTACTTTGCGATGTGGTTTGCAGCAGAGCTGACTTAGAAACTTGGTCCTCGAAGATTGTCTTTATCCTTAGTGGACCTGACCTATCTCCAGTGTCTTCATGACGCACCTGTTGCACTTCCGCTTGCTCCTCATCATTGCAAAAACCGGGTATGTACCATATTTCTGCCAAAAAACCAGTATCTGGTACATAATGAAAGTTTGAAATGCATATTATGTACAGATGGGTCTAACACTCCAAAAGGTTCATAACGTATGGATATCCGAACAAGCACCATCACTAAATGAGTACGTTCAGGCGAATGTAGGTATCAGAAAAGTGTACAACCCACCAATTGATGGATACCTACTAATTGATGAATAATAGCTCTTTGGGAAAATGGACGGAAATCCTTTTAAATATAAGGAATGTTTAATGGAGGAGACAACTGAGATGGTGTTGTGTGGTCGCAGGAAGGCATTTCTGACGCAAGTAAATATTTTGCCTCGAACTGGACATTTTTCTGTACGAACATTCAAATAATAAAATTGTATTAAAATAAAACGATAAAAATAGAGTTTGGCATACTAAAACTGGCAGAGATGCTTTGCTTATACTACGATTAGAGGGCTAAGTTTGGAGATAAATTACATTTGCTGTATCACGATACAGATTTTCTAATTAACTTTAACACTCTGCAGTCCAACGACTTAAAGTAGTGGCTTATGATCCGAAATTACTGTCCCTTAATTTTGAAATGGCTCCAGATGAATATGTCATTCATACTAGAACTACGGAATTCCTGTAAATATTGTCGCCCTCCATGGTGTAATGGCTACCATGCTAACTACATTTACCCAAGGCGGCGGGTTCAAACCCGGCGGAGGACGATGGATCTTTTCGGGCGTAAGAATCCTTAGCATGGCTTCCTTCGGGAGGGAAGTAAAGTCGTTGGTCCCGTGTCATAAATTTATAGCACGTAAAGGAACCTCAAGCCTTACAGAGAGGCCTCTGAGGAAAAGTAAGCGGTCTTTCACGCCCAGAATAGAATGGGAGGCTGAGAACCACAGCAGTTAAAGATCGCCCATAAATAAAACGTCATTTCATTTCATTTCCTGTAAATATATAACACCCAATCGGCAAATGTTTCTGGAGATATATAAACAGGGGGAGTGGACGGTTCAGGAAATTCGCATACAAAAGCCTGTTCCGTAATTGTTCCTTATCTTTGGGATACATATATATCTTACTATCTAATCTTTTGTGATTATCCGTCATAATTAACGGAGTGCCACACAAATCTGTTTACAAGAATTTGTTGTCCACTAGACTAGCAGCTCCAGCCATTTTTACTTTCTCTACACGTACTACAAATACTAAGCACATAGTATATAGAAAAGGTATTGACTGCACCCAAAATGTTGATACCGAGATTTCACCGGTAACAAACATTTTGGGACCCCCTGAATAAAAAAAAAAAAAAGCATTTTTAGCAACAGGTCCTTGTGTGTGTCTATCACTGTATGAGTGTGTCTTTGTGTGTGTCTTTGGGCAGCATAGCTCAAACAGGAGATGTCCGTTAAATACCAAATTATATATTTGAGTTCAGTATCTCCCAAGGTTGCGACACGAGGAATTTAAAAAAATCCCCTACCCCCAACCACCGTTTACATGTATACAAATTCTAAAATATTGATTTTCTGAAAAATGAATCTAGCGTACTTAATTAGAATCCCTTATATTTAAAATAGTTACATAGCAAATAAACTCTATATGCTGATTTTTTGGGAATAGCTTTTAAAGAGCTCTTTATTCAGGACGATATTTTTTTAATTTTGCAAAACTAGTAAACCGTAAGAGATAAACAAAAACCAACTTCAAAAAAATGTAGAGCTCTTTAAGGCACACAATCTGTATCATATACATTTTTCCTAGAGTTGACTATTTTTGAGATATTCCTTTTTATTGGTTTCAGTTTTCAAATACTTAAACTTTTCTCATACAGGAACTTGTCAACTCCTGGCCAAGTAAATAAACTGATTTCAGTCCCATTGCAACCACATTGTTGGTTTAGTCTAGTGTATTCATTTATTTCTCTTCTAATTCTGGAACTAGGTAATAAGACAGATTCTACTAGTATTTATTTCGATTAGCATGAAGTGGATAGAAGAATATGCTTATTAATAATGATTTGTTGCAGAAATGTAGAGAAGGTCACGTAATTGGAACGCATCACATATTTTTTCTTCATATCATCGTATGTTGCATTGCTTACAAATGGTTCTTCCAAGAGAAGCAAATTTTAGAAGAACATTTTAGCGGCTAAATTTAAACATACAACTTGCCTCCTATGCCTCGTTTAGACACAGCGTCTCAGAAAGTACGATGTACTGGGTTATACTATAAAAGTATTGTCCTCGTTGGTTGGTCGAAGAATCAACAACGCTTGACTTTTGTTTCCTTACCATTGAGAATTTTCTCAAAGTCAATAGCAAAACGATAACGAACAGCATGATTTCTAATAAACAATCTGCTAATTCCATATCTGCTATGGCTCTTTCCTTTATTAGCACAATCTAATAAATATGCAAATATGTTCTCCCCTTCTATCTTCAGTACTTGTTTTGTTTTAAATTGATACGTATATATCTATATATTTAATCAACAAATAGCTATTCTGTTATTTATTTATCACAGATTCTCACTCTGTGGGAGTAAAACGACCGAGTGACACCGTATATGACATTGCCTGATATTTATTCATCAAATGTTTTAAAATATTTAAATTTTCTTTCTGTACCGAGTGAATGTTCTCTTCCTCCGCATACGCTGCTAGTAGTAGATGTTACTCCTACCAGGTTGATGCCTCTCTGGAGAATCGGTGGGATGGACTCGATGTTTGGCGATCAGCTACAATCTTCCTGAATTCACAGGAACCATTCTAACGGGGTCCTAAAACTTTTGTAACATATTTTACAGTTTAACTGAGTATGAAATTCGAAGTAGGACAACCTCATTATCCCCTCGCTCAAATTCTGTTTTCCGATGCAATTAATATGCATTCGAGCAAAATGTAGAAATCTTCGGTGAATAACTCGGCGGTGCTTGTGGAATGGACCTACCATGCATATGGTGTATAGAGTCGGCATGTCAGTGTACCTAAATTAGGGAACTTCCATTCTTATATTGCACACTGCAATGCTGGGGACGTTACCATGTGCATTTCGTGAAAAGCCACTTTCACGGCAAAGTTTCGTGTTTCTAAGTGCGAGAAGATATGAACTTCCTGTTGTGCTGTAGTGTCTTAATGAAGCCAAGCTCTAATGAACGCTCATGCTCGTAGCTGATAGAGGACAACACGTGCAGCTGTACTGTATACACCAGTCGTTCCATCTCTGTTCGGCTGAGCCAAAATACTCCCGCATACGCAGCAACAGTGCTCGGCGTGCGGCTGGTGGAGCAGCATGATATCCAATACGTCGTTGGATAAATGTGATAGCCTGCACTTCGTGTCACTTCAATAACCCATTCAGCCTGAGTACAGCTTGCCCTCCATGTTGAGCTATATTGCCTGTTACAGGTAGACTTTTAGGAGTCATGACTACTCCGCTGCTCTCTGTTCTGCACCCAAATTGGAACAGCCTGGTATACTGCATCTCAGTATGTGAAGATGTTGCAGCATCGTACTCAGGTAAGTGCTGATAAATGTTACGCTTCTGGTTGACACATTCATACGCTATCACAAATGCTTACTTACAGAATACGTGATATTCTGAAAGCTAACTTAAACTGATATAAAATCCTTACTGTTAATACATATCTGCATCAGATATCAACCAACGTATTTAAGAAATTTACATTGCCAGGTGTTTTTTTATGGTGTTTAACACACAATTTTAGTAAATATGGCACCGTAGGCGATGATATTGATGATAAGCAGAATGAAGGAGCACTGGTGGAATGTGATGCCGGGGGAAACCGGAGAACACCCAACTCTTCGCCACTATGTCCACCACAAATTCCACTTGAGTCACCTGGGATCGAAACCATCTTGGTGAGAGGCGATTGGTCTAACCACTTGGCCATGGCGCGGCCATATCTGCAAGTGTAGATCTGTGTAAATAATTTTGGTAACTCATTTTCTTTCTTTTAAAAATGCATATGCATGAAAAGAAAACTTTTGTAGAGTACTGGACGTGCACAATAATACAAATTGGAGCAGTAATACAACCGCGCTTTTCAAGCTTTCACAGCTCTTCAGAAGTATTCTATCTGGACGACTAAAGTATTTAGAATGCATATATGAAATATAATTCAGTGTTGAAATATCAACAGAAAACCCCGTCATAAAGTTATAGAATTTACTCACTATTTTTGGCCTTCACTAAAAATATAATTTTATGTTGATGTCCTCAAACATACTAGTTTTTGTAAGCAGAATGCATTGGCAGTATGTAAGATGATTACAGAGTGACACGAGGTTTCAAATATATGTTCTATTTGACAGCTGAAATCTATATAGTCCCCTTTATTGTTGATACACACAAGCTTATTGCATACATGATTTCTCAAAACAATTATTTCCATTTTTTCATTACATAGACGCTAAGTAAGCTTCTCTAGTGAAAACTTTTTAATTTTGCTCGCTAGATTCCTCAGTGAGTATATTGCTGTGTTCCAATCAGCAGTTAAAAGCCTTTTTACAAGACAAGTAGTTTAATAATATTTTATGTGTTACTTCCTTTCTGTTTCTTGGGGGTATGGGGTTAATAAACACCTGTGTGAATATTTTCACAATATAGTTTATATAACATTTATTGGTCATTGATAATACGCGCTCTAAATGGTTTTGGGGATTCACGAAAATGACTTGCTTCGAAACGGCAGAATTTTACTTCTTCATAGTCAGACGCACGGCAATATTCTCTTTTCTTATCTGTGGTGATGCAAATTTGCCCTTCCACAAAGTAAACATTATGTCAGCTAATTACATTATTTGTGCACATGTACAAGGCCTATCCACCCTATCCCACCCTATCTACCCTATCCCACCCTACCCCACCCTATCTACCCTGCCCCACCCTATCTACCCTACCTCCCCCACAGGTAATTTCAAAACAAAAATAAACGTTTTAGAAAATAGAATTACAGATTGGCTGATCTCCTTATCTTGTAATTTGGTTTATTGTCGTAATAAAGGCATTTTAATTTGAAACTAGAGAGATTGTGTCATCACGTCTACATTTATTGCATATGATAAGAGTGATTTAAGAGGGAAATAAAAATTATAGCAAATATTATAAATTATACCAAGAGGGGACCACTGTAGACATTGAAAATGGGCAGGAAGGAAAGATCTCAAACACGTCTAAGTAGCCGAGTAGTCAAGAGCTGGTAGGACAGTACCGTTTAGAGGGTAGGGCATAAAACCGAAGGGGTGAGATCACACTGCCCGAGGGAAACATAACAGAAAAAGAGAAAACAATGCTCTTGCTGGTCAGGCGACACTTTTTCGCACTTTGCGTAGAACATTGGCAGAGTAAAGATGTGATATTTGGGGTCCGTAGTGGAGCCGACAGGCTACCTATAGTTATCAGGGAAATAGTCACTTTAATGTAGACCTGAGTATGGACGAAATCCCTGCATCAAAAGTAATTAGGAATAGTAGGCGCGGTCGCGTAAAGCATAGTTTAACAGTAGAAAATTTAGGATGAATGCGTGTGTGTTGGACCACAGAAAAAAGGCTGAAGTAAATGAATAAATCACTTGTGTCTTATCACACCTGAAATGAGATTCCAAGCTAGCAAAATCCTGAACTAGGACACCCACATCTCCACACCATTCCTAATAGCAAAAACATGCGTCCGGGATACGAGCCCGTAAACCCCGTTACCACCCCAAACTGTCAGCTTAATTTTAAAAACTAAGCACAAGATATCACACATTTCTGATGCTTATATTATTTTGGTGACCGAGATGGGGGACGCAGCGGCCGGGCGGTAGGCCAAGGTTCCCCGTGAGCTGTCGTGCCATGGAGTTATGTTATATTATTTTGGTAAAATAAAATATAAGGTTCTAGACTGCGTGCTCCATCTTACCCTTTCTTTCTTTTTCATTATGTATGCAAAGATATGAAATTGGATTTATTCCCTCTGGATATCATGTTCATATTACAATTTTAATAAAAATATTTTACATTTAGGTATAATTAACCAACACGGTATCATTATCTTCGTTTGACTAACTCTGTTTAGCCACGGGAATTGTTTACCCCAGCATTTCTCTTTCATTATATGGTGGAGTTTGCAAAGAGTAATTTCCTGCCCTCAGGTGATGCGCAAAATAAATGTGACTGGGGGCTTGGAAATAACACATTAGCATATTATTTTCGTGCGTGAGTATTTTCCTCTGTGCCAAGAGGGGGAACATCTATATTTAAGATAACTTTTATTTATATGTCTCAAACCATTACTCCCCTCAAATGCTACTTATAATCATATAAGAATCTACAAGTATAAATTGAATAGCTTTCACTAACACCAAAGTAACCAACGCTATTAGATAATTGTTTACTAAACACTTCAACATAAATAAATACAATTCAAAAAGGATTTCTTAAATTCTTGTCCATCTGTTAAAAATATTAGATGGTATTGCATATTTTTTTATATTCATTTATTTGTTTTCCTAAGAAGGGACTTGACCCAGTTGAATCCGCGGTATTTTCTGATACCGGATTTCATAGGTTCCGAATTCGATTCCCGTTGTTGTTGATAATGTTAACGCTCGCATTTACTACTATGGCACCGCAGACGATGACACTGATGATACATGGTATGAAGATGGAGCACCGGGGAATATGATGACGGGGGAAACTGGAGAGCCCGGAGACAATCCGCTCCTGCGCTGCTTTGTCCACCACAAAAACAAATAAACGACATGTGGGCTGGTACTTCGTGTTTATGTACAATACAGCGGTGTACAGTTGGAAGAATAATTACAACAGTATTAATAACATGATAATCTTAAACAATGAAGCAATATTTTAATTGAGATTATATAATAATAAAAATAATAATCATAAAAATAATTGTAAATAATAATAATAGTAATAAAAATATTAAGCTGTAGCTACATAACTATTTGGAAGAGGTGTGGGGTCTGCGTCTCCATCATATCTCTATGAAAATTAAAATTGATGTTCGGTTTTGGACGCTCTTTGATTACTGTAGTTCTATGGACGTGTAAGACCACTTAATTTTGCTCAGCCTCTTTTTCAGTCTTGAGATTCTTTTGTGTGACGTACATCTACGACACGGGACCAAGGGCTTTGCTTCCCGTCCGAAGAAAGCCATGCTAAGGACTTTTACACTCGAAAAAAACAATCTTCCTCCGCCGGGGTGGCACTCGAGCCCTTGTGTACCAGAGGCTAGCAAGGTAACCACTACACAGCGGATGACAATCTATCTGTGAATAACTATATTTCCTTTATTTGTATTTAAAAAACAAACATCACTTTCTGGCAATAACTGTAGGATGGATCGCCTTAAAAAGAAGAAAAACAAAAAAAAACGGTTATGTAGGGTCATCGTTGACTCAACTTAAGACTTTATCGAACTTGGTCGGTTTATTATTATAGATAATCTCATGTATCTTTCTAGAAACAGACATTTTGCTAACGCCAGATGCTTTTTCTAATTCTGGCTTACGTCTGTTTCCTTTCTTGTTGTTCTCTATGCACATGTAACATTCCACTTGGAAACACCAGAATATCTGCAGCTAGTTACAAAGTAACGTCATTTATTCACCTGCACTAATTCTTTAAAAACAGTTAACACAGTTCATTTCTTGTCACTTTTTACGGCATACATTTATAATGCTTCACTATTTCACATTGTTCGTCATTGAGCAAGCTAATAGCACTTCTAAAACAAGCTATGTTAACGTCTTACTGAGTGTTCATCATTATCATAAGAATGCTGAAGAGGGTGAGCGATATCACATAGAAATGAATGGATGAAACGACCCTCTTTAATATTGCTATTAATACTAAATAATATTTACTATTAAACAAAACTTCTTATTATACTTGATTAACAAAGGCTCTATTCCACCTTGGTTGGATCTCGATAGAGTTACGGAGGGGAATTTTGGGGAATTACTGAGGGTTGGTGTAATATGTATTTAATACTTAGAAGTGTAAATAAATTAATTTTGGGACTCCCCATTAATAATGAAAATGCAGCAATTTTATTACAGCTATATAAGGTAAGCGTGAGAAGGTTAACAATGGAGAAAATCCTGAAATATCTATTTTGAGTCCAACAGTTATCTGATACGGAATTGTGAAAATCGTTCTGATATATCATGAGGAAAGTTTGGGTACTATATGTAACAGGTGGCTGAAGCAAATCAGGAAACAGGTAATTAAATATGCACTAGGAGACATTTGGGTCAAAATAAGATACTTTGGAAGAGGTTTCTGGAAGGAAGTAAGATCCAGAATAGAAGTTACAAATAGACGGATCTTATTTGCCCAGATTAGGGAGAAAAGCTCAATGTGATTGTACAGTGAACTAAAAGATGACTCAGAGACCGATAAGTGCGTTTTAATTTGTAAAACATATGAAGGAGAAGGGTTAGCAGATTGGGTGTTTGGAATCTAAGGGGAATGAGCGGGAGATAATCCCAGGATTTTGCCTCATTTGTGGGGACAAGGAAGATGAAATTCACATTATATTTCAATATAAGGCCACAAAAGATTGCAGAGAAATTGTAATAAGTAACACATTTCTATTAAGGAACAAATAATTACTACTTAGGAAGATGTTTTAACATCAGTAGCAGATACCTAAATTAGAGGAGCTTTGTGGAAACTAAAGAGGAAATAGAGATAATCAGTTGAAAAACGTGGTACCTAGATATCATTTAAGTTGGTAAAGAATAGCAATATAATATTATAAAACATAGAATAGTGAAATAATTATGGTCTGGCCAACTAACCAGGGTTAAGTTCAGTTCTAGCTATGCACATAGTGGTACTTTACTAAATAAATAGATAGGAGCATAATACATAAAACAGAGAATCGTACAGATTTTAAAAAAATTTAATATACTATATATGTAATGTTATGCTTTTGATTTCCCACTTATTGCGGACTAGTTAAAGATGCCATGTGCTAACATCAAATTTAGTGCTAAGAGTAAAGCGAGAGTTTCGTTTTTCGTTTTGTCTGTTACAACTAAGTAACATATACCTTGTTGTTCTATGCTACAGTTTGGTGATGTCTTATATTTGGTAATTTGATTCTATTCTTATTAATAATTTTAATTAGTGCTATTTTGTGTTTAATATTTTACCATAAGCTCACGTGAATTTCAGTCTAATTTTCAGACAGTTTTAATGGGTAATTAGATGACTTAAATTGAATTGAACAGGTACCTAATCAACATTTATGTTAAATCTGTTTATTTTCAGATTCTATTCAAAATACTGATTTTAAATAATAAACTTCATTACAAAATATTTTTTTTCTTTTTACACCACACTAACGAGATAAGCATTAGCAGAATGTACTTGTTACCTAATTTCTTATATTTGGAAGAGAACTAAAGGAATGCGCTATGCTAAAGTGAGACTCAAATGTTTTAAAAGCTAACGTTATGCGATTGTCATTGAAATTCGGTTCTTTGCTTGGCTAGAAGTAGAACAAAAGAAAAACGTAAAAAGAAAAAAAAGTATTTTAAAATTTAAACCAATAAAAAGGAATATCTTGGAAACGGTCCAAATGTTTTAATGTTTACGTTTTTGGTGTGGTAATTTTTGTCTATTTCTTACGGTTTACTAGTTATGCAAAATTCAGAAAATTGTATCCAGTATGAACAAGTCTTCAGAAGCTATTTCCCGAAAATTCAAGATATATATTTTATTTTGGATATAAATATGTATAACATACGGTATTTTAACTAAAATTGTTAGAGCCATTTTTGAGAGAAGCAACATTTTCAAACATGTTTCCAGATTTGGGGTGGGCGGCTTTTCTCGAAAATCTCGTGTCGCATCCCTGGAAGATATTAATCTTGAATACTAAGTTTGGTATTTAACTGACTTTTAACTTTTAAATTATGCTGTCCACAGACACATACACACGCACACACATATGGACCTTTTGCTAAAAATTATTTGTTTTACTTGGGGGACGTCAACATATATTTCCTGTGAAATCTCGGTATCGAATTTTTGGGTGGAATACAATAGAGTAGAAAAAGTAAAAATTGGTTTTATTTATGTGCGACCTTTAACTACTGTGGTTTTCAGCGTTGCATTTGCACAGGTAGCCCAGTGTAGTTTTTTTTTTTTTGTTAATTTTTAGGCATTGTCAATTGCCAGGATCATATCACCAGCGCCGATGTGCAGGAATATTCTTCGGCAGGAGTTCTCTTACATGCCAGTAAATCTACTGACAAGGTGCGGTCGCTGTTAACCACACTTAAAAACCATTGACTTTGAGATCAGAAAGTCAGCACCTAACCAACTGATCTATCAAACTGTTACCACGTGGTCCAGCTGCACCATGTTTGCCAAATGCAGATATCCCTACGAGAGTTAAAAGAGCTGCTGAATTCAACGGAATATTTTAAGTTAAAACCGGCCAGTAGAGAACTGTCTAAGCGATCTTCGTTTTGCCCCTATCAAGTGTTCCAGGTTCGATCCCAGGTGACCGCAGGTGAGATATGCGGTTGACAAAGCGGCGCCGGGGGTTGTTTTCTCCCGGTCCTCCGGTTTCCCCTGTCATCGTCTTCCACCGGTTGTCCATCTGCATTCCAAGTATCAACAGTGTCATCGCCTGCGGTGCTTACGTTGTAAAAGCGGGAGTTAAACATTATAAAAAACTCCAGCAATGACCGGGACCCGATCACCAACTTCATTGATAAGCAAGTGGGGCAAAATGAAGGTTATTCAGCCAGATTCCCAGCTATGTACTGGTTTTAACTTCAAATATCCCGTTGTGCTCTGCAACTCGTTTAACGCACGAAGGTATATGTGCACACGTCAAATATCAGGCAGTTGGGCCACCTGATATTGGGCATGAAGGGTTGCTTAATTTTGCTGAGAGGCCCCTTCAAAAAGCTTGATTTTTTTTTATTGCCATAAATCTACGACAAATAACTGACGGCTTTGCTTCCCTTACAAGGAAACAATGCAAAATATTTCTACACCGATAAAAATCCGTTGCTTCCGCTGGTTTTGATTTTGGTTTTTCAGCGACTTTGGGAATCAGAGGCCAGTATGTTACCCCTGGACTACAGAGGACGGCTCTTTTCATGTATCCACCACATAGGGTGCCGTACGCAGTACGAGAGGGCGTTAACAAACGAATGATCTGAATCTGCACAACTAAAAATATTACGCGCCACCATTTCTGTTCTGCTCTGGTTTCAACATTTAGTACCGTATTGCACCGCTACAATGTTACCGGTATGGGTCTCGGTGTAGACTGGTTACCCTTAGGTTCACAAATTCCAGTCCCTACGGTATTAAAACAAAAGCATGAGTGTCTTCGTGTCCCCAGGGTGGTAGTGCACAAAAACTAACGTATAGCAAATACAAACAGTAAACATTTCCTACGCTGACGCTACCAACCTCGCTTGAAGTTTATGCTGAAGGAGGTATCATTTGTCTGGGAATAGCAATTCCGTCTCATCTGAGTACTCTGTGATCCACCGACGTCCAGCGTCGTTGTGGCTTGCTTTTTGCTGTCTCGGCTACCTGAAGGTTCTCATTTACAGCAAAGGTTGCAGAACGCATGAGGTTTTCACCTCCGACATTAGCTGATACCACGCCATTGTCCAGTGTTGCAGTCTTCGGCATTTTCTGTGTTTTCCTTATCTTGAATCTCATTTTGCTGAGATTGCGGAACTATTACATCCCTTCCCGTCCAATAGCCCTGGTGATGCCGGTATCTCGGGAGAGGTAGCGACAGGATCTCTACTCTCCAGGACCCTGTTGAATGTTGGTTTTCCCTTCTTTTTGTGATGTTTGGAGCCTCCAACTGCTATTTGTACTTCTAGACCAGGTGTCACCAGTTCACTTGAACCATAATATATGCCGTGTCAATATGTAAATAAATTTCGTAATCGGCTTACTCTCCCCGCATTTAGAACTGACACCCCCATAAGATGCCTAGAGCTCACAAGCCTGTCGGGGAGCCAACGGCACTAAATCAAAGAATAGATGAAAGAAAAGTGATGATGGAGCAATTGTAGGAATAAGTGGCGGGAGAGACCGGATGACCCTGAGAAAAATCACCCAGACGTTTCGTCCAGTATATATTCCACATGCGGGCGCTTAGGATCGAACCCAGGCCGCCTAAGTGGGAGGCGAGTGGTCAAACCACTCAACCATGGCGCCACCTATGTAAATATATACAAATAAAATATTTTAGCTGCCAATGAAAATAGACTTGCTCCGCACATGCAGTGAGTAAACACGAGACAGAAGGGATTGTCTACCTTTCTTGTATAGTGCGTCGTGTGTCAGTTTATTATGTAGGAACAGAACCCAATCCAACACGCAAGCCACCGGCTCCTGTGTTTATATCTGCCTAGGACTCAAAGACATTAAAAATACGCCTAAAAGGTCTTATCGCTGACTCCGCCCATGTATTGAACCCGTTTACTATGTTTTTAAAATATTAGGCAGGCCACGTCACCGCAGTTGCGACAAATGAAGTACTGAGTTGCCAATTGGTGATCCGTAAACTTTCTGGTTGGACACCCCTCTCGTCACCCTCCATTGTTACCATGCTAACTTCATATACCCAAGGTCGCGGGTGCAAACCCGACGGAGGACGACGGATTTTTTCAGGTGTAAAAATCCTTAGCATGGCTTCTCTCGGAAGGGAAGTGAAGCCGTTGGTCCCGTGCCGTAGATTTACAGCACGTAAAAGAACCTCAAGCCTGATAAATAGGCGTCTGTTCAAAATTGAGCTATATTTCACGCCCAGTATAGAACGGGACGCTGAGAACCATAGCAGTTAAAGAGCGTCTACAAATAAAGCTCCATTTCCATCACCACCCCTCACATTTGGTGTTACAAAATTAGGCTAATCTTTTCTCTTCGCTATATACCGAACTTCTAATTCCACGGTAATGCGCGCATGTGGTAGACTACATTAATACACTGCTTCTTCGGGATGTCGAGCGGGGTTAAGGGGTGAAGGAGTTGATTGCCCAATCGACTTTGCATTTTGTTATTCGCATGATATATTGTACCAGAACGGCACCAATGAAAGTCGGAAAAAGATTGGAGTCCCCATCAAACATTCACATTTTCAGCAAAAGCGGTCCCAGACGTATTTTTAATGTCTTTGACCGTATTAACAATATTGCTGATCTGTTTTATTGCATTTCCCTATAAATATTGCCTATACGCTATTTCCCGCACAGCAAATATCGCCATGATTCCATTGCTGATGAGTTAATTTAAGTATTATTATTTATTGTGTAGCGACAGGAGGTGTGGATGCCATCCTGATGAAACGACTTGACTGGCAAGAACAGAGAAACGTTTGAATGTAATTCATTGGCACAACGAGAGTCGGGAAAGTCGAGAACTCACTGTGACAGCTTTTTCTTCCGGAAGAGATTGCTACACCTTCTTGGTAAATTTAATTAAATAATTTGCTTGTTACATTACTGTCAATTGCCAGAGCCATATCAGCCCCACCAGTGTACCGGAATTTCGTCTCGCAGGACTTCTTTTACATGGCATTAAATCTATTGACATGGGACCGTTGGTTTTAAGCACATTTACAAACCATTGGTCTAGACCGTATTTGAACTCGCGACATTGAGCTCAGAAGGCCAGCGCCTAACCAACTGAGCTACGCTGACCGACTCTCTTCTCGACAGAGAGCGCTATGACCAATGTAGGCTCACGATACTTATGCTCAATCGGCGCACGGGAAATCAGATAAAAAGATCACTTATAATGTTTTTAAATGGGAAGAGTTCTGCGCTGCAGCGAATGAGATGCTTGTTCGTGCTCTGCGTTGCCAGGTCATTACCCCCATTCTCTTTATATTTCCCTCTCACCCGCACAATGAGCATGCAAATCAGCCTAGCGCCATAATACTTATTCGTGTGTCTTATGAAAATTATTTGAGCTAAACTTCTGTGGTTTTTACGATTCTGTTACGAACATCCCTATATTCCTCGTGAATTATTTTTTGCAAAATTTGAATATTTTGCCTTAGCGCAAGTAGTGTTTATGGGAGACGGAATCACTTTGCGCGTTACTCCCCATTTAAGCGCGAATGCAATATGTCACCTTAGCAGCACTCCGCTGCCGACCTGGTGGCGCTCAAGGACAAACCTCATCCCATTTGACTATCACTGTAGTACACTCTGATATACGTGTGGTAAGTGCTTCCCAATGGCCGCGGTAGGCTCATGTCTTCATTGATCAGCAAGATAAGTAGAGCGAAGGCCACTCAGGCTAATATGTTATTTCCCTATTGACATGTGTTTACTTAAAATTGCCCCGTTGTGTTCCGAAGCTCTTTTATATTATGAAGGGATATTTGCACACCTAAAATACGGCTCTGTTAAGCTACCTTGCATATAAAAGGAAGACATAGTCTGTACCTTGGAAAGCTAATAAGGTTTAAAATTGTAATTACACGTACAGATTTAGTAGGCTGCTGGCTACTAGCTCTAATTTTCTCGCTGTCAGTAGAAAACAGTTAAGTTAGTATAAGTGAAACAGAAATATGTGCCAATGCTAGCTAGTTGTTGAGAATGCTGGGTCCCAGTGGGAATAGTAGAACCTTAGAGAAGGTATATTTGATGTTGGTTTTTCTATGAGATTAAAATCTAAACCATGTAATAAAGAATTGTTCATGAACAATTAAGTAATAGATGACGAATTTGCAGTACCTATCCTGTGGCTTTGATAATAAGATGCCGCGATCATATATTAAAAATATGTTTATTTTACGTTTTATTTTATTATGTTGTATTTTAGTATTTCGCTAAATATTGTAACACCGTAAAAATATGTTTGTGTGCATCAATAATATACTGAATATCAATACCACTCATTGATCAAAACTTGCATCAGTCGTCACAACAGTGACAAAAGCTAATTAAAAAGCTTTTAGCCAATAACAGACGAACATTTTCGCATGACAGCAGCAGTCCACAATCTAATTACATTAACTGCGGTTTACTGAGAATGCTAGATGAAAAACAAAATCATTTTTCCCTAACTTGCACTTGTGGTTTATTCAGCGAACTATTTATGCTTAAGGGGACAGTCCACTGAAAGTTCAAGATTTTGTACCAAATTTCTGATTTTCTTGTTTTATTATAAAAATATATTATTTTTATTCTCTATTTAAAAGCGGTGTAGCTTTTGTTCTCTGCAAACTTTTTAAATGCCCCAGTGGTTACTTGTTGTTTAGGATTTTTGTTTTATAATTTTGTCAGGGTTTTTATGACAGTGAGAAGAGAATTTATTTGTCAATAGATATTAGTTTTAATTAAAAATTGCACATAAAAGTAGTTCCTGAAGCTTTACCTTTCATCATACAGAAAAATCTATGGTATGCATGTACCTTACAGCATGCATACCAAATACTATACATGAAAAATGTTCCACAATGAGCATGTTAAATAAAACAATACATTCTTAATTGAAAAAAAAAATAATGAAGTGGAAGTTGAAGGCTTTTTTATAGAAACTACGATAGGCAAGAGTAATAAATATAAAACTTTGAACGTTTTAAACAAATTTCAAAATGTATCTTGACTGATCCCTTAAGCTTAAAAATTAATTCCCAGAGTATCTATTTGCTTCTGATAAATGAGGTATTATTAACCATTAATGCTTTGATACTTATTTATGGAAAATATAACATGTCACTAAAACAATCGGAAACGCTCGTATATACCGAAAATCTGATTTGATTCTCTTCCTACCTAAGAAGTTCTTAGATAATTTCATTTTAAAACTAATTTTCAGTTTTTATGCCACTCTCTTTAAGTATTAGCAGGTAAACCTTAGAGAAAAAACCCCAACTAAGTTATGGGGCATCATTTCGGAATTATTTTCCTTCCTATTAGAACAGATGAAAGCGATTTTAGCCAAAAAGTTATCAAATTAAACTTAAAAGTATTATTCATTTCATGATTATCAGTGCTCTTAGGTAGTATGTATATATTTTTACCTGGGCTAATTTTCTGGCTAGCTAGCTTTTTTTTTCTCTCTCCCCTGGGTTCACTGTTTTGTTAATATTTAAGGATGAATTTGTTTAACAGTACTAATTAATCGGAGATATATTTGTCGTCTGTTTTGCCCCCGTATTTTGAAATAGAATAAAGTTTTTCCTTGACTAAAGATATGTTAACTCTGGGAAATATTTACCATGGTACATCATTTATTATTCCTAAATTCTATCAATTACTGCTTTATGCAGTTCTGAATAGCTGAAGTAAATACAATTCGTTTTGTTTACTGCTAATAAGAAAACTTCTCTAATAAATTTGAGAGAGGCGGTTAGAAAGGTTACTCACTGGAAGGTCGGTTATCATTAAATTCTAGGAGTGTTAGTCGTTACAAATTTCGTACCAAGTTGTGTCTCTTGTGTAATAATTGTTTATTCTAGCAAGTATAGCATTTCCACGTAGTTTAATGGGGTATTTAGCACTTTTGTCTCTGAAGTGTGTTAACTTTTACTCTTTGGTGTTAGCCTCTTCTGCACCGTGCTGCTCTGTTCCAGTGTGCTCCAATCCGCTGTCTGAAGGTGTCAGCCCATCTGACTTTCAGCCTTCCCTGATTTCTCTTTCCTGTGTAGAGGCCTAAAATTGTAGTGATATGTTTCCATTTGACCTTCCTATTTTACTTTACTCTTGCCACTTCTTGAACGATTATCTTCAAAGAAGGGACCTCTTGCAGCCAGTGCAGCCTTACTTTCAGCCAAGTATTTTTCTCTCTCCCTTTCACATACTACTATACAGTTTTCACCACATGAATTTGTCCTTATATAAAGAAAGCACAAATTTATCCCGCCGCTTCCTCGCTCTAATTGAAGGGGTAAGGGACTACTTTCGTAGCCACTTGGCACCTTGGAACTGTCATAGCTTTCCCTCTATACGTAACCTCTTCCCGGAATGGTTTATAAACACGCTACTGATTAGATAACAATTGCGAACAACAGTCCGAAGTAAAAATATAAATAAGAAATATGAAAACACCACACGAAAACAAATACGAAAAAAGGTATTTAATCTGAATCTGAAACGGGTTGTATTCCATTTAGTTCGGAGATTTGCTCCTTTCATCTTCTTCTGCTTACGTTTTATTCATAATGGTGGTGTTTACACATACCTGGGAAGCTATGGCCTTCATTTACCCATGTTTCGTAGAGACAATACAGCTTCACCCCTCCCATCCGCACGCGCAAATTCTCCATAACAATATATGCAAATGATCCATCATTATATTCTTAGCGTTTTTTTTTTCCAGAGTTCGAAAACAATGTCAAGTATCACTTTATAAAAAAAAATTCTATGAATCGTGGGTAGGTCGGGCTAGCCGGTCACAAATGCAAATAGTTTCTTTATTGTAAGTGGTACATTAATGTGGAAGAAATTAATTTTTCTTCGCAGTGCGCTCTAAGAGTGAACATCACTGTACATCAGCAAACGTTAATACCCCTAATACATATAGTTTGTGAAACACATTCAAAATTATAACATACCCACAACTTCTTAAAGACTTATATCTGCGATGTTTAACAAACTGCGTTTGTTCTGCCATGTTACTTCACTTATGGTCTCACCTTTCCGCTTCCAAAGTCAACCAGCAGAAGGCAGTCTGTGCATGCTGCTTGCTCATTTTATAATTAAGTGCAATTTGATTGCTTACTTTAGATTCATTTTGCCGCAGCTCAACACAATAACATTTTAAACATACCGTTATTACGTATTACAGAGAAGATCCAGTATTTTTTGTTAGTACTCAGTGAACTACTTTATAACCGATGTACCTTGTAATACTCGGCATCAGTCAATGCACGTACACTTGGCGAAAGCGCCATAGGTTTTTTTTTTTTTCTACTGGCCGTGAGGGCCCAAATGAAATGGCGTTTTATTTATGGACGCCCTTTAACTACTGTGGTTTTCAGCGTCCCATTCTATACAGGGCGTGAAAGGCCGCTTAATTTTGCTCAGAGTCCTCTCTCTCAGGCTTGAGGTTCTTATACGTGACGTAAATCTACAACACGGGACCAACGGCTTCATTTCCCTTCCGAAGGAAGCCATGCTAAGGATTTTTACACCCGAAAAAATCCATCGTCCTCCGCTGGTATATGAAGTTAGCATGGTAACCATTACACCATGGAGGGCCCAGGTTTGGCAGCTGTACAGTAGGGCCTATAAGACACAGACGTTGTGTGCTTCGAGACTGATATTTCTATTCAATGATGTGTTCAATATTAGTAATTTCAATGCTCATAACTTTTTCCAAGTTTTGAATTCTTTGTCCAGCGAATGACACTAAGTGGCCCAAATGTAGATATTCACCTACATAATTCAAATCGGTCCACTCGAGTCTAATTGGTACTGATACTTTGTAGGTCATAAGTTGCTGTTATTCAGGTTCATTTCCAGTCCTTTTGCATTTGTGAGTTCGTTTAATTCAAGGAACATTTGCTGTAATTTTATAGGGGAGGTACATGATAGTATAACTTTGTCGGCAAACCTTCGATTTTTTCAGCCTCGTGCGTTCACGGCCATCCCCCATTTTTACTTCACTTTAATTTCCGGAATACATGTTCCACTACGCAGGTGAAGAGATTAGGGAAGACGGATTCCCCTTCTCTTACTCCCTTGCCGAGAGTGAAAAGGTGGGCCCATTTTCTCTGTTCTTGCTTTGGATGCATTACACACTTTCTAACAGTTGATTGTTCAATGCCTGGAAGACCCGCATGTGTGCTTTGGAATCAAACTCTTTTTCGTGGGGGAGGGGGTTATCTACGAAAGCAAATAATAATGCTACATTGATCTCTTCAGAATATTGAGCGTTTAAAGGTAATCCACTGTACAGAAGCCGGAACAAAAGCCTGTTTGTTCGGAATTTGACTTTCGTTTATTGTTAGTTTTCTTGTGTTATATTTGTAAAAAGCTTATAAAGATTAGACCTTAGGTTTCTGGGTCGTTAGTTTCTTGGATTATATTTTTGGTTCTTCTTGTTTAATAATATAATAGTACTGGACTTCGACTGCTCAAATACGTATATTTTCTGTTTCTAAAATCTTACTCAAAGTTTTGCTGATTGAGGCTTCCTCTCAGGTGTGTTTCCCCGGATGACTTCCCGTTCATTAGTTCCGCAATCACATTTCTAATTGCAGTTTAGTGACTGGGTGGGACTTTATATTCTGGGTTTGTCATCAGTTTTACTGTGCTATGTTTTAGTGTACTCGTTTATAATATAGAAATTTATGTTTGTGTTAAAGTTTTTCTGTTGAGGTTGTACGGTCGCCAGATTGCTCCCCCCTCCCCAGTATCCGCTGTTTCCTTTGTTTTGAGCTCTCTTTGCTTTCCAGTTTTTTCATTTATTATACCACCATATTATCAGCGAAAACAGAGGGTGAACTAATCACCATACATTTTAATTACAGGTAATCTCCATACTGAAAGAATGTCACTTTTTAGTGTCATTGGTGGTCCTTGTGCGTTTAATGACGTAGGAGTTTGTGTGCTCGAGAGGTTCAAATGGGAATAATTTGGAACAACATGCAAGCTGTATTAGGTTTCACTTGCCTTTTGTTTCTGGCGTCGGCACTTTCCTATGAAAACTCCTTAAGTACACAGAGTAGCAGTTCAATGATATGTGGACTTAAAGGGATCATATCGTAAACAGTTTCTCTACCTTGGAAACGTTAAACATAAGTGCAATTTTCTCAGAAACCATTCACCAATTCCAATCAAATTTAAAGCACATACCTCTTAATATTGTTCTGCAAAGTGTATTAAAATGATAAATTTGAAGATCTGTTGGAGGGAAACAATGGAACACTTCTTTCACCGCAAAAATAGAAGTTGCTTTTCAAAACTTAACAGTCTAAAATTGAATTGTTTGGAGCCACATTTCATCTATTCTAGTATAATTTTCTTAACATATGTAACAAAGATAAATGCAAAGTTTGAAGCACATAGTATTTATGGTTTAAGATAAACTGAAACCTAAAGGTTAAAAAATAATAAAGCCTTAACTTTCCATAAAATGCTTAATATTTTAAACAAATGCACCTTTCCTGTTGTTAGCATCCCATACAAGTTCACATGGTTGCTAAAATACTATTTTAAATATAAAAACATAATCTTATTTAGACAATAAATGGGGTTTACGACTATATTATCATTCATTAGAGGATTTACAACAGTAGATTCCAGCAAATACTTTAAATTTCTTTTATTAGTATACTTAACACTATTGCAGTTAATGGGAGTCTCACATGGTAAAGGCACGCGCTCATTTAATTTGTTGCCTGAACTACTTTAACCTCTGTTCCCGTATATCAACTATTTTAAAATGTGTACCACATTAAAACTTTAAATGTTAAATTAGCTGTGGGTATCTTAGCATATAAAAATCTGCTGACAAGACAAAATACACTCTCCTGTGTATGTATATAAACAAGTCAATAAAATCGAGAGTTGCATATTCTAGCGATACAGTTCTGCTGCTCTGGGATATTAATTAACATTACATTTCAAAAAAAATTATATTTAGTTGTTCTTGAGATGAACTCAATGCTTTATTTTTCTGTAAAAATAACAAGCCAGGACAAGTAATAAACATTTTTTATGTGTTTCACGTCCTGGTTCCCTTAAGGGTTTAAACATGTTAACTGTAAAATTGGAAGTGCCAAATTTTGTCACATACTTAATATCATCGATTGCTTTATTTAAAGTTATAAATAACAAATATCCCAAAATAGGTGTGCACTTACTTCAGTAATGGTTAAAATTTAGGAATGTAAAGAATAATGTAAAGTTACTAGTAATGTAATTAGGGCAGAATCATTATGTGATGTCAGGGCGAGAAATTACGAGATGGCAAATATAACAATACAAACATTAGAATATTTTATGAATTAATGTAAAAGGAAGTCAATGGTTGTTCGTAACGAAATACTACATAAGAGGACAATAAGAATTATGAAGAGGAATATGTGCATATTGCATATCGTTAACATGCAGGATTACATATTGCAACTAAAGCTCAAATTGTTATTTGTTTTAATTTAGCATTACATTTAGGACAAACACGTTTTCCTCTTCGAAACAGTTAGCGAAAACACGTTTAGATGGCATGTGAAGTAAAGAAGGATATGTTAGAATGGATGAAGTTGAAATGAGTGAAATTAAAATCTTTGAATAGGGAATAGCTACGTTTTGATTAATTTCCCATATCAAATCGTTGCATATAAAGGTTACTAAGTATTTATTAAGAATCTTTTACAGACTGTAAAGGTGGTGTGAACTGACCTCATGGTATAAACAAGAATATCCCGGTTAAGTGTTCATCGTTATCTTCAAGGCAGACACAGTGGGTTTCATCATTACATACTGGTTATTGATTAACAGATTGTTGCATAATTTTCTTCCCGCAGGAAAATATCACTGAATACTCAAGAGTTTGGTGTATCCGATAGAATCCCCCAAATTACTAACAGTACTATCAAAGGTTTGGAGCATCTGCTTTCTTCTATGTTGGAAGTTAATGGTTGAGGGTTATCTGTGTGAATGAAATATCGCACACCGAAAGGCATCTTTCACCCCTTTAGCAGATATTCGATCTTAGTTCCATCACTGTGTCCATCAAACTTGCGGTGCCTGTATCTATTTACTGGAAGCGAAATGACCTGTTATGACAATATTAAAATGTCGCATATATAACGAACATTTTCTAAGCAGCTATACAGTCTAGAAGGCTGAAATGTTTACAGTGTGTAGGTGTAATGTCTAAATAAAAACTGAAATAACAGGATTTCAAAACATCTCAATAGTTCTGTAAAACTAATTTTGCGACTCTGTTTTCCTAATTTATATAGCACATATATATACGAATAATTTGTAAAATGTTAATAGCTTTCCTAACCATTATGACAGTGATGTAAAACACCTGCTGAAAAACTCCTGCAGTTTTCAGCACAAAATACTAACTAACAACTTAGAAAATGCCGCCTATGTGAAGAAAAGTTAATGTAGCGGGAAATGAGCTCCAAAATTGACAAGGCAGGCGAAATATTATGGAGACATATGCAGACTTTTATAGTTACTATATTTATAAAATGAATACCGAGATAATTCAAACGACAATGAAGTGAATGCTTTGTATTTAACATAGGCTGCTAATTAAAAAAAATAATATTTTTGCACAAATCCTATCCATACCCCTTTACAGTATCTTTTCCCTTCATGTTTCTGAGGTAAAGGTGTTGTAATGCAGAAATATAATCAAAATTTCTGAAGCATACGGTTAAGACTTTCCTTCCTACAGCTCTCCTACTTTTTCGTGGACTTTCACCTAATATTTCTGTGCCTTCCTTTTTACTGTACATTTCTGGAGTTGTTCTGAGAATTTTTTCAAGACATCCTAAAACTCCCTACGTCCAGAAGAAAACTATTGTATCTAAAGGGAAAATAAAGATGAATGCCTTTTATGGAAATATCTTTGCTGTAAAGAAAATAAACCGTTGTATGTGATTCAATATTGCTTTTGTCTTGTTTTATGTATCAATGCGAAAAAATGCACGGACTCCTTGCCCTCAAACAACAAAATAGTCTGTTTCAAGCAAAAAGGTAGGACAGATGTTATTTCAGTACTAGCTTTCCAGCTTTCTCTTCATCTCAAGTTTGAGAAATAGATTATTTTCTTTAGAATTGTTAGGGTAAGACTGTAAACGTTCACTTTCTTGCATATAATGTTCCTTGAATGTACCTTCTGACAGGGTTGAAATATCTGCAAGTGAAAGTACGAGCCAGCTATTGAGTTGTCAGTTTCTTGGCGAATGTTTTCACTAATTATATTTCCTCCTTAATTGTGTATATCTTTTTCAGTCATAAGATAGCTTACTTTTCGATGGAATAAGGTACTGTATATGTAATTTTGTTCTTCAATACCGAGCAAGATGTCTAAAACTAAATATTATGCTAGTCCAAAAAAAGAAAAACAAATGCTCCTCTAAATGTTGAAAACTCTTAATCCGTTCAAACACATGTCGCTATACGTGCTGTGCAACTTTCTAATGTTAAGGTGCACTAAAGCTATACTGTTTTCTTTTATTGTAGTATCTATGAAACCCTCTAAAATTGCCATTAGCCTTTTAGTCCTTACTTTTTTCTCTCTACTTGAGTGCTTTTTCCTCCCAATCTCCCAGTTGTCCAATCATCTCCCTGAAGGAATCTTCTGAAGAGATTTCCAGACTTGTTAGTCTTTTGATTCCTCTTTTATTCCGCCCGCCCGCCTGGCTGCCTGCCTGCCTGCCCACATATACATACATTTTATATTAGACATTTTAAGGACGAAAATAAGCGGGGAAAGCTTCATTGTGCATTTGTGGACTTTAAGAAGGCATTTGACTCTATCAATCGAAATGACTTATGGTATAAACCAGGCAGAAAGGGGTTATCAAGTAAAATGATTAGAGCATTGCAGGCAATCTATCAAAATGTCGAATTCTGTGTAAAGTACGACAGAAACAGAGTGTCGGAGAGTTGCTTAAGCTATAGGGGAGTGAGGCAGGGTTGTGTTTTATCTACCTTACTATTTAATCTCTTTGTGGATGTTATTACTGACACAATGATAGCAGAGAATATCCAATCACCAGTAGTAGCGGATTTGCAGATCCCAGCACCTTTATACGAAGACGATTTAGTATTGTGCTCTACGACAGTAAACGAATTGCAACGAGGACTGGACATACTTAAGAATTATTGCGATGAATGGCTATTTACAGTGAATGTGAATAACACTAAGTCAATGACTTTCAAAAAGAGTTTCTGTTTATAGCAGGGAGGAGGCTTGGACATATGCAGGAAAGATACTGGACAATGATAAATCTTTTCTGTACTTAGGACTCACATTTACAATGAACGGAAAATGGACAAAACACATTGACATCACGAAACACAAAGCAAGGGTGAAAGCGGCGGAAGCTCTCCGAATACGCTGCAGAATATCGAATATATCCATAACCTGAATGGAAACGGTATTCGGAGCGACAGTTAAATCCACGATGACATATGGAGGAGAAATATGGGGGTGGGAACAAACAGGGAATCTGGACCAAGTGAGGACCCAATTTTTTAAAGGAATTCTGGGTGTAGGAAGGAATACAGCAAACTGCGGAATAATGAAGAATTCGGGACACATAGTGAAACGATAGAGTGCAAAATCAGAGCAGTTAAATATTGGATGAGAATCGTTCACGGAAACCAATCTATAATTAGGGCAGTCTGCTACCGTGAACAGTTGCGAATGGAAGGTAATTCGACGTGGGCATCAAAATTAAAGAAAGGGTTGGAAACCATTGGGATGGGATACATTTGTATGGCGGGGCAAGTAAACAGGCGTAGTATTTGGAGAAAAATTAAGAACCACCTCTGTGCTATTGACAGACAGCAAATAATTGTGCAATACACAGAGAAGGTGTCATTAGAAGTACAGTCTGGGCTAAAATCGGAGTGCGGTATGGAGCAATACATCAAAACAGGTACCAAACTCATTAGAAAGGGGCTCGAGTGGTTTAGACTAGGAGCATGGAGGAGCACGAAAATTTCTGAAAAGAATGGTACGAGAATCTGTCCCATTTGCTAGGATGAAGAGTCGTGGATTCGCATCTTGGCAACATGTAGGGGTACGGAGAAATGCCGGGAAAAATATTTACCACGATTCTTTACCACTGCGAATGTAGGGCTAGAAGACTGTTGGACGCTACTGGCAGGCACGGAAAACATGGAGCTAGGTAAATTTATAATTAAGGCAAGACAGCTGAGATCCTAGGAGGCTGCCAATAGAGAAGGGCGGGGGGAGGAATAAGATCAACTAAACAAAAGTGACTACAATGTGCTACATACATATATATTATGTCATACTTAGGTTACTGCTGTACTACGTTTTATATATTGTGTATATATTTCCTTTAAGTAAAGTTTTATACTAAAAAATTCACACAGTTGTAAGCTAATGTGAGTAAATTTCTCTTGTGTGAAATGCATTCTATTATGTTCGGTTTATTGTAAACCCAGTATATATTTCGATACTTAGTGTGCACCTAGTATTCGACTGACCGTAATGGTCACATTAATTATTTTATCGTTACAAATTTGTGTTCTTGAATATATCGTGTTATACAACATTTCCTGAAATGAGTATTATTTTCAGAGCAAACGTATCATTATGCCATTTACCTACAAATATATTTTAAACCAAGACACGCTTAGAGGCTGAATTTCATGTAACGATGCTCCGTGAAACAAAAATAATACCTACGACAATATAATTCATTCAAGGATGCAAAAGGAAAATATGCTGATCGGTGAAACTGGCCCTATGAGTTTATTGAAGATAAATGTGCCCCAATTAATGCTATACGTGATACGCTGTAATTGAGAGTAAAGCATGGTACTCTTGGATCAAAGGATCCGGGCAATCATCAAGAGCCTTGCCATGTCCTCTTGTAAGTACTGAGAGCTGTAGGAATAAAAACGCGAGTGTTTTTGCGAAACAGTTATAGCACAGGTATGAACTTGTGTCATTATCTCAATTAGCTGTTGTACAACAGAATCAAGAAACTACCACTCCACTCGACAAACTCTATCACTCCCACTCTCACGCTCTCTCTCCTTATACAACGGATTAGAGTATAGAACATAAGAGTACAATTAATGCCAAGTAGTGCATTCGTAAACTTTTTTACAACATAGTTCTTTCACTTAGCAGTAGAAATTGTATTTAGCTATTATATGCTTGGAAGCTCTCCGCTCATGACCTGGATGTGAGCGGCGCCGCCGGCATTTAATATGGAACCGTTAGGGACTCCGTCCATGCCTGCGCCCATCGTCATCCGGATATGGTCGCCGTTCAAGTGTCTCCCTTATTCCCCCTTTCCTGGAGTGAAGTAGTTTGCATGCCTGTGGTGCTTTGCTCCAGGGACTGCAAACCCAGTGAATAAATAGTTCTAATCCTAATCTAACGAAACTAATTTCATTTATGTGCAGCTTCCCGGATATCGGATATGGAAAAAAAACATTACAAGGTATGTACGAGGCAATGGTTAGGTCTTTGTTACTTAACGGATATAGGAGATAATAGAAAATCTAAATAAAATTCTGCGTAATGGTGAAATTCCGGGAATGCTATTCTGATTTTGGGGGAAGGCTACTTCAAACTACGGTGTTCTTTACGAGGTGCTGGAAACATGCTGTACTAAACGATATTTGGTAAACGGTAACGAAAATGGATATAAAGTTTTGAAGAAAATAAAAAGACGACTTTGTGATATAAGAAAATAGAAAATGGAATCTAGATGTTGAAAAATAATTATTAGAGCTTCAAAATGAATTAAAAACTGCGTGGGTAAAGAAAATTATTTTAGAACTGAGTGTGGAACAAAGGACGCGTATAGCGTGGCTTAGGTTAGGAGGGTTGGAAACTCGTAAAGATGTTGACGATGCTGGTAGGAGTATCTGTACGTTCTGCTGGGAACATACTTTAATAGTTTGCGTGCAGACGGGTGATGCTACTAAAAATTATAGCCTGAGGTACTTTTAGCTCCAAATATACTTGATTCTACACAAGCAAAACTTGTCAACGTGCTTCAAGTAGGTGTGCTTAGGGCTATGGTATAGAATACTTACTATATTAGCATCTATATGTAAGTATACGTGGGTGTTGGTGTGAGCGCGAGTGTATGTGTTCTTTGTTTGTTTATAGTTGTAGCGTGTGTGTCAGTGTGTCTCCATAAGTGTGTGTGTGTCTACAGTGCTGTAAACGTAAAATAGGGGTAAGTAACCTTTCCAGTCCAAATACGTATTTCTTTAGAGAGAATGAACGGACGACATAGATGTAATATTTTTCATCCAATAAATACCGCTGCTTCTGCTGCTGTCACTGCCGTCGTTATTACCGCTACTGCTAGTATTACTACCACTACCACCACCATCACCACTGCTACTACCGATGCTACTGCTACTACTCATGCTCCTGCTACTTCTGTTACTGCTACTGCTACTGTTCCTGCTGCTCTTGTTGCTGCTACTTCTTCTTCTTCTTCTTCTTCTTCGTCTTCTACTGCCACTGCTACTATTTCTAGCGTTTAAAGTAATGGAGATAACCGTTAACCCCAGAGAAATCGTACCTGTACATATACGAGGTACGTCCAGAAAGTAAGTTCCGTTTCAATTTATCTCCGCTGCAGCGCTGCGATCACAGTTCCGCACATGCGCGGTAGACGCTCTGTATCAAGGAGAAGAAACGTGCGCTATTTTGAGTTCGCTGTCAGCCACATACGCTTTGTTGTACTTGTTTACAATGTCGGTGTTGATTGAAAATCCCGCCGCTTGTGAAATCAGATCTGTGATTCGTTTTCTGAATGCTAGGAAAGTGAAACCAATTGAAATTTATAGGCAAATTTGCGAAGTTTACGGACAAAATGCGATGAGTGATTCAATGGTGAGAAGATGGGTCCAACAGTTCAATGAAGGACGTAGTGAAGTGCACGATGAAGAACGAAGTGGGTGTCCATCTTGGTTACAGAAGAACTGGTTCACGCGATTGATGACAAGATCAAGGAAAACCGCAAATTTACAATTAGTGCTCTCGCTATGGAATTTTCCCAAAGCTCACGATCACTAATTCATGAAATTGTTACTAAAAAACTGAATTTGCTCACATTGGGTACTGACGGCAAGCTTCTATGAAGAAGGTATACAAAAACTTGTGCCACGCTATGACAAATGCCTGCAAAATTTCGGCAGTTAAGTGGAAAAGTAGTTTAAGAGCTGTAGAAATTTGTGCAATAAATAATTATTCTGTATCTGTACACAATTTAATTTTATTACCAAACGGAACTTACTTTCTGGACGTACCTCGTATTAGTGGTGGCGTGGGTTCACTTAGTCTTGTGCTTGTTTCAAATTAGCAGAATAAATACTTTTATTAAATTGTTGCTTAATTTACAAAGCAACACCTGATGCATTAAAATGACCGTTGATGGTACAAAATCCAGATTAAAAAATTGGTGCTTTCTATAACAAACTATTCTTATAGAAGCCTTTTCTACAGCATAAATATTCGCAGAAGCGGTCATTTTACTTCACTTCTTATACGTAGAAGAGATATATGGAAATACACTAGACTCAAGCGTCAGTCAAATCTTTTAAACTTCGGTTGCCTTGTAATTGAAACTGGATCCTCTTTGCATGGCCAGGAGTAAAGCAAATTTAATGGAAAATCCCCATTTAAAAAAAAAAATGTTAACATTTAATCATCAATCAACGTCAAGGTATATTTCGTAAAGGGCTAACTCCACGAGAAAGGTAATGACATTATTTGTGTTTTTAATGAGATCCAAACTTGTTTTTGCAGTAAGTTTTTGTCTATCTCTTATTGTGTACCAGATATACAAACGTTATTCAAAATGAAGAGAGCTGCAAAGGCTTTTCCCAGAAAACTCTTGATATGAATTGTATTTGTAATCTAAATTGCTATAACATGTGGTATGTTAATCAAAATCGTTTGAGGCATTTTTTTGAAAAACAGTATTTTCGAAAATTTTTAGCGTGGCGGATTTTATAGAAAATCTTTGTGTCTCAACCTTGAAAGACGCTGAAATTAAATATCAACTTTAACCAACTATTCGTTTTTGAGTTATGTTGTTCACAGACATACGCGCAAAACGCAAAACCTTCTCTACTTGTACACTGTTGTACTAAGTGTGGAAAGTAAAAATAAACAAAAACATAAAAATTGGTGTCACATTAGTATTGCCGCAATTTATTTACATAGATTGATAGAGTGAATGTGTTTCTCAGAATCTTGTTAAAGGTTCATATATTATGCAGTATTCACCAATTGACTAATTATTCATGCAGTTGTATAAAAATGTTTCAGATATGTCAGTAATACGTCAATTTATCGATTTTTACCTTTTCCTTCCTGTCCTGTTTGTCATCGAATCTGAGACTCCTAAGCAGTCTGAATATCTTCTTCATCTTCTGCATTTTCTTTTCCGCTTTATAACTCACTATTTAAAGTTAATCTCTGGCTTTACTGCCTTCACCACCAAATATTCCTTCATCCTCATTATTAGGGCTAACAGCCTTGCTTGATATTCCTCGTAACTTGTTATAACTATAAGTACAGCATTATTTACTAAATTTCTAGGAATGTGCTATCTGTGCTATAGTGAAACTATCTCTAACAGATACCAAGGAATTCAGTGAAAGGTAAAGAAAATACACAGTGGAGGTGTCCAAAATCGTTTCACCAAATTTACACATAAAATTGACCGGAGTAAAAAATACCCCAGTTACCTTTCTAGAGTACACCGTAACATAAGCATCAGCCTAAAAGCTTGGTGCGTTTGTGCTATTGTGCTTCAGTATTCTCAGAGTTACTGCCCCGTATTTGACGTGTAAAGATATCTCTTCGAGCGCTAAAAGAGTTGCAGAACTCGATGGGGCTATTTCAAGGTAAATAGGTAAGTGGAAATTTGGCTGAGTGACTTCGTTTTGCCCCTCATGCTTATCGCAGAAATGGTAAGGCTGCTTGCGCTCAATGAGAGGGGCAAACTCTCCCTAGATCCTCATTGGCCGATTTTATCTTGAGTTCTGCAATTCTTTGAACGCACGATGGAATGTTTTCACTCGCCAAATACGGGACAATTGGGCCACCTAATATTCCATGTTAATAAAAATAAAATATCAAACTAAATGTAGGCTAATATTTAAAAAAGAAGCTGTTTTGTCGCATTAACTTTAATACAAAACGTAGACTATAATCCGTACTATGAACCCTAAAATGTGCCTGTTTTTAAAATATATGAAAATGTTTTCTTCCTTTTCCCTATATGCCGCCTGTGGCGTCTCTGGTCATATCGGTAACTTTGCTCAACAATGTTGTGCACTCGAACAGTTGGGCGGTACTACTTTAGTTAATTGCATTTAGTTTACACACACACCTTAACATTTTCAATCCATTCCTACTACGAGACTCTAGGGATGATCTGAAATAACCGCAACCAGCAGCAGGGAATCGAGCCTGTAAGCTCTGGTAGTGAATTTTTTTTTTTTTTTTTTTTTTTGGTAGTGTTTAACGCCCGCTTTAACTACTAATGGCATCGCAGGCGGTGACACTGATGATACATGAATGATGATGGAGCACCGGTGGAATGCGATGACGAGGGAAACCGGAGTACCCGGAGAAAACCCACCCTAGCGCCGTTTTGTCCACCACAAATCTCACATGCGGTCGCTTGGGATCGAACCCCGGCCGTCTAGGTGAGAGTCGAGTGGTCTAACCACTCGGCCACGGCGCGGCCTTTCTGGTAGTGAAGGTTAGCATGCTAACATCAAACCGCACCAAACCACACCAAACCACACACTCAAATAAAAGTTACTTAGTGTTATCACAGGAGGTATCAATTGAGGGAAATACAATTCATTAAAAGTATTGTGAAATTTGGTGCTTATTAAAACTTTCAATATAATGTAATCATAATGCAATAACTTTCTATCTTTAAAAGAGCCTATATAATAATTACACAAAATGTACGCCTGTCATTACTATTCAGGTCAGAGCTCATTACTTAACACAAGGATCCAG
Organism: Hymenopus coronatus; assembly: GCA_030762935.1. Classification (NCBI taxonomy): domain Eukaryota; kingdom Metazoa; phylum Arthropoda; class Insecta; order Mantodea; family Hymenopodidae; genus Hymenopus; species Hymenopus coronatus. The sequence continues at coordinate 378,692,023 of CM060900.1, read as the reverse complement.
CAAATCCATAAACTTAACGGTTAAATTTCCACATTGGCTGTTTTGAATCGACGCCGAACGAACAGCTTATATTTTAAGTACTTGAAATGTAAAGTTTCAGCTTCGAAATTCTTTGAGGTATGTTAACTTTTCTAGCACGTATGTAGACTATACATAGTAGTCATAGAAGGCACTGTATTGTATTGAAGAATTCAACGCCGCGATTGCATCGGAAATTCATGTTTTGAGACCCCTAATGAAAAAAAATTAGAAAAATGTTCGTGTGCTTGTGTTCGCGCGGCTTTTTTGTCTGTGCGCAGCATAACCAAAAACGAAAAGTCGCTTAAATATCAAACTTGTTATTTAAGTTTAGTATTGTAACAGTGCCGTCTTATGCAGGTTCTCACGTTTGCTTTGGTATGTGAATTCCACAATGGAAGATCTTGGGATGCGTAAACAACAGGAAGTGTGACGGTAACACGGAACATAAACCTTCGGAACGCGAGATTATTTTCGAGCTTCGAGATACATCTGGAAGCTTCGATTTCCACAAGCTTCTACAATGCTCTGTGATGTCATTTTCTAGCTATAAAAGGAGGAAGAATTGCAACCCGTTGTTGTGAACTGAACTAAGCCGCAGTGACTGGATTGTTAGCGCGCAGTGGTGCACGAGCCATGTATGGTGTGCAGCCATAAATTGTCAACGCGTCGAAACGTCGTTAATTCATTGTTGTGATTAAATATGTTGAAAAATTAAGCAAATAATTAAATATACAGGTTCTTTAAAGAGGTTTTGCAAGATAGCAAACCCTTTAATGGTTGCTAACATGTGCAGTATTCGTAAGTTTAAGAAGCTACTGTTGAAGCACGCTCCTTGGTGCTTCCGTTACCTCCTATAGCGTCTGCCAGGCACGCTGCTATTGTTCCTGGATAAATGCCTAATCCACGCTGCCCATGAGCCGTTTTGTGGATTTGTATTTATTGGTAGCGAAAATACATTTTCATGTCACATACGATCCAAACAACAGTGTTCACAATTTGGTTCGGTGCCGCCTCGCTGTATACAGTTGAAGATGTAGCTAACTGAAAATATTTTCTAACATCGCAGCAAGATATGAAGTACAGAACTAGCGATTCAGAAAAATAAACTAAACGCAATATTTTCCTCCGATGCTTCGAAGCCCTAAAGGGAAAAAGAGGGAATTATAAACATCAGTCCTTATACAAAGCTATTGTATAAACATCAGAAAGCTCAGATATATAAATGTCTGCTGCAGGACAATAGTGAACACAAACAAGGCTTCCGAAATTGCCATAATACTTCCAGCTGTGTTTAGCAAATGTGTGATATGTAAATCATTCATCTTTTTAAGTGTAAACATTGCAGTTGAATCTATTTCAGCTACACTGAGACATAGTTTATCCTATATCTTTTTACTTTTATGATGAAGTAATCATTTGCTGTGCCAATATTGATTTTCTCTGCATTTCCTTAGTGGCTTCAAATGATGGATATAATGAAAATGTCAGTGCATGGAAAATGTGGCCAGTGAAATGAGCAGTTTCCGGAACGCTGTGATATCTGTGGTGAGAAACGATTTGATATCGGAATGTGACTGTTTGGGATTTCAGAAATATTGCGAAGCTTCAGTCAGCTAATTAAAATATTTGGAATACCACTTTAGGGGTGAATCAACTACTGGGGAAAGTGTTCAATTTCGTTCTCAATATCTCTATAAATTTACCGTAAACACAACTCTTGGAAAATGGCTGCAGTAAAGCTGCACAGGAAGAACGTAACGTTTTCTTTAACACGTAGCACACCTATCTTTTGACGATAAACGTACGAATAAGAAAAACCTATATATCCTTTTTATATTTCAAGAAATATCTTTATAGATTAGAAAAAAAATAATTCAAATGGCATTTATTTAACTGCTGTGAAAAATTCACTCAACACTTTGACGCGTAGACAGTTCACGGCTTCGGCCGCGCCGTGGCCGAGTGATTAGATCACTCGCCTCTCACTACACGGCCCGGGTTCAATCCCAATAGACCGCATGTGAGATTTGTGGTGGACAAAGCGGCCCTGGGGCTAGGTTTTCTCCGGGTTCTCCGGTTTCCCCCGCCATCGCATTCCACCGGTGCTCCATTTTCATTCATGTATCATCAGTACCTGCGGTGCCATAAATAGTTAAAGTGGGCGTTAAACACTACGAAAAAATTCACGGCTTCCAAACGCTACGGCTTGCACACCACTGCGCGCTAATATTCCAGTCGAAGTCTACCTAACGACTCGCTCAAGATTCTTCCTTTCTTTTAAATCTAAAAAGTAACGTCACAGAAATTTCTGGAAGCTTGTGGAAGTCGAAGATAGTGGAAGATTCTAAGCTCGCATTCCAAAGTTACCGGTTACCGGTGCGTCACTTCTGGTGTTTACCAAGTCCTCCAAACTCACAGACTCAAACACAAGGTGAGCATAAGAACGATCGCAGACGGAACCATCTCACCGCTCCAACGGTCAGTGAAGCGTTACGAACTCTTCAGTTGCTCCGGCGAAAAGTTTTGTGTACCCAGAGCACAAACAATTACTAGAAGTATGTCGGGTTGAATATCTGAGCTGTTCGGATTGGGTTGGACTGGATGCAGCAGTGGATTCTGAAATCCATGAGAGATTCGATATGTCTGGGCGGTGATGCCTGTGTGGAGTTCCGAGACCCCTTAATTATCCTCTGGCCACTAACTAGGAGAGCTCAGTAGACAGAGGCTGGTACCTTTCGCCCCCGCCGAGGTCTTCAGTGGTCATCCCTCTACGGAGTTGACGTGAGTAAATGGCGTATCCAATTCCGTCCTTGTGGGAGAAAGGGGAAACTGTTTACAAAATAGGTACCGGCCTATGTAATTCACACGGAAATTCCTTGGGCCGGCGTTCATACCTGATTTCCAGGTTACTGCTGTGTAGCTTGTCTCACTGCTACTTCCTCAGGGCTGATCATCTCTACCAGCACCCCCGTAGTGGCCTATACGATCCAAATGTACCATCAGTTTTTCCCCCTCCTGATAGCTTCTAGCTGCGGCAGATGCCAAAATGTATCCTCTTTAGCACAAGGTATGGCTCTTCCTATTGTTGAAGTTTGGGGTAGCGTGCATAAGTCAATATAGGGCAATATAGGCAGATCAGATCACCCCGCTTAAAACCTGATCTGTTGGTCACTCGGCTGTAACGAGTGTCCATCTGATCGCACGCTTCTTGTATGTTTAGATCGGTTATTCATGCGTGTCGTTAAGTCGGTCTATGAGATCTAATAGTCGACTGCTGACTGTTCTGCCCCAGGAGGACTTCCAAGCCTTAGGTCCCAAGAAGCCGCAGTTCTCTACCAAAGACAAAGATGGCTTGTGTCAATCCAGTGGTGTCGTGGGTTAAAGAGTGATATGCCAGAAAGAAAGGCAGCACTCTTACATTCCAGTCTCTCTGGTAATTGGCCACAGCCTTCCTCAAATGTGCTTCTACATACTTGATGTACCCCTCAACCATGTCGTCTGACAGTGGGTGAAGAGGTGTTGTAAGTGTCTTGTGCACTCAGAATCACTCCAGTGCCACCCTCATGAGCGTGGATTCGCAGATTCTGTCCATAGCAATAAAACAATTCTTTAACGAAGCAGTTCACGATGGTCTTGGCCTTATGGTTAGGGATGGCCTACAACTCTGGCGCCTTGTTGAAGTAACCCATAGTGACCACCATATACTTGTTGGGCTTGACTGGCAGAGCAAATTGTCAGGCTAGGTCAATGGTTGTTCGAAGGGTGCTCCCGCGTTAAACTTCTGCAGAGGACCTCGAATCCTGGTCTGTGTGCTGCGACTTTCCGCACACATATGATATTGGCGGTACCGTCTCTCAACGTCTGCTCGTCTCTCAACCATTAGTACCATTTTTGGAGCTTGCTGATGGTTTGGTCAAAAATATTCTGTCGAAGATCCACATGTACTTTCTTCAAGACTTCCGTAACCTTAGTCCGAGGGACGATCAGCGCCCTCTATGTGTATTCCCATCAGGTGACTATATACTCTGATCTTGATGATTAGCAAGATTTATGCACACTACCACTAGGTGCGATATCCTCTCAGGTCAGTCTAGTCCCTACCTCCACATCTCCTAGGAGTGGTACCAAGTGAGCTTCCGCAAGGTGCTCCCTCCTCAGTCCTGTGCTATCCCATCCAGCTGCAGGCACCGCTGAATAACACGGACAGCTGCGGCAAGATCCTTCTCTTCAACATTAGCGCAGTGGCCGCGCTTTTCTGGGAAGAGTCGTCTGGACATGGCATTAGAGTGGCTCTTTCTCTTCTGATGCTCTTATGTAAAGTTGTATTTTTGCACCATAAGAACCAAACTGAATCTAGCCCTCCAGATTCTTGAAAAATAACAGCGATTTGAAGTCGGAGTGGTCAGTCTCAGGTGGAACGGCTCACTTTTGGAAGTGTCCAGGCGCCTTTTCTGCTGTCAGGCAATTAGCAACTTCTGGTCATTCTGTGATAGAATACCACCTGTGATAGAATGTCACCAATGACACTGGCATTGGAATTGGTGCCCACAATAAAGTCGCCTAACAGTTTGCGGAAATCCTAAAGCAGAGGCATTATGGTGAGCCACCTTTAGCGCCTGAAATACGCTCTCTGCTTCCTCTGACCATATGTAAGGCCCGTGCTCTTCCGTCAGATAGTGAGGGACTATGCGATGTGCTTCGTAACTCTCGTTTGTCTATCGGGTGAGGCCAATTTCTTATTACCCGGTCCTTCTCCGGGTCCTTTGTCACCCGGTGAGACTATGTGGCCTAAGTAGTTCACTTCCTTGCTGAAGACTTGGCACTTCTTCACGTTCAGCTTCAAGTTAGCTGCGCCTGAACTATCTTGGCCAGGTTGTTGAGATGTTTTTCGAGGTTACTGCCCACGACGATGATGTCATCCTAATACAAGAGGCAGGCGTCGTAGGTCAACCACCTCATCACTTATTTTATGAGGTGCTAGAAAGTGGCTGGCGCATGGCAGGGACTAAAGGACATGACCATAAATTACGAAAGTCCTTGGATAGTCCAAAATACGGTATTCTCCTTGCCCCTACCAAGATTCTGATTTCAAGTTTAAAGTCAAGAACCACCGGGTGCCAGCAAGTATACCCAGGCTGTCATCAATCTGGGGTAAGGGGAAACAGATCTCTTTGGTGACGGCACTCAGTTTCCTGTAGTCCATTCTCAACTGACTCTCACTTAATTCCGTGCCGGCATGTTGCATAGTGGCTCAGTGGTGGAGAATTCAGCTAGAGACCATGAGACCCGTGGTTCAAATCCCGGCTATGGAATTGGAATTTTTCAGTCTGACACTAACTATCCAACTCGTATCCTACACACGGCTTGATTGAAAAAAACAATTAAATTAATCATATTACTATACTTTTACCTACTGTTATGCAAAAAAGAGGTTGCGCAAGGTTGGGAATTAACGTTTTGGTTTTTATTTACAAACAGGCAAGAAAGCAAGCGATAGTATAATAACATTTTAAACCTGAATGAAAACAGAATGCCCCTGTACCAATCGAATAAACTATAATTAGGCTACTAACAAATAATTCGATAGCGCCCGTCACTAAACTCAAATGTTAACTGCCATTGCCTTTATGATTAATGGATGCATTGGAGTGAACCGCAATGCATATATGTATTTCCGTCGAAGTCTCACTCAAACAGTTTTTTCAGCATCGGAAAGCTTCTTTTTGTGTCACAAGATCTTTGAGTTACAAATGAAAAAACTTCCGTAGCATCCTAGTTTTTCTCTCCACTCCTATTGGAATACAGAACTTCATAAACGGTAACGTTTTGTAAACTTATTGGATTTTTTTTCTTTCTACCTTTTCTCTCCATCTTGCAGCTTCACCAACTTTCGATTGCTTTATGGTTTAAACAAAATTGCTCTTGTTTTTTTCCCTTTGGAGGATGTCAACCTAGATTGTTATATTGGATCTATAGCACAACAAAGATTGAAAATGTATTTACTAGGAGTAAATTATCATCATACAGTTTGCAAAATATCGGCGATTTTGCATTTGCAATAGCAGATTTATATGTATCAAGTAGAGCGATAATGACTTGATTAATCGTCCTGTATTTCGCATACAACTTTTAACCAAGTTTTACATTTTGTACGCATTGTCTTTGGTGGGAGAAGCATTTCTGGTGCGTTTTCTCTAAATGTTACAATTAGGGAAGGGGCTTTAGCAAATATTTTCCTAACGCTAGATATAAATTTGTCCTTATTTTTTAATAAAACACAGATATGTTCAGAAACTCTGTAAAAGCCAGGGAAAAGACATGATTAATAAATTTCATATGAAGCAACATCAGTAACAGAAAGCAAAGCAACACCATACATCACCCAAAGAAGAGAATGAATTCTAAAAAAAAAAAAGGTGTTATTTACTTTATCGAAAGTATCGAATCTCCACAGAAATGGCTCACAGTCCAGTTATGTAAATTTAGTTTTAAAATCACATTGCAAGCTATCTGTAGCGTCTGTTATTTCCTCATCTGAAACCCAGATTTTATCTTCATTGGCACGATTCCTAATCTTGGCCATAGTATCATTGTATCACATAAATGTATACTTGTTGGGAGTATCAGACACACATGGAATATGGTACTTCATTTATTTTTTCCCGAAAATCTCTAAAATCTGAATTATCAGGTTCCTTTAACGAAGTATTTGCAGAAATATTAAATAAGTCATCATTAAATTCCTCAGTAAATCATCATTAAATGTGCTCATTAATTGATGTCTAATACGTTTGTACATTTTCGACATTGCCGCTTTATGTAGTACTTCCTACATATTCTAATGTCACAAGTATATTCCCCATGCAAAATCCAGCGGGCCCAGCTGCCCCGTATTTGACGTGTGCAGATATCCCCTCGTGCGCTAAAAGAGTAGCAGAGCTCAACGGGGTTAGTTCAAGCTGAAATCTGCCAGCGGAGAACTGGCGGGTTCTAACTTAAAATAGCACCCTTGAGTTCTGCAACTCGTTTACCGTGTATTCTAGACATAACTCTTTTATAGTCCATGGATGTACTACTAAATTTATTAAAGGTATTAATTAATTTGTATAAAATTGTTACATTGATTTTGCAGTCATTAGGCGATTTTATGGCATCTTCGGGTGCACTGTTTAAGCAATTTATAGGTATTGAGCCTCCGAGTCATAGTTCTCAGTAACTTACACTCACTGTGGTAGTAGTAGCCAACTTAATTTGATTTGTATAGCCCCATTATCTTCTAAGGTCATATCGAGGACTTTAGTTCTTGAAAGAACTCTTATATTAATTTAGGTTATGGACATTAGTTGGACAATTGTATATAATTAAACACCCGCACATTCACTCTCCCTTGCGTACTGTGCGGGATATGAACAATTTTTTGTCCGCCCCAGCCGGGAATTCAACCCGGGGCCTCCAGTTGAGAAGTAAACTTGCTAAAAACTTGATCACGGAGGCCGTCAGTAGCCAACTATCTGCTTCTCCACACCACTCTTTTAGTCATTTGCGCAGCAGTTATAAAACCACACTCAAATGAGATAAAGGCACACACTCCGCATAAGCGCAAGATTTTCACCCATGATATTCAATGGAAGCATTCACATGGACTCACTCAGTGCAAGAGTTTGTAAATTCCAAACTTCATAATTGCGTTGTATACATAGGGAAGTATTCTGCATTCTTTCCATTATGCATTTCCTATAAATCAACAGCAATGTGAGACATTACAGAGCCCACTGTACATATATGCTGCTTCTCCATCTTAGCATTCCGCAGCACGTTTGAATCGCTCCCACTAGAAGTTGTTAAGTTGTTAATACGTATGCCTTGGGAGCTGTGTGGTAGTACTTTTAATAACCTATTTATTATAAAAGATTGAGTGAATATATTTATATGATATTGTTCTCTATGTTATTTAATTTGGAACTCGCGGCGCTCTGGAAGATTTTCGCATGTCTTGTATGGATTTAAGAACCTGTGCTGACGGCATACGTTACGCTTACGAATGCGCCTGTGCTTACTGCTGATTCATTGTGAATGACGCTTAATATATGAAGAGTGGCTTTATAGTGACACGAAGGGTCGTTGATATTGTCTATGTTATTACCGCACTTTTAAGGTTAAGTAATATATTGCATATTTTTGTTTCTGAGGAGGTTATCATTTAAGAACTGGGTCACTAGGTAACCTACAAAACAAATTCTTCTTGTGACCGACAGGCTTAGAGTTAACAATAGGTTCTATATCTCACAACAAAGCACACTTATTCTACATTTTCTCCTACATCTTAACCCTGGAGTACATGTTAGTTTTGGCTGCTATTACTACATACGGGGTGTGCGCACCCCACAAGGCACACAAATTTGCAGATTTTAAATCGCATATAAGTGAAAGGTAGATTAAATATAAGAAGACCTGTCACTACTATAAATAACAGATTGACATCATAATAACTCTAACATGTATTTACACGTACAAAAGTGATATAACTCTTATAAAACATTCATAAAATTAAAAACCAATATAAAGTCAGATTGTCCATTGCATATGCAGACATGTCTTTAATGTTTAATGTATCTCCCTTAACATAACAGGAGAAAACAACTTTTTTTCTACTTTTCTATCATGGGCTCGAGGACACAACCTTCCCTACTTCTTTAAATTCAGCGGCTGTTTTGGGGTCATAAATTATCATTTTGAAGCTGTTCATAATGCAAGATTGTTTGTTTAATTTGGAGGTTTATCAATAATAACAGAATTTTTTTTACATATAATGCTTGGATATAAGCTTCATAGTTGGAAACCTTTGGCCCGTGGTTTTGTAGCCGTCATTGCACTTTTAGTACAAAAATGAGGCAAAAATTAGTGTGTGAATCATAATTAAGTTAAAATATCTCTCCTTAATCTCACTTTAAATCCATTTAGAAGTTGTGCTGTAAATACTTGGCTATAACTATGGTTAAAAACTTGAAAAGTATTCTAAAATATATTTGAAATCTAGGAGATTCGTAAACATAACTTGCCAAACTTCTTAGAAGACAAATAGGTGTGAAGAAAATTTAGTATATGATTATGGAGTTTATATCAAATATAGAAAAAATAGGCCTATATAAGCGGAAGGAAACTAATTGAATAAAGGGAAACGTTATAAGGAGAGACATGATTTTAAATACTGAAATTGAGCAAAATGGATCACAATTCACCATAAAATACAGAGATCTGTGCTACTTTACTCCTACGGCATCTGATAACAACAAAACAAACGGAGAACAAATAAAAAGAATAATGTTTATGAATACTGAAACTGAATAATATGACTGACTCAAGTAAAACGTACTCTCAAGAGCATAAAAATCAAGCCATAAAAATCAAAACAAACAAACAAATGTAAATAAATGAGGAATTCAAATGTTTTTGTTGACAGTCATCTGTATGTTCTACTACGCTCTGGGGATACCTCAAGAACACACATCCAATGTTTCTAGGAAATAAAACATATTAACTCAAAGGACCATTGTTGAAGAAAATACACAATTCAACACAAATGGATGTTTCGAAATGTCCTAACCACATCAACGAAGAACATATTTTTCTGTTCTAATGCAATGAAAAACATAATCGAAATATAAATCAAGAATATGCGTAATTCCATATCGTCATAACCCTATAAAATGAAAAAGAAAATATTAGACAACATGAAAATAGCTTATATTTTATAAAATTCCTTGCTTTGCTGCAGATATAAAGGAAACTGTTTCTTTACTAGAGGAACATGAAATTACCTGTGCAATATTCTATATGTAGTGGAAGTATGCAATATGAGTAAAGTATATGAACAGGGTATCCCCACTAAAAATGTTTACATGGAGCTTAGACGGCCTTGTTTTTGGAAATAATGGTAATTTCTTCATCTCTCGTGGCATAGCTACCAAAATTGTATAACATGATTTGCTGCGGGAGCTTAACTTCTAGCACACAGATTTGACCGTCAGTCATAATCGTTGTATTTTGGTGGTTAAAACCAACTCTCGACAAGTATCTGTCTGCGTTGCTTAAAAATTGGTTACCTAACCATTACCACTGTTCTAAACTGTATTCTTATTGTCAGGCAGATTTCTATCGAACAAGGATGCTGCATGATTACATTGCTGTTTTTTTTTTACATAACTATGTCCTCCCATTATATACACCTGATTTTCTGGTGCCAGCGTGGGGATCTTCTCTTCCGCTGTGAGAACTGGTTGTATGTTCATCATCACCATCCCCTGAAAAGGGAATGGCAGCACCATCGGTTGTATGCACGCCGCGGTCACGTCTTATATTGCACGAATCCGTCCGGCCATTGACTAACCTTCTTGAATTCTCGTCCTCATCATTATCATCATTATTATTATCCACCCCTGAATGGATATAAACTAAAAAACATTTTTTTTTGATAAATTTGTTTCAGTTGGTGATATTAACTATATCACACAAGCTCAGAATATTGTAAAATAGTGGCCTCCCAAAAGCTAACAACAGAATCTTATAGATGTGTTTTTCTTCAGCTAGAATGATCTAGTGGATGTTGCAGTCTTATTGCGGTATGAATTCCGCTTAAAGCTGTTCACCATCGGGAAGGGAGTGTTAGGAGCTGACCGTAAATACGAAAGTCATCCATGAAGTAACGACCTTTTGGATTTTGTATACTGACAAAAAGTACAGTATTTAAAATACGTCTTACTTCCAAACTGAAACTACCTTTAAGTATCCACAAAATCATTCATTTCTGTCCACGAGCGTTAGGATTCGGTAGGCTGCCGCCACTCCATTAAGTGAAAATGTTTGAATATAATCTCATCAAGTAAAGATCTGAAGTGTTTGGGAAGGAAATCTCATATTTTAGGATTTACACGTTCTTTTGCGCACATATTTGTGACGTACATGGCTCTAGTTGGATCCTGCACATCTGTTCGTCAACTCTTGAAACTTAAGCATCACTTTCTCACATTTCTTTCGTTCATATACTGCACTATCATGATTTTTATCCAATCGACTGTAAATTTCTGCAGGTAGTAACATTCGAACATTCTAAAAGTTTTTCGTCTGTAACTCAGACACTACTGAGAATATGTGTTGAGAGAGCTATTCGAACTTGGATTGAAGCCAGACGGCGATCAACGCAGGGGAAACGCAAAAGTAATCTTTACATTCAGAATTACCCCTGTAAAAATGCGAATGAATAAACATAACACGATTTCAATCTGTTAACGGGGACACGGAAGTGGTTATTTTGGCGATTTTGGTGAAAAATATCGATTTTTTGATATTTTGTGTGCAAAAATTCACCATAGTTTTAAGTACATATTGATAATGTTTTATTATTCTAGATCTGCTGTAACACAGGCTTTGGAAGCCACATTAAAACGTTGCGCTGGTCTGTCAAACTTTATAGTCATTTTTTCTCAGGTTCAAATTTGTTGTTATTTACCCACATACAAAATCTGCCTTTTCCCCACAATGACTCACCTAGGACTCTGAAAAACTTTCCCAAAACACTTCGGGGTGTGTGTAATAAATATTTGACAGTAATATTAAATTCAGTTTTGAGTTATAGCTTAGTTTTAAAAGTAATTAGTGTAATTATGCGCTGTCTTATGTAGTTTTTTCCGCTGTGTGATGTGAACTATTTTGTTTTTAAAAATTTTATGCACCTTAGAAAATGTTCAAAGAGACAACATTTTTAAAAAGAATATTATGGAACATAGTTTTTAAAAAGGACAATTTTAGTCGTTATCTGCAGTAGATCAGATTTTGATTTTAGTCAGATAAACCGAATAAATAATTTAATATATTCAGAATGAAAAGACATATTTGAATGAAGCTTTGTATGAATATTTCCTTTATTAACTGAAAAGTCTGTAAGAAAATTGAAAACGTAGCTTTAATAATGTGGAAGATAACTTTTTATTTGTATGTGCCCTTAATACTTATTTTGCAGAAAAGAAAGGTTTTCCATACTTTTTGTCGATATATAATTCACCAAGAGATCGATTCATGCATGTCCTGCTAAAGTATATGATGAGCAGTTGTTATGATCTTCAGTTTTACCCCCAGAGCTCGTCTCACTATAGCTATTTAGCTTTTGTTTCCTAATAAAATTGAATTTGCAATTTTTTCTGCTACAGTTTTGCACACACAGACTTTAGGATGTTTTCTATTTTAGAGGTGGGACTCAAACCTCTTAATTCTACTGAAATAGTGTACTTTTCATAGTCATCATACGTAAGCGATAGAGAAAGATTAGGATTAGTATTAACCTCGGATGATGTCCCTAGACTGAGTCAGGGGCACCGTGTCCAAACGCCGAGCCTCCGGGTGTTTCCCGAAGGAGCACTAGCACGAGGGCAGACCCCGATCGAGGGGTACCGCAATGACGCCAAGAACAAGTCTCTATATCCAGCCGCAACCTGCCGAACACCGTCACCTGGTCCTTCAACCCTTGCTCGCTAAAGTGTCTCGCTTTGGTGCTTCGTGGCGCAGGGGATCGTGGGTTCCAGTCCCGCCTTGGGCATTGGAGTTTGTATGTTGTGAAATGTGTATGTATGTGTATCGGAAGAAAATATAAAAACGGCAAGCAAACAGAAAACACAGTAAAAATGTTAGGAAAAAGGTATATAGTGCTGGAGTTCCGACCAGACTCCGGAACTGTATTTAAAAAAAAAAGTAAAATAAGAAACCCTGAATCAGTACACAAGGAAGTGATGGAAACAGGAAATGATGAACAGGAAATACGAGGTATGTAAAGAAACTTCCCAATATTCACCTTTAAACTCAGAGAAACCTCCGATAAATCACATTGATCAGGAAGGTCGGCCACGTGAGTTGAACCCACATTCTCCAGAATAAGAGTTGCAATTGTTACCGTGGCCCCATCTTACGCAATAGTAATAGAGAAGCTCTACCTGAATGTAATTTTTTATTTGAGGTCCTAAGGAAACTTAAGAGTATTTGCATACACGAATGCGCTATACGACCTCTTCTGAAACCAAATGCAAATTTTGAACCTGCCTGTAAAGTCGGATGAGAATAATCATGTGGTTACAAACAAATGCACGCTACAAAAGCAGAATATTTTATGAATGTATTTCTCATGTGTTTTGCAAAGAAAAGCGGATTTAGTGATATGTTCAAAACATTCTCTCTATCTGCACAAAGTTTTAGCAAGGCTGCTGCTATCACTGTATATTCAGAGGATGTTTGGTAAAATGTGATCTCTGGGTATGTTCACTGAGAGTCAAGTCTCAAATATCTATATTTCGTAGAGATATTTTTAAAAGTTTACTTTGATTTCATTGCTATTATGTCAATATGAACACCAAATCTCATTTATTAAATAATAACTTGCAAGTTGTAAATTATTTCACACATTTTGTTATGAAAATATATTACATACTCAAAATATTTCATATGCCTAAAACTTCTGGAAGTTGGTTGGCATTTATTGAGCTGGAGCTTTGAAAAATACACGAAAAACCTTTCGCGATGATATTTCAATAACTTGATTACTAAATTATGACACCTTTTAAGTAAGTAACACATTTCAATGTCTAATTTTTTTTTCTAAAGAAATTTTTTTTTCTCCAAAAATTATTACAGGTATTAGGATAATGTCGTCTGTAATATTAAAATAGATGCCTCTGCAAAGCATGGGACCTTTTAGTTGTGATTAAACAAAAACTGAGAGGCACGGAATTTATTGAATGTTTCGTGAAAAACACTGCTTTATAAAATAGAATGCTTGCAAGCAGGTCTATTGTACGATCCTTAAATTACTATACAGACCAAAGCATGGAGGAGGCAGCGAAATGTCGATTCTCTATGGATAATGAAAGGCTCCAACTATTTTCTATATAAAGAATTTTCAACCGCTGATGTCCCTTAAGGGAATTTTCACTAGAATCATTGAAAGAAGTGAAATAGATCGTCTTATTTTTTAAACATTGGTAGCATAAATTTTCGCCCACACAAAGTTTGTAACCTAATTTTACTTTTAGGTTCTTGTTATTAACACGGTCGTTCATTACGGGGCAGCCGTGAAGAATTTAGCAGATTACCTTTTTCTTCTTCACTACTAAAATTTCCCAGAGTTGAAAACGAGTAAGTTACTCCGAGCTTATGCATTTATACTTTACATTTTTCTTTAATTTTGGATACAGTTATACTAAAAGATAAACTTCCTTCTACTTCTTTTTTCAGCAAATTACTTCATGTTTGTTGCTATCTAGGACTTACAAGGTAATCAATACATTGTGTTGAAAATAAAGCAAACTATGGATCGTAGCAATATTCAGGATGGGTGATCAGCCCAATGGCTGGTTAAGAAACCGGAAATGAAATTTAATGATAAAAGGGAGGGTAGGAAAATTAGCAGATTAATGTATCCAACAGTATTCCCTAATGACCAAGGAAAACCCGCGAAACAACCATCGAGTTTAACCGGGAAGCTCGCGAATGCGAGTGACACAGTTACCGCTGCGCCACCTCGCTCGGTATACGTCAAATTTGAATAAAAGGAACATGTTCTTATAAACTTTGTATTTTTATTATTCTCCCGCTTTAAACGCAATTAGAAAGGTATGACTAAATATTTCAAAGCATGTTAGCTAAATTTAAAATTATAATATAATAACATGTTGCCTAGATTATATTATATTCTTCATATATGTTACACATCTTTATATACACATATACATATAATTCTTCTGTGCGTGTGTATGGGACTGAACTCCTCCTAAATGACTGGACCGATTTTAATGAATTTTTTTTTTGTGTGTTCCAGTGGATTCGAGAATGGTTTAGATTTTCAGTTCGGTTCAATGGAAATTGTTTATTTAATTAATTTTTTATTTATAAATTGTTTTTGTTGATTTTGGTATGTTTTAGATTGGATCCGGCAGACTGCACTACAATCGCAGTATCGAATATTCAATAATATTTTATTCCAATTCAAGTTTTTCCCGACAGATGGTGCTACGATAAAATTCAGGAAAATATTTTATAACTTCGTATTATTATTGTGTTACAAAAACAAAGTGTGTTAATTGAAATATTACAATAAGATTCAATTAATGTTTCAAGAGTTTTAAAGTGTGCATAAAAAGCTATACATTTTGCAAATTCAGTGTGGAATTGATGTGAGTACTTTGTATAATTTTCTATCAAATTTCCACGTGCGTTAATTAACAGGCACCCTAACCTACAAAAAAGTTTTAAATTTTCGAATTAAAGACGTGACTACAGGACAACGTCTGTCGGGTCCGCTAGTATGTATATATATATATATATATAATTTCCATATGGAACAATGTGATTCAAAAGTGTAAAGCACATAGCATTCTAACTCCTGTGATATTGTGATTGATTGAAGTCGCGATCTTATGAAGTTACTTGAATGAGTTCTTTGTTTTCTTTCTTTTTCTTCTTGTAGTGTGGGTCTTTAGGGTGACATACACCAATGATAGCCAAATTCTATTGAGCACTAACATGAAACTTTAAGTCACTCCTAGAATAATTAATTTCCTTAAAGGGGAAACTGATAGAGAGGAAGAGACAAGAGTGAGATAGAAAGAGAGAGAAAAACGTTCGGTTAAAACAACTAAATCAATAAAATTAAGTTCGAATAAAGCTTACATGTCATTATATTACAGGATAAATAAGTTTCTTTTTGTGGCAGATATTTTCCTTCCTTCATTCACCCATTATTAAAACAGATTTCCAATGTATTATTATTATTTCTCAAGTTTCAGTTAAATCAGATAAAGACAATGTAATTCATTTTAAAACACCATTTTAGCACCTATACACTATGGCGAAAAACAGAAAGAAAGGAATTGAAGGTCAAAAGACAGATATCAGAAAATAATAGTATAATGCAAACAGCAGTGTTTTCTTCACGGAAATAAAATATAAAATGGCACATTTTTAAGAAACCTCTATGTAGAACCGAAAATTACATTAAGCATACTCCTTTCTACAAATACACCATTATTATTATTATTATTATTATTATTATTATTATTATTACTATTGTCATCATCATCATTACTGTTTCAAGTGTCATTGATGACCCTGTTAATGTTCATAATATATTTGTGAGATATTAATCACATTTCCTTTCTGATCAGAAGAAATTGTGCACTCGTTTTGGAAGAATGGAGTACGTTTACAATTGGCACTTTTAAAATGGTGCCTGTAAGCTGTGGAAAAAGGGTGATTTGTAATTCCTTTCAACAGATGAGCCTTCGTTGAAGTAGCATGAAAGGACAAAACTGAAAGATACGAGGGAGTAAGGGGAACTTCATAATGGACATACACCATACTTTGAGATAATTGAAAAGGCTTTCTTCATGCCTTAAATGGAAACTTGTATGGGTCACCGTTAATTACTCTGCAGTGTAACAGAAAGAAATAATATCCTGCCCGTTTATGAAGAGCAGAAGAATGCCTAGGGAGTTCTTTTTTATCGCAAAAGCTGTTAAAAGTTTCTACTTTTCCGCCAGAGGAACTTGATCAAGGGATCTCTAAGACAGTTTTGTGCCAATATATTTTATGAAAACTAATAGTGTATATAGAGTTCATAACTATTTCTAATTGCTCGCTGAATGAACGAAATCTGTACACTAACAAACAAAATCTATTTGAAAGATGTACGTGACAACGATTAGATAGTTGAAACTTAATACCATATATTCAACGAAGTGGAGCTGTGATAACTTGGACGATTCCATTTGGGAGGTCCTAGGCTCAATCCACCCATGTTTTTCCAGAGATTCCCTCGATACAAGCGATGGCTGGAGTGTTTCCCTCTACCCCCGAATTTCCTGCCCCACCATATTGATACCTTAAACATTTAATTCATCCTTCATACCGTTTGGTCTATTTCAGAATTGGAAGTGTCGGAGATGGTGATTTGGCGCAGAGTGGCATAGAAAAAGATGTTCTTTGTTGAACTTTCTCCGTCCCTCTGCCTTAGGCTGGTTGTCGGGTTTACGGAGATGGGGACATTGGATCCTCGTTTGATTTACTGGGAAGACGTGTGTCAATATGTCATTTTCGTTCAGAATATCATTTTTTATTGATTTTGTGTTCCAAAGGTTAAGTCTATTAGTTTCGTTCTACGTATTTCTGAAGTTGTGTGGCCCTACGACGTGAGTAATTTAATAAAATGCATTATTTTTAAAAGCCTGCACCTGTTATATACCGTTCACATCTAAGCTTTAAATTAAATTTTCTTCCATTTCAGTTCATTTAGTATTTTTATAACGTTTTGCTTGAACCTAAAGCTATCTCCTCTAAAATATTTTATGCAAAGAGGCTGAAAATTGAGGTGGATATTCAAAACCCCAAGACTAATAAAATAAGTATTGCATTTCTTCATATAAGGCTTTTTTCATGACATAAAAGTAAAGTAGCTGATATGAGAGCAAAATCGCAAAAGAATTGTCATTGGTAACCTAAATATATTTTTACTCTAAACAGGAAGCAGATATTCAAACCGTATACTTAGTTCTATTAATCACAGTTTATAGAGCATTCAGTAACAGTTTCGTCTTATCGTGTTAAAATTGTAGGAAGAGATAGCTTTTGAAACAACGCGTTTTAAAATCACAAAGTATTAATAACTACAACAGTATTAAAGCTACAAGATTGAAATTTTAAATGAGCAATATGTGTAAAAATTAAGCTTTTAGCATTATAACTCTAGAAATTAAATTTCAAGCACATTAGCCCCTTAAACCATAACCTTTAGTGCTGTTTGCGCCGATGAGTCATACAATCTAGCTCATAACTGTATCTGCACATTTATTCAAAGTAAATAAATAAACCTACATAATAATCAGTTGTTCACGATTAAACAATTTAGATAGAGCAAAAAAGAGAGAGGGAGAGAGTCTAATCTATTTATACCTCTAGGATGTGCATGAAACACAAACGATATATTATATTGATCCTCATTTAACACAGATTTTGCTTCATGTTCTTTGTTGTAATTGTGTAATTAACCATCCATACTAAATAATTGTATAAAGAGAGAAAATTGCTAACATTAGTAGTCAATGGTCCTTAATTTTTAATTAGCAAATGAGAAGATTATATTTCTCGATACTCACGGATAATTTATCTTTTTCAAGGTGTTTAACTTGGTGACTCGGATTGGAGAATCTCCTCGTAGCTACAGGACGAAAGAGAAAATTGTGGTTTTCCAGTGCTCCCCTTATGGTTTGATCAAACTTTGGGGTTATTTCGTTCCACCAAACGATCAATAGACAATTTCTGAAGTGGCGGCACATAGCGAACGATATTCGTTAGCTACCATTACGATGGTAGAGTGCTGATGAGGAAATTAAAGGATCTAGAGTTATTACCGTCGACTGCGAACCACGTTGCACCTTGAGTATATTCACCATGATGAGAGAGAAATGCTGATTTTCACGTCATGTAACTATTAAGTATCTAACCTTTCCGAGATATAGTTATACAGCCAAACTTATAGGTCATAAGGATTTTCCAAAGCTTGGAAGAGTGTTGGGGGAGGTTAAGAAAGTAGGTGTTCCGCCAAAGAATAAGGTACTTTTGTCTATATATCAGTAGACTTTTCACCCTCTATTAGTAATATCTAAGCGGAGGAATAATTACAAATTTCTTATAGATTATTGTACAATAATTTCACTTTGCTGCCTGAGGTGTTAATGCGTTTTGGATGTTTCGCGGTTTGGTATTAATCACATTAACTTATTGTTCATTTAATTCATGCAGTACACCTTTCGTTTTTTATTATTACTAAAAGGTAAGTTTTTAGGTTCACACTTACTCAGTAAGTGTGTGCATAATTCTATAGGTAAACCTGGAAAATCAAGCAAACAATTCCACACATTACTGCCGAGGAATTTAAAAGCAGTCTTAGGCTTTCCGTTGAACGCATAAAACAGTGCTGTTTTTTATAGAAAATTGTGGGCATATACACATAGGTATTGCGAATCCACTCTAAAAGTGATACGCGGATACAAGTTGTCTGTAGTTTCAACTGACTCTTCATAAGTATATGTAGCATCAAAAGTTTAGCTATCAGTTATATCTCGGATGACGGCACCACGCACACTTACACCTACATAGTAGATCCTTGCGACACTCTTGGAAGAAGGGATGAACTCAAGAAGCCCTAGCCGCCGACAGACAGACAGTCAGACAGGCCGCGAAAGTCTCTAACAGTTGCAAGCTCGAGACCGTCGCACTGCTGGAGCTGTCTAGAATGGGCGATGAAAAACCCGACGACCAAGTAGACCTCTGCATGTAGAATGCCATTTCCTTTCAGCACGTGGTGTAGTGGTTACCAAGCTAACTTCATATACCCAAGGTCGCGGGTTCAAACCCGGCGGAGGACGATGAATTTTTTCGGGTGTAAAATTCCTTAGCGCGACTTCCTTCGGAAGGGAAGTAAAGCCGTTGGCCCCGTGTCGTAGACTTACGGCACGTAAAAGAACCTCAAGCCTGCCAGAGAGGCCTCTGAGCAAAATTAAACGGTCTTTCACGCCCAATTTAGAATGGCACGCTGAGAACCACGGTAGTTAAAGAGCGTCCATAAATAACACGCCATTTATATTTTCCCTTTCAGTAGGCCTCCGCGTTTATATGACACAAAACCTAGAAGCGCACCTGAGAGATAAGGAAACCGAGTAAAATGGAAATTGTGGAAAGGAAAACGTGGTAGATGAGAAACCACTTCAAAATTGGCTCACCTATAAGGGAAACCTCGAAATCTCCAAGATTACAGAGGGCTGGCAACAACAATAGAAACCAAGAAATACAAAATGCGAGTCCCACACGTTACAGCGGAGCCAACACGCCCGGTAGGAAGTTCGGCAATTAACAGACCAAATCGATTTGCAGGTAAGCAAAAACTGAACTATTGTTCCTAGGCTCCTGTGGAATCACTCTCAATGCAATCATCCTTGCCACTTCCTCTTCACATTGTTTTGCACTATAATTCTTAAAATTATTTTTATTTTGTTTGTTTTTTTTCATTAGACCACATTTCTCCCATCGTTCGTCTATTTTATTGTCGGGACGTTATGCTTTTTCTAGGAATCCCAAAAGATGCTCCCTCTTCTACATGCTTTTGCTTTTCTTGCAAAATTCTGCAGAGAGAAATGGGCGAGACGCCAGTGATTGCAGCAACCCTTTCTTGCAGTTTATGGACTTCTTTGAAAAGCTCAAGGGAACACAATCCTTAGGAATTGACTATTCCTTCATGTATTCATAAACGTTAGCAATCACCTCACGAGTTTGACTACGGAGTGTGTTTCCTCTTACATTTTAAATTAAAGCAGGTATCATAAGGTTATTTGATTCATGAAAGAGTTCACCTACTTCCGTACGTTAATATTCTGTACTCAACTGTATGCAGGTTTAGCCAGTTGACATTGCATTGCATTGAGTGACACGAGCCATAAGTTCACTGACTAAAGAAGAGAGAAGAATAGATCCAGACTCGCTGCTCTCTGAGTCAGTTTCATGCTCAAGAAATGACTGCTTTTTACGCAAGAGTTTCTTTGTTTATAAAAGCACGTGTCTATCATATATAGATGTATATGTGTTTTTTGTGGTATACCACTTTGTATATTACACCCGTGTTACTTTCTATGATTCATATAAATGCTTGCCACTAGTAACACATTGAACGGATACTCCTAAAACAGACGAACCATCAGCTAAAAATATCTAATGTGTTAGTCATGTGACCTTCTCTACCCTCTAAATTTTGTTGTGAAAAAAAAAACAGTTTTTACAGAGGTTTATTTTTATATTTACTTTATTTTAATCAGATTATTCTATGTATGTGCAAACAGTATAACGATAGTCAGATGTTTAATAACTAGACATTCTATACTAGCCTGGAAAAACCCATAGCATTTCCATATATTTTCGTGAAACAGCCCAGTGACAAAGTATTCAACAATTCGAACTACTAATAATAGCTATACTGGAAAGGCTTATAAGAAAAACAATGTTATTTGGAATAAACTGCATCTTTTAATGAAATCTGCATCTTTGTATAATATATTTTCGATTTACCACGTAAGATTTATTAGTTATACAATCTTGTACAAGATTCCCTTTGAATGAAGAGAACTTCGGAGGCTATTCTCAGAAAATGCAAGATGTGCTTTTTACCCCCCGTGACGATATATGTTCAACATGTAGTATTTTAATGAAAATCATTGGAGTCATTAATGAGAAACTCTAAATTTTCGAAAAATCTCCCATGTGAAGAGTGGTTTAGATTTGAGGGAGCTTCCTGAAAATGTTTACGTCACATATTTGGAAGATACTCAACTTAATACGAAGTTTTGCAGCTAAGCGACTTTCGTGTTTGAGTTATGCTGTTTCACACATAGACACCCGCACACATGATTCATAATATTTTTGGAGTTTCAGGATACTTCAGAACCTGCATTTCCAATGAAATCTCTGCATCGAATTTTATATGTTAAACACTACTTCTCTACTTATTATAGGTAAGAAGTAAAGTAAGTAAACATTCTTACATGCTTCTGTCTACTGGAGGAGCACACATACTCTCCAGCTTTGGCTGATGAGATATAAACCTTTTAATTTATGACCATTAATTTAAACTTGCAGTTTTGTTTTGATATAGCGCAGCTGCTTACCAAGCGGGAGACCTGGGTTCGATTCCCAGTACCGGCGTGGGGATTTTTCCCCCGCTGGGAGACCTGGCCCGGGGTGCACTCAGCCTCGTAAGGTCCCTGGGGGGCCAATTGAGGAGCTACTTGATGGAGAAGTAGCCGCTCCAGGTCATGAGGACCGCATTAACCGGCCGGGGGGACTCGAGGTGCTGACCACGTCTCA
Source organism: Hymenopus coronatus (assembly GCA_030762935.1). Lineage (NCBI taxonomy): Eukaryota > Metazoa > Arthropoda > Insecta > Mantodea > Hymenopodidae > Hymenopus > Hymenopus coronatus. The sequence goes on along the minus strand of CM060900.1, from coordinate 378,670,057 downwards.
CCCTCCAATACTGCACCCCATCCATGACGTCTGTAGTGGACCGAGGTGGGGGACGCAGCGGCCGGGCGGTAGGCCAAGGTTCCCCGTGAGCTGTCGTGCCATGGAGTTACAGTAGATAAAACTTCACTCACTTGGCACATAAGACAGAGGTGGAGATTGTGAAACTATGTAGATGGAATATCACTATTTCATTCCAAGATATGCTAGAAACTTTAGGTAATTGGTTTCATTGGCATTTACAAAATCCTAGGCTCTTTATATTCTGATTAAATGATGATTAGCATTTTAAGGAGCACCCAAATCAATTAGTACACTTGGAAATGATGTTCATAATCTCATGCACACTGCACGAAGTCATTCATAGTAAATTCCTAGTTGCCGTAGGAGTAAAGCAAAGAGAGCAAATTTGTTGGAGGTTCCTGGATATCGCCTGTGTACTATGCGACCAGCATCCTTCAACCCTGTGACAGTTTGCTACATTTTACATTTTAAATACATAACCCACTTTCATAGATTAAGGGGAAATACATGACTGAAATATGCAGAAGTGTATCCTTTTACTAAAATACCAATTTCTCTTCAACTATTACAGATAAGCTAAATAAATTTCATGTGCAAGAGTTGGAGTAGGACACATTATGGCATTCAATTTTTCAGTATGACTCTACCTATCCAACTCCTGTCCTACACACGGCTTGTGTGAAAAAACAATTATTCCAATATCTTTGACCATAATAGTTGGCTATACTATGAATCCTGGGTCTAAAGTACTTACAACATTGTAAGTCACCATTGGGGTTGTCATCTCAAAATAATTTGAGATCACCTAGTGGTTTACCGGGAAACATGCGAGTCAGTTGAGAAATTCAATGCTATGCCGGCATGTTGCCATGGTAGCTCAGAGTCAGAACCACCGGCTAGAGATCGGGAGATCCGCGGTTCAAATCGGCATTGAATTCTTCAGTCTGACTCTACCTATTCAAATACGTAACTTTTTTTGGTCTTATCTGTAGTAGTTTAAGGGAAATTGGTATTTTAGTAATAGGATTCCCTTTTGCATATTCCAACACCTATCTCCCCTAATGCACTTATTGTTGGTCATGAATGGTACAGCAATTGCTTTAATAAGTATCTTAAATTAGCATTTATACTTCGCTTAGTATTTTCACAGATTTGATAGATACTGTCAGTTCTAATATATATAATTGCAAAAATAACGACAGGAATTTTAGTATTAAAATAATAACACACAACTCCTTTAATTGTTTAACACCATGGTAATCCGCTTGTAACTCCAAAGTAAGCTAACTAATTTGTGACGGAAATCTTTCATTTCATATCAGTAAATATGATGAGGCAATTTCGTAATTAATTGGTATCGAACACAATTCCAAAGAAATTTTCTTCCTCTTATTAAACTTCATGGGTAGCATAACAAAGCCCAAATGGAGTTTTACTGTAGTGGAACTTTGCCGAAAGTTAAACTCTTGCTCCGCCACTTTCTATAAATAAAAAGGATTCCTTTCAAGCAGGTATAAGCGTAGAAGTCAACGCCTTGCATGTTGGATTGCTTTTGCTCTTGACGTTATGAACCAACGCACGACGCACTATACAAGGAACAGACAATCGTTGCTCTCACAAGTTAACCCACTACATGCATGTAGCAAGCGTATTTGCTTGTGCAAAAAATGAAGCTAGTTGGTGGCGCAAGCTCTAAGCGTATTTTAACCTCTATTGCATGGTGTTCCGTAGAGCGCATTAACCGGTCGGGAGAGACTCGGGGCGCTTACCACGCCCCACCCTAGGGTGCTGAATCCCATCCACTGCGTTTACCCACTACATCCACGGAGCAAGCGTATTTGCTACTATTTGGTGGCTCAACTCCAAGCAAATTTTTACTCTTTATTGCATGGTGTTGCAACAAAGATGATTAATCAAAGATTTTAGTACTTTAGTAAACTTCTTTTCTAATTCCGTATTACACTAAACATCAACAATAGCATTAGTCTAGATATAGCTGTTAAAGATATTAATATTTTGGCAAAAAATATTTTTAATACAAAAAGGCAAAATCCATGCAACTGCAGTAAAATCTAACCCCGTGAGCATCCAAGCGCGCCATCACAGTAGTTATATTACCTGGGCCCTCCCCATCCTATACCACAGGCATATTTGACTGCAGTCATTGGGACTCAAACTCACAATTTTCGGCATTGAATGGATGGCCAGTCGATTTCATGTCGTATTATTCAACAAAGATGATTAATAATAGATGTTAGTGGCTTTTTTTTAAATGTCGTATTACACTAAATTTCAACAACTAAACTAGGGTAGTTATACTTGTTTAATATTGTTAAATTATTAATATTTTTGCAATAAAGCTGTAGTGTTTTTGCATAAAAAAAACAAAATCCATGTAACTGAAGTCAAATATAACCCAGGCAGCATCCACGCATGCCTTCACACCGGTTATTTTTATTGGGCCCTCCCCATTATTTACCACAGGCACATTTGACTGCAGTCACTGACACTCGAACTCACGATGCTCGACATTGATGGGATGTCCAATTCATTTCGTATCATATTATGCAACAAAGATGATTCATAACAACTTTTAGTATTTTAGTGGCCTTTTTTTTTCTAAATTTGTATTACACTAAACTTCAACAGTAAAATTAGGCTAATTATAGCTGATTTATATTATAAAATGTTGATATTTTTGTAATAAAGCTGTAGTGCTTTTTTTTAAATAAAAAGAAGTAAAATCAATGCAATTCCGCTCAAATGTAACCCTGTTAGCATCCAAGCGTGCAAACACACCGATTATTTTACTCGGGCCACCGTCCTTTGGCACAGGCACATTTGACTGTAATCGCCGAAATCGCAACGTTCGACTTTGAATGAATGGCCAATCCATTTCGAATCGTATTATGCAACACTGATGACTGTCTAAATCTTTTAGATTGTTAGTGGACTTTTTTTTTTCTAATTTCGTATTACAAAACTCATCAAAAATAAAATTAGGTTATCTGTATTATGTTTTGAAACCATTAATATTTTTTCAATAAAGCAGTAGTGTTTTTTTTAATAATAGAAACAGAATCCATACAATAGGACGGCCGTCCTGAATCAATCTGTCAACATTTTCCTTGTGAAGCTCGGTGGTTGCTGTCACAGGACGTCTAACCCTTTGTTTGTCATGCAAGTCAACATCTTTAAACTTACTCGCCCAACGACGCACAGTACACACATCAACACAATGACCATAAACTGTCTTCATCCTCTGATGAATCTCCTTTGGGGTGACACCTTCTGCTGTCAAGAATTCAATGACTGCACGTTGCTTAAATCGCATTGGCCAACCGTCTGCGCAGGGTTCCATACTTTACACTGTAACAACACAACCGTTCAATGCTAAGGCTTCCCGCCAACTGGAGCTGTGGAAAAGAGGCTACGAAACAAGCCAGTACCTGGCGTATACCAATGCTGCCATCTGTTGAAGAGTTACGGAGGAGGGGGTATTATCTTTTATTCAACCCTCGTACTGTTGGCACTCATCTGATTTTCAGATTTCCTTAGGATTAGAATATTTCCTAGATTAGAATACCACCAGCATCAGCTTTATTTCTTGAATTAGAGTTTCAAGGACAATTTGCTATAAAGTTTTAATTGACCTTCAAAACTTTCCTGTTAATTACGCATTATAGCAACATCATCACAGTATAATAATAATAATAATAATAATAATAATAATAATAATAATAATAATAATAATAATAATAATAATAATAATAATAATAATAACGTATAATGAATTATAAATTGTTTGCGTAAACAATGCAATCAATTGGACACTATTATTCCCGTAAACGCATTTATATTCTAGGATTTAAAGTGTGTTGTATGTTTAATATTACAAAACTTAAGGCGTTGAATATTCTGGCATTCACATGTGTGTAGATACAGATCACATGCAACATAATACTGCAAAAATAGTCTTATCTTCTGTTTCTAATTTAACAGCAGATATAAGTTCTGAATTAAACTGCCCCTATCTGCAGTAAACACAAAGTTGAAGGCATTGCCAAGCCTGTGCCATCGTGCTTCTTTTCTATAGTAAAACATCCATTGCCCTACCGTAAGCCATAATTATAAAAGCGGAAATGTGCAAGCGTTAGACAAGATGCCTTTTTGTAGCAAGCGGTTCCTGTACTTTAAGAGTCTACCTAGTGTGATTCTTGAAAATGTGAAAAGTTATTTAAATAAACGATAACAGACACACGTGTGTTAACACTCATGTACCAGACACTGGATATGACAAGGAACCACTAAATAAAATAAATAAAATAAATAAATAAAATACTAAATAAATCTGCATCGTAGGGAATAAAGCTAAGCACATTCAATACTTGAGGCAGAAACAGCTATATACATCGACTACCCTGATATATAACTGCGTTTTTTGTTTTGCTGTTGCACTTTGGGAAGGATGGACCACTCGAGCAGTGGCATAAGAAATGCAGGGCGTTATGCTCGGTTACAGCATCGATCCACGATAATAAGTGTGCCCAAATGTACAAGCCTGAGAACTGCCTCTCAGGGATCCCGATACGCTCGCTGCGCTGATAAGCAAGAAGCTGGAGCTGATGCAGCAGTTCTCACTGACATGTGTTTATTTGGAATTGCCCTGTTGAATTCTGTAACTCTATCAACCATGAAAGGATATATGCGTAGGTGAAATACGGTGCTTTCGATCCATCAGTCACTACTATATTTGATGCAGGCTGCTTAGGTCACGAACAACATCTGTGTACAGCACCCTTCACTCCGTATTGCTTTTGTAGTTAAAACAGAAAACGAGCACTCAGTGTGATCTTTGTGCAGTCCCCAGGGCAATTCAGGCGACCGGCAAGAAAAGACGAATGCAAGCGACCATCCATCGAGAGAGCTCGGAAAAACCGAGCGCCGAAACTCCTGTGTATATTTCAGTTTCGTAAAGAACTGTAATTAGACTGAGTCAGTGTACTGTCTTGCTGAACTAATTAAACTTTGTGTGGCTAACGCCGCAGGGAATAAATCTCAAGTGCAGGGTCACTTGTAAGTTTCCTCAAGAAAAGCACATTACCACAATAATCATTGCTAGACTGACTTAAATAAAGGTTAGAGGCTGAATATAGGCTCATCAATGTCAAAGTCATACATGCCCAAGTCAGAAAATTAGTGATATTAAGGTTTATAGAAATACTTCCGGGAGCTTTCGTGCCATTATTTTCTCATTTTTGTTCATTTCAGCTTATTTAATTTGGTTCCTTTTTACCCTTACTGTATCGGCTGATAACCCATAGAGAGAGGGCTTCACTTAAGCCTTTTCTTTTAATTAGTTGGAGTTTAAGTCAAAAATAAAGAAGGGGCTAGGAAGAAGCAAATGAATAATAGGGAGGAGGAGGAGGAGGAGGGTAAGGAAAGAATATGTTTCCGTGCTAGCAATATGTTAATGTAACTGGAGTACTTTCCGAAATGGAAATCTCAGGAATATCTAAAATATGCTTTGCAACATCAGTTATATGTGTTTCTGCATTTTACCTAGTTTTTGTTTTCAAATAAGTATAGAGATTGTGCCTGCAAATCGTGTTTTTAAAAAATGCTCTTAGATATGTGGGCTAAACGTGTACACAGAAGGGACAAAATCAAAACCAAGGCGATTAGTTTCAGTGTGAAGAATCACAGGAACTAAGCTAGTAATTATTAGGGACGGCACACTGTCGTAGTTCGCCCCGATTTCACTGGTACTGATGTATAGAGTAAATTAATTTATTAATAATGTCATTGCATCCACAGTACGCGTGTATTCGGTGGTGTATGTGAATGCATGAACAGTCACAGAATGTTTCTGCAGGTTACAACATCCACAATTTGAAACATGAGAAGAGCATGCCCAAATGGCAAATAGATAGCCAAGAGAAGGTATGCATTCAGAATTCACTACCGAGTATTCAAATATATTATGCTTTTACCGCGACAGAATTTGAAATAATGTGGTAAGTGCTATTCAGTGGGCTCTTCCAGAACTCGATCTAGCGACGAACACAAAACTAATACCTAGAAGGCATTAAAGAACTAATAGGTCACGTAAGTGCTAGTCAATGGGTCCTTCCAGGGGTCGCTCTATCTCCCAAGACAAAACAAATGACTACCGGAGCATTACCTAGCGGGTATTAAAGAACGAATAAAGCTAGTCAGCGGGTCCTTTCAGGACTCAATCTAGGGGCGAAGACAAAACTAATGCCTACCGGAGCATTATGTAGCGGACGTTTGCAGATTTGACATGCAAGAGAACCACGTGCATGCAAAATGTCAATTTCATTGCAATGGAATGGAACGAACAACCGAGCCTCGTCGATCTGGTACTTGAAATATTCAAGGAACCTTTTAATTACGACTCTGCACGCTGCGTGTATGCAGTTCTTTGCGTTTTCCCTGACTTTTTGCAATTGTCGCCAACGCCTTATAGAATGGGCTTAAAATGTTATAAAATGTTGATACAATAATTATCTATACAAGCAAAACTGCAGACAAAGTAACAAATAGCAGCCCATGCTATCCCATCCATAACGCCATTCATCGGTAGAATAGTTCACGTACAATCCGCGAGAGGCACTGCTACAAACACGGTAACTTTTAGAAGTAACGCGTTAAAAACATAAAATCTGCTGTTATATCCATGCCAGTGTGTAGAAGTAATTCATGTTAGGCTGCCAAAGGCGTTAATTTATCCATGCGGAATTCTCCAGCTCTCGACTAATATTTTGCGCTCTCTTCAGCAGGTGCTCAGAACTATTCGGTTAAGATACAGATTCGCTCTATAGCAGTGACGTCATCAACTAAAATTCTATCGCGGGAAATGCCAAATACATTTGATCACTGGGTATATTGGTTTCTATGAAATTTGACACCTAGAGGGTATAGAGCCCTTGGTCTAGGCGGTTTCAAAATTAGGATTAGGTACCTTTATTAATAATTTTTATTCGTAATCTGGCACTTTATTTTTATATATCACCATATTCGTCTCCGATTAATAAATAAGTCACTGTGTCTGCCAGAGTACACAAAAGGTTTGGAGAAAACAAACATTTAAAATCCATAAGACATCAATCGCAGTCTGTGTTGCCGAGAATTTCAGTCACATTTTCGTGAAGCTGAACCTTCAGGAAAATCGGATACATAGTTCATAAATTAATATGCAACTTCTAAAGTATAGAATCAGGAATGAACCCCCCCCCCCAAAAAAAATCAAACTGATTTTGCTTTGGCGGAGGTTTTTATTAGGAAGTTTGCCGCTTTTGAGATAACAGACAACTGAAGGGGATTATGAAAATTTCAAAATGTTGGTTTTGTTTTACAGAAGTTATTTCTATTGTGGGCAGGGTTTGTCAGTAATGCTGGTTTACACTAGGGCAGTGATTTAGCCTAGATAATTAAGTCCAGTGCTCGCCCAATCTTTGACTAGCCCTCGGTTATTTATAGTTTTGCAAACGACACTAGTACATTATGACTTGGGAACGGATTATTAGGAAAATGATTTTCTTCTTCCAGTTACAGGCGTTAAACTAAGTATACATGTAGAGAAAGATATTCTATCAAAAACACACAATGTTATTTTACATAAAGATATGTAACCTTAGGTTGAAGGTGTTAATTAGCTTTTTTCATAATTTAGTTGTTAGCACATATTTTACGCATTTTAGCAATAAACTAAGATTTCCAATTATATGCTTTGATTTCTTTTTATTGTAATGGAAAACAACATAAGTGCTTGGTTTGTTGGAATAGAAACTGCGAAGCTTTCTACCATATTCTTAATCTCACATTAGATTACGAGCTGTAAATGGCGTCATTTATCATAAGATATACACTATACGGCTAAGGGACCAGGCTATGGACTTTATATGACAAAGCGTTGGATTCGCTTGGTATCCATTTACTGGAACAGCGAAATACTAGTAACTCCGCGTAAAATAAGAAATAAAACTGTAATTACACAACTAGCAATGGGAAAAATAACCTTAACGATAGCAAGGGTACATATCCAGGTAATTATTTTTGTAATAAACTAAATATTATCCTCTGCATTTTCCAAAACATAAGCAAACCACCTAAGGAAAAACTAAATTAGACGCTTTACCTTTCTTCATTGCTAACAGATTTTATAACTATATGCAGTACATGATAATTAGAGAGATTAGATGAAGAATCATTTGAAAATTTGCAATTTAACAACGCTACGGGGATAGATGATATCAGAGACAGAGGGAAGGTCAGGACACTCATTGTCACCTCTCACGACTAGTGGTAACTTAGCTATTTTCCTTATCGCCACCCCTCTCAACTTTGAGCCAAACTACTGGTAAGGTATTTTACCAAAAGCAGCTCAGATGTGGCATTTTTAAATGCAGTCATTTGTAGAGGAGTTTGCATCGGAACTCACCAACTTTATTGATGATGATTTGGAGAAAAATTGTTCTGTGTACAAACACTGTTTAACAAAAAACCTTAGGAACTTCAGGTCAGAATCTCTGAAAGCGTATGTATGTAAATCTGTCTGGGTAACTCAATTGGTTAGGCGCTGACCTACAAAACTCAAGGTTGCGTGTTTCAAAAGCCGGCCCAGACCAATGGTCTTTAAATGTGCTTATAACGATAGCTACATGTTAATAGATTTACTCCATGTTAAACATCTCCTGTGAGACGAAATTCGGCACACCGGCAGCGCTGATATGATCCTGGCAATTGGCAGTGTCCATAACAAACATTTTTTTTCTCAGAGTGTATATTATTGTTGTTTCCATTAAATGTGACCACGATGAAAGGGATTGAGATACAAGACAACATAAATTAACTTCACCTACAAAACAAAAGTTTGCGTACAATTATTGTAAATATGCATACACATTAATGTATACGTAACTTAGCACTGCTATTATAGAATATATAATATATAAATTATAAACAAATGTATAATAGTATTTCCGTGCTTGTATGTGAATTGTTTACTAGAATATAAAATGCAATCCTGAAACATTTCATTCTACAAAAGTTGTACTGTCCCCTCCTGCAAACCAGTTCTTAGAGCATGTACACAGAGCACAAATATATTAGACATCGAATTTCTGATTGCCTATAGGAAATTTATAGGGTGTGTCTTGTGATATCCGCTGGCCCCTCCGTCACTCCAATTGGAGAAAGAGGAGGGGTTGTAGCTCACTGTTGTAGTACACGTTACCTAATCTCGCTTCCAGTTGAGGAAGGTGCCTATACCTATTAGCGAATGAGTTGATAAACCCAGCATAGGTATGTTCTATTGCTTCGATATATAACACTCACCAGCAAGGTGACAGTATCAGCCAATAAATTAAAAACATGCCGTAATAAAGTACCCTACAAACGGTAAGGAATGCGGTTTACGGAACAAGACAGTACCGGTTTCTTTCTGTGCCTTGTGTACTAATGCGTCTACTCGTAAATGTGCAGTGAGGTTCAGTCCTGACGTACTCCAAAGGCACTCTCTAAAGATAATAGAGCTAATTTTCTGAAGTAGGCCGGTCTGTACACCTGGAGTAATTTCTAAGGTGGTCATTTACTCAAGTGGCAGAAGCATAATCAGGAGTGTCCGTTGAACTGTCAGTGAAAGATGCCACACTATTCAACGAACATCGCCATTCAAATCGTCCCGCCGCCCACCGTCTATTGCCAGCTAGCTGCTCCAGCGATGAGTGATGAGAATTTGCAAGTATGGACAGCAGGTTAATTAGACTTAGAACCTCTAATGGAGACTAGAGTATGCGAACTTTATGTTGGCATTTGTCTACTATTCTTATCTAAAATGGCTATAAAAACCCTTTGGGTTTCTCTTCTTTAAAAGGTCAGTCCATTTTAAAACACTTTTATGCTTCCTAATTGAGTGCGCTGGTATGAAGGTGAGAAGGCATCAGTGGTGTTGCAACTCTTGCCAGTGAAGTGAAAAGCACTCAGCGATCCTTCGCCGCCGTTTCAGTCCTGCCTGGTTAGTCATAAAAGAGGGAGGGCAGGGAGGAAAAGAGATGGTGAATGTTTGTCTGTTTTTCTAATTACCAAAGGCTAACTTACACTTCATGGGTTATAATACAATATCTACTGGAATGCATTTCCGGTTGTGAAAGATAGATACCTAAACTGTTTTTAATGTAAGCATGATAAACTATAACTGCTACGTATCATATCTGCTAACTTCCTTATCTGAATAACTTTACGGTTTAGGCAAATATTTTCCCTAGTAAATCTAATAAACTTAAGTTGTCGTGACTCGTAAAATTGTTTCGTAGAATTGCTTCCTTATTACAATGGGTTTTTGGGGTTTTTATTTTGTTCCTGAAAGACCAGATTTGTCATCTGGGTGTATGGAGGTTTATATTACGTCTTTCTTTAGGAATGATGGGATATCTAAGTTTGTTCAAGTATTTGAATAAGAGTGTCATATGCAGCAAAATAATGCAGTAGAAGTTTAACTTTATAGCACATAAACATCCGTTCTCTAATTATGTCAAATGTTGCAAGCTTCAGTGTCTACACTGTCCATGTCATTTTGAAGCAGATGATGCAGGTACGCGTACTACAGCTCGCTCATTACCTGGCATTGCTTGTTTGCATAAGGAAAGTGGAATCGAGGTATCGTAGCGCGGTGGTGGGTCAGAGGGAGTTTGTGTGCTATTCGCTCTGCCACTCGACTCAGCAAATGCTCTCTTGTTTGTTCCACGTTTTACTTGATCACCTGATTACATTATAGGAAATAAACATCCCTTTCCATACTCAACTCTGTTTTTACCGTATATTTGATTGATGTAATTAGCCTTTAATCCGATTTATCTTCAGTTATTTGAAAATGCACCTACCGGCATGAGGCTAAGCGGATGTAGCGCTCAAGGGGCTCTCAAGCCTCATTTGTACATTAGGATAAGTAAAATAGTTAAGTCACGAAAATAGATGTCAAGTGTCATTGGTCAAATAATCACTTTTTTGTTTGGTGTTTGTGCTTTTAGGTCAATCAACCATTTTTACATATTTCCGAGTATACTGGCCCTAAATTTATGGCTTTAATAAACTACTCCATTCTAAAAACCTTTAAATGTTATTCGCATGTAAACTTAAAACTTCATGATCCGTCATATAGCTAACTACAACATTTTTATGCAAAGAGTCTAAAAATTCCACTGGATATAAAAGAACCTAAGGTTAATAAAACTAAGCACTATTTTTAGGTATGTATATTGCAGGGTTAATTAAATACAAAATAAAACTTCACATGAAAGTTAAAACAAACCAAAAGAAAGAAAGAAAGAGAAAAGATAACTAAGTAACAAAAAGTATTGTCATGGGTAGAATATTTTTTCTTCACAGGAAATAAACATAAACATCTGATACAGTTTTATCAAACGCAGTTTATAGAACATTCCAGTAATATTTTGTCCCAATTGGATTAAAATTGTAAATGGAGACAAATTTTGAAAACACACGTTTATAAACACAAAAACTAAAAGCCATCAAAGCTACAGAATTGAAACTTTAACGGGTTTATGCATAAGTCATGTAGTAAGTGCGTACAACATTGAAGGTCCTGGCTTTAAATCTGTATAAGTTAAATTTAAAACCCCCATTCTGCCCCTTAAGTAACGAACTATACTTTATAAAGAGTTGAAATATAACCTAGGTACAAACTATTTATTATTATCATTGTCACGTTTATTATTATTATTATTATTATTATATTTATTATTATTATTATTATTATTATTATTATTATTATTATATTTATTATTATTATTATTATTATTATTATTATTATTATTATCTGTAGGTCCTGTAGTTTCTGCAGCAGTGTGTGCACCCCTACGGGCGGAAGAAATCGAACTCTTTGAAACCTATGTCACAATATTTGTAAAGTAAAAAGTCACAAGTTGATTTTCGTATACGCCACCTTGATAAAGATGCTGTAGTTGTTACTTTTGAGGTGCTTAAAATATTAGATTAGGAGCGTAAAGCATTCCATGTAGGTCATAGCCATTTATGATTTCAACGTGATCCAATGAGAGGAACAGGAGACCCGAAATACGACTAGATCCGGACAGCGATGTGCGCTAGCACGGACTGCGTTCCTAATGATTCTAGAATAACACCAATCCTGACGCCGGCACGATTCCAACATGGCCATCTTCAACCAGGAGGTCCCAGAATGTAACGTTTCATTCCAAGGTAAGGGCCCTAGCTGACCAGCCAAGTGCTAGGGAGAAATCTTTCTATTTGGCAAATCACACCGTCCCGCCACAACATACTAATCGCCGTCGCCTGGTCCTACAACACTGGGGCATATGAAGATGAGACAGATGAAAGAAAATACTGAAATTTTTGGCAGAACGGAAACCACTGCAGGATTCGCCAACCCACTTGGGAAAACCAAAACAATGACAGAATGGTAGGCCGAACCGTACCTCTCGATTTCGAACACGTTACTGTGAAGTCATCTTACTTGGTTTAAAATATATGAAGAGCAAAGTGTGTTGTATTTTTAGTTGATAATTTACTTTTACACTTGATTATACATACAATATATATTATAAATATACATATGCGTTTTATTCCAGTCAATATGCTGAGATTTATGTTTAATTCGGTAGGCGAGTTTAACTTATGTAATTTGTTTTAACCTTAATATAACTTGTTACTAGGCAGTTATTGGGGGTAAGTAAGCATTGAAGTTCACTGCGCATTAACCTGTAAATGTAGGCAGTACAAAAGGCACAAAAAGAAACCGGCACTGTCTTGTTCCGTACACCGCATTCCTTACCGTTTGTAGGGTACTTTATTACGTCATGTTTTTATTTTATTGGCTGATACTGTCACCTTGCAGGTGCGTGTTCTTTATCGAGCCAATACAGCATACCTATGCTGGGTTTGTCAAATCATTCGCTAATTGGTATAGCCACCTTTCTCAATTGGAAGCGAGATTAGGTAACGTGTACTGCAACAGTAAGCTACAACTCCTCCTCCTTCCCCAATTGGAGTGACGGAGCGGCCAAAGGATATCAGAAGACACGCCCTATAAATGCCTCTACAGACAATCAGAAATACAATGTCTATTACTATTTGTGCTCTGTGTACCTACTCTCCATACCAGTTGTATCATAGGAGACAAAACACAGGTAGGAGGCAGCGGTAGCATCACCAGTCGTGAGCGGATAGTAAGTGCACCGACTCCGTCCCCATCTCTGACTTCATCACTCCTCGTAGCAGTGTTAGATTGAATCCCTCAAATGAAGCCCCGTATGCGCTCGCTACTCATTACAATGTTTATCTACACTACAATTTGTACTTGTGTTGGAATTCCAGAAAGTGTGTACTTACCAAGATTTGGAACGTAGTAAGGAAACCTGCCTGCAGGAAACGCTGCAAGAATCCCACCTTCCGCTTCACAAGCAATTGCTGCTTCTGTCCAAGTAAAATTAGCAGCAGTGTTTTGACTATAGCACTGTCCACGCACACCCCTAACTTCCGGTGGACACCAATCTGTAACGAAAAAACGGGGTTATTTTAAAGGTATATATGATATAGCATAAACGTCGGATCATGAATATATATCATTGTATTGAATCATTAATATTCTTCAAAATATGAAATCTTATTAATAAAAGGCCTGGCAACACTATGGATTCATTTAATTAAACACATCCAGAAATAACATTAGTTACCCATATCAGTTTAGAAACTGAGAACAGAGTTTTAGCATTTTCCCTAGCGCCCAAATGCATTATTTTCATGTAATAGTGACATCCTCCATAATTAAATTAATATCAATAAAATGCTTGTTTAAACTCCGACGATCTGTCTTTTGTGTCAGACACAAACCGTTATAAGTGCTACCAAAATGTCAAAGATACAGCATTTTAAGATATAGAGAAATGTGGAGTAAATTCTGAAACATTTGAAAACATATTATTTTTGCTTCAAAACGTTTATTACAAATATGTGTATAAATAATTAATGTTTTCATAGAGCTTCATATCTAGAATGTGAAAGTAATTTTAGTTTCTGAATAGCATTTCAGTTTGTATATATCTCAAATACCTTAGCGCGGTGGTAGCGCAGCTGCATACCTAGCGGGAGACCTGCGTTCGATTCCCAGTACCGGCGTGGAGATTTTTTCCCGGCTGGGAGACCTGGTCCGGGGTGCACTCAGCCTCATAAAGTCCCTGGGGGGCCAACTGAATAACTACTTGAGAGAGAAGTAGCGGCTCCAGGCCATAAGGACCGCATTAACCGGCCGGGGGTTGAGGTGCTGACCACGTCTCACTCTCCAATCCTGCAACCTAACCATGACGTCTGTCTTGGACCGAGATGAGGGAAGCAGCGGCCGTGTGGTAGGCCAAGGTTCCTTGTGAGCTGTCGTGTCATGGGGTTATTATTATTACTATTATAAATATTTCAAATAAAAGGTTACTTGTGATGGAGCATTATGCATTCTGTAAAGACAGATTCGCTGTGACTTTCTGTGCAGTTTTTGTATAGTGTTTAGTGTCCACTGTTACTATTTGTGGCAACGCAAGCGGTATCACTAATGATACATTAAATGAAGATGAAGTACCGGTGGAATGCCAATCCGGGAGAAACCCCTGCACCGCTTTGTCCACCACAAGTCTCACAGGCGGTCGCTTGGGAATGAACCCGGGCCGCTTAGGTTACAGGCGATTGGTCTAATGGGGAAAATGGGTCAACTATCTTAATGGTTCATTTTCACTGAAAAATAAGAAATACCAGGCTGCAAAGCTGCCGATCAATGTCACTTTTATCCATTAGCAAGAGTCCATAGATGGTCCTGCTACACAGTTTAAGCAGAGAAGTTGTTGGCTTATCAAGGCTTTAGACGACGACTCTGATTCTCTGAAGCGCCCATTACTTTGTGTAGCACAAATAACTGAGCTGTATCTATATGGAGCACACTGGACACCGGAAATAAACACCATCTTCCGTTTCGCTACTGACTATGTTGATAACAACGATTTGAGGATAAACGAATTATAGCAACCTTGACATATTAGGTGCCAAATCCTCCAGCTTATTCATAAAAATAAAACGTGCTAAAAGTGCTGGCCTATTTCTGATAAGGAAGCACGGAAGGAATAAATGTCTCATTTATTTACAAATAAGTAATGGCATCCTTTAAAAATGTATATTCTGCTAGTTACCGAGAGGGCGAAAGTTAGTTCGAGGCAACTGCAGACAAATAAGGCCTTTGTAATATTGAGCAAGATTAAAATATTTGTAGTTAAATGCCAGGTGACCCAACTGTCGCGTAATTGACTGTGTGTGTGTGTATATATATATGTGTGGGTGTGTGTGTGTGTGTGTGTGTGTGTGTGTGGTTTAAAGAGCTGCAGCACTCAAGAGAGTTATTTCATCTCAAAACCCGTCAGTGGAGAACTGGCGAGTGACCAATGACTGTTGGCGCTCATTGCTAGGGGCAAAGCGAAGGTCGCTCTCTCCAGTTCTCCACTGGCGGTTTTTAACTTGAATTAGACACGTTAACTTCTACAACTTTTTTAACGCGACAAGAGGTAATTGTTCATGTCAAATAAAGGGCCACCTGGTAGCTATTTATGCATTAAATTACAGACTGTCCACAGAAACTTTTCCCAGTTGTTGGACTCATACGTAACTGATGTCACTATAAAGAGAAACTAAAACAATTATAGGAGATATATAATTGTTAATTGTTGACATAAGCAACAGAGAGATATATAAAAAAAGGAAATAACACTGCGTTTCCACTGTTTCCTCTACCTACTTCGTTTTTTTAAATTATGTTTGTCAGTTTTTAATAGAAGCAAATTGTGTTAAGTGATTCAAAGGTTAAAAGTTCAACTTGGTGTGACTTTTACAACATTTGGAGTGTTCTGATATCTCGCTGCGCTGGATGTTTAGAATCAATAATTTGCAGGAAGATGGATTGGGTGCGCTGGGGAAAAATAAAAGGCCTTCTGTAGCTTGGCCTCCTAGGCTCCCTGATTTGACTATCTGTAATTTTTTTTTTCGGAGATCACATACAGGATTTTGTCTGCATGCCACCATTACCTCGAAATATAAATGAGCTCCGACTTCGTATAACTGCGGCCATGGAAATCACCACTGCAGATAATCTTCATTTGTGTTCTAAGGGTAACATGCGAGCCTCTGGTACTCAAGGTCGTGGGTTCAAACCCAGTGTAGGGAAGGAGTTTTTGGGTGTATAATCTTTAGCACGGCTTCCTTCGGAAGGGAAGTAAAGCCTTTGGATCCGTGTTGTAGATTTACGGCTCGTAAACAACCTTAAGCTTGAAAATAGACTTCTGAGCAAAATAAGGTGGTCTTTCACGACCAATACAAGGTGACCAATCAGCCTCATTTTTGACGTGCGTAGTCCTCCTCCGTGGACTACGTGTAACTAATAGCCTCTGGTCCACAAGGCCGCGGGCTAAAACCCAGTGGAGGGCGATAAAATATTTCGGCCGCAAAATCTTAAGTATGGCCTCCTTCGGGGAGAAGTAAAGCAGTTGGTCTCGTGTCGTACATTTATGGCAAGTAAAAGAACCTCAAGCCTGACAAAGAGACCTCTGAGGAAAATTAAGCGGTCTCTCACGCTCAATATGAAATGGGACGCTGAGAACCCCAACAGTTAAAGAGCATCCATAGATAAAGCTCCATTTATTTTTTTGGCCTGTGCAGATATCTGTGCGTTAAAAAATTTGCAGAACTCAACGTGGCTATTTCATGTTAAAACCCGCCAGCGATGAACTGACAAGGCGACCTTCGATTTCTTCCTCTCATGAGTGCGACCCGCTTACCATCTGCGCTGCACTATATCACTATTAAATACAGGGGAGTTGGGACACCTGGTAGATATGTTTTAGCATGTATGGCACAAATGAGAATATGGCTTTAATGTCTTCAGTGTGACACAAGGAGGACGAATTCAGTTGCTTTGAGATTGGCACTAAGCGGTTTGAGTATATACATCTCATAAGCTTTCAAATATCTGTGCATCGTTAGATTGGTGAGCATACTTTGCAGCGCTCATAAAAATAAACATTAGAAGCTCGATTACCCTTCATCGAATTAGGCGTTTCAGTTTATTAACCATCATCTTATTTCCTGTCTGTCATATTTTGCTAAAGTTGAGTTATTCATGTAATAATTGTATCATTTCGACTGCCTCTAAGGTCGAGTAGTCAGCGAGCTGACTTCTCACTCAGAGGTCCCGGTTCGAATGCCGGCTAGGGCGGGAAATTTTTCTTTAACCAGAATTATTCCTTATCTCTGGGGGTATGCCTGTGAGAGTGAATATGTGCGTGTATAACGATATAAAATAATTAACCTAATGACAATAATTACAGTAATATGAGTTGTTTCACAGAGCCCCCGATATGACCATAGACGTTAAATGGGTCTATAAAAATGAAACAATAAGAAAATGTCATTTCCAAACGTATTAAGTAATTCCTCCATCAAAATTGAGTTAGACACGATTTCGCACTTTTAAGAATGTTATCTTTCGGATTCAGCAATTACGTCGGAGCAATTCTTGTTTTTAATGTGATTTTTACGCTTGAAATTTCATATGTCGGATCAATTCATATTATAGTTCCGAAATTTAGCGGTTCAAATCATGCTAAATTCTCTGTATTTGCTTATGCGTTGGTTAGTAGCAATAGCAGGTAGGTACTGTGGTGTAACAATAGAAAATTCAAGTTCAAGGTCGAATGGTTGTCACCTTAATCTGACAGCCTTATTACTACATATTACAATAAAGAGAAGTGAGAAGTGTTGCCATACTATTGTTGATGCTTTATCAAACTTAAATGCGTGCTAAGCTGATCTAAGAACATAAGACAGCGTTTTACTATTAATATAAATGTTGTACAGATTTTGTTGTGTCTCCAAGAAAACTTAATTTTCTTATTTAATTATATATTAATCTGGGTAGAAATTAATAATATTTCGTAAAAAGAATTTGAAGAAGTGAGTGTTCTAAATTGTTTAAAATGTTATTCAGCCTGGGTCAGACAAGATATTTATATAATTGCAAAGGGGATCAAATCTGGAATATGTCATGCTGATAATAAAGGCAGTAATCATCAAGAAGTATTTTACGCTAAAAAGAATGAAGAATGCCATTAAATGTAATACGGTGCTCGAGGCCTCTGAATTTAATTATGAATTTACATACACTAAATTTACCATTTAACTCATTACTGATTCAAATGTTAGCCAACTTTTTTAAGACTTATAATTCAAAGGTTACACCAGAACTGAGAGTGAAGGAATGGTATTCTCAAAATATTTTACGTGTTCACTTCAACATTAGATTTGGCATTCCAATACATGTTATTGTTTTTGCATGACTTAGGAATTAAAAAATGCAACAGATAGTGTGATTTCAAAACAGCATCTTCTGGCCGAACAAGGTGCTAACAAGTTTAGAGCTAAACCATTTATAAAAGAGTGTCAGTCTGGGAGTGTTGAATTCTGTTTTGATTTACAGCTAGTTCATCCACTGCATAAATTGTCAATTGGCGAGGCTTACTTTTGAGACAAATTACATTTGATGCATTATACGTTATTAATATTCAAACAAAATCTCCAAAATTCTACACATGGGACAATACTCAGGCTGGGAGACGAGCGAATGAAGCAGCAACGGGAATGGTCGTCTATCTTGAAGAAAGCAACCTGGAGCAAAATGTAACTTGTATAAAACATTTTTGTGATGTTTGCGGCGGGCAGAATATAAATATACATACAATATTATATATTCTTTCTTGTTCACTCCAAAACAAAGCACTCCATCACATTAGTGAAACCGTAATGCACTTTCCAGTGCAGAGATCTCGTTTTTACCAGCTGGTAGAGTGTTCAGAGTAGTATAAAAAGCTCAGCGCAAGAAGTCAGAAACAATTACCCCTACTGATTATAGTTCCGTCTTGAGGAGTAAAAACATTAAGAGGACCACCGATTAAGAAAATAATCCAACATTTTAGTGACACTAAAAACAAAAACATTTATTCCCTACTGACAGCAAGATTTGGATCCAATTGGAAAGATTGCGATGTTTTGAACTTATAAACTTCTGCTCTGGGCATCGAACTAGAATCTTCCGCTGAAACTAATGAATATGTTGAGCAATGTGATTTGTCTTTTTGAACCGTCGGGTTCAAAGACCATGAAGGCGTCTGTTCTCCATAATACTATACACCTTGAATGCTTCTGTAAGCAGAATTACAAAATACAAAGAAGCTTCATTTTATGATACAAAATATTAAATTTAATTTGAACGATTCACTTAATTAGAAAATTTTGACCTTAGAATGTAATCAGGTTAATTTGTAACAGTTTTTAAAGTGTTTCTGTTCCAAATATGTCATTAATTCACATATTATTTTGCATAGATTCGAAAGTGTTGAATTTGATGTTTGAAAACAAATTGAAGTTTGAATTTTATTCCAGTGGTCAATAATACCCATATAAATGTGCACAATGCTAAAGTTTGTATATAAACCTAATCGTTTAGAATCGAAAAGTTGTTCTCGATTCCTGTAAGATCAGGATTCGGGAATTTAACACATTTTGAAACTATGCTCTTCAGATGGCATCATTATTTCGAAAATGTAAGTCGAAGTGCTCCTTTAAAGTAATGGAACCAAAGTATGTGTATCGTTTACTGTAGTTAAGGGAGCACGAAAGTGTTTTTAAGCGATTTTGGGCAAACATGTGAATTTTTGCATTGATACAAAAAAAGGCCCGTACTTTAAAGTACAATTGGCAGTGTTCGATTCTACTAGGGTGGATGTATCACATGCATCACCAACTTAAAGCCATTTATCTGAGTTTCAGTTTTTTGTTATTTTTCCGTATTAAAAATCTTCACACAAAGATTACAGATAGAGATTCGAAACCAATTCTCAAACCAATTCAAATAATGAGTAATAAAATGTCTTTTGGAATTTTAATATAGGTTTTAGATACGTTTTAAACATTAACTAGTATTTTCATGCGCCCATTTTTGCAGTTAATTTCACTTTGATATAAAAGAGTACTATCCCATTTGAAAATTTCAACCAGGAAATTTGTTAAATAATTATTAAGGAGATTCATTTGAAATGGTGTGTGTAGCTGAATGTCTGTAGGAGAGCGTTTTAGTTTATTAAATCGAATATCTTAATTAATAAGTAATTAAAGTAATTACACAAATGTGAATGAAACTTGATGTGAATACGTCTTCTGTTGCAAATAATGCCTTTACGTAGATATTAAAGTTCTAGATTTAATGCTTTAGAAAATGCCATCAACTATGTATTACTTAAATTTCAGTTTTGTGGTTATGTAAATCAGAAAATAACAATCCTTATGTACTATTATTACCTAGAGATGTACATATAAATTTGATTAAAAACGGTTACAAGAAAGTAAGTGCTCGCATTTGTATTGGTTTTGGGAGGTAAAGTTTCCGCACGGCCCAGCCCCGCAGAATATAATCAATGTTATTGTCATTTTATACACATATAAATAACGTAAAATAGAACTGCTATGTTTAATGAGTTTTAGCATTTGCATTTAAAACCCACATTTTATATTAAATTCCATTTTAACTTCTCCGCGTTCCATTCTATATTAGTTTGAAAGACCGCATAATTTTGCCCAGAGCTTCATTTACATGCCGTAAATCTAAGACACGGGACCACCGGATTTACTTCCCTTCAGAGGGAAACCATACTAAGGGTTTTTACGTCCGAAAATGTCCATCGCCCTCACCCGGGTATGAGCCCGGAAACCATAAGCTAGCATTTTATCCTTCGACCACGGAGGGTGGCAGTTTATGCGAGGGTTGGGGCAAAAGTCACGGAAACTATTTATTTTCTTGAAGATACCAATCCGGTTGGAAAATGAGACATATACAGACGAAAGGACAAGGTGTTAACTGCATGTGTGGACAATGAATAGCACTGAATATCGTAACACACTAATTTATTACGGTAATATAAAAGGCAATATGAATGAAAGCACAGTACACCTACAGTTGACATGACAAACCTGGGCCTAAAAACCCTCAAAGTAGTCCTCTACTACTGTCACCACACTCTGCCAACGATGTGGGAGGCGGCGCTGAATTCCAACTACCGCAGTATTTGCCGCATCATGTGCGAATCGGGTCATCTGTTGGCGCACAGCATTAACAAT
The DNA here is from genome assembly GCA_030762935.1 of Hymenopus coronatus. Taxonomy (NCBI): domain Eukaryota; kingdom Metazoa; phylum Arthropoda; class Insecta; order Mantodea; family Hymenopodidae; genus Hymenopus; species Hymenopus coronatus. The sequence goes on along the minus strand of CM060900.1, from coordinate 378,648,763 downwards.
GTCCCCTCGTGTTGCAAACCGCTTACCATGCAGTGGTTCCTTAATATATCGAATGCGATGAAATTCACAGGGCGAAATGTCGGGGGAGTACGGTGGGTGCTCCAATTCTTCCCATCCCCAACGTCGCAGTCGCTGCCCTACACACTCTGCTTTATATGGTTTTGCACTGTCGTGCAGGATTAGTGTACTGTCCACAAGATCTGGACGTTTCTCCCGAACGCCACGTCGTACCTGTCGCACCAGGAAGTCCTTGTAGTAATGTGCGGTCACTGTTCTGCCGTGTGGAACAAAGTGGCAAACAATGACACTCCTGACGTCATACGCGACGATCACCATCAATTTGACTGGGGAAGGATTCTGACGGAACTTCTGCCTTCTTGATGATCCAGCATGTCACCACTCCACGGACTGACGTTTCAGTTCTAGCCCAAAATTCATCGATGGCGACTTCGGTCAGTGTGTGCGGTACCCACCGCGATGAGATTTTGCATAGTTGCGGCTCGTCCAATAGCGTCCATCGTCTGTCTTCATCCAGGAGCTGCTCGATGATGGCACGTGCCACGTCGGTCCGCACACTGACATGTCGCGCCCGAATGTTGCTCATCACTGTTTGACATACGTCCTTGCTGAAACTTTCCTACCCACGTACTACTGTATGGTATGGTAGGGCATTATTTCCAAGGGCTTCCACTAGTTCACTGTGACATTCCATCGCATTTCTCCCTCGGAGAACGGCTATTTTAATGTAAGCGTGCTGCTCAACACGAGTTACTTCCATCTCGCACGACACTCACCAACTGACTGATTTCAAAGCCCTGGCTGCGCTACTGCCTGCTATCACAGAGCCATCTGTTGTTCTGCATACACACTATGCCTGCAGAACTTCCATACGACACATACGTTTATGATCTGACGTTTTTCTACAAGAAAAAAGCTATTTGCCGTGACTTTTGTCCCAACCCTCGTATTAAGTAAGATGGATAATCCGTCATTTTCGCAAAACGGTCTACACCAGGCTTCCATTATAACGTTTAATCTGTCGTCCACTTTATAATACACTTGACTGGCTCTGTGGTAATTGTGAGATTCACATTTAGGAGGTCCAAGGATCAATACCCGTTGGAACATGGAGTTTACATGGTTTACGCTGGTCCGTAAGCCATATACTGAGGAGGTTTTTCTTTTACCACAATTCGTTTCTCTGATTTGCCTTTCATTCCTTTTCCTTGTTATGTATCCCGTTTTCTTCCACGTTTCATGATGTGAAGCGGCGCCGAACAAATGACATGGGAAGCTTGTTCCAAGGAAAGTGTATTTCCCTTGGACCCTGGTGCAATGGTTGCTCATCACCTTCTGGACTACTACAATAGTCAACCGGGTCCTCGAGCTTAGGATTTCTGCGTGTCTCTGTGGGTCTTCTGTGCTTTCTTTTCTCCATCCCTTATTCCTAGGGAGTGATAACCACAATAGATCGATTTCTGTCACGTTGTACGAGGTGTTCCCTTTTATCGTATAACCTACACCTATCCCCAATTATAATATACTGGACACCAATAAATGTTTTTTCTCTACAATCCTGATTTATATTGGGTTTTGCCTTGCTCTTATAAGATAAATGTCGCGTAACTTTCAACTCCATGGACGACGGTCTAGTTTAAACATTTCATCTTCTTCGCCCATTGTGTCTGCAAACTTTAGATGTTTAAAGCGATATAAACGCATTTAAATAATGATTATTATAATTCACATTATCATAGCCCAGATCTTGAAACCATTCATTCTTGCCACGTCTCTGATAACTGAACGGTTAAACGCACGTGACTGATAATGAGAACCAGTTAGTTCAGAATATTCATTTATTTAACGTGTTTGTGCAAGTAAAACCAACGTTTAACATGTGGAAAGAAATATTTTATGGATAGTATACAAAAAACTAATTTATGCGTTTTTATTTCTAAATTGAGTTCTCCGAAGAATAACAGCTGTCATATGTACGGATGTTTTACGTATTCATTGGAAGTCGCTTATTACTTTTTCTAGCATGTATGTAAATATACACGGCCGCGCCGTGGCCGAGTGGTTAGACCACTCGCCTCTCACCTAGCCACCCTGGTTGAATCCCAAATGACCGTATGTGAGATTTGTAGTGGATAAAGCGGCGCAGGGGCGGGCTTTCTCCGGTTTCCCCTGCCATTGCATTCCACCGGTGCTCCATCTTCATTTCATGTATCACCAGTGTCATCGCCTACGGTGCCAAAGTAATAAAAGCGGACGATAAACGCTACCAAAAAAAAACAACAACAAAGAAACATATGTATAATGTACGTAGTAGATGGAGAAGGTGTTCTATTCCATCCAAATATTCGATACTAAGATTTCACCGGAGATATATGTTTTGAGGTACCCTGAATCAAAAAGCGTTCTTAGAGAAAGGTCCGAGTGTGTCTGTGTGTGTCTGTGTGTGCCTGTGCGTGTGTGTTTGTGTGTCTGTGGGCAGCATAACTCAAAAACTAAAGGTACGTTAAATACCAAGCTTAGTATTTTGGTGAAACATCTTCCAAGAATGCGATACGAAGATATTCAGGAAAACCTTCCACCCTCAACTTCCCTTTACTGTAATACTATTCCAATTTTTGTATATCCTTTGTCAATAAAGGCTCTAACGATTTGGCCTAAAATACCATGTGCATAAAATATTCTGATGACAAATGAAATGTATTAATGGAATTTTCTAGAAATAGCCCCAGAAGACCTTTTCATACTGGACTACTTTTGTATAACTGGTAAACCGTAGGAAATAGACAAAACTTAAAATAAGAATGTAAATCTCGTCAAAACACACAACTTAAGACTTCTACATTTTTGTTGTGGAGCAAACCTTTCCGAAATATTCCTTCCTATTGTTTTCAGTTTAAAAATACTCATATCATTCTCAAACAGGATGTTGTCATCCATGTTTCCTTGTTTTACTCCGGGTCATGTAAAGAATTCCAAAGTTCAATGTCAATTATTTGACCATCACTATTGCCTAGTGTATTCCCTTACTTCTTTTCTACTTACAAGGAACTAAATAATAAGGTCATTTCTACTAATGTTTATCTGAATTAGATGCAGTAGATGGAATAATAATCAGGTTTATCACTCAAATTGATTTTATTTATTCTTTATCTTTGAAATCTGACGTTTAATATGATATGTAACACTTATTTATCTTAGCTTTATTTAATAATGTATTGTTAATTATAAGCTATGCTATGTGTATAAAATACAGTGACCTGACAGTAAAAACGAAAAATATTGATATGCCATACCCTTTTTAGTATTAGAAGTACCTGTTTGAAAATTTTAAAACAAAGGGGTATTTCTACCTTCTTTCGATTTAAAGCTGATTTGGTAGCCCTGTTTTAAATGCAGTCTGTTTGTTTACATCGATCATAACTCACACACATGCCCAAGATTTGCAATAATTCTGGTTTTTGTGTGGAAGTGTTATTTCTTCTGGTTGTTTTTGTGTTATTGTATACACAACAACTTGCCAAAACTCAAGGAGTTGTTTAAGAAGAGAAGAAATGTGGGTAAGCCAAAATGTATCAAGCAAACTGTTCAGAATATTACACCTAACCTGAACACAAACGAAGTTCATGATTCTGGACATAGCACGTCCCATAAAAAGTTGAAACCTTTACCAGAGCAATAGAAAATTATAAAATCAGATGCATTCAGTGGTTTTCAGTGTGAAACAGCAGACATCTTTATTACAAGGTGCATTAAATGAATTTCCTTGCCGTTAAACTTGCCATGGTCTTGTGTTAATATCTGTGTAAAGAAATTTTTGTTTAGCTAGTAAAATAGTATTTAATTGTAACACGTGTGAAAAAAAACGTAATTTCATACAGTCAGAAGAAAAAGAATTTCACAGTCAAGATACAACACTATATTGCATGATATTAACTAACGTTTAATTTGGGAAGGGTGAAACACAGCAAATATTTTTTGTGGAATAACGAATCTTCTAAAACCTCCAAAGAAGTTTTTAAAGTATGTAAATGCTCTTGGTTTTATCATTGAAGATATATATAGGGAAAATATAAAGAGGCTATTGAGGAAGCTGTGGAAAGTAACTCCGGGAAAAGGGACATAATTATTGCTGTAATTAGTGCAAACCAAAAGCGTGGATTTTATTCACAGATAGAAGTGACTACAGCAACCTGTGTAGATACATGTAAGGTAGTAAATCTTGCTATAAAAATAATTATGCAGGTGTAATAATAAGTTATAACAAATCAATAAAAATGATTGCATTGCCAATTACCAAGGTATGGAAGTTGAGGGTGCCAAGGACATTTTCAAGCGCTCACTGGCACAGTACAATGTAAAGCATGTTGGATATTTAGGAGATGGAGATACAAAGCTGTCCTGAACATCCTTATGGGAAAGGCATAAACATTGAGAAGTTAGAGTGCACAGGTCATGTGCAGAAGAAAAGGGGACAGGACTAAACAACTTAAAATTAAATTTACGTGGGAAAATTCTAAGTGATGACAAACCATTTGGCAGCAAAGCGAGCTTCTGACAGTGACATAACGAAAATTCAAACATATTATGAGTTAGCAATCAGAATAAATATTACAGAACTTAAAAGCATGAGAAAAGCTGTTTCGGGCTGTTTATTTTCATCTCATTTCATCAAACGAACAACCTCAACAAGGTCTCTGAGATGCAATCTGACGTAAGCATTTGAAAGTAAAAGAACATAAAAAGAATACAATCATAAAGAACATTTTCATCTTCCTTCTGCCTGCATGGTTGAGATGAAACCAATATTCAGAGATTTAGCTGACCCAGAACGTCTAATTGTCTTCATGGTGGAACTAAAAATCCCAACAAACTGCTACATAATGTAATTTGGATTCGTCTTCCAAAAATGCATTTATTGGGATGAGCACACCTCATTGTGGAGTTAATGAGACAGCACTATCATTCAACACAGGACACATTAATTGCCACGTGATGAAGATGCTGGGAGTGAAAATTGTATCTCTTCGATGAAAACCTTAGATCAAATAAGAATCAACACAGGAGAGAAAATGTGAGCAGAAATTAACAGAAAGGCCAGGCGATCAACCCACAGAGCAAGAAGTAAACTGGAGGATATGTATCAGAATAAAGAGAAGGCAGATAATCCTACATAGAGTGCAGGAATTCACATAGGTGTGATTCGAAATGTTTTCTCACTTTGCGAGCAATTCTCCCAAAACTGCAAGTTTTCATATTTAAGTACGTTTTTCTCAGCCCCCATAACAAGTAGACTGATGACAAAATATTGATTCAAACTTTTCATAATTTTTGTCTGGAACAATGTTTATGAAATTTTAAATGAATATTAATAATGCTTCCAATAAAATTTTATAAATGCTTTCAAGAATATGTGGTAAAATTTTAAATCCCTAAAGTTAGCAGTTATTGAGCAAAAGGTACATGTATATGGCAATATTTAACATTGTCTAGATAGGCAATTGTAAACTCTCATTAGCTTTTGTACGCAGTTTGTTTCCAGAACAAGTAGAGAAACCCATGCGAATCAACCACGTCGTTTTATTTATTTTCTCACTTAAGAATTCATATTAATTTCGTATTTATTTACAAAAATGTTACCATGGGTATTTTGTGGTTTTCCCTGTGAACAGGCGAATGTTGAGGTGGTTTCTCAACTACCATTATTATTTTTGTCTCATTCTCGTTCCATTACATTTTCTGCTGATGATTCAGGTTACTTCCGTGTTTCCTAGTACACGGTTGTGCCGAAAGGATGGAATTCCAAGGGCTAGAGGATTGCGTGGTTACTCGGGTCATACATCCACTGAGCAGCTGTAGTATTGTTAGGAGTCTACAAGGGACTTCCACTTGTCCCTGTGGCCGGTCTATCAGTTGCTTTTGCCTCCTGTGAATCCTACACTTCATTTCTATTTCCTGGTGGTAGCCGCAATATCTCAAATAAAGTCACAGTGCGTGAGATGCCCGCCTCCGTTTTGTATCCCATTCCATATAGCTTTTATGTGCACGTTTTTATGTATTAAGATCAAACAAGCATTTTGAAATTATGTTTATAATGAAAGGTACTGGAAGAAAATGGTTAGTAGGTGATGAAATTCTAACCCGGGTAGTCATCACTGCTAAAGCCATTGTTGCAACCTTTTCCCGTTGATATGTGTCCCTCCGCTCATGAGTTCCTTCTCCTTTTCCTTGATTGGCTAATGCCATCTTAGACTGACATTATATAAACATGGTGCATTGCAAGGTCAGTCCATAAAATTGATATAAACACTCCACAGTAGATGTGTATGGATTCCACATCCTGAAAGATAGATTTAAAACGAAGGATCCTCCTATTTATAGAATCGTTAAATTATAAGTTAGTCCCTGCCGCGACCGGGAAGTGGGAAAGTGGTGCTGGCAAAGGCGCACTAAAATACGTATCTTAAGATAAATCATGGAAACGTTGACCTTCTGCTCAAAAACGGGCAACACAATTTGCGAAAATATTCTCGCTCACTCGTTTAACCTAAACAGCAGGAACCCTCGTGATCTCTTACATGATGTTATCACTAAGTTTCTGTAGATTACACTGCGCTTTCTGCTGCTGAGCTTAGGCGAATGAGCGAGAACATCTATGCCTGTTTGGGAGTAGATGGTCAAGATTTTCAACATTTATTTAAGGTAAGGTCTCCAATAATCCTTTGCCGGCACCACTTTTCCGGCGACTCTCGGTTTTCTCGTGCAGTGCAGAAAGGCTGCGAGAGGGGCTGCCTTATAATTGAATGACCCTATATTTGTACATATATTAATATATAATCACATTTCAGATGTATCATTTATTTTTACGTATTACATGTATTTGATTCATACTGTTGTGAAAGTGGATATTCGTAAATTCTTTTCGGATATATTGGCAGAAATCTACATGTTAAGTAAGAGAGCATTTTTTGATAGTGTTTAACGCCCACTTTTACTACCATGGTACCGCAGGCGATGACACTGGTGAGACATGCAATGAAGATGGAGCACCGGTGGAATGCGATGGGGAAACCGAGAACTCGGAGAAAAGCCACCCTGCGCCGCTTTGCCCACCACAAAATTCGCATGAAAGGTGACTAGTCACGTGACAGCTGACAGATACGGGGCAAAATTATACAGAACAAATCTTAGATATCTGGTCGTAACTGGCTGGATTCCAGCGTGCAATTGACTGTTAACAGTCAATGTGACTGATTAAACAGTGATGAAGTTTCAAGCGTAGATACTAAACTCTTGTTTCTGCTAACATTACCCCTCTGACATATATTCTTTCATGCAATATTGGCTTCCGCATTTTTTTCAATTGGCTACTGTATAAACCCTAGGCGGTGTCAATGCGTGCCGGTTCCGATGGCCGTGCCCGCTAAAGTGCCTCGCTTTGGTGCTTCGTGGCGCAGGGGATCGTGGATTTGCTTTGGGCATTGGCGTTGGTACATTTGTGTATATTAGAAGCAAAAAGCAAAGCGATAATCAAATAGAAAAACTATATAAATATTAGGAAAAAGGAATAAATGAATACAGCTCCGGAGTCCCAACAGGCCTCCGGCACTATAATTTAAAAAAAAAAAAAATTTGAAACTCAGTGGTAGGCGATAACAGCGACATAAACATTCTGTCGTTATGCATGCATGTGCTATCGTAATACTGCGAGGCAGATCAAAACTGAGGGATCCACCCTTCTATTTGTTAATAAGAGTTTGCAGGAATTCCAAATCATTAACTATGTTATATAATATATTTAATTAATAGTTTCACTTTCTCTAGCACGTATGTACAAGTCACAAAGCAAGTAGAGAAGATACTGTATTGTACCTAAAATGTCGATACCGAGATTTCACCGGAAACACAGGCTGCAACACGAACATTTTCAGAAAAATCCCACCGCCGCAACTATCCTTTGCATATTTGTTTTCTCAATATGGCTCCAAGGATATTTATTAAAATAACACAATTCTTAAGATATTTTAATGACAAGCAAAGTGTATATCTTGAGTTTTCTAGGAATAACATCTGCACACCTCTTCATGCTGGATTACTTTTGCATCACTTGTAAACCATAAGAGGCAGATAAAATCTTAGTACACAAAAATGTACATTACGTTAAAACACACAATTTGTGTCAAAAGCATTTTTGTGTACAGTTAAACGTTTCCGAGATAATAATTATTATTAGTTTTAATTTTAAACTACTTAAACTTTTCTCAAACTTATCATTTTTCGTTTCATCTCTCTTATATATTACTCCTCGTCTTGCAAAGAAAACCGAATTATAATTGTTTCACTCTGTGTATGGCTTTAAAGGAAATGACTATCGCTTTAAAATAATGTTATTACTTACTTCCCTTCTACTTAAAAGGAAGCACGCAAGCAAGAAAAACACATTCTGTTGATGTTTATCTCGATTAACATTAGTTAGATAAAGGTTTCTGGTGTGCTGCTGAAGAAGAATGAATAGATATATAGACACAAAAGTGATAATAGGAAAATTCCCGATCCGGTTATAACCAGCATTCGCATATCTACCAAGGAATACCGATAAAATCTGCGGTCAAGCAGGTCTATCCCGGGGTTTTGCACACGGTAACTTTACCACCAGCGCCATCTCGTACATTTAATACATACATTTATGAAAACGTATATTTTAAGCGCTCTTCCAATGTAAATAACCATTTTATATAAGAAAGTATCTCGTGCCACATAACAGCCAATTCACGATAGCAGTCAATAAGAGGTGATTGGTTACGTAACTGTTAAGAGGTCTGGGGTAAATTGTATGGAAAACACCTTAGCATAAATCGACCGTGTAGACGAGCGAACTTTAAACTGTATCCCTGACGCTAGTGGATGCACAGGATGCTGTTTTATTGTTGCTAATTACTCTACTTTACACCTTTCATCGTGCAGTTCTTCTTTATTGTGTCATACATTTCCCAGATGTTCATACATTTATACTCTGTGTCTCTATACACGTAGATGTCTCTTTTCCTGACCAACACAACTGTGCAGCTTCAAGCATCCACCACTACCAGCAGTAGCTACCGAGCCAGGATTGGCATTCAGGAAGTCCGGATTCGCTCCTCGCACACTCTGGCCCTGGGTTTTTCCGTAGTTTTCATGGCGCCGCTTAGAGGAATGCTGGGGTAATGTATACCTTCTTTTCATTCTTTCATTCACTTTATCGTTCCTATTATTTCAGGTCGGCGCAGATGTGGCTTGAGGCTTTGCAGGCAGATGGCACGGTTGCTTGCTCCGAGTGAAAAACTCTTCCTCGTGGTTGCGCTGGTAGAAGCTAGGTGTCCTTGCAGAGGCTTTTTTTTCGGGCGTCCGGAGCTTGCGTAGCCTCCGTGGCGGGCCAGCGCTGCCATCTATTGAACTGTTAGGGACTTCCTTGCGATGTATATCTTGCGCTAGGCTCCGTCGTTTCCTGTGTACTGGCCTGTGGTTTCCCCTCCTCTCATCCCTTTCTCCGGGGGATAATAGGCCGCAATAGGTCAGTACCTGTTCGCAGTTACCGAAATCCCCCGCTGTTAACATGCTCTACCCTCTACTTAGTAGTAAATGCTGTATAGTTGCACAACACCACATCAACAACCTCAATTTGACACTTTGTGAAATATTGCTCATTTTGGCTTTGCATGCTTATGTATTAAACATAACGTACATACTGCAACTTAAAATCTACAACGTTTAAATTTACCGCTCCACTCCTTTAAACTCGAAGAAACCTAATCACCAGCTTCACCGTTGCAAGTTTTAAGGAGCTTCTGCGCATGCACAATTGGCATCACATAACTAACTTATGTAAGGCACTATAAAGAGGGGCATAATCATCCGCTTGATTGAGAGGAGCATGAAAAAAATGAAAAAAACTTCAAATTCTCCATATGTTGCACATGGTGTAGAAATTCTGTGCTGTTAGGTAACAATTCTTTCATAATGGACCCGATTATTCCGATTCCAGATTGATAATTGCAGAAGAGAAATGTGCCTCCAATATTGCAGGCGAATAGTTGCGACCAGATTTTTCCGTCTGCTTAGGACCTGCGAGAAAAGAAAAAAAAAGTAATATCTGGCTACAAAACAAAAACCTATATATTTTATTACGCTTATTCTATTAAACTTTTGAATGCGTTTGATAGAATTAAATGAGAATACAACTACGAGAACTAAAATATATGGAAAAGCAGCTGTAAAGAATGTATACTCAAAACATTTTACAGCTCTCTAATACTTAATGTTGCTTATTATTATTAATATTATTATTATTATTATTCTTATTATTTATTTATAGCTTTCACAGAAACATGTAAGACCTGGATTCGAAAGTGGATAATTCCATTTATTGTTCAAAAAATATGTATAAAGTTGTTTAGCTGTGTTTTTGTTGTTTTATAACATTTGATATTTTTAATAGGTAATGAAAATGTTACATATGTAAACAGACGATAAATTTAACACGCAAATTAACATTTATAAATAGGTAAGACTGCCGATGTTATATAGGTACCAGGTAGCTTAAGAGTCTCGTATTTGGCGTGTGCAGATATTCCTTCGTGCGTTATAAGAGTGGCAGAACTCAACGGAATTATTTCAAGTTAAAACCGGTCGGTGAGAACAGGGAAAACGGCCTTGCGCTCATTCAGAGGAATAAATCGAATGTACCTCTCTCCAGTTTGCCACTGGCCAATTTTTACATGAAATAACCCTTTTGAATTCTGTTGCTTATTTAGCACAAAAAGAAATATTTGCACACACCAAATACGGGACAGTTGAGCCACCTATTATTTAGACAGCCTGTTAAATTTAGACAAATTGGTTCAGAAAATTATTATGTTAAACAAATAAATGAAACGGCAATTTTTATATGTAGCTGTTTTTATTTTAGGTCAAGTAGTTTTGTGTCTCTGGAAAATTAGCGTGCTTAAATTGCTAAATGAATCCCTAAAATTCTAATGTGAATGTAGACAAATGGATATTTTTTCATTAGTTGCTGCTTTACCTTTAAGTTAAATATTTTCGAAATCCCAGTAAATCTGTATGCTGCGAGTACAAATCCTAAGATCTCTTCCTGCCGCCGAATTCTTATTCTGCAGCTATTTATTTACAAAGGTAGCTACTATGCTGCTATCTGAAAAATAAAATGCGGACTAATACATATTATGAATTGCATATGTAAAAAGCACGAGCATTTATAAGCTGCATTCATATTTGCTGTGGCTGAAACAGTTTCCTTGATGTGCAAATGTATATCCTTTCCGCGAGAAAGCGCCCAATTTTGTCAACGAAATCGCAATTTCATGTCTTTGCTTAAACAGCGAATGAAGGGGTAACTAAGGAGAAAATATGTAAGGCAAGCGTGATTTATCCTTAAAATGACGCATGTTCTTCGTTATTTTGATTTGAGAGTGGCGATAGAGAGAGAAATTATAGTTTTGTATCAACACTATCCGAGCGATTTTGAACCAAAATGGTGTTTAGAGATCCCTCAACTTATGGGGGAAAATAGGCAGGTGCCGTGCACACTGGAAGATATAAACTAGCTGGCGTGTATTTTTCCCGCACTCCGTTTCCATATTATCAGTGCAATTTTACGTCACTACTGCAATATGATAGCACAAACAGCAGTTAATCACTGTAGAAGAAATAGGTAAGATGCACAAGCGCGGAAAAACATTGCGATTTCTCCACACCGCTCATATGGACAGCTATAATGTTTTTTTCACTTTACTTCATTCGTGCTTAATTATGTATGCAAAACGAACATTCCAAAATATATATTTCAAGTTATACTTTAGTAGTAGTAGTAGGGGTAGTAGTGGTAGAGGTAGTAGGGGTAGTAGTGGTAGTGGTAGCAGTAGTGGTTGTAGTAATAGTAGTGGTGGTAGTAGTACTAATTCTAGTAGTAGTAGTAGTAGAAGAGGTAGTGGTGTAGGTGGTAGTGGTAGTGGTAGTAGCGGTGGTAGTAGTAGTAGGTAGTACTAGTAGTAGTAACAGTATTGGTGGTAGTAGTGGTGGTGGTGGTGGTAGTGGTAGTAATAGTAGTATTGGTGTTAGTAGTAGTAGTGGTGGTGGTAGCAGTAGTGGTGGTGGTGGTAGTAGTAGTATTAGTAGTAGTAGTAGTAGTGGTAGTAATAGTATTAGTAGTAGTAGTAGTGGTAGTAGTAGTAGTAGTAGTAGAACAAGAAAAGTTAGTGGTGTAGGTGGTAGTGGTAGTATTAGAAGTAGTGGTAGTGGTTGTAGTAGTATTAGTAGAACTAGTAGTAGTAGTAGTAGTAGTAGTAGTAGTAGTAGTAGAAGTAATGGTAGTAGTGGTAGTGGTAGTAGTGGTGGTGGTAGTAATAGTGATAGTAGTAATAGTAATAGCAGCATTGGTGTTAGTAGTAGTGGTAGTAGTAGTGGTAATAGTAGTAGTGGTAGTAGCAGTAGTGGCAGTAGTAGCAGAGGTAGTAGTAGTGATAGTAGTGATAGTAGCAGTGGTAGTAGCAGTAGTAGCAGTGGTAGTAGTAGTGGTAGTAGTGGTAGTGATAGTAGTGGTAGTAGTAGTGGTAGTAGTGGTAGTGATAGTAGTGGTAGTAGTAGTAGTGGTAGTAGTTGTGGTAGTAGTAGTGGTAGTAGCAGTGGTAGTAGTGGTAGTAGTAGTGGTAGTAGCAGTGGTAGTAGTGGTAGTAGTTGTGGTAGTAGTAATGGTAGTAGTAGTGGTAGTAGTGGTAGTAGTTGTGTTTGTAGTAGTGGTAGTAGTAGTAGTGGTAGTAGTTGTGGTGGTAGCAGTGGTAGTAGTGGTAGTAGTAGTGGTAGTAGTTGTGGTGGTAGTAGTAGTGGTAGTAGTTGTGGTGGTAGTAGTAGTGGTAGTAGTTGTGGTAGTAGTTGTGGTAGTAGTGGTAGTAGTTGTGGTAGTAGTTGTGGTAGTACTTGTGGTAGTAGTTGTGGTGGTAGTAGTGGTAGTACTTGTGGTAGTAGTTGTGGTAGTAGCAGTAGTGGTAGTAGTAGTGGTAGTAGCAGTAGTAGTAGCAGTAGTGGTAGTAGTAGTGGTAGTAGCAGTAGTGGTAGTAGTAGTGGTAGTAGCAGTAGTAGTAGTAGTGGTAGTAGCAGTAGTAGTGGCAGTAGTAGTGGTAGTACTAGTATTAGCAGTGGTAGTGGTAGTGGTAGTGATAGTGATAATAGTAGTAGTAGAAGTAGTAGTATTGGTAGTAGCAGTAGTAGTAGCAGTAGTAGTAGTGGTAGTAGCAGTGGCAGTAGTAGTGGTAGTAGTAGCAGTAGTAGTAGCAGCAGTAGTAGTGGTAGTAGTAGTAGTGGTAGTAGTAGCAGCAGTAGTAGTAGCAGCAGTAGTAGTGGTAGTAGTAGTAGTGGTAGTGGTAGTAGCAGTAGTAGTAGCAGCAGTAGTAGTAGTGGTAGTAGTAGGTGGCGGTAGTAGCAGTAGTAGTAGCGGTAGTAGTGGTAGTAGTAGTGGTTGTAGTGGTAATAGTAGTGGTAGTAGTGGTAATAGTAGTGGTAGTAGTGGTAATAGTAGTGGTAGTAGTGGTAGTAGTGGTAGTAGTGGTAGTAGTGGTAGTGGTAGTAGTGGTAGTAGTGGTAGTAGTAGCAGTAGTAGCGGTAGTAGTGGTAGTAGTAGTGGTAGTAGTTGTGGTAGTGGTAGTAGCAGTAGTGGTAGTAGTAGTAGTAATGGTAGTAGTGGTAGCAGTAGTAGTGGTAGTAGTAGCAGTAGTAGTGGTAGTAGTGCCAGTAGTAGTAGTAGTGGCAGTAGTAGTAGTAGTAGTAGTGGTAGTAGTGGTAGTAGTTGTAGTAGTGGTAGTAGTAGTGGTAGTAGTGGTAGTAGTGGTAATAATGGTAGTAGTAGTAGTGGTAATAGTGGTAGTAGTAGTAGTAGTGGTAATAGTGGTAGTAGTAGCAGTAGTAGTGGTAGTAGTGGCAGTAGTAGTGGTAGTAGTGGCAGTAGTAGTGGTAGTAGTAGCAGTAGTAGTGGTAGTAGTGGCAGTAGTAGTGGTAGTAGTGGCAGTAGTAGTGGTAGTAGTGGCAGTAGTAGTAGTGGCAGTAGTAGAAGCAGTAGTAGTGGTAGTAGTGGTAGTAGTAGTGTTAGTAGTTGTGGTAGTAGTAGTAGTGGCAGTAGTAGTAGTGGCAGTAGCAGTAGTAGTAGTGGTAGTAGTAGTGGTAGTAGTAGTGGTAGTAGTAGTAGTGGTAGTAGCAGTAGTAGTAGTGGTGGTTGTAGTTGTGATAGTAGTAGTAGTGGTAGTAGTAGTAGGCGCTAGCGCGGTGGCAGAGCGGCAGTGGTTGTGGCAGCGGCAGCAGCAGCAGAAGTCGTAGTTGCCGCTGTGGCAGTAGAGTAGCAGCAGTAGTAATTGTGGTAATGTTGGTGATGGTGGTGGTGATGTTACATAACGATGTTTGGATGATTGGAACCTGTAAGAGTCAACACTGTTATATACGGCGACATAGTTTAACAAGAAATAGTTTAATTATTTAGGAGGACATTTTATATTTACTAAGTCAGATTACGTAAAGCTAAAACTGGCTAGATCCAGAAATTTTCTTGAACTCATACACAACGTACGCTAAAACATAATTTGCGGAACGAAAAGGTAACTAAATTGTACAAGTAATAAATAGCCTTGCCTTTGATTGTATGGAAACAAATGTTGGACCTTAACATCAAGCCAATTAAGACACAATTTGAGTAATAAGAGATGAAGTTCCTCCGCTTTGTAGCAGGGCATTTGTTACTGGATCATAAAGGAAACGCTGATGACATGTACTTAATTGAAGAATATAAACTAAATTGGAGAGATCATCACCAACGCATATCAAATAATAGAATAACAAAATCTGCAATGCAATATAACCGAACAGAAAAGAGGAACATTGGACGTCTTTAAATAGATAGCGTAAACAACTCTGACACATAACTGAGAGAAAGACTAATTCCTAAAAATTATTGTTATTATTATTAATTTTTGTTATTATTAATTATTATTATTGTTATTTTTACTTCTTTTATTATTATCATCATCATGATCATTATTACTAGTAATATTATTATTCTCTTGTTGATAATGGGAGCTGTTGCAGTTGTGCCAATTGGTTCATTATCATAACTTTTAAGCAGTACAGCATATGCTATTCAAATTATCAGGACTGTGTCACTAAAATTCTTTGAACATCCAAAATGTAGGCTCACAAGCTGCTCGTTTTCACTATACAGGTGTGTAAAAGAGCAATAATTTCCGTTTCTACTCTATTACATTAGATTTTCATTTGTGAGACTAATGTTTCGCTTGTCTATAATAAAACATCCGCAAATACGTGGTTGTAATTGTTAGGAAATAATATCAGGTAGCGCAACTACCCCAAGTTTGACGTAGCCAGATATCTTTTCGTGTAATTCAGAGCTTTACGGAACTACTTCTAGTTTAAACCAGTCAGTGAAGAACTGGCATGAGCAAATTTAAATTTACTAGCTCACGTCTCCGCTGGTAAACAAGGAGGGTAAAACGAAGCCAGTTTCCCACGTACCAGTTTTAACCTGAAAAAGTCACCGTTTTAATGCACAAAGGGATGCACATGTCACATGTGTGACAGTTAGGACACATGGTATACTTATTGAGAAATGCACATTGACTTTTACGCAAATTTCTTTGGTGCTAAAACGTGCTATGTGGTACAATGTGGCGGTTTATGGTTGACCTACAGCAAATGAGAAAATATTCCTGCTGCGCCATGTGTCCCCATATTATTAATAATTAGAAGCCTTATTACGAGTAGAAAAGAAATATGATGCGTTGCATTCACATGTTTCTCTAACCTGTATCGTTTATTGGTCGGTGTGAAAACTAGGTTTACGAAAGTTTACTTTCAAACCTACAACATTCTATGTGACATAGTACTTTGCGGAAATAGCTAAACTATATGTTTCGTTATGGAAAAAAGAGGGTATCAGTAGTCAAATATTTAACACCTGGACGCTATATGCTTACCTTTAAACTCCATACAAATCACAATGACTATGTATAGGACCTTATATAATAACAAAATATTGAAAAATAATTAATAAACGATAACCTCGAAAATGAGTTATGGTATAAAGCTATTTGAAATGTGTTGTATAGAGAGATGTACACTTTTGTTTGTGGTTTCACTGCTTATAAGAAGTTCCTTCCGAATGAAGAAGATTTCAATACTATTCGCAGAAAATTCAAGATAAACATTTTGTTTGTCACTTTAAATATCTTTAATATGTAACATATTACCAAAATCGTCCCAGGCATTTTTGAGAAAATTAAAAAGTTTCCCATATAAAGGCTAGTTGCTTGAAGAGGAATGTTTGTTAACCCTTCGTATGCCATTTTTGGATCAGAATAAACTTGAAATGATAACTTTGATATTTATTCCATATCCGGCGTTTCGTTTTTAATTTTTATGTTCACAGACACACCATAGACATATACCTAGGTATACACACGGCCCAATGCGTTTACAGAATTTATGGCTTCTCAAAATATGTTTCTCCGGTGAAATCACAGTATAGGAACCTTTCCTACGTGTTAGAGAAAGTAAACATGGTTTACTGTACTAAATTCAAAGGCCATGGTGGTGGGTTGAGATACAGGACGCATGTTTGTTATTCAAAACCAACAGCTTAGTTTACGAATTTCATAGTTTAATACCGATAAAAATGGCTTAAGGCTTTACTTTGGAAGGTTTCAGTTTCGATTCCCATAAGGGCGTTTATTTTTGCCCTGTTTCGCGATTTCCTTGGAGTTGTTGGAAAATTTCAGGGTAGCTTCCCTTCTGCCATGTGTTTCCTGTTCATAATTGTATCTCTAACATTACATTTCAGGTGTTTTACCTGCTCTGTCTGTAGGGTTATAGGACCAGGAGACGGCGTTTGGTGTGTTGTGGCAGGACACGGAATTTTTGGTATGGTGAAACTTCTCCTTGGCGTTTGCAGGATCTGCAGCAGTTCACTTCCTTCCTGGACATGCCTCGTCTATTGCCGGGAAACCTAAGTTACGGTTGGTTAAGGCTGAGCTATCCGGAGTCAGGTTTGATGTCATATCTCCGTTCGGATCCCCTTTTACCACTTCCTAAAAGTAGTCATTTTGAAGCACATTGGGTCCATTATGACCATAGATAAGAGGTACTTGTTTTTAACGGTAATTGAGGAAGTTATTGAACTAAAAACCAAGATGTTTTGAAAGAATATGTAGTTGCTTTCTTTTTTACAATTGTTTTATAATTTGTATTTCTTCGAGAATAATATTTGTATAACGATAAACGAGAAACACTTATGTTCTTTATTTTGTATACATTTCAAGTTACAAAAATAAAACGTTAATTTTACGTTTATATGTTCATGCCATAAAGCTGAAAGTTGTGAACATTTTTTTAGAATTTGAACCAATATAAAGTATCAAACAATTGTTTTAACACCAAACAATAATAAGTAATACTAGATACACACGCGCTGCTTTGTTTGTGTTTTATCTCACATTAACTCGCAAAGAATCAAATGTAAAATACTGGAAAGTGGTCACTTTGGAAACAGAGTAACATGCCCTTAAGATGCCATGGGTTTTAGTGCCATAAATACAGCAGAACACAAATTAAAATGTTGCAGTCATATAATGTGATCTAAATTTAAGTCCATAATGGCATAATAAGCAAGAACGCTTTAGATCGTTTGTTTGAGCCTTCAACTCTGCTTACTACATCTAAATTTAAATGGTGAATTAATTAGTGTATTTGAAGTATTTAATCAACTAAATGCATTTAGAACTAATTATATTAATTCTATTTTCTTTCATTTTAACAAAGAACTGTGTGTCATTGTTGAACAGCATGGTGGTAAGAGTAAAAATTAGAAAACAGCTCGCTTGGCACTGACAGCAAAAGGAGAGTCTTACCACGTTTTCTGAGAAAAGTCCCTCCAATGACTTTGACTAGTGATATTAAATGCTGACGACGAGAGATTTTCTCAACTTTTATTTGTGAGTACCGCGCTGTTGCGATGCATTTTATGTCGTGCCGTTTGCTACGAAATTCAAGGTATTTCAACAAGAGTATCAGTGCGAGAAGTAAATAACAGCACCGGGTCAAACAGGTTTCTCAGGGAAAGGCGGTTGAGCGGATAGCTTCTAATATATCTGAAATTAGGGTTTAATTGGATAAATTGAAAGCAAACCTATAATTCCACATAAAACATGCTATGGTGTAACACAAAATAAATTTGTTTGATCCTAGTTGTAGGTATATGAAATACATAACATAAAACATGTAATATAAAACAAAATTGAACTCTGGCACAGCATTCCGAAGTCGGGCCAAGGTTTACTGCCCCACCGCTGTATCCCCCACCACCGTCCATTACACACCTCATGAGTTGGGAGCAGTACTGGAGGCTGGGACAAGGTTAGTGCTCTAAATCCCACCCGGCTGGTTAATGCGGTCCACGCAACATGGAGCCATTAATTTTCCGTTAAGTACCACTTCAGTGGCCTTCTAAGGACCTCACAAAGCTGAGTGTACCGCAAATCAGATTCCCAGGGGGGTAGAATTTCCTCGCCGGTACTGAGAATCGCTCACAGGCCTTACGCTTGGTAAGCAGGTGTTCTACTACCGAGCCAAGGAGACGACCACTATCGAAATTGAGTTTTATTTAGGGACGTTCATTAGCTACTGTGGTTCTCAGCGTCCCATTCTATATTGGGTGTGAAAGATTCTGCTCAGAGGCCTTTTCATCAGGCTAAACCTTGTAATGTTGAACAAATTGAGCTTCAAAATGCACTTACTTTCACTCATACCTATTTTCATCTGACCACACAAGGTAGACCTGGGAGCGGAAAAAATACAAGGATATGATGTTAAACCAGCTCCATCTATCGCCGGTGTAAAGTTCTCATAGTTTTAGCGTAGCAAACGTGAACAATTTTATTACATTTTTGGACCCACTGTTACTGCTTTAGTTTGTTAAAACTGTGTACGTTTTATGTGCGTGTTATAACGTTTGCAGAATAACTCAGGGAGAATGTATTCATACATCCAAGCTGTTTCTCCGCAACTACGCGCAAGCTCCCATCTCTCGGCGTCAAGGAATAAATTCTTCTCCATTAAGCATATTTGCGTCGCCTTTGCTGTTTTTTCTGAACGTGTAGCTGTCAACGACCCATTCATTAAGTCTCTACGGCAATGACGATGTGATCAACTGTGGACTCTTTCACTACAGAATGCAGCTTGATTAAGTGCTCCTTTATTCTGTTTCGTAGGTTAAAATAATTTATGTTTTTCAGGTTGGGACAAAGTACCATATAATCCAGTCAATGAAGACAAAAAACGGGGCAGTGTTGAAAGAAATTACTTACGAGCAGAATAATGTTATCCCGCTAACCCACCTTAAACCCTGCTTGGAAGCTTTACGAAATCACTCATATCTCCATTACCGTACGTCACCGCTCCTCGAAAGTTTCATTTTATCTCTGAGATTATGGGCTGAAATATATATCCAGTGGAAATTTTCGCTAACAATAAAAGTTTATTAGATATCTTCAAAAGTTTGTGAAAGCAGAGCTTTGTGTTTTCCGTTTTTCCTTTGTAAATTTTTTCGCATCTAGTGTTCCCTAAAATACGGCAAAATAAACGTTATAGAACGAATTCTCAGATTTATTTTCATATCTACAGTTCTATATTTCAAGAGCAACAAGAGTGAGAAGACAGTTATTATAGGCACGCACACCGTGTTGCACTTGCTGATGCAATCGGAAAGCATGCCCGCTGCCCCGTTTCTCCTCCTCTAGTCCATCTCAACCACTAGCTATATTATTCTCATACAGTATTTAAACACATTAAAATATTTCAATCTATATATTTTGTATTTGTAATGATCGCTCGTGGTCTCTACTCCTTGAGGTCTATTATGGATGTGCATAAAGACATAGGTTGATTGCACAATAAAGCTTTAGGCGTTAACTTCTCAATTTCTGCTTACATAGGTATACTTTTAGTTTATCTTTATATTGGCTTATTATTTCCAAATGCAAGGTGGTGCTAGCTTTTAGTGTTAGCCTCTCAATTTATGTTTACATTCATATTCCTTTAGTTTACGTTAATATTACACGTAGTATCCCCAAACGGGCGGTGCAGTGACTGAATGGTTAGACTGTTTGCTTCTCACCTAGACGGCCCGAGTTCGATCCCAGGGGCCCGCATTTGGGATTTTTGGTGGACGAAGTGGCGTTTGGGTGGATTTTCTTGGGTTCTTCGGGTTCCTCCGCAATTCATTCCACTAATTTTTCCATAATAATCTTTCCTGTCTTTCAATTCATCACCATTTCATGTGAACCACTTTCACTCCAGAAACGGGCCTGATCACCCATCCTGGCTTCTTTCTGATCCAGAGCTTCTGCTCCTTGAGAGGCGCCTGACCCCAAGCGCTGGTTGTAAGTTCCGGGGCTGTAAGTTTTACATACGAAAAGTGTAAACAGAGAAAGAATGAAGCAAAGAAAAATAGTTTCCAATCTCTAATTTGGCCTACAGTTTTGCACTGTGTTATAATATTACGGTGTAACATTATTAGAATTAAATACATATTGTGGACACCAAAACTCAAATATTAGCTTACCCTTGTACTACATCATACTGCAATGTGAGCAAGTAGTTTATGTGGTTTCTGTTAGACGAGAGTGCTGTGGTTATAAGGCAGGATCTTTAAAAGTTAGCGTATGGAATGAATTCACAACCAAGAGGAGTGACTAGTGTCTCTCCTAGAAAATTGTCTCCAGTGGGTGGGCAGACTATTGCCTGGGTCACAGAAAAAACTGGCTATCAGTACTGCATGTGGCGACAATAGCAGAAATGCTACCTTTTATCATGCAGCTGATATTTGTGACAGGTAATATTGAATTCGATAGAAAGAGAACTAGAGCTGTCTAGCAAAAAGTGTGTTTACAGTAAAGTTGGTCTAGGGGCTAGAGAAGCATGTAAATGGTGTAGTGTCTTATGTGCCTCGTGTAGACTGTGGAGGTTTTACGTATGGCAGATGTCATATTGAAATTAGTTTCTCAAAATGGGTTCATTAGACTCCTTTCGTTTGGAAAGTGAAAAGGCAGTTGAATTTTTGGGTACATTGATCCCCTTCCTGAATAGCAAATTGAACTAAAGCAATCCAGGAAAATGAGAGACCTTGTTCACTGTTCCTCAGTGGACACAACACGTTTCATTTCGTTATTATCAAAGGATCATTTGGGATCAAAGCCATAGAAAATGTGAAGGTGAGACTTTTAGAAATCATAAAGTGCAAGTAAAAGTCACCGTTAAAACTCAGGCGGCGCCGTGGCCGAGGTTTAGGTAGCTATCTTCTGCCTGGGCGGCGTGGCTTCGATCCTAGGGAACTGATATGGAAATCGTGGTGGACGATTTCCTGCGCCATTCATTCCAACAATTTCTTCATAATCATATTTCTTGTCCTTCATTACACATTCATTTCATATCAGCCACTTGCTTAATTCCCTATCAGATATTGGGCTGATCACCCATCTTCGCTTCTTTCTGATCCAGAGCCCCTGCTCCTGAACAGTTCTCTTGCTCCAGGCGCTAGCTTGAAAGTCCTGGGGATGTAACTCCTACAAACGAGGAGGGTAAACAGAGAAAGAAGAAGTTAAGATTCCAGGAAATTCCAAAAGTGAATTAGGTACAAAGAGAGTATAGTATGAATAGCTTATATATATATAAATAATTATTGTACGTTTGCAATAGTTCTGCTAACAAAGGGAGAATTGAGAATTTCACGATTGTCTCTGTTTAACAAAAGGTATAGTCAGTCATTTTTGAAGAAATCACTCGAAATGGGCTGAAAGAAGGCATCAATCTCACTGGTGACATATGTGCTTCCTGGTGGATTACTTATTTATACTATAAGTGAATTATTTAGAAAATGAAAATAAAAACAAATGTGAATTCTTTATTAATTTTTTTCTTTTATCAGTCATCCCATTTAAGGTAAAATAATAAACAATTGTTGTATCTATGTCATAACATTCCTTGGACAAAATATATAAGTAGTATTTAATGCATAACTGGGCTACTATATCACAAAAACAAGAAACACAACAAGATATAAGCAAAGAAAACGAACTTCAAATGTTTTATTCTTAAAGAAAACTTCTTAGCGACGGAGAAAACAAAGCTATC
The DNA here is from genome assembly GCA_030762935.1 of Hymenopus coronatus. NCBI lineage: Eukaryota > Metazoa > Arthropoda > Insecta > Mantodea > Hymenopodidae > Hymenopus > Hymenopus coronatus. Next base: position 378,626,515 of record CM060900.1, on the reverse strand, counting down.
CTAATGAAAACGCGGGTATAAAAATGGAAATAAGGGGTTTTACTGCTGAAGAAGGGGCTTAAATCGAAGTAGTAAAAGTTGCCCTTGGTTGCCTAAAGGTTATGGTTGTTGGTTCCAGCAAAGTTTTAGTGCTCTTATTAGTGGCTCTTACTCGACAAAACAAAAACATAGTATAGTTTACAAACCGAGAAGGAGTAAACGCGGACCAAAGTTGATAAACTGATAAGTACAGCAAAAAGAGAAGAGCTCTAGTTTTTGCACATATAGTCACAGGCTATGATATCACATATTGTTTATATGAAATAGGGAGCGTTAAGCTTGCAGGTATTTTGAAATACCATATAATTATATCAAAATCATCAGTAAATCAGATTTTGTTGTTTACAAAAGTTGATGTCAACTGCCGAACTGTGGAGACAACTTTGGTTTCTGAGTCGGTAGGCCAATTTAAAATTTTCTTCCTTCACAGAAGTCCTATTCCAACCTTGGCAAATTGTCTCCAACCACAGCAGCATCTTGTAAATAGTTTGTTGGTATTGGCAATTGAATGAGTATGATAAATGGAATACTGAAGCAGTAGTAGAAAACAAACGTGGAAGGGTTTGGAAACCAGTTACAACGCTTAAGGCTTTTCGTACCAAACTACATTTTGTATGTTGTGTCGGCTATCTGCATATCAGCAGGTGGGAATTAATATGAGTGTCGGAAGGTCAGATTGGAATATTCGACAATTTGTAAATATTGTAGGTGAATCTTCCAGTAACATATCAAAACAGACTGACAACACAACTAAGATTTCATTAATGACGACTAAGAACTACTAAAATGTACCACTAAGGAGATTAAAATTAGGTAGACACTAAAGATAAAAGCATAAAATTTACATATTGTAAACATAATTGAAATAAAAATAACTGATAACCATAGAAATAATTTGTATAATGCACTGATTAATGGGAATCCCAAACGTAAAGTGCTAAATGTTTAGTAATATATCAATAAATAAACGGCAGAGATTCTACAGATGCTGGATGTGCCGGAATACAGTGGATCCATAGGCGGTGGAAAGACCCATAATGGGCTAGGTGTGATTCCTCCACACCCCCTGAATCTAAAATGCTATTTGATGCAAACGCTTTCAGAATGCTGCGAGTATGAATCTACAAATGTTTGAAAAGAGTAAATAGAAAAATCGATGGCAGTCCGAGTGTGAAAGAGGACGGTCGTGTTTTGTGTCTTGCTCGTAGCTACCTGGAAGAAGTTCGAAAATGGAAAGCGTACGAGATCTCATTGAACAGTTGAGGCAAGAAATGCGTGTAGGATTTGAAAAATGCAGCCAAAAATCGCTGGAAAGTGCCGTGGAGAATGTGACAGTTCGAATACGTGCTCTGGAAGAGAAAATGGATTATTTAGAGAACCAATCTCGTAGAAATAATATTGTGGTGTATGGTGTGACGGAAGAAGCGGTAGAGAGTTGGGAGATGACGGAGGAAATAGTGAAAAGGGTCATCTCACAAATAGGAATCGAACTCCGCGAGTTTGATGTGGAGAGAACCCATCGTGTAGGTCGACGTGGCAATGTAAGGCGACCTATTGTGTGTAAACTGACCCATTATAAACTCAAGGTGGCCATCCTTCGAGATGCTCGTTATTTACGGGGAACGGGAATAAGCATTAGCGAGGACTTTAGCCAGCGTGTAAGAGAAGAGAGAGAATTCTTAAAGGGACACATGTTCGAGGCCAGGAGGCAGGGCTATCATGCCGTATTGCGCTATGACAAGCTCTTCATTAACGGACGAGTCTGGAACCGACGGAGCTGGAGCGCATGGAACAGCCTAGAAGTAGTGCGGAAACCGAACCCAGGACAGGACAGCTAGAGCAGGTAGCCAGTGCATCAGCCCAGCAGGTAGCAGGTCTCTCAGCAGAACATCAGATGCCTCAAGTTATGTCGACAGGGAGGGGCAAAGAGGAGAGGAGGGTGAGACAAGCTTCGCCGGAAAAGCCAACAACAACGCCTCTCCGTGCCTTTAGGCTGACAACAGCTCGACAAAGGGTCAGCCAAGTTGTAGGAAGACCAACAGCAAAGAAACAATAGGATCCAACCCCTTCTCTGAGGATTGTCACATGGAACATCGAAGGCTTCAAAAAAAGGTTGGTTAGCGAGAATTTCTTGTATTTCCTTAGTGATGTTGACGTGTATGTTTAACAGAAACTTGGTTGAAAAACGGAGAAAATGTAACACTTGCTAATTTCCATAGTTTTAGTAGGGGAAGGGAGACACGGGGAAGGAGGGGAAGGTGGCCAGGAGGGGTATCAGTTTCATTCAGGTCTGAGCTGGAGGCTGAGATAACTAAATTAGAAATCAGTTTGGAAGGGGTGATTGCTGTATCTTTGGCACAGGGGGGAGTACAAATAATAGTTATAGGATTATACAACCAGCCAGCAACGTCCTAGTGTGCAAACAGGAATTTCTTCAGCGAAACGTTAGTGCAGTTACAGGAAAAGTTTCCAGGAACTGAGTTAATTCTCTTAGGAGATTTTAATGCGAGGTTAGGAGGGGAGAATATTTCTCTAACGGGGGGTCATCAATGGGGGGGGGGGGGAGGAATTCCGCGAAGGTCAACGAAAGAGCAAGGATAGTTTTATTAATGGGGAGGGCAGACAATTACTTGCTTTCTGCGATGCCTTCTCTTTAGAAATAATGAATGGCAAGTACGGGAGAGGGAGAACTCACTTTCATAAATGAAAATGGGGATAGTGTAATAGATTTTATTTTAATAAGTCAGGGTTTAATTGGCAGAATTAGAACATTTTGGTTGGGGGATCGTATCGAGTCACATCACTGTCCGGTTGTCCTGGAACTGAATGTAGAGACGGCCATGGAGGCGCATTCACCTGAAGAGGGGCACGGGGACGAAGGGAGATTCATTAGTAAATTTATATGGAAACCGATAGAAAAAGAAGTATTTGTTGATGAATTAGAAAGAAGATTAGGGGAAAGGAACGCAGACACAGCGGGGGAACTAACGCATATAATAGTAACGGCTGCGGGGACAATGAAAGTCCAAATGCATAGTAAGGTAAAACGATTCAATGGTTGGTATGACCAGCAATGCAGAACTGTAAAGAAACAAGCAGAGGAGGCTCTGTCAAAATTCAGAAGGGAGGGGGGAGATGACATTAGGAAAATGTTTACAAAAAAGCGAAGGGAGTATAAACAGCTCTTACAGGAAAAGGGAACTACGTGGCAAGACAAAATTATTCAGAAAATTAGTAATATGTTAACACGGGGGGATAACGCTAAGATGTGGCAAGTAGTAAAACATTTAAGAGGCAACCGTCAGGCGCCCAACGAAATTTCTCCCAGAAAATGGGCAATGCATTTTATGGGAATATTCGGGAAAGGTGAAAGGGAAGGAATTTTTATAAAGGAAGTGCAAATTTTGGGAAATCTTGAGATCCCAATACTGGACGAAGAAATATCAGCACGAAAAATAGCACAGACGCTGAGGAGTCTAAAGGAAGGCAAAGCTCCAGGGTTGGATGGGCTGCCCCCGGAAGTTTTTAAAGCCGCAGCAAATGTTAATGAGCTTGGTAGGAGTATGCTCCAGATATGTAACAGATTGTTTATTGAGGGGAATTACCCTACCTGTTGGGGAAAGGGCATTATTCATCCCATTTATAAAGGGAAGGGAACTATTGGAAATCCGGATAACTATAGGGGGGTTACTCTGTTGCCAATTATGGAGAAAATTTATTGTAGAGTGTTATATAACCGGATAAAGGACTGGGAATCTAAATTTGGCAAACTTCCAAAATTTCAAATGGGTTTCAGAGAAGGGCACAGTACCATAGATGCCGCTTTTATATTAGACACTTTAAGGACGAAGCAACTGTTAGTTAAGCGGGGAAAGCTTCATTGTGCTTTTGTGGACTTTAAGAAGGCATTTGACTCTATCAATCGAAATGCATAATGGTACAAACTAGGCAGAAAGGGGTTATCAAGTAAAATGGTTAGAGCATTGCAGGCAATGTATCAAAATGTCGAATTCTGTGTGAAGTTCGACAGAAACAGAGTGTCCGACAGCTGCCGAAGCTATAGGGGAGTGAGGCAGGGTTGTATTTTATCTCCCTTGCTATTTAATCTCTTTGTGGATTATATTACTGATACAATGATAGCAGAGAATATTCAAGCACCAGTAGTAGCGGATTTGCAGATCCCAACACTTTTATACGCAGACGATTTAGTATTGTGCTCTACGACAGTAAACGGATTGCAACGAGGACTGGACAAACTTAAGAATTATTGCGATGAATGGCTACTTACAGTTAATGTGAATAAGACTAAGGCAATGACTTTCAAAAAGGGTTGTGTTTGTAGCAGGGAGGAGACTTGGACATATGCAGGACAGATACTGGACAATGTTAAATCTTTTGTGTACTTGGACTCACATTTACAATGAACGGAAAATGGACAAAACACATTGATATTACGAAACACAAGGCAAGGGTGAAAGCGGCGGAAGCTCTCGGGATACGCTGCAGAATTCCGAATATCTCCATAACCTTAATGGAAACTGTATACGGAGCGACAGTTAGATCCACGATGACATATGGAGGAGATATATGGGGGTGGGAACAAACAGGGAATCTGGATCAAGTGAGGACCCAATTTTTGAAAGGAATTCTGGTTGTAGGGAGGGGTACGGCAAATTGCGGAATAATGAGGGAATTCGGGGTACATAGTGAAACGATAGAGTGCAAAATCAGTGCAGTTAAATATTGGATGAGAATCGTTCGCGGAAACCAGTCTCTAATTAGGGCAGTCTGCTACCGTGAACAGTTGCGAATGGAAGGTAATTTGACTTGGGCATGAAAATTAAAGAAAGGGTTGGAAACCATTGGGATGGGAGACATTTGGATGGCGGGGCAGGAAAACAGGCGAAGTATTTGGAGAAAAATTAAGAAACGTCTCTGTGATATTGACAGACAGCAAATAATTGCGCAATGAACAGAGAAGGTGTCATTAGAAGTACAGTCTGGGCTGAAATCGGAGTGGGGTATAGAGCAATACATCAAAACAGGTACCAAACTTATTAGAGAGGGGCTCGCGTGGATTAGACTAGGAGCATGGAGGAGCACGAACATTTCTGACGAGAATGGTACGAGAATCTGTCCCATTTGCGAGGAGGAAGATTCGTGGACTCACATCTTGGCAAGATGTAGGGGTACGGAGGAATGGCGGGAAAAATATTTGCCGCGATTTTTTACCACTGCGAATGTAGGGATAGAAGCATGTTGGACGCTACTGGCAGGCACGGAAAACATGGACGGGCTAGGTAAATTTATACTAAGGCAAGACAGCTAAGATCTGAGGAGGCTGCCAATAGAGAAGGGGGGGGGTTAAGATCAACTAAACAAAAGTGACTACAGTGTTCTACATACATATATATTATGTCATACTTAGGTCACTGTTGTGCTAGGGTTGTATATATTATGTGTATATATGTCTTTTAAGTGTAATTATCTATTATAAGAGGGTGCATTTATGAAGGTGTACTCTGTGCTGTAAATTTAAATTGCTATATTTGAATATCTTTGTATCTTTATTTTCGGATTCACTCTTAATTTTTAGTGTTGTTTAATATTGCTTTTGACTGTGTATTTCCTTTGTCTTTTTATTTTCGTGTTTACTCTTTTAATCCTTTGTTGTGGTTGTTGTTTTAATATTGCTTGTAATGTGTATTACAAAAGCACGTACGGTTTGTGGACCCGTGCGACTGTTGAAATTCTATGTATGATATTGCTATGTTAATAAATACTTATTCATTCATTCATTCATTCATTCATTCATTCATTCATATTTACTACAGTGTCCTGTAGCACGGAGCTGCAGGAGCGTTAGTACTACAATTATTAAATACTGATAAATAACGCTTAAGAGTAGAACAAGAATAACGAGAGAGATGAACAGATATGAATAAATGTGCAGCTGCCACGTCAGTGGCATGAGACAGGTGCGCGCGCCTGCCATTATCCTCTTCTCTGCACCTTACCGTTCATATTAATATAAAACTATAAACATAAAAAGAAATCTGAGATTTTGTTTTATACATATCTTGGAATTATTTTGATAAATTCCGGAAGCGAAACATTTTACAAAGGAAAAACTGTAAATACACAGTTATAATTATTTCACGAACTTTTCCAGATATCTAACAAACTGTTATTGAACATTAAAATTAACTGGATATTTTATCTACAAAATTATCTAAGATATATATACATATGTATAATATATAAAACTATAAACATAAAAAGAAACCTGAGATTTCGTTCTATACATTTCTTGGAATTATTTTGGGAAATTGCGGAAGTGAAACTTTTAGAAAGGAAAAACTATAAATGTACAGTTATAATTGATTTCACGAACTTTTGCAGATATCTAACAAACTGTAATTAATAACCAACATTAACTGAATATACAATCTAAAATCATCTAAGATATATATATAATATTATATATATATATATATATTATATAAACCACACATACATATGTATATATAAACATGAGGAGCAAGGGGGCAGGAGCTAAGAAAGAGGGGATAGAGGGATAAGCAACAGGAGGAACTCTGGGGAACTTTGAAACTTAGACAAAAATCAAATTAAATCTGAATATGTCTTTCCGGCATTTATAAAAAACAAACAGTACAAGCTATCTATCTATTATTCAATTTTTATATGTTTAACTAAGTTAGAAAGATTGATTAGAATCAGTACATAAAGACTTCTAATACAAAAAAGAATTAAGGTGTATTTGAAATGAAGTAAGATAAACTATTTTAAGAAACAATGGGTACTAAGAATGTGTAAACAATTCGGCTTGTTCATAATTTCTTCCGACGTTTTCCACTCATTGACTGTGGTGCTTTGCGACCCAATTCTGTTTCGGTAAAAAATGAAACTTCAGCACTTCTACTGCAGAGCAGCTCATTAAATTCAGGTCCCGTTCACAGGGATGATGAATGGCACTTCGGCATTGTCAAGTTAGTACACCACAAACATTACGATTCTGCGGAAATTTCAACTCCGAAGTTTGGGAAACATTGAGTTTTACGAAAAGAAATAAAATATAGACTAGGAAAAAGGAAATTGCAGTAGTAGGAAAACCTATTTAGTTTATTATATAATTATTTTTCATTCTGTACAACACATGCAATTGAAGTTTTATCTAAGGATATTAAGTCTTTCATCTAATGCAACGACAATGGGCAGTAAACAGTTTTCTGATATTGTCAGAGGTATCGGATACGTCTGCTTGAGACATAATGTAATCACTGTGTTCAGGGTATTTCTATTTTATACTTTATAATATTGAATTTTACTTGATTTATTGTTATCACTCGCTTATTTATATTGTATTTATGGCATTAATACATAACTTGATGTATTAATGGTTATTGCGCACTCTGTAGAGAGCACCTAATTGAGCAAATTAAGGAACAAGTCACTCCTATCTCCCTGTCTTTCTCGCGATCTCTCTATTTTTCTCTTGCCCCGATCTATCCATTTCTCTCTCCCACTCTCTCTCTACCAATCTCTCTATTTCTCTTTCTCTCCCCCTCTGTTTCCTAACCTCTGTGTATTGCGTATTAATTAACAGGCATGTTTTAAATAAGTGTTCCTCTATATACAGGCAGCGGGAAGTACCTGGCTATTATATACTGAGAAAATCCTCTGTACTGACAAGAGGACTTGCATAGGAGCTTGCTCTCTTGGGGGGCCAACTAGAGAGCTTTGTGTGAAATAAACATAAGGATTCCTGTGCTCTCTACCAAAATGATGAAAGCTTAGTATAAGCTCACTTGTCGAAGCTACTGATATCGGTCCTCACATAATAAACATATTTCGATATGTAATCTGCTTTTATGAATCTGTATTACATTTTGAAGACGTGGCGTATGACAGAACAATAAACTTAACCTATAACAAACTTTTATGATGAATATAAAAGATAATTATTGAGTAATGAAAATAAATATATTTGTGTTCTACAAAACTAAGTGCTTATAAGTGTAGTATATTTAAGCTTGGAGAATTCTATGATATTATTTTTACGAAATATAACTATATTAAAATATTAGATTACGCAGCTAGGACACTGTAGCGTAGTAGAACTCCAAATTATATAATAGCATTTTAAGCTATTTCAAGACACCTCTTTTAAGCCATTTTTCTCGGGTTAAATTTTGTTGTTATTGTACATTAATCAAAATCTATCTTTTCCCAGAATAATAGAGCTAGCTCTTTGAAAATTTTTCCCAAAATATTTAGAATGTGTATTATAAAATGTTTCATTGCAATTTCAATATTAGTAATATATTAATTTTAAAAATCTATATAGCTTAATTATATGCTTGTTTTCCAGTTTCATTTCATTTCATTTTTATTTTGTCTAAAAGCACTATACAGGCATTGACAACGTTTGTTGAAAGCAGTACAATAACCTTGTCATAATAAATTACAAAACAAGATCACAAAATTTATCATTAAAATATTCATGTATAGAATAAAAAGGATGTTTGACTAACCATGTATATATCCTGGACTTAAAATTCTGCGTGTTTAAACATTTAGCACTATCAGGCAAGCTATTACACAACTTAATACCTAAGTACTGATAACTATTCTGAGATTTTGTTAGTCGATAATATGGAATGTTTACATTGGACCTATATCTAGTACTATAACTATGAATAGCCATCCTCAAAATATGTCTATGACAAGAGGCATGCATATATACTAAATTATCTAAAATATAAAGATTATAAATAGCTAAAATACCTAACTCAATAAATAAGGGTCTACATGGAGTTATATAGGAACTTTTTTTAACTATCCTAATAATTTTCTTTTGAAGACAAACATTTTCATTTAATTTGTTAGCACCACCCTAAAGAATTAGGCCATATCTGATTACAGATTCAAAGAAAGCAAAATATTCTCACGTATTCAATTGGGATAGAATCTCTCAAATTACGAATTAAAAATATAATGCTAGACAGTCTCTTTTTTAAATATTCAATATGGGTGGTCCACGATAATTTATACACCTAAGAATTTAGTACTTGTCTGATACTGTAATGCTAAGTTGTCTGATATCCTTTTTAAACTGAATAAAACAGAGATAGTCTGGATTTATTTAAAAATAAACTATTAGCTTCAAACCATTCCGAAGCTTTAGACATGGCTTTATATTGATTGTTCAATTCATTTGGGTCATTTTCATTTGATATAAAAGTAGTATCGTCTGCAAACATTATGGTATCTGTAGGTATATTACTAAGTCATTAACTGCAATTAAAAATACCCAAGGGCCCAAAACAGAACCCTGCGGGACACCACTTGCTATGTGGGACATAGATGAACATTCACCATTTACATGAACCAATTGTTTTCTACCAAATAAGTAGGATTTAATAAGATTCAATTGAGTATTTGGTATGCCATAATAGGAAAGCTTTTCTAATAAAATATTATGATCAATGGAATCAAAAGTCTTACTCAAGTCGCAAAAATTAGCTAATACATATCCACCGCTTTCAAATGAGGAATGTATTTTATCGAACAAACTTTGTATTGCTACAGTAGTATTTCTACCTTTAGAAAAGCCGTATTGATTTTTGTTAAACAAGTCAAAATTTTTGAAAAAAGTATTTATTTGTTCAAACATAATGTGCTCAAAATGTTTTCCAATAACAGGAATGAGAGATATTGGCTTATAATTTGCAGCTTCATATGCACTTCCTTTTTTATACACAGGAATTACTTTAGCCATTTTCAGACAATCAGGAAAAATCCCTTCTTGCAAACAAAGATTAACGCAATGTGTAAGGGGGTAAAGAATTACGTCAATAATCCTCTTTAAAAAATTATTTGACATATCATAAATATCAGTACTTCTAGAACTTTTTAAATTAGATACAATTTCTAATATTTGATTGGCAGTAATGATTTACAGAAAAAGACAGCATTTGTAGTTGCACAATTTTTTAAAAATACATGATGTGTCGTCCTACATACATTAATTTTTGATTTAGTAGTTTCCACAGAATTTATAAAATATTGGTTAAATGTCTCGGCAGATACTGGAATAACAGGTCTACTATTTCCACAATTTCTTGATTTATTAATTAGGTACCAAGCAGTTTTACTTTTATTTCTTGAATTCTGTATCAAACTAACATTTTTCATCATTTTATTCTCTTCTAGCTTTTGTTTATAGAATTTCCTGTTTAGATAATATCGTTGCTTAGCCACTTCAGAACCTGATTGTTTAAATATATCATAATAAATCCTAAGCCTGAGTCTAAGCTGTTTTAATCCATCAGATAACTGATTCTTGTTTCCAGAGTAAACTTTTTTTGTTCATTGTACACTTTTTATAAAAACACCAATTAAAAATGTCATAGATTATATTAAAAAAAGGCATTAAAATATTTTCTGCGGTATAGTGCAGATATTGTGTATAAGATACAATACAATCAAATTCAGGGAAATTTTAAACAGAACATTTTTTAAACCTATATTAAGAAATTCTATTTTAAAACATTATAATTTAGGTCAATATCTATAGAATAAGGTAGATTTTTAGTTCAGCTATTGAAATCCAATAAATTAATGTATCCAGAATGAAAACATATTTCTCTGTATTGACATTATTTATAAAATTAAGTTCTCTATAATGTTTTGTTCTTAAGGTTGCAAAAACATAGATTGAATAATATACTGCAGATGATAAAGTAAAAAGTGACTTATGTAATAATTAGGGCAAAATGAACATTATCATTGTTTTAAAATAAAACGTGGTACAAAAACTTCCATTGTTATTAGTAATGTCTGTATCAAAAATAAAGCTCCAGTATTTTAGAAAATCATTTTTACCACTTCGGTGTCAAAATAACAGTTAAGCTTAAATGCTAAGGCATAAAAGGCTGTAAATAGAAAGCCATCATTAACAGGAGGAAATTTTAAGATAGCTCGAACAGCATTGTGTTGTCTACCTATAAAGGTCTCTAATATGAATTTGGAAGTGGGTACTGCTGCACAGACATAATACATAGGTTCTGAAGGACAGCTACTGCAACTTGGCAACTTTGCGTCCCTTGATTGTGATTAGTGCTTCAACAGCGTTATCATGGATTGGCTTCCATGCAGAAACAATGATTTTTAATGTTTTTTTTTTAAATGGGAAGAGTTCTATGCTGCAGTGAATGAGATGCGTTATCGTACTCTGCTTTGCCAGGTTACTACCCCCACTCTTTTATATTTCCCTCTGAAATATTTGAGCATGCAAATCTGTCTGGCGACATGATGTTTATTCATGTATATTATGAAAACTCCTTGAGCTAAAAATCTATGGTTTTTACGGTTCTGCTACCAACATTACTCCCTATATTCCTCGTGAATTAGTTTTTACAAAATTTGAATATTTTGTCTTAGCGCAAGTAGTATTTATTGGAGACGGAATCACTTAGCGCGTTACACCCCAGTTAAGCGTGAATGCAATATGTCAACACAGCAGCATTTCGATTCACTGCCGGCCTGGTGGCGCTCAAGGACAAACCTCAACCCATTTGAAAGGCACTGTAGTTGGCATGCTGCTAGGCTTTGGAGAGTGTCAATACAGTGCTGACAGATTTTCCTATCTTTCTAGACGTAAATATTTTGTCTAATAACAGAGAACTTTAAAGACTTTTTTCACGGTAAAATAAGAATAGTGAGGCTGGTGCAAGAAGATAATCCCACATTACGTCCTACATATTATAAGTACCGATTGGAAAGGCTGTCTCTTGAGTTATGGGCAACTGAACCCGAAAAAATTGAGGGGAATAGGCATGGAATCAGCATGGCAAAGGGGCGAAATAAATGAAAAAAAAAAAAAAACAGGTGTCAGAAGAGGATTAATAATAGACATCAGCCGACAGGGATTTGAATCGAATTGTAGAGTAAAACCTCTCTAGCTTTAGCAAACGAACTAAAATAGTATACATTAAGTAAGAAGCAAATTAATTGTAATAAGTTTCGACCTGTTTTTTTTTTATTATTATTATTAATTGGAGTAAAGAGACATATATACTTCACTTAGAAAGAAAGGAGAATCTGGAACGTGATGGTTTAGGTAGGAATGTTGGAGGTCACAGAAAATGAAAGGCAATTCTCTTAGGAGAATCTGCTCATTCTGTGGTTTGGGTGAAGACTGGGTACGTATTTTGGCGAATGTGCACTGTGGGAGATCCAGCGAACAATTACACTCAAAGAAAAATGTTAAATGCGGCTAGAAGAAGTTTGGCATATTAGAATCAAGTGGCTGAGCAGAGGAACTAGCAGCATTGGCAATTTCCTCGTGTGCAAAACCAGATCAAATTTATCATTTAGTCAGAGTAATTTTTCTCTATTTCTTGCTCTATATTTTTCTTTCCCCTCTTTTGTGTCTTTCTGTATTCAACTTGTATTTAAAACATGAAGGCGCGATCAACGACCCATGCAGATAGAATTTGTGTAATACCTTTAATGATTTTACACCAATAAAGATATCTGTCTATTTATAGTTGGATTCTTTGGTCAGAGTTTTTGAGACTGTGTACGGTGAAGAAAAGGACATCTTAGTCATGCAAAGATAAGGTTATTTAATTTGCATCACATAGCGACCGGCATTTAAAAGGTTTGACAGTATTTTTAGCTTTGTGTATTCCCGTATTTCCCTTCTGCTTAAAAGTAATTAATTAATAAAACAATTTATGCTATTGTTTATTTCTATTAACATGAGGTAAAGTTTTTTAAAAATGAATTTTTGTGGAGTTCGTCATGTTAATGGAGCATATCAAATTTCTCCTCTTTATTTTCCTTTTTATTTTATTTTATTTTTAATAATGTGGAATAATTATGGTTTGCTAGGCTCATTCTTCAAATCGACCACTACACATTCAACAGAAAGACTTTGTGGCTGTAACAGAGACTTTTGTTTGAAATCCTCATTTCAGCTGCACTGCTGCTCCACAAGCGCAGTGCGTTTTGTTTTCAACATCATCTTTCTACACAAAGGATAGAAGGGATGTCTATGATGAAACTGGGGCAGCTAACGCTTCTTAAAGGCCGGGAAGAGTTTAGAAAAGGCATGTTTTGAATGTCTAATCATGATATCTATAATAGTATATGATACGTTTGCAACCAGGCATTACTTTTGCTGCTTACGACGCTGAGAAGTGCAGGATAGGCAAGGCAATTGGAAAGTGAAGTTATTGATAGGCTATTAGAAGTAAATACACTTTTATTGCGAATGCATGGTTGGCGCGGAAATACTTAAGAATAATGACGCTATGCAGATATAATCTTAGGAAATATGGTGCATAAACAAGGTAGCCATGTGATGCTTTTAACCACGTCACTATATTGATATACGGACATCTTTAACTGGGTATATATTTCTTGTAGGGTGTATTCGCATATATTATGTGTATTTGTAAATGATATGGAGTTTTATTCAAAAGCCATCAAAACGCTTTTTACATTCTAATTTGAACTAAATGTGACCGCTTTAATAAATAGCAGCTCTAGAGACGATATTTGTGAACACTAGGAAAGTACACTTAAGTTACTTCTTAATGCAGTTCAGTAATTTCTGTTTTAGAATTACATTGTAAATATATATTCGGCATCGACGTCATTCCTGGATATGAAACGATACCCGGTGAATTGATGTGGATTTGGAATGCAAATGAAGGCGACGCCGCCCTTTGACTGCTCTGAAAGCGAACGTTAATGCACAAGTTTGTGGTTTGTGTCATCTCATAGAAAGACGTGTTATGTGTTGCATGAAAGAAACATGTTATATCTGGACTGATTTTGTGTAACGTTTTGTGGCCCTTTTTGTTACAGCGGGGAAATGCTACATTATTTTGTTTGTGAGATTGGCTTCAACAGACAAGGAAAGCGTTACCAAAACAGTCGATGCAGTTGAAAATGTGCTACCTTATTTTATTGGCTAATTATAATCTTGAGTTGAAATTTCAATTCAGAGTTAACGTTTAGTTGACGTTCTGTGTCATACATATGAAATACTCATTCCCAGAGTACGTTACAGTGATGGTTTTGCAGTTTCGTTAAACCTAAAGTTAAACTGACGGCTATTGGGTTAGTCAATATGTTTGGGATGGTTCTCACGTCATCTGATAAGGGCTATTTTCATGCATCAAGGATAAGATATTCACTTCTTTTCAACCTTAATAGGAAAAACACTAAACACAAGAGAGTTGAACTATTTCAACAAAATGTGTTTCAACAATTTAAAGCGTCTCTTGTAACCAAAAGGTTTAACCTTTTAATCTTGAGTATTCTTACAGAAGCAAACACAGGGAGAATTTAAGTGTCGTACTCGCAAGAACAATACTGCGCTGATTATGCACAATCAGTACTTACTCTGCTCATGAGATTTAAATTGTCGAGATTATGTCGAGCGACTTCCTTGTTCTTCAACAGATTACCCTTCTCCTTATAGGACTTAAACCCCCAAGACTAACAAGCCAAAGTCTCGAGTCAGTAGGCTGCCCAGGAGCTAGCAAAACTTTAGATCAAACATTAACATGGATTGTAGTCCAATGCCTGGAATGGTGGTGTAAAACAAGGAATTTAAATGGGTGGATCAATTATCCCATCCTGCATTCACCTAGCGACAGAGGAAAACCACAAAAAGAAACCTTTAGTTTGGTTGGTCAGCCTCGGGGGGTTTGAACCATGGGACCTCTCAAGTGCCAGCTGCTTACGTTACCGTGGAGCCACCATGTTCTGTGTAAGTAGATCTTCTTCTTCGTCCTCTTCAACGACCTATAGCCCAAGAACTACATACAAACCAATGATTTTGGCCTGAAGCCTATCCAGAAGCAAGCAAACTCAGAATCATAGAACACCCAAGCAGGATGCCTGTTAGGTATGGTGGTGAAGAACGAGCTAATGAAATGCAGCGATCAGATGGATAATATGATTCGAGGATTTAGTTATTCAGCTCTGAATTCATTTAGCGACCGAGGAAAGTCATGATAATCATTTCATCAAGTTGGCGAACCTCAGGGTTTGAACCTCCGTCCCGTAAGCGAGTTACACAGGTTACTGCGACACAACCTCGCTCACTGTGGGTAGATTTTCAGTGTCTTAAACAATTTGGACACTGATGGTGGTTAAAAAGTGTCAAATAACTGGCCATTGTCAAAGTATGTTAAGATATCACACAGAAAGGACATAAAAAGCTCATTGGCGATATTCTCCTACGCTCATCTTTGAGATGGGGGAAATATCCTATCACTTAAGTGCCTAGAATTCTGCAAGGGGCAGGGGAAGTAGGCACCAAAGGCCGGAGCTAAACATCTCATTACCAATATAAATATTCATTGCTTAGAGTCTTTTGAGATAGAGTAGATAAGGGCACAGTGTGGTTATAGAGGTGACTGTGGTAACGTGCTACGAAGCGTAATAGACTTAGGGCACGAGAAACTTGTTTTCAGTCTCAAATTTCTCTGACGGTTCCTACATGGGCCACTTGTTCTCTATATAAGTGTGCACTACGCTTTCATATTCAATAATAGCTTTGCATACAACACCAATGCGTGTAACTCTATGGAGGAACGTAAACTGAAAGTAAACATTAAAAATTGCTTCTAAATTTTTTTTTCTACACGTACTATGTATATAGTGTATAGAGAAAGTACTGCATTCCACCCGACGGTTTCATACTTAAGAGCCCCCTGAATTAAAAATGTATTTTTAGAAAAACGTCCGTGTGTGTCTGTGTCTGTGAACACAATAACTCAAAAAGGAAAAGTTGGTAAAACACCAAACTTGGTATTTGAGTTACGTATCTTCCAAGGATGCGACACGCAGATTTCGAGGAAAATCCGCACACACCAAACTACAAACTAACCTTTATATTGAAAAAGTTTTTAAATATTTAATTTGTTCAAAAATGACTGTTACGATTTTGATTAAAATATCGTATATTTAAAAAGTTACATGACAACTAAAATGTACATCTTGAATGTTCTGGAAATGGCCTCTGAAGACCTCTATATTTTAGATGAACTTTGAGGAATTTTGTATAACTAGTAAACCGTAAGAGATAGACGGAAACCTACTATACAAGAATGTAGACCTCGTTAAAACATACAAAAATATGTGATATACATTTTTCCTGCAGTTTATCATGTTTGAGATACCCTTGTTATTGGTTTCAGTTTTAGAATAGGTATTTAAAATGTTTCTCATAAGGGATTTGTCGACTCTTGGTAATGCAAAGAAAAGGATTTCATTCACATAACAACCGCTTTTAAAATATTTGGCTATCACCTTTGTATAAGGTATTCCCTTATTTCCCTTTTACTTACACAAAAGCAAGTAATAAGACCATTTCTGCTAGTTGACTAGCATAAAGTAGATAGAAGACTAAGCTTTTCAACAATATTTTGTTACAGAGATATAGAGAAAGTCATGTGAACGGAACACATCAGCTTTTTTTACCATCCATTTTACTACTTCTTATCATTTTCTTACAGGGAATATGTGATATGTTACTACTCCTTAAACAGTAAGTACCATTTCAGCATAATTCAGCATGAGCTTGACCAAGTAGTTAAAACTAAGAACGTAATTTTTGTTTATATATGAACTCTGCCAAGCAGTTAAAACTAAAATATAATCTTCGTCTACATATGAGCTCTGGCAAGTAGAATGTACTCTTGGTTTACTTGGGAGCTCTGCTAAGTAATTAAAACTAATAATATAATGCTTGTTTATGTGGGAGCTCTGCCAAGTAGTTAAAATTAAGAATGTAATCCTTGTTCACATGTGAACTCTGCTAAGTAATTAAACAAAGAGTATAATCATGGTTTATATGGGAGCTCTGCTAAGTAAATAAAGCAAAGAATATAATCATTGTTTATATGGGAACTCTGCTAAGTAATTAAACAAAGAATATAATCATTGTTTATATGGGAGCTCTCTAAGTAATTAAACAAAGAATATAATCATTGTTTATATGGGAGCTCTGCTAAGTAATTAAACAAAGAATATAATCATTGTTTATATGTGAGCTCTCTAAGTAATTAAACAAAGAATATAATCATTGTTTATATGTGAGCTCTCTAAGTAAGTAAACAAAGAATATAATCATTGTTTATATGGGAACTATCTAAGTAATTAAACAAAGAATATAATCATTGTTTATATGGGAACTCTGCTAAGTAGTTTAAGCTAAGAATATAATCACTGTTTATATGTGAGCTCTGCTAAGTAATTAAACAAAGAATATAATCATTGTTTATATGGGAGCTCTGCTAAGTAATTAAACAAAGAATATAATCATTGTTTATATGGGAACTCTGCTAAGTAATTAAACAAAGAATATAATCATTGTTTATATGGGAACTCTGCTAAGTAGTTTAAGCAAAGAATATAATCATTGTTTATATGAGAGCCCTGCTAAGTAGTTTAAGTTAAGAATATAATCATTGTTTATATGTGAGCTAAGTAATTAAACAAAGAATATAATCATTGTTTATATAGGAACTCTGCTAAGTAGTTTAAGCAAAGAATATAATCATTGTTTATATGAGAGCCCTGCTAAGTAGTTTAAGTTAAGAATATAATCATTGTTTATATGTGAGCTCTGCTAAGTAATTGAAACAAAGAATATAAACATTGTTTATTTGGGAGCTCTGCTAAGTAGTTAAAACCAAGAATATAATTCTGGATTACATGTGGGATCAACTAAGTAGCTAAAACTTAGAATATAGTCTTTGTTTATATGGGAGCTCTGCTAAGTAGTTAAAACTGCCAATATAAACCTTGTTTACAGTGAGCTCTGCTAAATAGTTAAAATTACGAATACAATCCTAGTTTATATGTGAGCCCTTCTACATAGTGAACATTAATAATATAATCCTTATTTATATATGAGCTCTACTAAATAGTTTAAACTAAAAATATAATCATTGTTTATATGTGTATTCTACTAAATAGTTAAAACTAAGAATATAATCCTTGTTTATACGTAAGCTCTATTAAATATTTAAAACTAAGCATATCATTTTGGTTTATATACCTATAGCTCGGCGGCGCCGTGGCTCAGCGGTTGGACCGCTCGCCTCTCACCTAGGCGGGAGGAATTTATTGTGGACGAAACCGAGTTTTCTCCGGGTCCTTCGGTTTACGCCGCCACTCATTCCACCGATTGCTCCATCAGCATTCCTAACATCTATTTCGCCTTCATTTCATATCATCCATTTCTTCACGCTGAAGCCTGGTTACGGGCCGACCACTCGTTACAGGTTCCTTATTCTGTGATTACGAGGCGTAGCCTCTGAGACCTATTTGTAAGTCTAGGGGGGTGTCAGTGCTATATACGGGTAGGTTAAGCTGACTACGAAAAAAAACGAACAAAAATACATATAACCCATTAGTACTCGTATATATTTCTCCAAAGCAAACTACAGTGCTCCTCTCCCCTCTACCGGTGGGCAATAACCATAAGGAAACAAAAGACGACCCTGTACAAGAGGCGACGTAGTAAAATCCGTTCCCTGGAGTTTCTGTAGACTCTGCTTGCAAGTCGAGAATCGCGCCTAAATTAAGGGATCAGTAAGGGGAAGACTTAGCTATAGCGATGGTTGGTTTCCAGCCACACACATTCTAACCATAAAAAGAAGAGTGCGTTGTGACTATCATGTGCTGAAAAATACTGTATTGTGACAATGCTGTATGCGGTAACTCTCGATTTCACTTTAGTATGGTGGAGATGGAGACCTTGTAATGTTAAAAACAGGAAGGCTTTGGAACGCGACACGTCTGGTATACGCTACATTTTTCCACAAGCTTCAACGAAGTTTTATGATGTCATTTTATATCTATAACAGGAGGAAGAATTACTAGTTGGGCTATCATGTATGAATTGTAATAAGTCGTGAGTGACTGAGCGCGCAGTGGCGTGCAAGCCGACAGCTGTCTACGCTCGAAACATCGAGTGAATTATTTGTTGCAGCAAACGAAACACTTTATTTGTAACCTATTTTTAAGTCAATGAAGACATTTGTTACAGTGCATATTTATTTATTGTCAGAGAGTTACTAACTTGATCTATTTTCTTCTACAGTAAAACACAGTTAATGTTATGATCTTAACGCAGATATAACTATCAGTGCGTAAAGTATAAGAGACAGAAAAGCAAACTACATTTCTTTATAGCTTATGTGTGAATTCTGAAGATTATGATGGGAAACACTAGAAAATACAATAGTAAAAAGTTAGTTATTTATCCAAGAAGTAATATATACCTAACTTATATTTAGAGGCATTAAAAATCTGAGGAAACCACCAGCCCGTTTTTAGTCAGTCAGCAAACACGATTCTCTTGCTCCAGGTGAAGAGAGGCACTTACATAGATATGGGAGGCACATAAAGCAACAATAAGCACGTAGCTAATGAATAGGAAAGACCTTGCCGGTGTCTAGGAAGTCGTGTACATAATATTTGTATGTGTTGCCATTTATTTGTCTCCATTAGAAACACGTGTCATGGTAAATCACGACACAGCCAAATCTCTTCGTAGCCCTTACTTATGATTCTCGAGAATAGCTCCGTTACTCTAGTCTTACATTATACAGGCTCTACTGAGCCACATGTAAAATTGCGTGCTCGGAAATGTGCCATGATCTTGGTGTCGTATAGGGATATTTTTTACTTATTGTTGACACAAACGTCTAATCACCTCTTGTTTCACACCAACCCTGGGTTAGCCATTCTCTTATTGGTTTGAATTTAAGTGACACATACATGCATTGGTCTATGTAGAATGTTAGGTCTAAGTGAGTGATGAAAGTGAATGAGTAAGGAAACATTAACACACCTGAGTAGTTGGAAGGCATTCAGTGGAGTGACGGTCCACACTACCTCCAAGTTGAATCTCTGTCGTATTTGTTTGAAGTCAAGATCTGGCACTCAAAACATTAATCCCAGAACACATTAGGGTTTGAGACTCACGAGCGAAGGAAAAGGAGCGAGTAAGACAAACTTAGTGGTTCGCTAAACCCAAGTATGGGGAGCGAGACGAATGGCTTAAGCGTTTCCTCTGGGACTGGCATGCGGGATGTCGAGAGTTCCATTCTCGCGGCTGACCTCTGTGTCACATTGGTTTTTACCGGGGGTTTTGCGGTTCACTAAGTGAATGCTGGGGAGGTTTCTTCATTTCATCTCCATTTTATTTCATCGGTCTCTTTCAGGGTTTTAAGCGTCGGGGGGGGGGGTGGAGGACTGCGGTGGTGGCGCCTTTCCCCGGTCTCATGACTCAGGGGATTTTGTCAAATCTGGGGCATGGACTCCTACCGCATCAAGTGTTGAAATGAAGAGCTGCTTGGATTATGCTAGAGATCCTCCATGGTGGCTCTTTCCCCGCGTTTCGGTTTCGGCCGTCCACCAATGATTCAGCTCATTCTAACGTCCTGGAGTTTGACAAACAATAAGGTCATAGTGGCTGTCGTGTGGAACCCCGTTTTAAATGACATATACACACACCAAGTAAGGCCTGGGGCTAGGGGTAATCATAGACGATTTAATATTTTCTTGCCAACTTCCCAATATATCCCAATATGTTGGCACAGCTCCATGCGCTCGAGTGTACTTCAGTTGGCTAACAGTTTATTCCCATGCCAGGAGCTGCTAAATATAAAGCTTACAATTAATGAGCAATTCACCGATCGAGAGTCAACATAATGAAGGGTACAGGTCATCCCCACCACCATAATGGGTTAAGGATGACAAATTGTTCCTATATATGCCGGTCCGCTTAGCCGCAATCGCTAAAATGTCTTGCTTTGGTGCTTCATAGCGCTGGGGATCGTGGGTTCCAGCCCCGCCTCCGGTATGGGTGCTTTTCTGGTTATAAATTATGTGTGTGTGTCTGTAAGCAAACACTGCAAACGAGTAGGAAAACAGCAGAAAAGTAAGGGGAAAAGGAACTGGTACAACAAATGTATACTCAAAGGAGCTGAGTGATCAAAATTATCTATAATCACTCTGACTGTGGGCATTAAAGGAATTTACAAATACCAACTTTGCAAACGTAGCTACCAATTACGCTGCTACTCAAATCCGTGTCACTTTTAATGGGTTTAAGTGGAAATTAGAAAGTCAATTGTATCCCTTTTTAGTACTTGGTGTATGCTTTTAATCCCAAAATGGAAAATGCGTGGACTAATTTCCATGACAATATAAGTTTGTTTACATGCATATCGCTGTAAATAATTTGCTTTTTCCAGAGCCTCATTAACTACGTACTTTGCCTGATTGGTAGATTGTAATCATGTGAGGTAGGTCATTAATTCATTCAGTTTAATATAAAAGGTTTGGTGCTCTCTGATCTCAAAGGATTAATTTATTACGTATGTCATTTTATAATTGATTTTGACCACCGGTGAAACGACAAATTGTAATTATTTACTTTGCAATGCGCGCCGTTCAGTCAGCTAATATTTTTCGCTTATTAAAACCTAATCCGTAATAACATCTGGCTTTTGGTAGATTTAAAACAGTTTAACTCGTTCATTTGAAGACATTGCTAGGAATATTACTCAGGTTTGCTACAAATGTATGTTTCAAGACTCTTAAGTTTGGTGGCACATAAGCAACGGCGTGAAAGTTTAAGTACAAAAAAAATTAATGACACTCCTAAAATAAAACACTATAGTAGAGTCGAGATTATTAAAACGTGTCAAATTTTGTATCTTGTAGTGTTTTCCTTTATTGTATGTTGTGAGAAAGTCGTTATCATCTCTGTTCCAGACCACTCCTGAGTAAACAAATCTCATATTGACTTGATTTCACATCCAACATTCTGCGATAGGAAAAACAACATAGTCTACGAACAAAGTTCAGGCATAGTTGAGCGGCGAAAAATGAGGACCTGAAAGAGATGCTTCGCAAAGACAGTCCACAGCAGCCCTGGGATGAGACCGTCTCGTGGTGGTTTGACACCAATCAGGCGTGTCAGAAGGAGTTTAATATGCCGGTTCCCGTGGCCACGCTCGCTTAGTTTTGGACCTAATTTTAGGGACCTCACGAGGCTGAGTGCACCCCGGTCCAGGTCTCCCAGCGGATTAAAAATCGCCACGCCAGTACCGGGAATCGAACTCTCCCGCTTGGCAAGCAGCAGCGCTACCACCGCCCTTAAGAGACGATTATTATTATTATTATTATTATTATTATTACGAACATTTAATAGCAATTTTATTCAACTGGAAACAGAGAAGGTAATGGTAATGCAAGACCACAATTAACGACTAATCTACTCTGATAGAAAGCTTTTACGTAGACTTACTTTGATCATAACTACAATTCTCATTCTATTAAGTAGTACAGAGTTGACTGAGAATTCATCGTGCCCTTTCCGCAAATTCCTCTATATTGCAGTTCAAAAATAAAACATTTGACATGGTGATTTTATTTTTTTTTAATTCTTTGATGAAACGTATAAAAATGGAAAAATTCTCTCTGAGTGGCCTTTCATATCATTGTTGTTTGGTTGAATAAATTATTTTTCTTAAACGTTTTATTTAATTCTTTTTTATCTATGACTACATTTTAATTATAAAATACGTGTTCCCCACGTAATTTTCTTCTCAGAAGCTAAATGTGTTTCATTGGATTATCAAGTGAAACTGGGATAGAAGTTTTAAATAATTTTAGTGTTCTTATTAAGTATGTATGCATTTGAATATGTCTCTGGTCCCCGAGATTTTTTGTGTTGCTGTCTCAAGGTTGGAAAAACAAAACAAGAATGTCACATAAAGTTCCTTCTCTATTATTCCAAAGAACAAACCTAAATCCCAAGAGACATTGAACATTCATATCTGATGGAAACTGTATTTTTAATGGACGGAAGGAAGCCCATCATGTGATTCAAAGTAAATGCAACAAATGACACCAGAGTTAGCGCACAGGTTGCATTATTATTGTAGCGTTTGACACTGTTCAACTAAGCCACTACATATCCATTTGAAATGGCTTACTAAGCAAGCTGTCCTCGCAGTAGCAGGTGGGGCTTACATTCGGGAGGTCCTGGTTTCGATTCCTGGTGACTGCTACCCTGACCCATGGGTTTCTTATGAGGTTTCCCCGAGTCGTCAGGAAAACTGTCGAGTCGCTTCTCTCATTCTTCAAATTTCTGGCCCCTTCATATCGTTCTGGTATTCTTTTTCCTTCATTTATCCTTCACACCGATTTGTCAATTTCAAGAGTTTTGGTGTCGGCGATGGTGTTTCGGTGCATTGTGGCAGAGGAAAAGTGTGTGTTTGTGGAACTTTTACTCCCTCGGCCTTCGCCTGGTTGCCAAGACGATTCAATCTGGAAATTGTAGGGATCCTGTCACTCCTGGTTCCGGGTGCTTGGTGGCTTGTCTCTCCTTATCGTTGCCTCCCGGAGGCGCCTAAGTGCAGTGTCCTCCTCAAGCGCCTCCAAGACCCCTCCGAAAGCATCATAGGCTCTACAGCTTAACTAATGGTTTTCTAATCCTACATGGACGTAAAATGTGTTCTCAAGCTGAAAATATGCACTCACTATTTCTAAATAAGAGATAGAAACATCCAGTTTGCTAAAAGAGGAGAAATAATCGTTGGTTTCTATTTGTAAAGCTCACGCCATTTGAACCACCATTCAAACTAGAAATACATTGACCGCTACTCTAATATTTAAGCATAAACTGTTACTATTCTAAGCATTCTATAAAAGTAATACACGTTTTACAACCACACATACATGAGCATTACGTATCAATAAAAAACGTGTTAGGGGTATGACTTCAGCGGCAACTTCCTGATGATAAGCTGAAACATATGTTCCTGAACCATTTTCTTGTATAGTACACGGTTGTATGAACAACAAATAAAGTTGGGCAAATGTTTGATTGCGAATATCCTTCAACTGTTTTATTGTCTTGTTCTGCAATTAGAACATCTAGGTCATTTTTTTATGGACGCTCTTTAACTGCTGCGGTTCTTAGCATCCCATTCTATACTGGGCGTGAAAGACTGCTTAATTTTGCTCAGAGGCCTCTCTATCAGACTTGAGGTTCTTTTACGTGCCGTAAATCTACAATACGCGACCAACGGCTTTACTTCCCTTCCGAAGGAAGTCATGCTAAGGATTTCTACGCCCAAAAAAAATTCCATCGTCCTCCACCGTGTTTGAGCCCGCGACCTTGGGTATATGAAGTTAGCATGGTAACCATTACACCACGGAGAGCGACAGTGAAGTAGAGCTACAAATAATGCGTTATTTGTGTTGTTGACATTTTGTTGCTAAAGTGAGTCATTAAGCCACAAAATTATGCTAAAGAAATCGATTCCACTGTGCCTATTGTAATAAAGTCATAGGCATACGCTTGACAACCTTGGTGGGGGTGTAGAGCTGAATGTCAGGAATGCTAACAGTAAAGCTACCTGCCTCGAAAACTTTTACAACATCTGGTTCTGTGGGTGCTTCAGAAGCACTAAATATATTCATAGCTAAGGCATTTTTCAAATCAAGAGTATTTAGATAGCTTCTTACTTATTTCAAGCCTCATCCCTTTAGATTATTATTTCTGGGGGCATTTGAAGAGTTAACTGTACCATGATTAAATTGCTACCATTGATGATTTTCTCATACGTGTGTTTGAAGCAGCTCTAGAGACTGGGCAGAACGCAGAAGCTCTAACGAGGGTAGGGCAAAATTGGATAAGAAGATGCGATGCTGCCTAGATTCTAACGGAGCACATTTAAGCGGCTACTCTAAATGAAAACATCATCTTATTGATGTTGGAGTTATTGACTGTTAATATATGCCCTGTTTAGCAAAGATGTGACTCTGATTTAATTATTCATTTTACATCTGAATCAGGTATTTCCATAATTCACTTTTGAGTTAGCTTTAATTTTGATGATCAGCATTACACCCAGCTTTTAGTTCGGGTCTCTGAATACGATCAGGTAGCTTGAAAGAAAACCACTCCACCCCGCGTTAGTGACAGTAGCTGATAAACGAACTGGATGTGGCGAATGGGATTTCAAGCACAATCCAAAACAAAACATCGGTTTTTAAAGTCCTACTCTGCTGCCAGACTGTATTGATAATGTATTCAATAACGTTTAATTATCTTATAACTTTTCAAGATAGATAAAGTTGTAATTGGAGTTTATTGGATTCCTCATATTTGGATCTCCCAGCACGCGAAATCTGCGTACTCATACCGGTAACACTCTGTATATGAAATTAAAACGAAATAGCTGTTACACCCTTTGAGTTCCACATCAGTGTTTTAAAAATGTATACAGTGTAAGAAATAATTTACGGATTTTCTTATATTATAAGCTAAAAATGAATAAGAAACAATTGATTAAATTATAAATTAATTTACAATTGTTTTATTCAGTTATTTCTTTTAAACCCATGGTTTCATCACAGTCCAGTATTTTGTACAATTGATGATTCAGACTACAGTTAAAACATTTCAGCAAGCGTATTTAGGACTGATCTCACACATACGTCAGACAGTTGTGACATCGCGCATGAATGAACAGCTTTAACGGCGAGGACTAGAATCAAAGTTATCCATTCTCCTAAAACAGAAAATGCATCATTTAGGTCGTTTGCGGAATATCGGTATCCAAAGTGTCTGTAGTTCACAGTAGGAATTTCCAAAGTGTCGAACGTTGAATGCAATATTAAAATTTGAAAGTTGATTAAAAGAATATTCAGAATCAATGGCCCTACTGTAACACTGGGGTTAACATTCTAGTCTCTGGTTCCCGAGGTTGCATGTTCAAACCCAGCAATAGGCAATGATTTTTTTTCGGTCCTAGCAGTCCTTAGCACGCTTTCATACGGAAGAGCAGTAGTGCCAGTGGTCCCGTGTCCAGATTTATGGCATATAAAGCAGTCTGAAGCCGCATAAAGCAATTTCTGATCAAAATTAAGTGTTTTTCATGCTCAATATCGAATGGCACGCTGAGAGCCAATACAATTAAGGGGCGCACTTGAATAAAACTAAATTTTTCTTGAAATAAGGCTCAAGCTCTGAAAAAAATGATGCATGTTCAAACTCACACAGGGTGAGGTTCACTTGTTAACTAACGTGTCTAGAATAGTTTTTCCGACTTGAAGAGATGCTGTGAAGTACTATTCCTTGGCTTTGATAACATTTATGTGTATGAATCTTACTTTCACCTGCCAAAACGTTGGGATAATACTCGAAGGCTTCCAATAAGTGCTGAATAACGTAGACCACTAAATGTTCCAACAATGAGCAACTAGTAAATTCTTACGTAGCTTTGTTCCTAAATGAGTGTTTGTACAAATATTTTGATTTCATTTGTTTTAAGTAGTAGCGAAGATAGAAAGCAGTAAGTGCATGTAACTTTGCGATTGAAAGTGTCACCTAACAGCAATGGCATAACGTAAAGTATGAACACATAATTGTAATGGATATAAGCGTAAGTAGCATTGTCGGCATTTCTTCAAGTTCGTGATGCTCCAATCTTTGCACCAGGTAAATAGCAATGTGATGACAATTCAGACGAATACAGTAATTTCAAGACTCACAGAATAAAACTTTCATTCTATACCATAAAATCTCGCTCCTGATAGCAACTACCTTCAGCACAGTGTAGTTCAAATTTGTAAACGACAGCGTAAGTACATGGATTACAAAACTACTTAAATTTGCAGGGTCCTGAATCAATATAGTAGAAACCTTGCAATTCGCATCCCATACAATTCTACCCGGGTTCCATATGACACATATGTGTCCACATGAAATAAAGTCCAAAGATAGCGTTGATCGTGGAACAGGGACTCCACTCTCAATCCACCGATGAGGAGATAATCTGACAAAGCGCTGCTGGGCATCAACAGCATCATTTTACAGCCAAATGCTTTTGTGGGCAACAATCTGTGCATTTGTCAGGATATCTTAAGAGAACCAAAGGCAAAGTTTAATATTCTAATGAAGACGTAAGATGTAAGACCCTATTAGATGCGCTTGTCCTAGTCTAACACAAAATCTGATATAAAGTGTGGCTTGTGACTAGTCAATAGTGTTTCTTGTCATTCCATATACCTATAGCTTATGTGGATGTTGGAAATACCATTATTCATAATATACTCTGCAGCACCGAGCTGGTTATGTAGGCTCCCTTAAAAGTCACTAAAATAGGAAAAAACAAAAGAAGTCACGTGCTGATTTTCTTCTTCTTTTTATTTCAGTTCGCCGTTATCATGTGTACAGTTTTGTGAATAAAATATTAGTACTGCTATAAGAATTTGTAGGTTACAAATTACAGCTGTATTACTAAATGTTGGAATATAGCTGGTTCAATGCTGTTATGAAAGAAAGAAGGGATTTTCTCAAGGTCTGAGAAATTTATCTTTCGTAAAGCTCCAAAAAAGTGGCCGCCGCGATCTCCAGATCTCAATTCGACCTACTTTTGTGTATGTTTAACAAGAGAAAAGAGGATATCTTCCCAAAGTTTTATAAAATTCCATTGTTTGCCTGGTATCTGTCTTCTGTTTTTGTCTATATCAAATATTATAATATTTATAACTGCTTTAAGCGTCAGTAACTCTCTTGATTTTGTGCACTTTTAAGCAGGCTTGGTGTGTGCATACAGTGGATAAACACATGACATCAGGGATTGCCTTTCTTCCTTATACAATATGTCGTGATTCATTTTATAATGCCGGGATCTTAATGCACTTCAACCCACATCCATTGACCCTGCCATTCTAAGAAATCTCTCTTGTTTATAGAAAGTGGCAAATAAGTATTAAGTTTGCGGATAAGTTCTGCATTCAGAATATGCAATTTGTAGCTTCATTACTCAACCCATGCAAGTGAGTGCGCAGCTACCAAGGGGAAGGCGTCTCTTTCAAATTCTTTTAGGAACAAATTAATTACCAAGATCCCTATTCATGTTCACTGGTATAAATGCGTTCGTTATGACTTAGTTCTCATACTGTTGGCGTTACAAGTTATTAAATTTGTTATTAACAAATATTAGAAGCGTGTTGCTATATTGTCTTAATACTATGATAATTTACATTTTATTTCCCCTACCACGAGTGTAAAGTGTACATAGTAGGTAAAGAAGGTATTGTACTCCATCTAAGAATTTCATACCGAGATTTCACTGGTAATATATGTCTTCTTGCTCTTAAATCCAACAAAAAGGGAAAAAAACATTTTTAGAAATAAAGGTCCGTGTGAGTGGTTTTGTATGTGTGTGTGTGTGTGTCTGTGGACAGCATACTCAAAAACGAAAAGTTGGTTAAATACTAAACTTGACATTTAAGCTCAGTGTCATTTAAGGATGCGGCATGAAAATTTTAGAAAAATCTCTCTACATCCAAAAACCGTTTAAAATGATTTTTTTAGGAAAATTTTGATTTTCTCAAAAACGGCTCTAACAATTTTGATAAAAATGCATATGTTTAAGATATGTTAATGGCAAAAATATGTCTATCCTGAATTATTTGGGAATAGCGTTTGAAGACATCTGCATTGTGGATGACTTATTTATAACTCGTAAACCGTAAGAGATAAGCAAAAACTTACTGCACAAAAACGTAAATCTCGTTTAAACATACAATATATGCCATGCAAATTTTTGTAGATTTAACCACTTATCTCTTTTGTTTTAATCCTGGCCGTTTATTTGTTTCACATACCAGTTTTTAAAAGCATTGACTCTCACTTTGGCCTAGTGTATTCCCTTATTTCCCTTTTCTTATAAGGCGGCAAGTAGTAATTCCTAATAATTGCGTGATGTAGATAAAAGAGTAATCCATTATAAGAGTAGTTTGTTTGCAGAACAGGTAGATAAAGTCATGTGAATGCAACACATGCTATTTTTTGTAATTATTTATTTACGTTACGTTATTTATGTTACGAATGCTAGTTAGTACCAAAGTTAAGAAAATATGTGCAGCGTCAAATCCAAAGTATAATTATTAATGCAAAACACACAATAGAGTATTTGTTGTACCGATCCTGAGCCTACGGCAGATATAGTAGCCTATAAAATGTAAACTATCTATTTCAAACGCAAAGTATTACCTACTGTCACACACTGAGGCAATTGTCTATTCTTGCATTTCAGGCAATTGGCGTACAGCAGGTAATTCGCAGGAGCATTGAGAAAATTTGCTCTCTCTCTCTGTGTTGCACTCAAGGGCAACTAGTTGGTGACGGTGGCTTCATAAGATGAAAGAGCAGTGAGTACCTCCGAGTTATCTCCACGCCACACTTATATCGTGGGTAAGTTGGCAGGTGCCTCAGCACCCATTAACATCTCCTCGGAGTAAACCTGTAGAACATTTCTGTGTTTATAAATTTACCAGCTCTCTGAGGCTTGATGGAAGCGTATCTGGTGATTTCCTATTCATTGCGAGAAATTCTTACAAACCGAATGTTACTTCTTGCGAAACTCTTCTATACATTTTCTCCGGTTTCTAAATATATTTAAATTACTTTAGCGAATTCCATTTCAGCTTCAACTACAAGGTATACAGAATAAAATGCAACCATGAACATGAAACACACGATTTCGTATCGCTTAGCATCATAATGTAAACAAACGTCGACAGTAATTTTTACGAAAACGAAAGAAATATATAAAAATTTCCTCTCACGTGTAATACTCCTTCAAGACCAATAATACTAAGTATGGATTTCTTGCCTGTTTGTCTCATCAGTTTATTGTATTCTGCAATGTGTAGAATTTTAACTCCAAAACTTTGAAACTGGTTTTATATTAAGTGCAGACTTATATATAGTGTAGCTCATATATCTGTTTTTTTTTTTTTTTATTCTGGATGGTCGTATGCTTCGTCAATCATATTAGGCTAGAGTTTTAATGTTGGCACGATTATTATGTTCTCCTTTGAGTAAAAGTAGAAAATATCGAACGAAATGTCTCAGGTGGTTTTATCTCTGGCTCGCATTCGGGAGGTAGCGGGTTCGATTCCCGTCAACTGCTCATTCGTGGTTTCTTCGTAGTTTTGCACTATCGCCAGGAAAATTCTGGAGTAGTTTTCTAATATGAGATATTTCCAGTACCTCACTCGCCATAACTTCATTTAATGCCAGCAATCAAATTACGAATCTGGACTGTGTGGTTTGGTAGTGTTTGATGCGCGAAGAGCATGGCACTGTTACTGCCTCCTCTTCTCGTACTGAATCAGCGCAGCTCGGACCCGTCAAGAAGGCCTTTAGCGGTGTAGGAGTAAAATTTAGGCACCCTACAATATCTGCACCTGCCACTACTTGGTCCGGGCAACAACCCTTCCAACTTTCATATCATTCCTTCCTCTCAAAGGTTGCGTACGGCACAACAGGTCTCTTGCCGCAACGTTTAACACCTCCTCTGCGCTTACAAGAGAGCAAAGTGAAACTGCCACTTTCTAACGCGTTTACATGCTGTAAAATAATATTTAATATGTGAAGGCAATCTAAGAAATATTATAAATAAGCGCATTCTTGTTTAAAACTGTAAATAAATATTTTAGAAGAGTAATCTCCACACCATTCCTATATCGTGGGTAAGTTGACAGGTGCTTTTTAAAGTATCACTTCACATAATACTAGATGACAACTTCTCAAGCCTGACATTTTGGATTTTTACTTTCTCTACTTAGTACATAGTAAATAGATAGAGAAGATATTGCACTCCACCCAAAAAGTTGTACTAGAGATTCCACTGTAAATACATGTTTTAGGGCCCCCTGTTTAAAAAAAATATAAAAAAGCCAGTGTTTGTAAGTGTGTGTCTGTGTGTATGTGTTCGTTTGCTAAAAATTCAAAAACGACAAAATTCTAAAATGAAATACTAAACTTAATGTTAAGTATCTTCCAAAGCTACGACAGAAACTTCTAAGCAAAATCCTCCCACTAGAAAATACCCTTTACATGGAAAAAATTTAAAAAATTTTTTGTTTTCTCAAAAATGACTATTTTTATTAAAGTATTGTATATGAAATATATATCTCGACAAGTAAAATTTATATCTGGAATTTTCTGCGAATAGCATCTGAATACCTCGTCATTCTGGATGACTTTTGCTCAACTAGTAAACCTTAAGAGATAGACAAAAACTTACAACACAAAAAATGTATATCTCGTTAAAACACAGAATTTAGGTGTACACTTTTCTTTTCGTGAAATTGACAATTTCCGAGATATTACTTGCTGTTGGTTTCAGTTTTAAAATACTTACACTTTTCTTATGTGGGTATCCGTGTGCTCCTGGCCATGCAAAGCCATTAATTTGAATCACATAGCAACTAGCTTTCAAAATGTTTGACTATCTATTTAGCCTAGTGTAGACTCTTATTTCTCTTCTACTTATAAGGAAGCAAGTAATAAGACCACTTCTGTTAATGGTTATCTTGATTAGCATGAAGTAGATACAGGAACAAACTTTATAACAATAATTTGTTACATAGATGTAGAGAACTTCATGTGAATGGAATTATCAGATTTTAAAAGTATATCCACTGTAGGAAGACATTTTTTGAACTTTGTTCTTTTATGAAACCTGAACTTCAATTAATGAAAGCGTGATTCGCTTTTAACAAATGAGAAAGGTATGGTTTGTCACAGAAATAAATGATTGCAGTGAAATATTAAAATCTATAAAATCGGAAGCAGCATCCAATAGATTCTCTTTTAAGTGACAGTGGTACTGACTGTCAAACAACTTGGGCAAAGAAGTGCTCTATAAATAGGTACCTTAAGAAAGAAAATGATGTTATATTATATATACATATCCACTTACGGTGCATTAGCTGGTTTTTTTTCTTCGTATAATAGTTTTCCCGCAAACCACAATTTATTACTGATATACGCATTTTGCATGGACTGAACTGCGCCGCGAAATGAACAGCACCTGTAAGTATACCATTTATTTTGTTTCACACCTCAATACGTGACATGCTGGCCTCGGTAGTATGAGACTCCTGGCCTTGCAGAAAGGATCAGTCTCAGTTCCGATACAACATTCGTTATAGCGAGGTCTGCCTACTTTGGGCTACGTCTTCCGATCCGCTTCTCTCGGAAAAATTTAAAACGTATGACTTGTTTGTGCCACGACTACTTGGATGTACTAAAGGATCTAAAAATTACTGATCTTAATGAGTAAAACTATAAGTTTGCAAATGAAGCAAATATTAATGTATTGTTGGTCATTGCACCGTCCTGAATTAACAATACAAATATCTACTCCTATACCTCTAACAGCCTGTATTTTACAGGAACTACTGGAAAATATACAATTTTTACAAAAAATAAAGTATTATGTTCCATTTTAATATTAAGACCAGGAATCAATGTTTTCCATAGCGGATTTATTAGCTTTCAGCTTCTCTATTTTAGCGTAATTTTCACAACGTAACTTTAATATGTACTGAAAGTAAGTGAACTAAATTTTCAAGTTTGACTCGAAATAGATAAATTAGTTTGTCACAATTCCTTTTATTTGCTCTAGTCTTAAACAACATGAAAAATACACGGTTCATCCACATTTCACTGGTTTGTAGCATTTGTGTACTCAGATGAGAGTTTAATTTCAACCTATTGCAACAGATTTTCCTATAATAACTGATAACTTACTCATAGCAGAATGTGGCGCTATTCAAACTGAATCACAGAGGCATTAGCGGAATCTTAATATAAACTACTATATACTATAAGTACAAAGTTATTTTTGGTTTTAGATGGTATGGATTTCGAGAGTTTAACCTGGATCAAAATCTAAGGATTATAATATTATATAGATATGTACTTCAGCTTTTGGGCGATGGTTTAATTAGATGAATAGCAAAATTAAAAGAAACAGAACACAATTTTACCAAACAGTCTTTCCATTAACAGATTAATCAGATCAGAACTAATGCACCCTACTGTAGCATAAAATTACTTCAGTTTTCCCATTGGATGCATGTTATGAGTTGGTATGCACATTCTCATGACTCTGTCAATCATGTTGAAGATCCCTTGGGTCCAAGGGCTTCGATTAGATTGTTTCTGCAAGATCCTATTACATGTTATGATTGCTACATGTACTCCAGCAATGTATATGTGATTCTAGGTGTCTATGCCTACACTGCACATTCAACGATTCAGTTTATTCCATACACAGAGGAAGTTACCATTTTGAAAAATAATAAAAAGGCTAATATGTATATTGGAGTCATATATATTGCAATGGGTTCAGAGCCAATGTCAGATTTTTGTATGTTCCATCGTTTGACAAAACCATTTGATTTTCTTGCCATGAAACCTGAGCAATACAAGTGGACTTGCATGCGTTTTAATAAGGTGAGGTGTCAATCGTTTAACAGTTTACTTATTTACTTTGTGCGGAGAGTGGTTGCTTGCAAGTTTTACTGTGCTGGTACCATAATATAGTTATTGTTTCTTCCTGTTGGAGGAGAGACAACCTCTATAGAGTCGAGAGACTGTCTTGTAGAAGCTGCTGGTATGAGATACGTCAGTCATTGTGGCAGTCACCTCTTGTATTAGCATTAGTTGCAATCTTTATCTAGGGATGAGATCTTCGAACATCTTGGGAACATTCTCCTAACTAAACATTCATGATTCATAAAACAAGCTACGGCACTTTGTATAAAATATGTGAAGTTACTACCAAAGCACGCATTGGCAGAATTCTACTCCTTCTGGATTATCTCTTTCGGACAGGCATTGTACACACTGTAGATGGTGCGGTTGTTATACGATATATCTCTTAACAGTCCTATTGCGGTGTATTGGGACATCCATACCACAGCAGCGATTTGTACACTACTCTGCTGGGATCCTCCTCGACATGAGGTATTTGCTACTCCGCACAGAGTAATCCCAGGTGAACATGACGAGAACAGTAGATTACGTGTACCATGTCGGAAATTCTCTCCGAGGCTTCCAGAATTGTATATTCATGAAGAGGCCTTCGTCTAGAAAAACATCCAGCATAGTGGTTTTTATTCACGAGAACATATATTCCTTCGTCAGAGTCCTTTGAGATAGTCCAAAGTGCAAAGGTAGGAAGCAGTTGCTCTTACTCAGGTCCGTTCTGTGTACCGGCTCTTTGTGGTAGCTGGTAGTGCAACTTCGTGAGGTTCTTTGTGGTTGCTGGTACTGCAACTTAATGGCGCCCTTCCGATATCTCAAAAGTTTCTGAAGAAAGAGTATTATTCTTGTCACGCGAATTAGTACATGGGTTTGACAAACTCAGGAGCAGCACAATGTTGCATGCTCTATCGGCAAGATAAGCGAGCTCAAGGAGAGCGACTTTAAGCATTAGTCAACGAGCAGCTGCCATTATTGAAGTAATTGATATTAACCTTTTCCTCCTCATATCGGAAAGATCAAGGGAATAACTGCAATAGCTAATAAGCAAAACAGGATCACAATTCTATTATGCTTGAGTAATACTTTAGCCAGAGGCGTAGCGTGACTCACACATTCAAGAAAGCGCAATTTTACGAATACCGCTAATTCAAATACTAGTACTACAATAACTTCTTCTACTAGTACTACTAATACTACTACTATAAAAATAATTATGATGATACTACTACTACTACTAATAATAATAATAATCATGATGATAGTGATAATGGTAATGATGATGATAATAATAATAATAATAATAATAATAATAACAGCCATAGTTTACTTCATATAGTGCAACTTTATCTTGCAATTTTATCCTCCGCTTTATTTTTCCATGGCAAAAAATCATCTCTCTGTTAACGACCTCGTTGTCGGTATCGTCCAAATTAATGTACTCATCTTATACAGGTTTCAGGGAAAACATCGTCTTACTCTTGAGATCGGAAGTACTCACAGAGAACACTCACTTTCATACAGAATTCCAGATCTGAATATATAGCTGTCAGTTCACTTCTCAAACGTGCGAAATCAAAGCCAGATCCATAACTTTGTGCCAAAAACTTTAGTGACTCACTTGGAAAATCAATTTTGAACTTGCCAAATTGCTTGTGATCAAGCAGACTCCTTAACTTCAGTTTGTCTAAGTCACTAAATCGGTCAAATATATTTATAAGTGTATTTCAGTTATCTCAGGAAATAACTTTTTATATGCGGACTTTCTGTATTTATCTTCAAGAGGTTCCATGCGATTTTGTTTCATCGAGTTTACTCTAGGAACTGTTCTTACCACTCGAGCCAGAAGGGATCAAAGTTGCTTCTGGTTTCTTAGAGCTGATTCTTAAAATCTTCAATTTTCTTACTGCATTAGAAAACATCACTTGATTTTCACTGTAGTATTTGAAACAAACGTCAGAATTGTGCAAAGATGGATGAGAACATGCCAAGAAGATATTGAAACCAAATTTTCTCAAATGTGTTAGATGACCACGAGCAGAAGAAGTTGTCTCAGGATCCCACTACTTAACATTTTCTATTATGGAAATAAATGAACTCTCACAATATTAGCTTTATGATGATATACGTTATCCACAAATTGACGTTGATAATTCCATCTTTTGCAGTAGCAGCCGAAGGAAATTTCTTCTTTACTTCAGCATCCAATGCCGCAGTGGATTCACATAAAAAAAAAAAAAAAAAAAAAAAAAAAAAAAAAAAAAAAAAAAAAAAAAAAAAAAAAGGGGAATGCTCTCTCAGTTTAGATTACAAACTTCTGTGATCGCCTGCCATAACAGCAGCACCATCATACGTTTGTGCTACTAATTTGGTTTTACAATCAAAATCATGCAAGACATTTATCGGATGCTGAAAGAGAGCATCCAGGCTTACATCCTTGAAATGAAGAAATGTTGCCTCGGACACTTTTCGTTTGATTTCTTGAACCATGTGTTGAGATACAGCAGCTATTAAGTCATTCTGTACATCGAGAGATAACCCACTAAAAACACCTTCACTTCCTAACATTTAGTGTAAATCAGGATCATAATAGGAAACACATTTCAATAGTTGTCCTTGCTAGCTGATGTTCGAGTGTCATCGTGAGCACGTAAATATAACCCAAGTATTCCTAATAAAAAAAAACGACCCTATCAAATTAGCAAGCATGTCTCTGCATTTTCTAACTTCTTCATTATGTAGTTCAGTGGAAATCCTATGCTGATCACTGAGACTGGATTCGATTCTACTTTTTCCAAACCTCTTTAAATTCTTCAAAGACAAAATATAAGCCACTGTAAGAGAATGCTTATTCAGTGATTTGTGAATATTATACACACCGTAGAAATTCGAGCACATTCAAGATGTTTTTTCTTTAGAAAATAGAAGACATAGCCAATAAAACTATTTTTTTTAGTTTAGTGCAATCACATAGACATGGTATAGTTTCATAAATCTGCACACGAACATTTCGGGTGAAAATTTTCCGTCCTTTGGTGATGCAGTTAGCTTAATTTTCGGTTTGGGTCGCCCATCTTCTATAACTTTCAGTTTCTCATCAAAAGTGAGTGTGGAGAATGATTTATTTTTAATTGCTCAACTACACAACCGTATAAACTGGTTTCAATGGCTAGTAATGTGTTGCAAGTATCTGAAGTCCTTGGTTTGTCAGAGTTTGAATCACACATTATTAACGCGCCACGCAGCTTTTAAGAAGTGGCAAAACTAAAGAGTCAAGACTTCTCAGCGCGTCCTGCAGGCATATCCACGATCCTAACTTCTTAAAACGGATTATTTCTTCCATAAATAACAGTACATTTGTCATTACTATATAGCACTGTAGGTGCCACAAGAACACAGTAAACAAATCCTCCTTAAAGAACTTCCGATTGGCTTGTGGAATATTTAAATACAAATACAGTAAAGAAAACTGCTAAAAAGCACCACTGGCCCCCTCTCGTAAACAGAACTATGGCATGGAGCATGGGGCGGAAAGGAAGTACTGTACTTGAGCGCATTGTCACGCGTGCGCCTGACACTGAAGAAAGAATCCTTGGCGCTCGACTGGCCAGAAGCAAGGAGACCAAAGGAGTGAAAACTACTAGGTTGATGTATTGAGTCTCTCACAAATAATTTCAGAGCAATAATATTTACCTATGTGATGAAGAGTGCATTGGGCATTGTACTTAGTTATGTTTTGCATCTGTTGATACAGATCACTTCCAGCGCCTTTATGAACACTACACCACTGACTTTAGCATACTTAGGGAATATTTTACCCCAAGAGAACGGCAAGAATTTCATCGAAAACGTCACCGCAGGAATCATATTGCGTGTCGCCTTCCTTCGTCGTCATCGTCGTCAGAGTCAAAATCACTAAGAATTCGAAATATATTCATTAATCTTGCCTGACTGCGAATCACTTGAAAATGACGTTAGTCACTGTTTTCCTTGGAAGTACTAGGTTTCTTTCCTGAGATTTTGGTACTGAACTATTTAGACTATACATACACCTGTAAAAAGTATGGACACTCTCCAGCTCAACACCTGCTGGTATTACTGATGTACCACGAAACGTTGAATATAAAATGCTCCACAAGATAGCTACCACAAGCCTACACTTTGTTAGGTACTTTTTTACATTCAACGCTGGTTAACTACTCTACTTGCATAATTACAAGCTGGCTCAGGCTGATGTGTTTACGTTTACAACTGTATAAATACTTTGTTACAGTATGTTAAACTTTCATCACAGCGAATAAAGAAATAATATCTTTATTATATGAAAGCAAAGCTAAAAGCGTTCGTTGGCACTGTACTAAAAGTGCGAGAAACAGTCTTTTCATCAGTATGTGCAGAAATAAGAGATGTCTGCATAGAAAACTACCATTAAACATTTCCCGTGCACATGTAATACTTTTTATTACTTTGCTCAAAATAGTAGTACTTTCATATTTAACTAGGCAATGCGACGAAAACCTGACTGGCTAGGGGCGTTTTTGGTCGAAAATAGCCATGTCGTGGCGATAAAATCGTCTGACAAGCATCTGATAGCTGGAGTGACATATTCACATTAATAATTTTAATTAGTGTTCTTTTTGTTGAATATTCCACCAAAAAACTCACATTCATTTCGTGCTAATTTTCGGCCAGAATTAAACGCTAAAACTCCATATTTCCGAATTCATAACATTTTATTTCAAATCAATATAATGAATATAATCAAATATCACAGCACCAAACTACAACATACAAGTTTTTCGTGTTTGATAATTTTCCTTCTGTCTGTTACAATTGCATTTATATTTATATATATATATATATATATATATATATATATATATATAGAGAGAGAGAGAGAGAGAGAGAGGGAGAGAGAGAAAAATCTCTCGCTGTCAGCATTTGTTATCGCTAAAAACAAAAAGGAAATTGAAAGAACTTTTCATAGAAAACATGGTAACACTCACCTTTTACTTTCAATGCCAAGTGTGCTGTTATCCCATGCAACTGGTTACTGGGCCACCAGGGATTACTTGTTCATGAACGGCACAATTCTCTTTTAAAAATTAAGTAAATCATAATTAATACAATTACTTTTGAATGCATTTTGATGGTTAAATACTACCATTACATTATTTGAAACAACAATATTTGATTTAGTAACTAGCCTTGAAGGCTCACACAAACTATGACATCTGGTTATTGTTGTATCATCACTTTATTTTTCAATAATGGAGTCCAATTTTTATCGAGTCATACGGCAGGAAACTTTTAAATTCTCCTTCTACTGTATCTCTAACATTGGGACCCATGAGTTCTGCAGGCGCACTTACTCTGCTATCAAAGTAACCACTCTAATATTTCACATTTGGGTCTGAACGACTTCATTCGCGATAAAATAAAATGAGCTACAGGTGTTTATTTAGACTGAAATTCTTATATTTGATCTGTTACCAACCTGAGTTTTTCAACTTCTTTTCGTTCATAAATCTAATCATTGCTGCATGGCATGAAGACGTAAATGTAGAATTATCTTTTTCCTGAAGTAAATCAGGATTTTTCTATGCAAAATTAAAAAAAAAAATCACGAAGAATAAGACTAAACTTCGTTTCAAATTTGTCAAATGCATACAAAGTATTGTAACTCAACTACTTTCTTAGTTATCGTTAAAAAAAACTCTTGCATGTGCTCATAGACGTCTCTAATATGAACAAATAATTGTCTTATGTTAGTATGCGAATGTGTTTCAATTAGACCACTATTCTATATTGTTTTATCATTAGACTTTCGAATCTTCATCAAAAATATAAAATATTTTACACAGATAGGGCCGAGAAATGCTGGTAAATTCGTTGAAAACTGTGATTAGGGAATTAAACTGAAGCAAATCTCCAAGCTTCCTATTCAAGTAACAGTGACAGTAGCTGTCTTTTCGCATCTAAACGAGAACTAAGCAGAAATGTTTTCACAAGAAACAAACAATTTAAGCTTAGTGTTTTGTTGCTTTGTTCAATATTTGATAACCCGAAAATGATATGCAGATGTATTACTGTTAACGTTGAGGTTTCTCAAACTAAAGACATAATTTCTGAATAATTCCACGCGCAGGTATTTATGCACGAATGATATAACTCAGAAACGAAAACTGAATAACTATGGACCGTCATACTTATTAGATAAATTTAAAGTATACCTACATAGTGAACATTTTCAAAACGTTCTCTTCAACCAAAGGATCTATCACATAAAAAATTCCCATTAAGCTACACAAATTGGAAATCAGACACTGAAAACGTATGTGTACTGATTTTCTGTATACAGGCTTCGAAGCCCTGCTCATTCCAACTGCATTGTTATACACATGGGAAGCATAAGTGGTAACAAAAAGACTTGCTAAAAGGAAAATGGATAGCGAAGACATATGTAATTTGCCTCTATGTTTTTTTAGGTGTTAGTCATCTATTACATTTTCCTTTGTGATTTTGCGGTTTCTTTAGTATTCTTATGGGTCTGTGTTTAAAATCAGTATCTTAATATAAAGCTGAGCTATTTGAATAGTCAATTTCAGGCTTTAAGTTTATAAACAATGTTTAGTTACACATATAAATGTTAATAACGTCTCTTACCTAAACGTTGACCCTACGTTTATCCAGTTGAATGACTTTCTCACTAAAAGTGGATCTTATTTTTAATTAATCAGGTCTCTTTAAAAGATAACCTCACGAATCTAATCTATGGGAGGGAGACGAAGAGTGGCAAGCTAAACCACAGAGCTTTCACGTTTCCTATAACAAGGAAATTAGTATGTAAAAGGTAAAGTTACAGATTTTGGAGGGTGTACTGCCCTCTATGCTTCTACCATGGCCCCTGGGAGGGATGTATAACAAGAGAGACACTCAGTGAGAAGATCCGGGAGATGATGTGAAACAAGTTTGTTAACGACGTTGTCAATTGCCAGAATCATATCAGCTCCGTCGATAAGGCGGAATTTCGTCCCGCAGAAGTTTCTTTACATGCCAGTAGATCTATGACATGGGGCTGCTTTTAAGCACTTAAAAAGCATAGTTCTGGGCTAGGTTTGAACTCGTGACGCTCACTAGCCCCCCGGAGGTCCACTAAAGGCAAACCTGCTCTAAGAGGAAATGGACGTGGGACCTAGCCGAGCACTCTGACCTACGCAGGAAGAAACTTTCCACACCGGCCAGTCACTACACACCGAACACCGTCGCCTGGTCCTGGAGTATATTACTTACAGGCAATGAGAGTAAGAAAATCGTGGTAGAAGAGAAATCAGCACAGTACTCGCTTGCCTATCCAAGGATATTACGCAAAACGTAAAGTCAAGGTGATAGGTCGACCTACCGAAAGCGAGCCTTACGCCTTATCACGGAACCATCGCTCTCAATGAACTATCATGTAAAATATATCCATTCTATATTGCTGTCTTCCTACAGAGAATACTAATGTGGATACTAAGTATCCAAATTTATAAACACCCAATAGTAGCTTTGAATTTTGAAATTTTTGCTACACGAATTTTACCAAACTAAAGTCGTGTGTAAGTAGAAAAAGAAGCGACCTTTAATTATGTACAAAGTTAACATCGCAGCTGCTATACATTTCTTGTTTGTAGCTTTTACAACGCACCTCAAAAATTAAGTATGACACTTCTTTTTGTTCAAGCTTTACAAGGGCATTACTTCTGGCAGACTTCTTTCAACAGGACATTTTTCTAACAAGGAAAAACACGGAGGCTTTGACTTCCAGATGATCGAAGTTGTGGCAACCCTTCGAATAATACCATTACAACTGAATGATCTGATTATGTTGCATTTTTCCAACTGTTAGTTTCATCAAAAGGAAAAATATTCGGAAAATATTACTGGGTAATCGAATATCAAATGAAATACACATATATACAGATATTTAATGAAAAACTTAAATCATAATGAATGACCGAATGGTCCTTCAGTAATTTTTATCTATGTGATAATTTTAATTCTCATTTCCTTTACTTCTAATCTTTAATTTTTATCGACATCGTATTCCGAATTTTATATGCATTTTTACTTTCTCTACCATGCACATACAGTGTACATACTAGGTAGACGAGGTGCTTTATTCCACCCAAAATTTTCGATATCGAAACTTCAACGGAAATAAATGTATTGAGATCCCCTGAACAAAAAGCGTTTTTAGAAAAATGCCCGCCTCTCTCTCTCTCTCTCTCTCTCTCTCTCTATCAGCACGTGACTTTGTATGTGACACGAATATGCTCAACAAACTCTCCGCAACCCAAACTACTCTTTATGTGGAATATTTTTCGAAAATTTTGATTTTCTGGGCAATAGCTGTAACGACTTCCATTAAAAGGTTATATGTTTTAGTTTTTCTATGCTAAATGAAATGTATATCTTAAATTTTCCTTTGAAGTCCTATTTATTATAGATGAATTTTGCACAATTGGTAAACCATAAGAAATAAAGATACTCTTACTGCATAATATTGTAGATCTTGTCAAAATATGTAATGTATGCCATATATTTTTGTGGAATCAGCAGTTTCCAAGACATTCCTAATTATTAGTTTCAATTTAAATTATTTGTACATTCCTCAAATGTAAAATTTTTATCTTTTTTTTTTCTTTGCTTTCTCCTGGTCAAATAAAGAGAACAGAATGCTGGTGCATTACATAGCAACCTTGAGAGATTTTACTATCGCTTTAGTCTACTGCATTCCCTTATCCCCTCGTATCTGGAAAGAAATATGCAACAAAAGTATTTTTGCAAATGTTTATATCACTATATGTGAAGTAGGTAGAAACATAGGGTACTGTAAGAAAAGTTTGTTGCAGAAAAGGTGGAGAAAGTAATGCTAGTATAGCATATCAGATGTTTAGTTATGGTTTATGGTTGCCTCGTGGTGCTCTTATATTATTAAGGTGAATGTTAATAGTATACTAGCCTTCTTAAATAGTTTTTATTTTATGACGTCAATTTTGTTTCGTTTTCTCGTTTGATAATCAGATTGCTGCATTTGAGGACAGTCTTTAGTTAATAGTATGCAGGGATCCCGTACCTTAAGGGAGTCAAAATGAGATTTTTATAATTTTTTTTTTTCCGTTTTCATGTTTTAATTGCATTTGAATATTGTGAATCTCCCTTTCATTTTGGTATAATTTTCACAGAGGTACGCTAATTGTAAATAGCAGAGTAGTTTTTAGAAAATTCTTTTACATTCACTTGGTAAAACATCAACAAGTTTGTAATTAGTGTTAGAGAAGAGTTTCTTTTTGGTGTTTTTATCGGAAAATTTTACTTTAGCTATTTGTAGCATTGGCAACTCATATTTCTTTGACGTGAGAGTTTCGAAGTACTGCGAAGTTGGTTTGGAAGGTTAGGTTACATTTTTTTAAATGTTATGCTTGAAAGCAGTTTCCGCAGAAGCAAAAATCGTCGCTACAGATGCCCCATTATCTCAGAAACTAAAGACACTAAAGACTGAAAATTGTATCACATATTTGCACCTACATAGTCCTTGTTTTAACGAAAAAATGTTAATGTATATGCATTAGTTGTTTTTTTTAATTTAAGCATCGTCATTTTTCAATAAAAATTAAATAAATGTATTGAACAAATAATACCTTTGCTTCTAATCAATACAAGCATTCTGTTTCGCATCAATCAACAGTGAAGGCATAGCCGAATACACCTTGAAAGATTTAGCTCATTATCTTAAATATTTGCTGAGATAATGCGTCAAACTTTAGCATTGGCAAGATAGGGCATTCCGACTCCCTTTAAACCTGTAAGGGCTAAGGGCAGCATACGTGGTAAGACACACATCTAAAAGGGAGGTGCGGGATTCAAATCCCCCCAGGGCCGTCTTCCCTAATTGAGGTATTTCCAGATTTTCTCTCGTCCTCATAAGTTGTAACTGGTAATGACAATGAAGTGCCTAATCTTAATGCTGAAACCTTTTCTGCTCGATGTTCCATTCCCATTCATTGTTCCATTATATGTACCATAAATATCCACCTTCCGCGGTGCCGTTTAAATTAAGAGCGGGTGTTACGAAGTACCCGCCTCCGTACCGAAAGCTGGGTTCCCCTCAGCTCGTGAGCATCATTCTCATTGAATAAACCTTCAAGGACATTCACTTTACCGTGGTTAACATTTAATTACGGTAAAATCAAACAGTTGTACACCAATGTTAGTATATGTGTCCGTGATTAGTTGACAGCCGCTCACCTTGATTGAAAGTGCCGTTCTTTGGAGGTAAAAATCTACTGAATACTATATAAGAAAGTATATCGCGCTCTCCTTTTACTTTCTCTAGCCCCGTATGTACATAGGGATAGAGAAGTAGTGTATTCCACCCAAAAATTCGATGTCGAGATTTCACCGGAAATATATGTTATGTGGTTCCCTGGATACGAAAAAAGCATTTTTAGAAAAAGGTCCATGTGTGTCTGTCTGTGTGCGTGTGTGTCTGTGGAACATACGTTGCAGTAATTCATGAGAGTAACGAGGGGTTAATCCGGTGGGTTCCATGCATATTGCACTGGACAGCAAAATTAAGATTTTGTGTGTAAAATATAGACTGAAACGTGATTTATATGGAACCTGGTTTACTTTATTTCAAATCTGTTATTTTTTTTCTATTGGGCATAGAGTTTTGTAAGACATAGATTTCAGTTCAATGAAATTATATATTTATTTAGTGCTGAAAAAGTTGCATTTTTTTATAGAGCCTGGAATGTACATTTCTGGGGTTTTCTGCAGTATCTAGCTTCAAGAGTCCAAAAGTAGTCAGCTAAAATCCTTGGACTCAATTTACATTTGTAGCAGGTTTCCATCGGAGATGTATGACGGAGATGTTCACCATGTTCATCTCTTACACTGCCAAGGCTGAAGGGGAAGGTATCTAAATGTGAGTGCAAAAATGAAGTTTTAGGGATATATTACAGCCAAGCTCCTTATACTTCTCAATAAGCTGACTAAGAAGTTT
This sequence comes from Hymenopus coronatus, assembly GCA_030762935.1. Classification (NCBI taxonomy): domain Eukaryota; kingdom Metazoa; phylum Arthropoda; class Insecta; order Mantodea; family Hymenopodidae; genus Hymenopus; species Hymenopus coronatus. The sequence continues at coordinate 378,581,987 of CM060900.1, read as the reverse complement.
TCATAGCTATCAGCCTTATGTGTTTCCCAGGCAGTTTTTTTACAACGCTTTGGAAGGACCTCCATGCTGTCTCAACTTCATTCAAACCTTCATTAGTTCCCTCTTTGATCCTGGCGTTATGATCCTAGGTTATTTCGTTTTGAGGATCTCAGAGCCTTTGCCAGTACGATTTTTTACAACATTCTTGCTCCATCTAGCTTGATGTGTAGTGGTAGAAGATAAATATTCTCTGACTTCACAAGTGGTTGAATAACTACATATTTCGCCCCAACAGTGAGAATTTCTCTCTGTGGACATTGTTTCTGAAGGTAGTGATTTTTTCTGTCCCTGCTGTCACACTTACAAAGGAAACAACAGGCCTTTGTATATTCTAGTTTTAACCCAAGAAGCAGGGCTCTCACCTTCAGATCACCACATGTATGCCATTCATAGGTACTACATTTTATACTGTTCAGCAAAAGCTTCATGCTGTCACATGATTCGTTTATATAAGCAGCATATGTAAGAGGGATCGAAGGATATTGCTGACATTGTACTGAAGGACTGGCTTGAAACTAACCTAGAAGAATCAATGAAAAATCTCCATTAATTGTGATTGTGTGGCTTCCCCATGACCTCAAATAAACCGCCCGCATCACGACAGTAAACCAAGTTATCTTGCTGGGAGAAAAGATGGCCAAACTGATGTTGCCTTTTACGGAAAAAATGTACCCTTGCGTTCTTATTCAGAACATTCCATTATTTCTACCTGAAGCCACAATCTCAGCATATTTTTATAAATCAGCAACACGAACCAGATTGTTTAATTCAGACTGTGTAATCATATGAGGTTCAGTTGAAATGTTTGTGTCGAAAAATAATGTATTCTGTCTTTCACAGCCAGAATGTGGCTCAGCCTCGGAAAATTCACCATCCTTGGTCTCATCAATATCTGTACTCCATGTTTTTGGTCTTTGAGGAATCAGCAGATTTGAACTGTGAGGCACATACCTTCTGGCTGAAGCAAGATCAGGAAACTGGACATGTGTGCCTATTCTTCACTATTACTCAGATCTGTGTAATAAGGAAGTAGCACACTAGTGTGTGACTCTGTGGTTCTCTCCATACCATAGGAACCCAAATCGCATCTGACGAGATCCGGCTTTCAGCCACCCGCTCAACAGCATCACACATGAAGTACAACATATGTGAAGGGCCCGGGATTTATCCTCACATATTTTACAGCCAAAGTAAAGTTCATATAAGCTTTTATCAACGGAGTTATATTTCTCTTTTGAGATTTAAAAGTTACCTCTCCACAGGTATAACAAAAACAGTTTGACCGGTTAACACATACACAGGGCATTGTTAGTATGGAAATATATATACAATCACAAAAAAATAAAACTTTCGGAAGATCTTAATCACACTTAGTAACAAAGTTTTTAGCATGTCAAACGGAGAAGATTTTTACTTCACTGATATACGGCTCTGGTTAAGTATTCTTCTAACAGGAAGATGTTATTTCAGTATAATAATGAAAATAACAGAAACAAATGTTACTATGCAGTGATAGGTAATTTAGCTTAAAATATATGCACGTGATGATAGTAATTGAAGCAGAATGGAGCTATTCTAACTTCATATTCAGAATTAACAGAGCAGACACGTTACAAAACATTGAGCCCAATAAAGCTATTCTAAGTTCGTGTTCAGAGTCAGCAGACCAAAATACACAAAAATTAGTGAAAATGTTTTAATTAACAAAATAATTGTTTCTCAGTGTTATTAGTCCAAAACCACCGATAAACTTTAATCCTTCTGCAAGGCAATTCTGCTCAGCTAATCCAATAGCATAACAGCCATTGGGAATATTAAAAACCACAATTGTTTATCTTTCCATGAAAGGGTTTGTAAAGCCTGCAAAAATGCTTCTGGGTCCACGTGCATTGTAATGTGCAAGAACTCTGTTCCTTTCTTAATTTCACGTCTCACTTGCTACCTATAAGCATTCAGAAAGAAGATTCAAAGAAATTCATATTCTAAAATATAACATGAGACAATATCTGGTATTAAAGTATCAAAATAACAATCGGAAATGATACCATCAGATGTGCACCAAGCATAAATTTAATGTAGACTGTAAAAACATTAATTCACGAATATAACGATCAACCATTTCATTTTGAACTTCGAAGATATTGATGATAATAAAACAGAGGTAAATTATTCTGAGCTTTCAGCTCGGAGTTTTGATTTCCATTAAAATGTCTAAAAGATAAACAACGCAATTTGTTCAAGTTAATACTATTTACAGTTGGGGAAACAAAATTAACCACATTACTAATAAAGGAGTACATTACAATCACTTCATTAATATTAACTTGAGTAACTAATTATAGTGTATACACTAATGTAATATTTTGTAATCCCCTTAATGTGTACATAAAAAAGTGAGGAATTAAAGTTTATGAGTTAAAATTCTATTATGAACCCACGGATAATAGCATATTATAGTGGTAATTATTGTTTGAAATAATGAAATGAAACTATGGGCAAGCTGCTACTGTATTATAGCTATGCTATCAAATTTCAAGGGGTTGGTTTTCCCGAATTGTGACTTGATGGATAAGTTAAATACGTTCAACAACATAACTCATCAGCTCAATAAAATATCGGATATCTATCAGTACCATTGATAACGCTGTGATAATTAGCTTTCAAAACTATTTAAGTTGAATGAAAGTATTTTTTATTTAGACCCACAAACACGAAGATAATTATTTTTTTAATGGAGATTACAATTGATATGTTCAGAAAATGTCATGTTTGATTTTACCACGTTGCGTTACCTATTGCATATTTTACTACTCAATAACTTCCGTTATTCACTTTCCGGAAAGTATAGTGCAAGTAGTGAAACAAATGAATATTGAGACAGACAATGGCTGTTTAACGGAAGGGACACCTAGTACCGTGATCCTAAATGGATCTTTAATGTTTACATCCCCGCCAGGGAGGGATGAGGTGGAGGAACAGAAAGAGATGAAAGGTGTAAGGTAACACAGACGAGGGACCCACGGTGTTCCTTAAGGCACGTTGGGAGTTCTTTTATAGTGTTTAACGCCCGCTTTTACTATCATGACACCGCAGGCGATAACACTGGTGATACATGAAATGATGATGGAGCACCGGTGGAATGCGATGGCGGGGGGAACCGGAGAAAACCCGCCCCTGCGCCGCTTTGTCCACCACAAATCTTACACACTGGGAGTGAAATTTAAAATGTATACATTTCTTAGTAGATATTTGTGAAATTTTTACAGTGATTCCATTGTTATTAGGCCAATGTGAATTCTGAATTTTATTCAAACTGGATAAATACCTTTAAAGATATTAGATATTTCATAAATTTTATTATGCAAATATGTTACAAAATCAAAATGTTCTTAGCGCCTCAAAATTTTAGAAAATTGCTTAGCATTTTCTGAATTGGAGGTTTGAATTAACACACAATTTAAAGAGTCAAGTATCAATAATTTATATATATATATATATATATAAAATTTGGGTTGTTTAATCTCTACAATTAATAATGTTTTGATTCAGTGAATTTATAGTGTTTTGCATTAGGATGATTTTGCTTTTTAAATATTACATTAAGTGCTTCTGAACAATCTGAGATATTTTAGTTGCATTTAACCAAAAATTGAGACACGTGGAACATTTTGAATGTTTGAAAACAAAGTTTTCAGAAAAGCGCTGTTTAACGATATAGTATGCTAGAGAACAGATTACTGTACGCTCTCTAAATGGATGTACAGGCCGAAGTAAGGGGAAGATTGTTTCTATAGATGCCCAAAGCTTCCAAAACTATATTGCAATAAAAACACAATTTTAAATTTTTGGACCGGTTGTAGTTACAATTTCACACCCAGTGTCCCTTGACAGGCTTGACCAGCCGGCCACGAAATGGCCACTCCGAGAGGAAATAATAAATTAGAAGAAATGTTTGCTAGAATACCCCATCCAGTATTCACCTTGACCAACCAGGGAAACCCATGAAAATCTCTCGTTTAGAGTGAGCGTTACGTCAATGGCCACCGTGCACATTACTGCGGAGACGTCTAGCTCAGTAAGGAACGAGTAGACTGAGTTCTGCGTGTTCCTAGGCTAGTAAAGGGAAAACTACTGCGGATAATTACATGTAGCTGAGCAGTATGTGGTAATTGGGTTCTGCTATGACAGTGGCTGGCTGGAACTAACTTAGCTTCCTATATATCCGAATAACTGCATCACAAGTTTCCGAATAGTTTGAAAGTTCAACCCGAGAGCTATTCTGTAGCCTGTGTCAAACTTACAAAACAGTACGGAGTAAAATGGTTCGAGTTCCGCCTTGGTCATGGGTGTTTGTGGTTTGTGAATGTGAACATGTATGTGTATTTGTCATGAACAGAAAAATTAACAGAAAACGAAGGAAATCTAAGTAAAAAGGACAAAAAAGGAGAGGGACATCAAAAAGGCTTTCAGTGCAGTAGAGTCCCAACCAGACTCTGGAACTATATTAAAAAAAAGTGAAAAAAATGGGATATCTGTCTCTCTCTCTATCTCTCTATCTCTCATTCTCTCTATCTCTCTATCTCTCTCTATCTCTCTCTATCTCCCTATCTCTCTATCTCTATCTATCTAATCTTTCCATTAGCTTCTTAATCTTTGTCTTTTTCTACTCTTCTACTGTCGCCAAATTGTTAATAACATATTGTAAATGCCAATTTATAATAAGTTTCAGTTTTGAAGACTTACCTTATGAAGAATATTTTTTCTCAATCAGTCATTATACCCTTTTAGATACTTTCAGATTTCCGTGGACCAACATTTTTAAAGAAAACATAGTGTACGGTATGTAAGTAGAGAAGGTATTGCATCCAACTAAAAATTCTATACTGAGATTTTACCGGAAGTACACGTTTTAGGGTCCCCAGTAAGAAAAAATATTTTTTTTAGAAAAAGGTCCATATGCATGTATGTGTGTGTGTCTGTGTCCTTGTGTCCGTTAGTCCATGAACACGATTACTCAAAAACGAACTGCTCATGAAATACCAAACTTGGTATTTTAGTTTATTATCTTCCGAGGATGTTACACAGGATTTTAAGAATAGCCTTTACAAGGAAAAAGTTTCGGAAATTTTTATTAAAATACCCTATATTAAAGATATTTACATGACAAATAAAACACATATCCTGTTTTTTCACGGAAAAGCCTCTGAAGATCTCTTTAATCTTGATGAATTCTGCTGAATTTTGCATAATAGGTAAACCGTAAGAGATAGACAAAATTACTGTACACAAAAAATAATTGCACACAAAATGCAGAGTTAGTTAGAACGCACAATTTATGTCCTCTATATATGTTTTTTGTGGAATTAACCATTTCTGAGATATTCCGTGTTAGTGATTTCAGTTTTAAATCACTTAAAATTTTTTCATGCGGAATTTCTAAACTTCTGAGCATGCTAAGAAAACGATTTCAACGACATGTTAACAAGCCTTTAAAAGATTTGATTATCATTTAAGGTTAGAGTATTCCTTTATTTCCCTTCTACCTACAACGGAGCAAGTAATAGAGACAATTTCTGCTAATGTTTGTCTCAATTATCATGAATTAGATAGAAGGATATATATTCAATAATAATTTGTTTCAGATATGTAGGGAAAGTAATGTGAATGTAATACTTCAGATTTTTAGTGTATGACAAATATTTTCTCTTTCTATTCTTATCATGTGTAACTAATAAACTAAAGGTCAGAACGCAACAATAAAGTTTTCTTAACTAGAGTAAACCAGAGGAAACTGTCTAGTTTGAACTCTATTTTTAATAATTTGAACATTACCATTTTTAAACTAAAGAAAATTGGAAAAGGTTATATCTGTACGGCAGAATGTCAAAAAGAGAAAATCTATTTTGCTATTCGGTTTATAAAGAGGGCCAAACGTTAAAAACCCTTTACAGGAGTGTATGAACATTTTAAATAAACCGGAATTCTGTCATTTCTGGCGTTCATTTTCTGTGACACACAATATTCATCCATCAATTCAACTCAAAATTTGAGACAGAAGGAAGATTGTATGGTTTTGGTGAAGGTTAACGTAAATTTTAAAGGAAATGTTTAGCATATGGAACACTGTGAAAGGTTAATCTAGGTTATTTGTTCTGCATTTTACGGAATTATCTATAGTTTTGCAGTTATAAAGGCTTGGAAGAGACTAAGAAGAAGCTCTAAATAATTATGAATGCGTTGTGTTATTCAAGTAGAATGGATATTAGTAAAGGAATATATGAAATTGCTAAAAATGAATGAGAGGACCTATAAGAATGCCATTAAATAGAAAGCAATAAGGGTGAGGGAAACAAAAGCCAGCTAGGTTAGCGCAGTACAATGTAATACCTCAAAATAGACTGCGGTGCATCGTACATTATTAGCTGATTTAAATCATTCTACCCATCCGAGTCAAATTTTGTCACGAGTGAACAATAATGATGCCCTACAAAGTTAAGACTTTTATCCTTTTTAAATCTCCATATTTCGAAAACTTATATCCAACTATTAAAACTATAAAGGGGAGAGATAAAATGTAGATGAAAAATAAATGTGCTACAGTAGTGTACTATTTGGTGCTGTGTTATTTAGAGAATGATATTGAATTCGTACACCAGTCCCAGTTGAGCGCCAACGTTCTAACGTAGGTATAGTAGGTACACATGGCACAGGTGCTCTCCTTTTAACCTGAATTGCCTCTTAAGTTTGAGACACGTTTCGATTATTTCGAATTGAGAACACTCGTTTCGCAATAACCCAGAACAGTAACCAGAACGATAAAGTTACAAAACATGTATTATGATGTGAATATTCACAATTAACGGGAAGCTAGGTGTCGGAAACGGAAAAGAAGGCCTGACATAGTTTTAATCTTCTTGATCTGATTCTCTCGGAAGGATATTAAATGCATAATGTACATATTAGACTCTTTACTATAGATATTGTTCACGGCGGCCCTGGAATTTAGCAGCCCCTAGAGCTCTCTGTAATCGTAAGCTAGAAGCATGAACCTAGAAGAAATTCCAGAATTTGTACGTGCCACCAACACACCAGCATATTTGGGCGTTGTTTCTAATGAGAGGCTTAGCTATAGTTTGTTTACATGCAACAAAAATTGGATATTAATTAAAAACAGAAGAAAACTACAAAAATCAATAAACGTTGGTAGGAATTAACAACTAGCAAGAGGCAACTTAAATGAACATCATTAAAAGGAAATGTAAGCTTGGTGCAGCTAAAGGAATCACAAATAGATATATATCTGCTGTTAGCTAATATTTATACTATCGAATTTTAACTCTGGATAACCAGCATGGTGAGTGAAAAGATGACCTTGGTCAGTCAAAAACAAAACGAAATCCAAATGCGCAAAAACGACTTTCCACTTTCTGATAGATATCACCATTGATATGTATTCCCGTTCTCATTACCGAGTTATTGTGAACCAAAATCTTAAATATTGCTCTGCTTCCGTTCTTGTTTCCGTTTTTCTTACCGTTCTCGTGTTATTCTGAACTAGTTTTCTAGGATGTTAAGATATCAACAAAGCTAACGGAATTTTAAAAAATGACTGTTTAAAGAATATCTGCAGATTAAACAACGTCCGGGACATTAGGACGGATCAGAAGCCATCACACACACGAATCTATCGTGTATTTAATAAAACACACGGTAGTATAGAAACCATTCGTCTTACCCCTATATTTTTAAGTAACTGAAGTCAGAAAATCAATTCGCAACTATTACTGAGAGGTACAAGTACGTTTGTTTTTTGCTCTACATTAAAGAAGATACATTATAAACTAACTTTTGTAGCATTACATAAGTTGAATCCTTCCCTTTAAGATCTGCTGTGGGAAAAAAATCTCTTGGCCAGCTCAAGATTTGCTTACAAAATATACAAAGTGGTCCAGCAATGCCGCATTTCGCGTGTGTAGATAATATTTCCAGCGCTACAAGAATTGCAAAAATCCACGGTATACGCCGCTCAGTGACGTTGTAAGCGAGAGTGACCTCCAATCTTCTCCTCTTGCATATCAAAGTAAACGTTGAAGGAATGAGAGGCGGTTCCCTGGCTTGTACTAGAGTCCGTAATGATCTACAAGAACAGTGTAGACACATGGAGAAAGTTAACATCCTTTCCAATTCAATTACAGAGCCTTTATTGTTTAGAGAATAAAGCCACATTTTGGATTCACAAGTAATTAATTAAAAGTCTATTTATCTGTCTATATCCACCAGTAACTAGTTTTTTTAATTATGTAATACGTTGTTCTTATTTTATACTAGAGACTACTACTATAAGGTTTCTCTAAAATATAAAGGATCTGTAATTGAAGTGAAAAGCATGTTAACCTTCTCCGTGTGTTTACATTGTACTTGTCATCATGGTCTCTAGTACAAGCTTGGGAACCGCCTCTCATTACTTTACCGTTTACTTTGATATGCAAATCTCGTTTAAAATGCCACTGAGCAGCGTATGCTTGGATTTACCCCGTGAAGTTCTGCAATACGGCAGAAATATGGCGATGTTGGGTCACCTGCTACGTTTACATTGCATTTTATGTCTTTTCTGCAACTTTGTAAATTAGTGTGCTTTGTAGTGCTTTTTGATTCACTTTTCGTTGATGCCATTATAGTGAAACTTTCCTACATTCACTCAAGTGGTGAGTGGAATTTAGCTTTTCCAAAGTTACTATTACACAGGCTTCATTTTTTTCTACACCAGAATTTCATTTCTACAAGACCAATAGATTATGAATTACGAAACTATTTGGTTGAAAAATATATTTATTCAAAATACATGCTCAAGCTTAGTTTATTAATAAAGCCAATAAACATTTTAAAATATCGTAAAAGTACATAGTAAAGCTTCAAACACAGAAATGTCAATATATTTATTCCTGAACGACGCAAAATTGATATCTACTGTAAAGTCAATCTCAAAATATTCACGGTTTCTGCACACACCTAAGCTTTTACTTCGAAAGTATAACAACGTGCTGATAAAATATTCTACGCTTAGTTTTGTTAACCGCAAAGCTTCTAAACCTTTAATTGTTTCAGCACACTATAATATTCTACTTTCAAGAAGTAATGCCCTGATAATAGAAGTTTCAGTCATACTTTTTCTACAAAAGTTTTGGGATGATGCAGTACAATGTCATCTTGCCTGCACGTATTTTGTGGATTGCATTAAGTTTGCATTATATTTTGAAGCTGCAGCAATGTTGTAATATATAAGGATGGTTTTTGGAGATTATGCAGGGAATTTGACTTATAGATCTCCTTAGAAATTCTCAAATTTGTTTCCTTCCCATTTTGATAGTTATTTACTAGTTGTCAACATGCAGCATACAGTTAGATACATTTCCACTAAAACGCTAACTATATGAAACTATGCTTCACTAATTTACAGATATTAACAATACACAAATGAAACCATATCTGATGTTTTGTGTATTAATTATAAAGGATTTAGCTGGAAATTCCGATGCTAAAATAAGCGATTATTTTTGGAGCGAGAAAACTACTGATATCCAAACAAAACCGAATACCTTCATTGTTCCAGTATGCAAACACAATTAAGATAATTTACGTCTTATGCTGCTATACCTCAGTGCTTTTCTGTTGCTATAGTATACAGACCACAACTGCTCCATGAACAAAAGTGAGAATTGGAATTATCGTAAAATATTTTACGAAAATCCCCAAATTAGAGCAGTTTTATACAACGTATTACACCGGCAATGCTTGTATCGTCCAACAAGGGGCATTTAAACGATTCAGACACTTAAATGTGTTATAATTAAGGCAACTGGGAGCCTTTCTAAATATATAAATCTTCCTAAATACATACATTAATGGGTCTAGTATTTTTCATGCAAAAAGAAAGTATATTTAAAGCGAAATTGGCTGAAATTTCACTCATAAACCCTTTCAGTGCTGGTAATATAACAAATATACGTGTTTCTCATTTATACTATATTATTGATATGTTTGTTGTAGCAGATATGGGTTATACCCATATTAATGTCGAAATTTACCATTTAAGCCCCATCTAGATCTTTGCTTCCTTTTCTGTTGTCCAGTTTAATTTATGATTTAATACATGAAGCAGTTAAGTATGAGGTTCTAGCTACTGCTTTTGGTAAGGTGAATGACCAGGCGTGAATAACCAATTTCTGTTCGCCACCAAGTTTTATTTTGGAGTTACTCGAACCACCAAGTTTAACAGCCGTTAGTAATTAATTTTACATTCTCCTAATTGCTATTTCTATTTTCACTATCTTCAAAAATATCGCGACATAGCGGATGTACTCCAAGGTTATTGGGATGTCGGTGCTGAGCAGTTGGATAGACACACAGAAATAAGTAGACGTGGCTGCGCCCTCGCCCAGAGTAAGAAGAGAGACACTATTGAGAGATAAGCAAACCTTTCTTCCTCTTTCTCTCTCTCTTCCAGAACATCTTCGTCTAGACTGTTCTATAGAAATTTCCACCGGCTATATGAGCTAGTGGGCTCCTAAATTAGCGAGTAAGTGAGTACATCATGGCGCGATAGAAGGTGCTGTACTCCAAGCGAGCCCGTGAAGACTGTTATGATGTGCACTTAGCGTTCGCCAAAGCGTCTCGCTTTGGTGTTTCGCGGCGCAGAGGATTGTGGGTTCGAGTCCCGCCTTGGGCATGGGTGTTATATGTTTGTGTATGTGTGTGTAAAAAGTAAAACAGAAATTCAGTAATCATACAGTAATCAAAGTAAACAAATTAGGTAAATAAAAAGTAGGGTATACAGCGCTGGAGTCCCGATCAGACTCCGGAACTGTATTTAAAAAAAAACAAAAAAACTGCTGCTAAAGCAGGAGGCTAGAAGGTTCTTTCGTTCGATTCCCTAGGAGAGAGGTATCCGAAGAGGTGCTCTTTGGTATTTCATTACCCACTTCGTAGCGCGAACCAGTGAAGTGAACACTGAGAAATAATTGAAGGGAATTTGACAGTTGAACTAGATCATATTCTTGGAGTGACAGTGAAATCTGAACATAATGGCAATATTTGCTTCTCATACATTAAGTGCACTTTAAAAAAATCGGAAGTAGAGAAAATTCCACTTCAACACGTATTTTCAAACTCTGTCTCGTTCTCCAGTAATGCACTTACAACACTTGTATCACCAAAGTTTGTCGCCTATTTTAATACAATTAACATTCATTTAATTGTCAATTTGTTTGACTGCTAGTTTATTGAACTAGGTTACAAGCAGCCCATTTGAGAAAATATTTTTTTCTTCTTAGGAAAGAACTTAATGCAGCACTCACTTTATACAATGTAGGATTGTGTTTTTCCAACTTTATTTTAGGATGTTTGCCTCGGAGCTTGTTCTTTGCCCTAGTAAGTCCACAATAAAAGAGCACGAAAAGACGGGAAGAGAAACAAAAACACTTAGTTTCGCGAAAACCCCGCTTTAAGCAGACTGCGGTATTCAAATGAGACCTAAGTCGTATATATGCTTTACACGTCAGGAGGTAAAAGGCATCCAACCTTGCCGAGATTCCAGCTTTACATGTTTCTCTGCTTGGAAACTTGTAATGTTCTCTCTGTTGGAACAATTTTCAGTGCAGTTCACATGAGGACATCTTGCTAAGCTTTCCCACAAAGTACTTGGTTGCTGAATTTATAATGACACCGCACTCTTTTGTGGATCAAATGAATCACAGTAATTCATTTATTCCAGCCAAGTAACCATTATTGCACTGGGGAAATTTACCTGGTATCCTATTAAATGGTTGCCTCTACATTTGGAGAAATATTGCTAGTAGTACTCAATTCTGTGACAATGACTGTTCCTTTAGGCAAAGCCTCAGGAAAACCAGACTTTATAGCAGTTCAGATTGAATGTGCAGAATAGGTGCATTGGATATAGTCGTATTTACAAATCCTAAGGAATACATTATATTTTATATAAGTGTCAAAATACACGTCGATTTGGCTATATCTTACAGTTAGGTTGCACCTCATTTCCTTCTAGCCATGAGTATCACTTCTAGATTCTAGAACGTCTTAATCTAAGGTTTAGACTATGATTGGCCCCACTGACTCAGCTGACTGCCATAAAACGAGTGACTCAGAAATACAGGAGTAAAATCACCGTATAATACCAAAATGCATTATATAATACTGTATAAGTCATTCAATTATACGGTCATTCCTCTTGTCGTGTTTCTCCACTGCGCGAGAGAATCTAGAATCACCAAGAAAGACTGACAGATACACACTAGAGTACTTACTTAGAGAAAATGCTGTAAATGTTGAACTTATGCTCTCAAACTAGCAGAATATCTGATAAAAAGTTTCCCGGTCACTCGCCTAAACTTGGCAACAGGAATACATTTGATTTCTTGAATGGCGTTATCACTAAGTTTCCATAGTGGACAAGGATTAGAATGATACACTTTCAAGAAATCCCATAAATAATAATCATAACTATTTTAATCTGGGAAACGTAAATGTCACAAATAAACTCTTATAATTCTGTCATGAACCACCTTTCTTGTGTAGCCATAGCCATATGTGTTGTGGCGAAATCTTGTTGGAACTAAGGATAATGACTATATATGCACTGTTGTAAGGTGCTTTTTAAAATCTATGTTCTGAAATAAGACATTAAGGTACAAAACTGTTGCATAGCAAAGCTTAATTTCACCTATTATTAATCATCACTATTCACTATCTTACATCTTCCTCTTAAACTACTTTTTCTGCTGTTTCTAAACTCCTGATTCTTAATAGTGGTTTTGTCTTCTGTGAAGACTGCAACCAATGCCCAGACTTTCCTCTGAACCCTCTTGTCAAGACTGTTTTCTTATTTCTTCTCCAGAAGACATATATCTCTCGATATGCAAAGCAATTCACACTGTGCTCAGCAATAACTGTATTAGTACTACAGCTTCCAGATTCTTCTTAGGAACATTAAGTTTCTTTAAGACGCTTGCGACAAATGGAGGAATCTACCTCTGTTTTGGCATTGTTGAATAATCAAGCTGGAGCTCTGAGGTATTGCTAACTGTACACTTCTAGCTTTACTCATTCGTTTGTAAAGCCTTCAGTTTGCTTTTACTAATCCTACATGTAGAAGTTTCAAATTTTGTGCGGAATTTGTGCATTTTTCTGAAATCTCGCCAACACCATAATGTCTAAGTGTAATCTGGTTCTGAGCAATTGTGTGAAGTAAATGCAAAAATTAATAATTTAATAAGCCACACTTTATAAAACAATATACATGAAAAATAAATTAATATATAGTTATATTCACATTGCCTAAATCAAATGAAATCCTATGTTTTGAATATATAAATATATTCTATTTTAAATTATTCCCAGAAATATCACTAACAACCAACAGATTTAGAAACAACTTTAGAAAAATTCATACTTTCAACAATTTTGGCATTAAAATGATATGGTTGGTAGATTCCGGGGAGAGCTCCACAATGCAGCCACCATTGGCATATTGTGCGCCAGATTCCACGAGAAAAGAGTATTTTCGACGGACGGCTGAAGCTTGACAAAGTTTTTTCATTCTGCAATGAACTACAGTTTTATTACAATAGTCTATTCATTAGGATATATAAACTTATTTTAGTAATACAAATTAGCTTCCATTAATGTATTAAAATAATTGTTCAAGAAATTAAGGAGTTATAACACAGTAAAGTATTATTCATTCTCCTGCCAATGAGAAATGATTAATCATATAGGCTTAAATTTCTGACAAACAAAATGACAATATTAGGTGTTGCGAAGAGAAAGAACGAACTCAGCATCGGAAGATCATTTAAGAATTATGAGCCATAGAGTGCCATAATGTGAGGCAACAACTGAATTCACACTGCTTATCTTTTGACGTTAAGAATGAAGAAAATCGATCAAAGATTTTGAGAGATCCAGCCACAAGTATGAATGGCGAAATCAACAGGTCTCCTCCCCGTTAACGTAGGCGTCTGAACTGGATCCGAGCACCTCCACCCCTTCCACTTCTACTGCTCAGGTCCACGTAGGCCACATTCTACAACTTACCAATCCGAATAGTGTCTCTGTTAGTTTACGTTGACTGTACAATTTTTACTTGCTGAATGAAGGGGAGCCCTGTATTGACTGTGCCTAAGAGCGAGTGCGGAACGGAGTGCGGTGATACGAGATTCTGGGTAAGTCGGAAACGTGTTTATCAAATATCAAAAATAAACGGATTGAAGATCAGCCTTACACATCTATTAAGAACGAAAGAGCAACGCCTGGTCATCAATCTGCACTGCCTTGTAGCCCAGGATAGATTAGAATATAATAGAATACAGTTGGAGACTCGACACTGAACATAGGTTATTGTATCTACGCCAAACAAGGGTGCGCTCCCGGAAGGGAGGGATGAAGATTTACCGGGCGGCCGGAACCAGGAATGACGACACAGTAATGACACGGTCCCTAAAGATTCCGGAACCAGCAGAAGCCGGGGTCAGAGATAACCAGTTTGAGCATCCTTTTCCCTCCCACGCCGCTCGGAGCACCACCGCCGACGCTTCCAAACTTGAAAGAAACCAACAACTAAGGATGAATAAAAGACAATGGGAATGGCCTGGAGGGACAGGGAATTCTGAGAATGAACGAAATCTAACAAGCATTCGCCTGTTGTCCCAGGGAAACCTCCCTCTCAAAAATCCATGGATCAATAGCCCAGCCATGAGATGCAAACCTGCGACCTCCCGAATGTAGACCACAGACAAAAATCACCTAAGCGCTCCAGCTTGGTGGACTGCATTTAACTGGGGATAGTTTGAAATGGTGGAAGTACACAATATGGTTCGTAATATTTTGACGCATCCTGGAAGACCGTGGATTATGATTCACAAATGTCTACTTACCCTAGATTTTCCTAAGCACAGACGTTAAAAGATCCTATGTTAAAGGTCAACCAAGTTGAACGCTAAGACGTACTTCGTACATTGTGACCTGTGAAAGCCAGAGAGAGATAGCAGATCTGCCAAAAAGCTTTTTACAGTACAAGTGGTATTACTGAGCAGCGTGCTTAAACTGTTTTGGATTAGGCGTGTTCAACTGGCACTGTTAGTAACGATTTTAGAGGAAAATAAAACCAGGAAATAAAATAGTTTCCGTAGTCGACCAAAGGTGTTAGAACATATTTTGTCATAGCCAAATGTCTCTAGCCATTACAGCCGTACGAAAGGTCCTCATCGAAAGAATATTCTTGTGGGACTTAATACATACACTCTGCATTCACTCTACGCTGAATGTTAGAAAAAAAAGAAGGGGGAAAAAAACTAACCGGCACTTAAACCTGTTACAAAAAATTATTACGGCGGCATAGTTAACCAGAAATTTCATTTTGGATTTCAAACTATAGAAGATGACAGAATTTTTGCGATAAATAGGTGCCTGGAAACAATCAAACCGAAAAACACAAGAAAATAACAAAACATGAACAGAAAAAGGAACTACATTTAACTCAAACCTTAGTTCCTCAGACTCTAATGAAGACTCTAATAACATCTGTCATCCAAACCTAGAAATGAAAGATGTGGACTCGCTAATTCTCCATCCACAACACAGAACAGTCGGTAATACCAGCCGGCACACGCAAGCGTCCTCTGTAGTTTTCTGTTTCCAGCATACGTTAGTGAAAGAAGGGTTGCCATGTCATAGCTGTTCAAAGTCTACCGGTCCCCATGGCCGCGCTCGCCAAGGCTTTGGTGCTTCGTAGCGCTGGGGATCGTGGGTTCGAGTCCCGCCTTGGGCATGGGTGTTATATGTTTGTGTATATGTGTATGTGTGTGTTGTAAAAGTAAGAAAACAGTAATAATACGGCAAAGCAAGGTAAAAAAATAAAAAATAAAGGTAAATAAAAGTAGGGTATACAGTGCCGGAGTCCCGATCAGACCCCGGTACTGTATTTAAAAAAAAAAAGTGGAATAGTACATACCAGCGGACCTTCACTGAGCAGTGCTGCTATTTGTGTGTGTTTTTCTCCTCGTTTTGCTGTGATAAGGTCGCGTGGTCGTCTGTTTTTAGTTCGAGTCAGGTCTTTCAGTCAAACAGCTAACAACTGCAATGTAGCCCAGCGAAGACCACACAGACATGATTATGATCTATGGGAAGACGCACAGCAATGAAGCTGAGGGCCGAAGGTTGTATTCTTAACGTTTTCCAAGGAGATGTCAACATTCTGCTGATTTGGTTAGACATACACAGATTTAAGAATCGAGGGATCTTTCCAGGTACAACGTGTCGTGAAAAGACCAACCTGTGACGCACCTTATGTTAAGCTTCAAAAAAGAAAGGTCACAAATTGTGACACATCAAAATTCCGTTTTCAAAAAATAATCCGCAAACTTAAACGATTATCCAAACGCCTTAGCTCCTGTAAAACTAAAGAACGTATGTGTGTTGCCCATGTTCTCAACATGAAGCAGCTTTTTTTGAACATCATCAGAATTCAAGTTCACTGAATGCAGAAACAAGAACAAGATACTTACAGGGGTGACGACATCATTGACTACGATTAAGTTTACTTTTCTAATTTAAGATATTTTTGAATCAGGAACATGTATTTCCATATTGTCATTACAGACAAAGGGACCTTGAAAATATTACAGCATGGAATATAAAAAGTAGAACATCTTTCAGTAGTATATTTTTTTAATAAATAATAGATTAAAAGCTTTTTTGTTGAATTCACTCGAATGAAATAATTTTAAATGAGCCTTTCTCAAAAAGCTAATTTCTTGGTTTCACCCTTTGTATTTTTAATACCGCGTATGTAGAATGAGTAATTCACTATCATATTTTTCATTTTTTATTTAAATTGTTTGCCCATCCTCAGTAGCAAGACGTCTAAAACGATGTTTTTCTCATACATCTCCTTTAATATGTGAATCTCGCTGACCGCCAAAAGAATACGTTCTCTAGCACGTGTGTACAATATACATAGCTGGTAGAGAAGGTATGGTATTCTACCCCAAAAATTGTAACCGAGATTTTACCGAAAGTACATATTTTGAGACCCCCTGAATTCAAAGGAAGCATTTTAGAAACATGTCCTTGTGCATGTGGGCAGCTTAGCTCAAAAACGAAGAGTCGGCTAAATACCAAATTCGGAGCTAAGCTCAGTATCTTCCAAAGATATGACACGAAGATTTACAAGAAAGACCCCCATCCCAACTACTCTTAACATGGAATATTTTTCGAAAATTTGGATTTCTCAAAAATGCCTCTAATGATTTTATTAAAATGCCATATGTGTAACATATTCTCATTACAAACCAAATATATATCTAGAAGTTTCTGGGAATAACCTCAGAAGAATTCTTCATTCTGGATGATGATTATTGATGTCAATTTTAAACAATTTAAACATTTTTCAAGCGACATATGAATCTTATTTCATCTCTCTCTCCCTCTCTCTCTCTTTTAGCTCCCGGGAATGCAAAGATAACCCAAATTCAATTATTTCACATACCAATAGATTTCAAAAGATGTCCCTTAATTCGCCTTTACTTACAAGGAAGGAAACAATAAGACTATTTCTGCTAACGTATATCTCGATTAGCATAACGTTGTTAGAAGAAGGAAACTTAATTTGTCTAACAGCTAGAAAAAGTCATGTGAATGGAACACATCACATTTTTTATGCTGTAATTTGCTTTCCTAACAATAGCGACTACGCGAGCAACCTGGCCGGCTAAGTCAGCGACCGTTCTCAACAATACGTGTAAAGACTGCCTCCATGGTCGAGTGGCCAGCGAGCTGCCTCCTCACCCGGAGCTCCCGGGTTTGATTCCCGGGCCGGAAAATGTTCTTTAACCAGAATTATTCCCTATGTCCCATAGAGTCTGGAAGTATGAATGTGCGTGTGTTTAGTAATATAAACTTTATCAACCTAATGTTCTGAACCTACAGTTTCACAAGTCAAAGCCCCCGATATTACCATTGATGTTAAAGGAGGCTATACAAATTAAACAACAACAATAAAAAAATACTGCGTAAAGAACACAATAGCTGCACAAACAAATGACCGTATCTCGAAATCTCAGCAATCAAAAGCTTCGGTCTGGGCTAAAATTAACGGACAGTCAGTCAAGAAGTAAGGATTGAACACATAAGTGTACAGTTGAGACTGAACACAGTGCAAAGTGCAGTTAAAATGTGTGCTGTGACTCAAAGGTTCAGTTGAGCCGGTCGCTGTGGCCGAGTTCGCTAAAGCACCTCTTTTTGATGCTTTGTGGCGCAGGGGATCGTGGTTTCAAGACCCGCCTTAGTTTTTCAATATTTAGTTTTGTCTTATGCTATATAAAGTTACTTCTATTTTATACTTACATCTTTCAATTTATTTTGTGTTGTCTACTAACCCATTTATAATACACAGTTTTTTTAATGTAACCTATATTGTAATGTATTGATTTATTTTTATTTATTTATTTTAAGTTTTTAATTTATAGGCAAGGAAGGAGTCGATACAGGAAAATTTGAAGTTTGTATTATTTCTATGAGCCATGGTTGGAATGGCGCGGTCTGGCGTTTCTGGATCAGTTTCCATCTGTCAGTGTAGTGTGCCTTAGTTTGGGCAGCATCTGCGGGATTGTCCAACGTCTGTAACCTTTAAAGACACCCATTAACAACCAGATAAGGGAAATGTGTAACGAAGTGTTCAGCTTCGGTAGATTTAGGTGTAAAATGTGATTGGTGAAGGGTTCCAGCCACCAGGAATCCAAATGCGACATTTTCCCAAAACCAGAGTCAATATCACTGCTTTACTGGAACATTCCAGCAATCGATGTGAAAGGGAGCTTTGAGTATGTGTGTTCGTGAATGTGTATGTGCATTTGTTATAAAGCAGAAAACGGTAAACAAAGGTAATTTAGGGAAAAATGAAAAAAGAGGAATAAGAAAAAGGAGTAAAACACCCGAGTCCAGACCACAATACGGAACTGTATTTTATTAAAAAGAAAAGTTGAATTTCAATTCGGTACAACAGCTGTTTTGTGCAGCAAATGTGTGACGTTTGTGATTCAAGGGCACCGTGGCACTTTGAGTGCCCTGCTATCAAATAAAGAATATTTATCATTAATTTGGTAATCTTGTTTCTTGCTCCACTATAGCTGTCATTTAAAATAGATCTTTATTAGAGCATCAACCTCAGCACTAAAATTTTGTGGCACCTACTTTTTCGTTTTATTAAACAACAAAAAAGGAACGGTTTAATTGAAAAAAAAAACATATAATAGCATTTTGTAGACGGTGTATGCAAAGCGAAACTGTTTTTAATGAAAGAAGAATGAAAATGACTAGTAGTTTTCAAGAGATAAGTTGTAAGTAGGAAATTTAAAGTAGGCTGAATACAGTTATATATATTTTCTGGGATGGAAGAGGCAAGCACCCTGGCTTATAAGCCCAAAAGGGACTTTTCCATTTTCGGCAGGAAGGAGGATTTGATTGTAACAAAAATCTTCCTCTAACCTACATTAAGCAGCGTTACAGTAAATGCGAGGAATTGCTGAATGACTAGGATACACGAAATGTATAATACCACCTAACAGCAGGTTAAATGTAAGCCTAAATGACCTCACCTTGTTGCCACACAAGATATCAATTAGAGGCAGAAAAATCATGAGTTACATTTTCGGCACGTAAATCCTGCCCACAAAATATCAGTGTGGGATCAAGTGTGTAAATACTTTCACGAGAAAGTATTTACAAACTCAGTTAGTAGAGATCGTTGAAATTAAATGATGGAATATAATATGGAATAACATATTTGAGTGAGACTACCGTGAGCCAACGTCTAGGAATTTTAAAATGAATTCTGCAAGATACAGAAACATGTTTATAACGTAACGGGAATTTGTACTTTTTTATGAAATAATTAATTAGAGAAACGTTAGAAAAAGATGTTGTTATTTGGCACCTAACACAAAACCCCTCCCTGTCTTTTGTAGTATCAACACGTTTCGAATGTACTACTCTTAAAGTTTGTTATATTATATCAGGTGGTTCAACTGCCCCGTATTTGACGTGTACAGATAGCCCCTGATGCATTAAAACAATTGGGACACTTAACGGGGCTATTTCAAGTTAAATCCGGTAGTGGAGAACCAACGAGAGCGACCTTCATTTCACCGCTCGCAATGAGCGCTGCGCTCTCACCTATCCACCGATAAACAAAGCAGGTAAAACAAAGTTCGCTAAAGCCCGCTCTCCACTGGCGGGTTTTAACTTAAATTCCCCTTCAAGTACTGCAGCCCTTTCAACGCACGAAGAGATAACTGTACACCTCAAATAGGAGCATTTTGGCCACCTGGTATTGCTCTCTGTTGCTGAAACACTGAATTAGTGTGGAGAAAATGTAAACATCACCACATATTCCACCTTTTCACATGCAGATTATTTACAACGGATGTTACTTTCTTCATCTATTTTGTGGTTTAAATGAACCATTAAGTTATGTGCAATAATGATGGAAACGATGAATTAGATTTTCATATCTCAACAGTTGGAACTTGAATATCTGAATATGGATTCATTAAAATGCCGAATATATTCGTCGTAAGCTTAGTTTGTTTCTGAACTTGCATGTAAACAAGCAAATCCTGGGCTTTAAATTGCTAAGAAATGAAGTACAGTACTAAATACTTAGGATGCTATTGAACTCAGCGGTTGCACATACAAGTAATACACTCTTCACAACCTTAAAACTATTTTTCGCTCTCCATTCCCATTAAACATGAGAAAGCAACACACAAAAATCCCAAGCATCGGTTGAAACGAAGACCACTAGTGTCAATAAAATCGCGGAAAGAAAACTCGGCATAACGGGTTGACTGACACATAGATTTTTGCATAAATAACACTTCTATAGTGAAATGACTCTGAAATATAGAGAAGGTATCAAGGTATTACAAATATTAGATATAACGCGAACAAATTCGGCCTTTCAAAATATACGCCGCTCGGAAATGTTAACTCTGGGGATAAAAATTAGTCGTGGTTTTGTGTTAATAGGTTCTGTGTTGCTGAAGAACTAGATTACTGTATACATTACCTGGATATTATCAGCGTGCAGGCGGCCGCGCAATTAAGCCCCTCGCCACTCACCTATATGGCCCGGGTTCGATCTCAAGCGACCGCATGTGTGATTTGTGGTGGACAAAGCGGGGTGTGATTTGTGGTGGGTTTCCTCCGGGTTCTCCGGTTTTCCCTCAATCGCATTCCACCTATGCTCCATCTTCATTCCATATATCATCAGTATTATCGCCAACAGTGCCAGAAGTAGTAAAAGCCGGCGTTAAACACTACCAAAAAAAAAAAAAAAAATCAGCGTGCAGGGCGCTGCCCTTGCAGAAAAACACAAATATTTAGTGAATACTAGAGCTCGGTTTGGGGTCACGAAATTGCCGGATCGAGAGTATAAATATGATGTAATTGAGCAGCCTTGGTCCCAACACCCTCTTCGAAAGTGTTGCACTATCTAACGTTGCTTACTGTCTGGTCACCTTCAGTTCCTGCAAGTAGATGAACCAGTGATCGCTGAAAGAGAGAGCAGATTGAAAAATGTCGAAAATATAAAAGAGTAGGCGTTCGACATTGAACAAAACTGTGGATGATTCAAAGATAGTTTGAGAGACAAGAGAGAGCCTTATCTTTCAGCACATTTATATCTTGTACTTCACTGAAATAAATTCTGAATGTGTTTGGTTAATTTATATGGGTTGTTTTTCCAAAGTTCTGCACATTATTATCGCGAGTTTTTACTTTCTCTAGCACGTATGTACATATAATATACATAGTAGCTATTGCAGTCCACCCAAAAATTCGATGTAGAAACTTTACCGGAAATACATGTTTTAAGGTTTCCTGCTTCTGAAAATAGCATATTTATAAAAAATTGAATGTGCGTCTTTGATTGTGACTGGACAGCGTAACTCAAAAATGAAAATACCGTTAAATACCAAACTTGATGCTTACGTTTATTACCTTACAAGGATGCGACACGAAGAATTTCAAGAAAATTCCCCTACCATAAACTTACCCTTTATATGGAAACATTTGTGAAAATGCTGTTTTTCTCAAAAATTGCTCTAACGATTTTAATTAAAATACCGCATATTAGAAATATTTACATCACATTATATATTTTGAATGTTCTGGGAAGATCCTCTAATGAACGCTTTATTCTGGTTAAATTTGGCAAGATTTTGCATACTTAGTAAACTGTGAGGGTTACTACACAACAAATGTACACCTCGTTAACTCACATAATGTATATTCTATTCATTTTGCTTATAGAGTGGACCGTTTTCAAGATATTCCTCTATATTGGCTTCAATTTTTAATTACCTAACTTTTCTAAACGGGACCATGCAAAGCGAACCGAAATTCAATTGTTTCACAAAACGACTAGCTTTTGAAATGTTTTACTATCGCTTTAGTCTATCTTATTTTCATTCTACTAAATAGGCCAGTAGTAAGACAAATTCTACTAATTATTATTATGATGTGGATAAAATAATAATCTCTTGTAAGATTACTTTGTATATAGAACAGCCAGACAAGGTTATGTGAGTTGAACTCATCAAGCTTTATACTTTTATTTGTAAAGAACAAGGCGTTTTTATTTACTAATCAGATTATGAAGTAATTGTTTTATTGTGTTACTTTAGGAAACACAACGATGCATATAATGTCAATGCATATTATGAGCTGTTTGGGAACAGATTGTACCTCACCGTTAGAACGCTTACGCTCTAACCCTCCCCATCTTTATACTGCTGATTGCTCAATGTGCTCATAACTGTGTGCGCTTCGGCACCCAAAACCAAGTTCTAGTGATTACATATGTATTTATGGAATTCCTATCAACGCTACAAAGTTTATAATGCATATTTGTATAGGAATTGCCAGAAAAGAGGCCAGATAGCCCTAAAGTCTCCTTCCTAGTCGTCATATGTGCCAGCTACTAGAATTTGCTCTTATGAACCAATGCATCAAGCACAAATTTAATTCTCTGCTTGTACGATTGCTTCCCTCCAGCACAAGTCTATGTGCAGTCAGCGAGGAAATTAGTTTTGTAATTCGGTTCTCGTGAAGTAATTAGTGTCTTCAAGCAAAATTCAGTGCTTATCGTGTTTTATAGCAAGTAATTGGTATAAGGCATGTCGATAACTCATTAGCGGATGTACGAGCAGTGTAAAAGATGGCCAGTGATAGTTTGACTTCATCAGTAAAGGCGCAAACTTAGAAACAACATAAGTTTTGAAGTTAGGTTATTATATTTAAACACACCTGGTGGTCCAACAGCGCCGTATATAAAGTGTGCAAACAGTTAAAAGCCTTGCGGAACTCAGCGAGCAAACTCCAAGTAAACACAGATCAGCGGGGAACTGGAACGTCTTTCATTCTACGTCTGTTGCTTATAAGCACAGACAATGAGCGGATTGCACTAATTGAGAAATAGTTTCCAGACTTTCACTGAGATGTACTGTCCGTGAGAATAGATAAGAACAGTTTAAACAAACCACCGAAGATATCCACAGCGGTTATAAAGAGATTATTTCCGAGGGAATAATTCATTTTACATTAATAAATAAATAACACTATTATTGCGATTATTATTGTTATGATTATTATTGCGATTATTATTGTTATGATTATTATTGTGGTTATTATTATTGTGATTATTATTGTGATTATTGTGATTATTATTGTGATTATTATTGTGATGATGATTATAATTATTATTGTGATTATTGTGATTATTATTGTGATTATTATTGTGATGATGATTATAATTATTATTGTGATTATAATTATTATTGTGATTATAATTATTATTGTGATTATAATTATTATTGTGATTATAATTATTATTGTGATTATAATTATTGTGATTATAATTATTATTGTGATTATAATTATTATTGTGATTATAATTATTGTGATTATAATTATTATTGTGATTATAATTATTGTGATTATAATTATTATTGTGATTATTATTATTGTGATTATTATTATGATTATTATGATTATTATTGTGATTATTATTATTGTGATTATTGTGATTATTATTATTGTGATTATTATTATTATTATTATTGTGATTATTATTATTATTGTGATTATTATTATTACTGTGATTATTATTATTATTGTGATTATTATTATTACTGTGATTAATTATTATTATTGTGATTATTATTACTGTGATTATTATTATTGTGATTATTATTATTGTGATTATTATTACTGTGATTATTATTATTGTGATTATTATTATTATTGTGATTATTATTACTGTGATTAATTATTATTATTGTGATTATTATTACTGTGATTATTATTATTGTGATTATTATTATTGTGATTATTATTACTGTGATTATTATTACTGTGATTATTATTATTATTGTGATTATTATTATTATCGTGATTATTATTATTATTATCGAGATTATTATTGTGATTATTATTATTGTGATTATTATTATTATTGTTATTATTATTGTGATTATTATTATTATTGTTATTATTATTGTGATTATTATTATTGTGATGATTATTATTATTATTGTGATTATTATTACTGTGATTATTATTACTGTGATTAATTATTATTATTGTGATTATTATTACTGTGATTATTATTGTGATTATTATTATTGTGATTATTATTACTGTGATTATTATTACTGTGATTATTATTACTGTGAATATTATTATTATTATTATTATTATTGTTATTGTGATTGTGATTGTGATTATTATTATGATTATTATTATTGTGATTATTATTATGATTATTATTATTGTTATTATTATTGTTGTGATTATTATTGTATTATTATTGTGATTATTATCATTATTGTTATTATTGTTATAATTATTATAATTATTACCATTCATTATAATTATTATTATAATTATAATTATTATAATAACTATTTTTATAATTATAATTATTATAATTATTATTATTATAATTATTATTATAAGTATTATTATAATTATTATTATTGTAATTATTATTATTATAAGTATTATTATAATTATTATTATTGTAATTATTATTATTATAATTATTATTGCACATGTCAGCGTGTGCCAAAAGTCATTTTCTAATTGTGTTTCCACTATTCTTGTCTAAGATTACGAATTATATGCACTATTGAGTTAAATCAAAACACCAAAACGGCGTTATGAAAACCATACAAACGTAATCTCCACGAAACTTATGGCTGCTGTGAAATTGTGCACTATCAGTATGATTTCGGTTTAATAACACCCACACTAATACTTTGTTTAGCTTTTGCTTATAAACGAAGTGTTGAAGCAGAGGCATGGACGCTTTTTATCTCGTCTCCTCTGCTTTTGTGCTATTAAATAAGGAATATATTGCGTATTCCTGTAAAAGCTCAGGCTGGAGTATATTTATTGCCTAACGTATGTGACGTTGTGCAAAATTAAAACTCAATTCTGCAAAGTAAAATTTTACTATAAAGCTCTTTACATTTTAATTTCATTCTATAAGTTTCCCCCAGCTCTTCATTCTGTGATTCTTATAGCTTGCATGTTTGAAATTCAGCTTTTATTACCTCAATATTTGTGTTTGAATATTCAATACCATTTGATGCCTCCCCTGTGATTTGCAAGGTGACGTTTTCTGAATTTTCCTTTTTAAATCATTCATTCATTTCTACAATTATACAAAAAGAGCTACTAGAAGCAGTAGAATAAAAACACAGAAAACCTGATAGATTCATACAGTTACCTCTCATTCAATACTATATTAGTATGCAATACAATCAATTTTAAATAGTGTTCTCCCGCAGTATCTGAGAACAAACGGCTTAGAGTTTTTCTCACAGTACCACTCTCTGATTTAATTAGACCGTTGACTGTGAAACAATATTGCAATAAATACAAAACAATCTAGTACTTTTTAGATCTTTAAATATCCTAACATGCTGTTTAATCAATTTTACCACTGTTTCGTCACACAGGAACAGATAGTGTGGCAATATAAATTGCCGGATTTTGTAAACGCAAAATGTACTTGCACATTTTTACTAAATGCATTCTGTCTTTAAACGATTTTGTCCAGTAACCTTATATTTCGTCATGAAGTGAGCTTATTGAACGATATACTTAAAAAACAATGCATGTAAAAGATATAATGCACTCATAATTGTGATATCTTCTCAGATTTAGAATAATTGAAAAGGTATTTTTTATTTATGCAGAGATTTGGTTATGAAAATATATGAATGAATGAATGAATAAGTGTATTTATTGACATAGCAATATCATACATAGAATTTCAGCAATCGCACGGGTCCACAGACCGTACGTGCTTTTGTAATACACATTACAAGTAATATTAAAACAACAACAATAAAGAATTAAAAGAGTAAACACGAAAATAAAAAGACAAAGGAATACACAGTCCAAAGCATTATTAAACAACAATAAAGAATTAAGAAAAAACCCGAAAATAAAAATGCAAAATATTCAAATATAGCAATTTAAATTTACAGCACAGAGTACACCTTCATAAATGCACCCTCTTAAAATAGAAAATTACACTTAAAAGACATACATACACATAATATATACAACATATATAAAACCATAGCACAACAGTGACCTAAGTATGACATAATATATATATATATATATATATATATATATATATATATATATATATGTATGTAGAACAATGTAGTCACTTTTGTTTAGTTGATCTTATCTCCCCCCCTTCTCTATTGGCAGCCTCCTCAGATCTCAGCTGTCTTGCCTTAAGTATAAATTTACCTAGCCCGTCCATGTTTTCCGTGCCTGCCAGTAGCGTCCAACAAGCTTCTAGCCCTACATTCGCAGTGGTAATAAATCGCGACAAATATTTTTCCCGCCATTCCTCCGTGCCCCTACATCTTGCCAAGATGTGAGTCCACGACTCTTCCTCCTCGCAAATGGGACAGATCTTCGTACCCTGCTCGTCAGAAATTTTCGTGCTCCTCC
Organism: Hymenopus coronatus; assembly: GCA_030762935.1. Taxonomy (NCBI): domain Eukaryota; kingdom Metazoa; phylum Arthropoda; class Insecta; order Mantodea; family Hymenopodidae; genus Hymenopus; species Hymenopus coronatus. The sequence continues at coordinate 378,554,831 of CM060900.1, read as the reverse complement.
ATGCTCCTAGTCTAATCCACATGCAGCAGGTACTTAACTTAACTTCATGGTACAACAGTCCGCAAGGGACCAAAGCCTACCACCCGGCCGCTGCACCTCCCATCTCGGTCCGGCGTCATGAATGGGTTGAAGTGCTGGAGGGCGAGACGTGATCAGCGCCTCGAGTTTCTCCCGGCCGGTTAATGCGGTCTTCTCGATCTGGAGTCGCTACTTCTCAATCAAGTAGCTCCTCATTGGCCACACCAAGGACCTCATGGGGAGAGTGCACCCCGGACCAAGTCTCTCAGTGGGGGAAAATTCCCGACACCGGTATCGGGAATACAACCCAGGTCTCCCGCTTGGCAAACAGCCGCGCTACCACCGCTCTTAGGAGACAAACATGTAGTAGGTACTAATGCTACTTTTATGAGAAGTAATGCATTAGAAAGATTATAAAAAAAAACTCTTAAATTAGCACTATTCCCCTTTGATTAAATCGCATTCTGAAAGGGCCAGCGTGCGGCGTCTTTTTATAGTGTATGGTGCACACCTACTGCGATGCATACTACGGAATTGGCTTTTTTTATGGTGTTTAACGCCCGCTTTTACTACAAATGGCACCGCAGGCGATAGGAATTGGCTTAGGACGACTTGTTATATAACAATGTTAGTCAGCTGTGTTCACCGAACCTGTTGACTTAGGCAATTTCATCCATGGAGCGTATATGGGAGGTCGCGGGTTCGCTTCCCGTGGCTGTCTACCGGACCCATGAGTTTTTAATCGGCTTTTCTGCGTTGCCAAGCAATGCTGGATAACGTTATTTCGTTCTTCGAATTGACTATACCTCCATGTCGGTTCTACTGTCATTTCATTCATCCTTCACTCCGTTGGTTACTTTCAGAGTTGGAAGTGTCCGTGCTGGCGTTCGGTGCGGCGTGGCAGAGAAAAAAAAGGAATGCTCAATAGGAATATCTCCGTCTTCTGACTTCAATTGCATGCCGAAATGAGGAAGCTCCTGTGTCGGCGATTCTACCTGGAAACTGAAGGGACCCTATAATTTCTGTGTCATCGCTCCTTGTTCAGATCAGCCGGTGTAACATTTAACTTCACCCCCTCCCCCAAGCCGGATGTAGGTACAATAATCCCAGATGTGGAGTTGCCTCCGAAGGTGCCGGTCCCCATGGCCGCGCTCGCCAAGGCGTCCCGCTTTGCTGCTTCGTAGCGGTGGGGATCGTGGGTTCGAGTCCCGCCTTGTGCATGGGTGTTATATGTTTGTGTATATGTGTGTGTTGTAAAAGTAAGAAAACAGTAATAATATGGCAAAACAAGGTAGAAAACAAAGGTAAATAAAAATAGGGTATACAGTGCCAGAGTCTCGATCAGATTCCGGTACTGTATTTAAAAAAAAAAAAAAAAAAAGTATCTAACCAACTGTTCTGTAGATTGCAGTTTATCCTAATGCAAGCCGTTCAAAGTAGTGAAGGCAAATCAGACACAACAAGAGTACTCACAACTCTAAGTTGTCTACTTATGACATGCAATACAGCCCGGAATTGAAAAAAAGTTGTCATCACGTCTGAAAGAAGTTTTGGAAAGAAGTGGTAAGAAGCCCAAACACTTGTGTTAGCGCTTCGCATAGTAACATTCTAGCTATTACTCCTTCTTCCAGTCGGGCTCCAGGAAGCGTTTGTGGGCATAGAGTACCCTGACTCGGTCGTGATTAGTTGAAATAGTCCGTTCTAGTGAAAAGTAGTTGTTACGTAAAGTAGGCAAAGTCTAAGGAAGGAATACAAAATTGCAATCAGTTAAGCGTCAGTGCGGCAAATCACTTTTATAATGTTTAACGCCCGCTTTTACTACCGTGGCACGGCAGGCGGTGACACTGAATGAAAATGGAGCACCGGTGGAATGCGATGGTGGGGGAACCTGAAGAACCAGGAAAAAAACCCGGCCTACGCGCTTTGCCCACCACAAATCTCGCATTCAGTCACTTGGGATCGAACCTGGGCCGTCTAGGTGATAGACGAATGGTCTAATCATGAAATCATACATCTCAACTAGGGATAAGTAAAATGTGTGTGTGTGACACAGATAATACACAAATAGGATTACATCACCCCAAAAGGATAATTTATATGCACACGAGATGGCTAGGCTTCACAAAATAGCCGTTATCAAATAAATTGTTTTCTTAGAATATGGAAATCAGTTTTTGAATTCGTACAGGATAATCACCATTCCCACACATGTTAAAATGTTTCAAACTGGTTCTCAAAAGAACAGGATATCAGACTGATAAACTATCCTCCCTGTTCTGCAGAAATTAACCCTATTGAAAATGTGTGGGCTGAAATGAAAATGGAGCTGAACTCGAATGTTTCTGCAGATACGCTAGGGAAGAAAAGGATGGTTTAGGGGAAAATTTGAGGAGGAGTCAAATGTTGTAAATTCTCATCCACGTTACGCAGGGCTTTAATTTCACCTATGTCCAAAGATTAAGGGCAGTTATACGGCTGAAGACTCTTACACCAAATACTATTTTCTTTCTCTCGAGATATTTAAAAGGAGTATTTAGTAGAATGTGGTAATCTCTTTAATGCGTTGGTAGCGCGGCTGCTTATCAAGCGGGACTCCCTTGATCGGTTCAAGGAACCGGTGTGGGGATTTTCTCCCACTGGGAGACCTGCTGCGGAGTGCACTCAGCCTCGTGAGGTCCCTGGGGTGCCAATTGAAGAGCTACTTGAGGAAAAAACTATCGGCTCTAGGTTACGTAGACCACATTATCTGGCCGGGAGGGACTCGGGGCGTTAACCTAGTCCCCCTCCAGTACTGCACACCATCCATGACGCCTGTAGTGGGCAGAAATGGGGGACGCAGCGGTCGGGCGGTAAACCTTGGTGGGACTTTGGGCTGTTATGCCACGGAGTTTTGTTTAGTTCGGTAAAATTATATTTTTGTGTTTTTGAAGTGCCTAAATTTTAAAACGCTACGCTATATTAATGCAGTATTATACTCTGCACATTCAGTCATAAATTAACAACACAAGTAATGTTATATATGACCGAGGAGCTTACGACCGCAAGCAGTGCCTACTTAAACTCTCGGTCACCATAAGCTTGTACGGTGCTTTTCAGTGGTTCATGGAGTGACGATAGCGCTCACAGCCTAGACCATTCCACAGTATCTGCATGTGCGATGTTACGAGGGTATACATCGTTTTCTGCCTACACATGGAATCTGCGGATTTTTTGCGGGGAGGTGGAGCCTACTCTGATCCCGTTGAAGCCACTTTAAAGTTGCATATGTCTTTAGCCTTCTGGTACAGTTAACAAAACTATTGGGTTAAACCTGTGTTTACTAATGGTCGTTTTAAAGTGACCGTCAGATAAGATTGAAATATGCAGTTGTATTGAAAAGCTTATTCCCACGGCCTGGCTTCTGTGAAACGTATTTCAATGACGACTACCTAGGTCAGGTATACCGCAGGAGGGGAAACAGGATTTATCCATACTTATAAAATACGGTACAGGACTAACACATAATATGTACAATACATTGCTGGGTGGGCACAACATTGAAGCCACGTGACTTGTGGATATACCGAGTGATATTTAAAAGGTTTTAAAGCGAGTTCTCTGCCAAATGAAGCGTTGTACCAATCACTATGTATATAAAGTCACAGATTAAATGTATGCAATACACGGTTTAAAGAAATAGCAAACGTAACTTAATGCATTTATTTCGAATCTGAGTATTTTGCCCTCTGTTTTAATTATGGTTGGAAAAAATTTAACCCTTTCAAGAGTCAAGGTGTTAATTAGCAGTGTCCTTAATAACGCCACTTATCTGTCTCTGCTGCAGTTAATGTGTTCAATCCTCATAATATTTATGTTCCAAAAGTTTTGATATAATTTTAAGAACACGCAGATACAATTTTACAGATTCCAAGTGGATCCAAATTTAAGGCAACTCTAATGCCTGCAAAATCAAAGAGAATCCCGAGGATTTTGACTTTTTGGGATCATTGGGGTTTTAGCTAAACAAACCCCTCGCCTACGCCCTGTCGACTCGCCGCGGTCGTTGTTCCACTCCTCCATTTATAAAAACATCCCTCGGCTACGCTTTCCGGCTTAGGGCCCTCCATCTTGGGCTACACTTTGCGGCTTAGGTCCAAAAACGTTTATATTAAGCCAGTAAATAACTGCGAAGCAGCAGAATAACTAATGTACCAAATCCTGATTACATACAGAAAACAAGCGGAATATTGCTTATTACCACTTTTAATGCATGACCCTAAAATGTATTATAGATACATAATTAAATTACTTTTCTCTGCTCATATTTAAATAATATCTATACGTAACTAACCAATAATTGCAAACATCAGTTGGGCGTTCATGTTGCTGATGAAAAGTTATCCCTCCTCCTTTCACGAATTTTCTTACTAACCAAATTAGCAACAATAATTCACCATTTTACTTGTTTTTAATCGAATGAAGCTTAAAAATATCATAGTGTATACTCTTTCTTATATCGATGTGCATAGTATCACTGTATTTCAATGCCAACAGTATTCACATAACGCACAAGTCACGTGATTCTCGGATGGTATGTTGACTCCCTGCGCAATGATGCCTCTCTCTCTCTCTGTCTCTCTCTCTCTCTCTCTCTCTCTCTGTCTTATTATAACTGTATGGGCTTAACCCACACTTATTGAGGTGTTCGAGTCATTCAAAGAATTCCTATTCTGTTACCACTGTCGCCGTAAAGTCCGGCCACATGAAAGGCACAATGTTAGTTGTTGAGACGAGGTCAATGACATAGAGTGACCTAAACGGCATGCCTGACTTAGGTCCTAGGTAGAAGTTTCCATTACTGATGTATCTGGAAACGCATGGCACTGTTCTTGGTATTGGCAATTTTTTATTCAAGTATCCAAGGGTGGCAAAGCGTTTGTGTTAAATGATTGCATAAATAAATGTAGTATGTAACCACAAACGTGATTTTATTGTTAGCTTCATCTTCCAATTATTCGATAATACTTAATTCTTGAGACTATCACATTTCGCATTTTCATACAGTTAAGCGTTAGGCAGCTACGTGATACTACTAGGAAAAGAACACTTCACAAACCGAGCGAGATGACTTACTGGTAAAATCATCTTAGGCTCACATTCCGGAAGTCCTGTTAGAATGGTCATTCTGACGTGTTTTACTGTGGTTTGCCCAGGTCGGTAGACGAATGCTATGGTGGCATCCTCTTCTGCCATAAATCTCCTGTCTAACACTTCATGTCCCCGTCATCAGTTTCATTTCAAATTTTCCAGGGCTGTAGGGCTAAATACCGCCGGCTGATGCGTGACAATGAGGGAGTGTAATTTGCACTGACTTGTGGACTGGGCTACTTTCTGGAAGTTTCTCGCTTCATTTTGGGGCCCCAGCTTGGGATTTGAGCCCGTGATTCCCTGCGTGAAGTTCTGTGGGCCAGACACAGGAAGTTCCTTTCGTCTGATTAACCCTTTTACCTACTTTACACAGACACATGCAGTAAAGCAGTTGGTTATCTCGGGAGGCAGAAGTTTACTTGCTTGAAAAGGCACGTTTTAAAATATTTAGAGCAAAACACACACGTTTGCACCAAGCATAGAGGAAAATAAACTCTCGTGTAGTCTACATTTACTGGTAATAAAACAAAAACATTCATTTTGACGTTTAGACATGTTTTATTGTCATTTTCAGTGTTTCTTAAGGCATTTTTAAGTGAAAAAACACTATATCAGAAGAAATTATGTCGAAATAATGCTATATATTTAATTTAAAACAATTTAATCTAATTTAACATTTAAAATAAGGAATGTTCTGGTCGCCGTGTTTTATTTTTCAGGTTTTATTTTCCATTTCTTATTATACTTCATTATAGAATATAGGGGTTTTATGTGAAAACCACTTTATAGTAATTTTTGTATACAAATGTTGGGAATAAATTATGTAATCGAGAATAACATTTGCGTTATATGATATTTTCCACAGTAGGGGAGCATATTTTGTTTAATACTGCTTTTTAATACGAGAAAAACTAATTGTATTATACAGATAAGTTTATACTCTTGAAACCTTTTTTGCGTATATGGCCCAAATATATATAGTTTTTGACTCACTTAGTTGTGCAAAACTGGGATTTACTCTGATTTTCAAATGACATCTAATGAACACCTGAAATGTTTTTCCTGTAAATTATTCCTTACACTTATGCTATTATTTGCTGCACATGAACAATAATCCAACTTCAATTCATCATATAGAAATAGGTACGTTATACCTCCAGAATACAGTTAAATTCATCTCTAAAGTAGAAAATCATTTGCGTTATGTCTTTAGCATTATTTACAAAAGTCACTTCCGGCATTTCATGTCATGAAGAGCATGGGAAACACGAACTGCCATCTTTAGTCTTGCATATCTTAAAAGTTACCTGCATTTTCGGCATTTGGGATTTAAGCTTTTCTGTTTACTTACATGGTGTGAAATGCTATTAATAACAATTCGTCGGCGATTATAAGGGCTCAATTGAGCTAGTTCGTAATCTTGCAGATGCCTTTTCTTTTCCTTTCGCTTTTTATATTTTCTCTAAGGATTTATCTGCAGTTGAATAATTACAACTATTCTTAACTACGTTGAACATATGGAGCTTATGATATTTTATTGCTGATCGTTGGAGTCCTGGGAATTTTTCTATTTCGTTTGCAGTAAACTGAAACGTAGCTTTTGTTGCCAACGCAAATCATAGTTCCTGTAAACCTTCATATATTAATGCTCTAGCATATTTTCCCATTCTCTTAAAGGGTGATTACAGCACGTAAATCCATCATTTTGATTAAATTTTATTCTACACATTAAAATAAATCTTGGGATAAGGATTCTCATCTCAGGATGTGCCACTGTGGCAATATTTAATGGCTATCTAACGCCTTTTGAATGCAGGAAGTGCTGTTCTATAAGAATGTTCACACAAATTCTAGATTAACTTATTAACAAAAGAGCATTCAGTTCCTTTTCAGTAGAGAGCATAATATTAATAGACATTCCTGGTGAAGTTTTCGGCAAATCATTCAATCAGAACTTTCAATGTGACTGCAGATGAAATCATGAATACAGCAGTTATGACACCACAAATATTTGTACAAGTACTAACACATCCTATCTTAGCACTTATCTTAATACTCCATTTTAAAATGAATTAACAGTAGAAACATTCCTTTGGTGTAAATTAAATTTTATGATGAATATATCTTATGTTTTTATACAAGCGAAGGAAATAAACCTAAGTCTCATTTAACACTGAATATTATTCCTACACATTCCTGCTTTGTTGTTGTGCATTTTCAACCAAGTTATTTTGGCAATACACAAGGTGAGAACCAGGTTTATCTTTATACTGAAATTCTAATACTGGACCTGTTACCAAACTGCAATTTTCAGAAACAAAACGTTTTCATGCTTTTTGCCTTAATAATAATTTAGTGCCCTGTAAGTGTTGCAACGGATAACTCCTTTTCGTTGAAATTCTAAACTTTGTTTCCAGCACTTGGAGCTTAATAGTACGAAGATGCTATTGTTAAATTACAGTTTTATTTTTTTGAATTGAAATGAATGCACATGCTTCTGTGCAAAATAAAAAAAAAATGTGTGTATATATATCATTGATCGCTAAAAGCACATTGTTCTCCAAAAAATGAAAAATTCTCATAATTTTATGAAAAACAAACTATACATTATTTCAAAATTAATTAAAATGCATAAAAAGTAGTTTCTGTTAATTCCACAATTTCCTTATTTATCATTAAAAATGAGATCTCTTGACTGTGATTATAAGCGCAATTGCTGACGCCTTTGTTTTATATTCAAAATATTTTACGTCGGAAAATATTAGACTTTGCTGTGTTGAAGTAACAACGGTGAGAAACATTCTGAGCAGTGTTTGCTTGTTTTAAAACATTCGCTTTCTAACTGTGAGAAAATCCCGCAATTAATATCCCTTGGTGATTTTCACTATTATGAAGCCCATTTGAATAGAAATATTGGTTTCTCTCAGAACTATCTTCACAACTAAATCTAATGTTGCAGATCCTGTTACTATTATTTTTTAAAGAACTATAATAATTTCGGTGCAAGAAAGTAGTGCTTGGCCCTCAGGTAAGCCAAAATTTGGCTATTTCCTAAAATGACTTCGAATTTTATGCGGAGAACTGCTATTTTTCTTGAGTAGCGAACTACATGTTCGACATATGATCTACTTGAAATGGTCGTTTTATATAGTCAGTTCAATTAAATAGGGATTGCAAGGCTTTGGTACATAACATTGGAAATATATTCGAATATGCACCGGCTAATTTGGCGATCAAATATAACAACAAATAACTTTCAGATTACTTGAATAGTTGTCATAACTAATGGGGACTAAACTTAAGTCGGAACAGTAGGCACATGTACTGCAGTATACGTGGTGGTAGTAGAAGCTAACAACCTGCATATCAACTGGTTTAGTTGACTAAGATGGAAAACCACCAACTGATGCACGCTTTCGTGTACTGCATCTGTTGGGAATTACATCAGAATTGGAAGATGCGTCTGAGGGGATTATTAAACCTCAGCACTGACCTGAAACGTATAACAGGGATGCTGTAAGATAATAATTGAAGAGAACTTCTGTACCAATCTCTTGCAGTGGAACAGCGTGTTTGCTGAGCGTTTTGGTTGTTAGTCCTTCAGGCACCTACCAAGGAGCCGTTGACAAAACTGTGTATAGCTACATTGGAAATATGTCGAAAATACACCAGTGTATTCTTTTTCATATAGAAAAACTGTCAGTGTTTGAAGTCTTTAGTCATGCTTTAATTTAAAGTTATCTGATTCATACGACATTTAAATGTGTTTATACAAATTGTAGCATTTTGAGAATACATTATGGTCAATATCCTCAATTAACTAATACAAATACAAGAATGTTTGTAAAAATAAATGAAATCATTGCCACATTTTACATTTTGCACATAGCTGAGAAAATATAAATTTATGAAGTTACTTTTATTACTTTTTTTGCCTGAGTTACATAACCTAATTTTAAGTTATGAAAATGTCCTACTACATGTTATAAAAAATAATCTAGACCCATCTAGTTTCTCTCATTTTAGGTGCTCCAAATGAGAAACACTTATTCTCCAAAGAAGTTTAATCCATTACGCTACTAATGTCTACAATTATTTCCCATAAAATACTATAAAATTGGAATATAAGCATCGAATTCGAAATTATTCTCAGAAATCAAAACTAATACACAGCTATTCGAAATAAATCTTCCGCTCATATGGCTTATTTACAACAAAACTGGAGAGCTAGGTAATCATATATTTTAATTATTATTTAAATCAGAATTGTTTTATTTTAAGGATTTCTTTACACGTTAGTACCACAACCTTTATGGTTATTCCTACATCATGTATAAATGACCAAATAAGTTTTTTTTTGTTTTTTTTTTGTTTTTTTTTTGTTTTTTTTAAGATGTTCTAAAGTTCCTCTTTTAATATAAAGACGTTTACAATTGCACTAATTTTAAGAATTAAGTAAGAGGCTGGCAATATAACTTTACAACTGATAAGCCGAGCTATTCCTACATATGGAAACATGTGTATAAGAGAGCTTATTAGAAAATCCCGGCTTGCGCAGCAGGCTTAGGTAGCTGAAGAGTTAGTGTCATCACTGTGGGTAACAAACGAATAAAAAATTAGCAGGTTGAACATGATAACGTTCTTGGAAAAATCTATACGCTCTTCGTGAAACAGACATTTCAAAATCAGTATATTGTTCTGCGGGCTCATATATTGAAACTGAGGTGTAAAGAACATTTAACGTCCACCGCAATTTCGGTGAGTAGGCTTGATGGCAAAATAGTAGCAGCAGAATAAAAATACTACGCTTCCAATAGTAGGTCACAGAAAACCAATTCACATGTGTACCCATTTAAATGAAACTGCACATTAGTGTAAGTTGTTAATAGCAATGTTGTGAATGCCGCAAGCTACTTCTAGGTTCAAATTCTAAACCATAATATGTGTAACGTGTGCTCTCTATAGTGTAATCACATTACTGTGTGGGTACCTATATCCTACCATCGTGATTGTTGAACTGCCTTCTTCACCTAGCCAGACTCATTTGCGTCAATGTAAAACGTGAACGAATGGGAGCATTACGCAAATCCCGGCGTTTTTAAACAGGATGTAACATGACATACTTGCGTGTAATGTACACCTGCAATAATGACAGCTGCGTTTGAAATTTTCTTGCTACGTAAATAGCATCTATAAAAGTGACAGCAAGCAGCCCCGCAAATTCGGTTTGGAAAGCAACTTTGGAGTATAGAGTTTAATTATGAGAGCAGTTACCAACTGTGTAGGAGCGCCGTAGCGGAGAGAGACAAGAAATGTATTGTTGCATTGAAATAAAGCAGTTTATAACATCAGAATTCAATAAAATCAGAGATTTAGTTCCACTGTGTCAGGTGGGAGAAAAACAAAGTAGAACAGATCATGAAGAAATTATTAGCCGAAATGAAGACAACGAAATTTGGAGTGGAAGAAATGAAGACGGAAATTAAATCAGGAAGGGAAGAAATTATAGAGAAGATGAAGGAGAAAATGTAATCAGCAATGGAGAAGATGAACACAAAACTGGAATTAGTAGTGAAGAAGATGAATGAGAAAATGAAATCAGGAATGAAATTAAATTAGGAATGACGAAGATAAAGGAGCAATGGAGTCCACAATGGAGCAAATGAAGACAGAAATATCGATTAACATTTACGAACAATTGGCCGACTTAATAAAGATATGTAAAATCTTGAAGGAAATATAGAAAAGCTTTGTGGAACGGTGAAAAGCCTTGACCAACGCTGTAACGATCTGGAGGACGTCGGAGAACAGTTAAATGTCATGAAGGAAAGAGTCGAGAACAATGCTAGGGGAATGAAGGCCATGGTAGAAAAGATCTTCGATGGAAGGCATGGTAACTTTAAGGTCGAACGCCAGAACCCGACCCAGCACCAGCAAATGTCAACGGAAGTAAAGTGCAAAGGAACATCAAAGATCTTCCGACAGTTCACCGCCGTCGCATCCCACAACCGATGGTACAGAAAGAAGGAAGTCGCAAGGCTGTTAGCTTGTTTCAGGGATGGGCGGTGGAAGTACTGCAAGCAATTCTGCTATCCACTGTGTCAAGAGAGATATGGAAGGCCGGTTTAGGAACCACCGCTTGGCTGCTGCCTAGCGCAGTAAGCTCAGCTTGAGGATGCAAGAGCCACAGCAGAGGATGTAGGAGTTGAACCTTGTAATAGATCAAAGCCCTGTTGAATCTGATACCTAGTTTCGTGTTCTAGAATGCTGCACACCTCTTTGTCGTCAAGGTGTATGATGCCGAAATATGACAATGACGGATGCTCCGTAATTATAAGGCAATCCACGAGGCGTTAACAACCGCATTGAGGGTGCAGGCGCTAAAGGTAACAACTGCGCCTTTCATGAAGATCAGGGGTATCCACCACAATAGAGCGACAGAAAAAAATATACGACAACGAACTTCAAGAGGTGTGTGCTGGGGTGCATAAGTACAAGTGCTGTGAGGGACACGTCAGGACGGCTTTCACCCGACGGTTGACGTTCACAAGAGGCACACCTTAAGGCCCTACTTTTAGGAAGCTGGTTTAGGACTGAAAACAGCATTTATCATATTATGCGCTGCACAGGCATTACTGCCTTCTCGGGAGGAAGTGTAATTGAGGTTGTACAACAAATGTTACACTGGCAAAGATATCCAGCTTGGAAATGCATAAGGCTGTGGGTGTACTGCCTTGTGACATGCCTGAAGATATCACATAACCGCAGGATAAGAATCCCTGGCGAAGAACATGCTGAAGAGGGCGTGAACATGTTAAAACTACAGAGTGTCCGACGTTTACTTAGATCACACCAGACTATCTTCAGACAAAAGGAGGGCGATTACGTCCCCACTGACCGAGTTTACCACCAGATTGACTCCGGAGACACGGAGCTTTCCGGCAAATACAATGACGTATTTCTCTGGTGCAAAAAGTGGAGGTAGTGTGCTGGAAGACATGAAATCTAGGGGGATCATTGAAGAGTCGTCGCCAAAAAAGTTGACACCCTGGTCAAACTTGCAGTTCTCTAATAGTTCACGACTTTTGACTTGAAATTGCAGTATTGGTGGGTGACTACAGATCCCAAACACGAAGCAAAGAAAACATTATCGACTAGCCAAAAGCTATAGCAATTTAAGGCTATAGCTCTAGGTTTCTGTATCGCGACAGCACCTTCCAGCGCTTATGGAATCAATGAGGAGAGAAGTGACGTTAGTCTGCTATATCGGATGATATTATTGTTGTTGGCAGCAATTTCGAAGACCATAACGACAACCGCACCAGGGTACTGCAGAGGCTGCATGCAGCTGCTCTGAAGCTGAATGCGTAGAAGTTCCAACTATTCTGCAAGCAGGTGAACTATTCTGGTAACATAATCTCGCTATCTGAGATGGGCAGTGTCTCGGAGAAGGCTCAGGCATTGAGATATTCGCTTCCCCCTAAGATAAACATTAGCTTCGAAGTAACCGGGCCTATGCAGTAACTATTGCAGATTTATCAGGGGTTTCTACAACCACTCGAAACCTTCACTTGTCGACGGAAGATAACCGGCCTTACATGTGGTCCGAAGGAACCGAAAGAGGCAGAAGGGGCTTAAATCAAAATCCTGCAACGCACCTGTTTAAAACATCCGGACGTGGTGGCGATTTTTTTGTGGACACACCTAAGCCACACCGGTATAGAAGGCAGTCCAACTTACCCCAGGAAGGTGAGGAGCGGGTATTAGCCCTGTACAGAAAATACTAGCCATGCCGGAACACAACTACTGCGTTCCTTGAGATAGCTCTTAGCAGTTTCAACACTTCCACCAGCAATTGTACGGTCAGCCAATGTATCTCTTTTTTCGTAGTGTTTAAAACCCACTTTTACTACTTGTTGCACCACAGGCGATGACACTGGTGATATATGAAATGAAGATGGAGCGCCAATTGAATGCGATGGCGGGGGAAACCGGAGAACCCGCAGATAACCCGCTCCTGCGCCGTTTTGTCCACCTTAAATCTCATGCAGTCGCTTGGGATTGAACCCGGACCGGCTAGATGAGAGTCGAGTAGTCTAACCCCTCGGCCACGGCGCGGCCCAGCCATTCCATCTTAGGGCTGACCACACCACCTCACCTGGCTCTTGAATTCGAAGAATATGCAGAGCCAAAAGGGTCATTGGTTTCCTAAGAATGCAATTTTAAACAGAACATCGAGAAGTAGCGATCCAATTAAATGTATCTGCTATATCAAGAATATTCTGTCCAGAAACTTACGGCCACTGTCGTAGGATGGAGGAGCATGATCATTCATTTTTTAGTAATTTCGGTGATGCCTATATTTTGATCAAATAGAGAATACTTCAGGAAGATGCAGCTGACTTGGGACCACTCCCGATAAAAGTGGAAGTAGGAACTACACCGATCTGGGAAGATACCTCACCCAGAAGTGGTCAGTGTGAATTCTAGTGGGCCCATTGGGACTTGCTGAAGGCTAAGGAAGGTGTAATTTTTAGAGTTTGGAAATCACCTTACGAAAGACCCAGAGAGAGAGAGAGAGAGAGAGAGAGAGAGAGAGAGAGAAGTTAACCCCCCCCCGTAGTAAGAGATAGAGGTTTCCAGGTGGGTGAGCTGGTGTGGATATATAGCCCTACCCGCAGCAGGGGATCTTGCTCCTAGCTTTCAACAATCATGGCTAGTTTGACACCTCGTGGTGGAGGATTAATGATGTCACCTACCACATCTGGAGTGTGCCCCAAGGGAAGAGGCTGGTGGTGCACTTAGATCGGTTAGCCCACTACGATGGTGTATGTCCAGACGACCCGTCATGAAGAGGGAGAATTGTGACTATGCGTCCGTTTGCAGGCACCTATACCTTACCATTGTGATTGTTGAATGTTTGTGGATGGCATCCTATAAATCCCCGACATTTTATCTCAGTTGTGTGGAAATTTTGGAGCGTAACTGAGCGGGTGATTGTTACATTGTGGTATTAACATCTGTGTGTAATGTACATGAGAAATAATGCCACGAAATCAGGAAAATAAAAGGAAGGGGCAAGTCCATTTGGAAAGAGACTTAGGAGCATACATCTGATTTAGAGAGAGAGAGAGAGAGAGAGAGAGAGAGAGAGAGAGAGGAATAAAGAGAGGGCAATCGTCAAATACGTATTAGTTTCGAAGCGATCAGGGCTAAAATTACTTCAGCATTGAAATAAAAACAATTTGTAATGAACATAATTTTAATAAACATGTTGCTGCAATGCCCGTAAATGTAAAAAAGTGTGACGTATCAGCTGGAGTAGTTATCGAGAATGCTGCTCATCGTGCAATATAAAACAGTGGTGTAACCAGCTGGACGAAATACGCAGCACCAAAATGTTTCTTGAGTCTTTCTGTCTCAAATGACGACGGAAAAAATCGTTATTTATTCGGGTGTATAGTATAACGGTGACATATTTTTCTCAACACTAATTTATAAACGGTTGGTTAAATGATAGACAAGACAGACGCAGTATTCATAGAAGGATATCATTTTTCAAAGTGTATTGGGTATCACCCTTAATATAGTTAATTTAGAAAACAATTGCGCACATGTATAGGTGGAACAAAGCTTTGGAACAATACGATCTGCAAACTTTCTCAATTTGAGGTACGTATTGACTGGCAACATTTGCTAAAAGTTGCAAGCCGTATTCTCTGTTATTTTAAAGGAGTACTGCTCAGTCATGTAATTAGCTATAATTCTAGATGTAAGGAGGAACCTATTACATTGAAAACTTGGGTTGCAAAATAGTTATGTATGCTTTTCCATACTGATAATTTCCGTCAGTGAAACGACGGTGATTGCCTGCTGTCGTTTTTATTCTTCATGTACACACCTAAGCAGGCACACTGGAGTAAGGAAGGGAGAGCAAAGTTTGCCCACCGATGAGAGCAAGCTTCCCAGGTTCGTCCTAGATGTACAAACTGTTTGAATGAAGAGCAAAGCAGTGCCATTCAATCTTCTTAGAATGTGATTTCATGTTCAATAAGGAGATAAAACAATCTGTGTTAGCTCTTATCGTTTACATTAACAAAATTACATGTTTAAGCACTTTTCTACTCATTATAGTTTGCGATTTAGCTCCGTCTTCTTATTTTATATTATGTAAAATCAATGAATCTACAATTTTTATCATTTTTACTTTATTCCTTAAGCGAAATGATTCGTCACATTTCCCTTTTGGTTTGCACATTTTACGCAACAATGGCTGAGCAGTTGAGAGGTCTCTCTCGCTCTCTCTTTCGCTCTCCCCCAGATACATATACACATTTGCGTCACATCTGTGATAATCTCTTGCCGCCATCACCGAGCGAAATAGTGCAGCTTTAATGTGTGTGTCCCCCCACTCGGGAGGTCTTGGTTTCTATTTTCGTCTTTTTTTGATAAAATTTAACGCCCGCTTTTTCCACAATGGCACCGCAGGTGATGACGTTGCTGATACATGAAATGAAGATGAAACACTGGTGGAATTCGATGTAGGGGGAAATCAGGAGAGCCCGGAGAAAACCCGACTCTGAACTGATTAGTCCACCACAAATCTTACATTAGGTTGCTTGGGATTAAAATCGGACCGTCTAGGTGAGATACAAGGGTCCAATCACTTGGCCACGTCGCGGCCTCTATTTGTGTAATGCCAGCAACTCTGACCATACATATTTCATTCTTTCTGCAGGTCTGTAATTAAATGAGGTGGTTCCTCTTCTACAACGAATACTCTGTTACCATTATTAACTTTCATCTTATTTAGGGTGAAGGATGTGTTTCTAATAGTGCGGAAAGCAGAATCGAACTGACTGTAGAGTTAAATTACAGGGCGGTTAAAATCACTGGATGCACGGATAATGGCAATGACGACATGCTATTCTGTTTCCCTAAATTATACTTCATTTACACTTATTAACACTGAATAATGTAAACCAATAACATTACTACAAGTAGATCTAAAACTGATGATAGCCCCAATGATGGGGAAGCAACTGCAAGAATAGATAGCAAGAAAGACGAGAGATGCCTTAACCGACGCACGCTCACTCACCCACTGTTCCTTGGCCACAAAGGAATGTTAGGGTTCAGGCCAACATGTGACTACCTGCTGACACACACCCTACACATTGTCTGCAATGTAAACTGGATGGAGTTCTAATACTGCACAGGAAGTTGTTGAGTTACGACAGGACGGCTGATTGAACTCTAGAAAGGTTTCTTTCTGGATTTCGTGAACCTCCGGGGTTGTCATTACGCGGTTTTTCTCTTTCCGTCAGAAACGTTGAAAGGCACGGGTATTAAGCAATGTTAATCGGCGCTAAAGTGTGCTCAAGCTTGTATTCTTAGAGTCCATTTTAGCGCACATTGTTGTCCGGATCTGGCCGACTTTCTTGTCTACCCCTCCTTCTTGTCTCCTACGGATCATTACGTTCCAGTTTCTGGAGGGCTGTCCGTATGCCAACTGCTGCTCATAACTCCTTCAATAGCACACTCTCATATTTCGGGTGTAAACATCATTACCATTGCTATCGTCTTTTTTTTTGGTTCTTCCTTTTATTTTGGGTGAAAGGAGAAACAAAATTTTGTGGCTCTTAGTCTTCTTTATTGAAATTTGATTTAAAATATTCAATTTTCTTTAATGTGTTAAATCAGTAAATAAAAAGTATCCCTTTTTTTTATTTTGTTTGTTCTTACTCAATTCCTCAACAAGAGTACATTACCTATTTTATTTTCAATTTAAATGCACACTAAATACATTTTCAAGTGTAACTATATTCTTTTGTTTCCATTCCAAATTCAGTTGTTCATGTTCCAAATTTCGATGAAAACAAAAGAAAAGTGTTTAAATGCAACTAAACACAATTAATAGAGTTAACATGGTTTCTGCAATAAAGTAAATAATTCACAGTGTCATATGAGGCAGAGGGCAGATTTCAATCTGCGACAGTCTAGATTTTACCTTTCACTGATTTTCTCTACCTAACTGCAAAAGAAAGAAAAATAAAATCAAAAAGCAGACTGGTTACATGTGTCTGCTTCTCAAAGCGTTTGCTAAAAAGCTATGCAAATGTATTCGCTTGCGAAAATGTGTTAATAATTTATTGCAAAGTAGCAACTTGTGGAGATCTATCTTTGGTCAAAGGAACATTTACCTCTTCTACTTCGTTTATTATATATGTTACAAAGGGCACAGATTATGACTTGATATTCGCTGGTAAAATTTCAAGACAACTAAGAATTATATGTTACGTAATTGTTTTGTTTACAGTTGAGATATAAATAGGGTATCGGTTTTGGTTATAAAAAACTGAGATACGTTAATCCACATTAGATGTTATATAAATGTGTCTGTTACGCAAATAGATTTACTGAGAGTTGGATAGGTAGAGTCAGACTGAAGAATTCAATGCCACCGCCGAGATTTAAACTGTGGTTCAATTCCAACCACGGTTCATCCCGGCAGTGGCATTGCACCTTGGAGTCTGACTGTAATGTATAACGCCCGCTTTTACTACTGCAGGCGAGACACTGATGATGCATGGAATGAATATGGAGCACCGGTAACATGGGCCGGCTGGGGAAACCGAAAAACCCGGGGTAAACCCGCACCCCGCCACAAATTTGTATACCAGAAATCCCACATGCGGTCACCTGGGTACAAGCTCGGACCGCCTTGGTGAAAGGCGAGTGACCTAGCCACTCGGCCAGGGCGCGATCCTGAAGACTTATCCAATTCTTATCCTGGAATGTCAATTATTTGAAAAAACAATTAATTAACACCTTCAATGATAATAATTTTAGGCTTACTATATTGTAGCCTTCATGAACCAAATACAGTTCCATTTATTTCGAAATATATTTTTATGCGAGAGGAATTTTGATCAGTTGTTCTCAAATGAAACGCTTTTAATTTCACCTTTAAATAGAAAAATGTTCAAGCATAATAGAAACGAATATGTGCGATAGTTTGGTTTTCATTTAATTAACCTTCTGTGTTACAAAACTAGGATATCACTCATGCTACCTGAAGGCAGCTGTGTTTACCGGTCACTTCCTTAGCAGTGCACAAATGATTATTAACATTCAGTAAACTACATATAATATACAAAAATTAGGATTCAGCGTCTATCATTTAAGAATATGTACAGTTAGGCTACACGAAGGAAATGTA
Organism: Hymenopus coronatus; assembly: GCA_030762935.1. Classification (NCBI taxonomy): domain Eukaryota; kingdom Metazoa; phylum Arthropoda; class Insecta; order Mantodea; family Hymenopodidae; genus Hymenopus; species Hymenopus coronatus. Next base: position 378,536,464 of record CM060900.1, on the reverse strand, counting down.
AAATAGAATATTTAGCCTAAAGTGTGAGGACAGAAACTGGCAATATAATTGAGTTTGAAAATGCAAAACGTAAAAAGAGTATACACAAATTACAAACAAACTGCGTATAAAAATATTGTTCTCAAATATCAGTGTTCAGGAGCAAAAATGACACTGCAAATTTATATAGTTGAAAGCGTGTGATACCAGAAGCAAAGAGACTCAGTAACCATATATCGACTGAAGTGTCATTTGAAGTACTTCCCTCATTATCTGTTTGTTTGAAGAGGAAGTAATAGCCTACAGGTAGCACTACTATGAAATTAACACGTTTAACAGCAATACAAATGTAATCATTGAATCGAATGCAACCGTACTTTAACCAAAACTCAGTTTTGGAACACGTGAGAGCTGTAAATAGAGACTATGCTACACTTTCCGATACGCCTGGTCGGTCTGGCGCTTACTACATATTCATACCACATAGTATTTGTTGTTTACAACTTTGTGTAGTTCTGTTTTGCGATGATAAATTAAATCTGGAAGCACCTCAAGTTCTCCGAGAGAAAACCAAACAATCAATAAACTATTTGCACAGTATCTCAGAGTAGAATTATCCTAATGCAAACAGAAAGGAGCAAGGACTCAGCCCGTTACATGTTTGATGACACAGTTTCCATATAAGTTTAGCAACTCTAGCTGTAGCAGAGCTAATCTCTTGAAGATAACGCGATTAAAACATTACCAGCAACTTGTTAAGTCACATATGTTACATAATTAAAAATTCGAACATGTAGCGTAGAGGTTACGCTTCGGTATTTACTTTTTAAGTATCGCGAAATAATGGCTATTATTTGCTACTCACAATTTCCCTCGGTTGGTTTCATTTCAACAGAACTGCTCCGTGATGATACACTGACTCCGTTTTAAAGTCTGAGAGAGCCATAGTGATCCCAAGAGTTACCTTACCTCATGGTCGCTCCATCACTCTGTTGCCACTTCATCCCGTCCATAGCTTCAGCAACAAACCTCTCAGTCGTTTGGCAGGGCTATTCTCTTAAATCATCTTCATCGTTACTTCTAAAATCAAAGCCACTGTCGTTGCCACGTCATTGTCATTGCTTATATTTACAATTACACTAGGATTACTCGGCGCCAATTGAAGCTGCATTGAGGGATGTTTGTTACATCTTGCAACAAGGATGATGTTGCTTACGGAGCATGAATCTATTGCAGAGAGGCAGACACACCTCATATCAGCTGAGACAGCTGTCAGGGATCACTATGGATCTCCCCGAGGTTAGTTGCTTACAGGTGTTCTGGACTTGCGAAGTAGGCGAATTAACGTGCATTCACCTCGAGACCACCTTTGTTCCGAGAATGGCTTTAAGGTATAGGAATACAGCTTCTACAACGGCTTCTTTAGTGACTCAAATCTAGGCTTTGTAGTATGAAACAATTACAATTTAATAGTGTATAACTGAGCTGTCATATGGTTAATCTCTACCATTATGCCTGTAAATATCCCTTTCAAAGTTCAGAAGTCTAGAAAACATTTGTGGTGTATGTGCACGATACAAAGAAATAAATACTGTATACGTTTTCTTCCCCAAACCAATTCGTGCGGAGCAGTGATTAGAAACCTCCTTAGAGTGATGTACTTGTTAGCGACGGCTATTATACGATATTAAGTAAAATAAAACACGCGCAAACTTCGCTACGTCAGTCAGTGGCCCAAGAGGGTTCCGTATCATCATGTTTGTCCCCCTCTCTTTCCTCCCTCTCACATGTTGAGGTCAGGATTGCACTAGGGTGAGGCAGATCATAATCAACGGTGGATCAAACTTAACATTCGCAAATATTTTGGAAGCAGCTCATAATATCAAGAGTCATACCAATTAGGGCCGTTTTGTTTGCATTATGTTTACGCAATTTTAGTTTGTGCCATTAACTTTGATAACCTGTGTTCAATTAAGCAAAATCATTCTTTGCGCTGAAGGATATCATAACAGCGATTGTGTAACTGACCAAGCAACGCCAACATTATATAGTAATCACTCAGGAACTATCACGTCCTATAAATTTCACACATTCCACACTGTTAATTTCTTGCTTTATTTAGTGTTTATACATAAATAAGATGTTTTTCCTGATAGTGTAATTTATCAAAACATGAAATAAAAGCTCTTGCATTCAATCACTATATTTGTTTTAATTATTCTAACTGAAAAAGTATCCATTTTACTTTATTTGTTCTCAAAGCAATGATTGAAACATGATTCATGTTCAAAACATTTTCATATTCCAACATAAGGCCATTTGCAATTTAGGAATACGCAGTCAAGCCGTTACAGCATGCATTCTATAAGAATGTCTTGATCAAAATGTTACTCCATATCATTATTTAAAAGCTGCCGACGCTTTGAATGGTATTCAGGAAATACGACGGAGGTGACATTAGGAAATATTGTTGCATTCACACTTTTGCTATGGTAGGTCAGACTTATTTATATGAGCATGGATCTTTGTTGAGGTAGTGCAGGAGACCATTTTGTTTTTTACTGTTGTCTGTTTATCAGATGCCGTTACTTTTGAATTCTTGTCCTTTAACACACACTCGTCGCATTCCCAGCAAACACCTAAGTAAACATTTTTGCTGTGTGTTTGGTTCATCACGACTCTTATGAGGGCCCAATGAAGTAAAATCACGAAGCAGAAATAGCTGCTACAATACTGTGAATTATTTAACATTCTGAAGTTTACCTTTCCCATAACACCTGATCAATAACTTCCGTTTAGTTGGACACCTAACTTCGCTTTATTTCCTATTCTTAGTTCTTAAAGTTATCTTTTAGCATAGGCATCATTGTTGCAAGGTAGGTTTCAGCTTTTATTTTCACAATTTCTCCGTCAGATTAGTGATTTTTCTTGTTCACGAATCTTTAACAGAATTTGGTAATCGGAAAAGCCCCGCAGCGGAACTTGAATAACAAAAGCACTATGTTCGTTGCAATAAATCGCTGTGAAACTTTATTTCCGTTTAAGCGTGACTTCATAAACGTGGAGAAAAGTATATAAAACTTTCATAAGCTTTCATAGCTGGATCGCTATCAATGGCCTGAGCCCACATATCACAGGTACTTTTATAATACACAGAATAATAAGTTTAAAAACAATACAAGATAAATGCAATTGGATAAACAATGAATACTTAACCAATCAATGGAAAGGAGAAGGAAACTGTGCACCGAAGGTCACATATCAGTTGGACAAGCTTATAATAAACAAGGGCCAGTCACGCGACAGTTATGGGGCAAGGTTATGTGGAATATGCTCTTGAAAACACAATTGCCTGAAAGAAACTTAAGAAAAACTGATTCTAATACACCATCTTAATCCTTTCAAGCCTATTGGGTTCAATTGCAGCCTCTCCAGTATTTATTTCTTCACCTTCTATCTGCACAACATCTCAAAAAAATTGGTGTGACTTAAAAGCGTACTGCCATCTGCATCGTATATTTAATATTTCAGAATCTCCATTATAAGAAGCCATGTATGACTTACCACCCATTATTTGACCATATGTCAGCGCATCTAACATCACATGCGAGATAGTAGCAACCACCCGATCTAGCCACACTTCACCAACAAATAGGGTGTCTTAACGGCAAAAGTAGTTCGACTCGTACCAAATGACTTGTAGTTTTCCGTTTCTATTTGTTTCTGTGAATCAGAGAAAAATCACTCCGTGAAAGTTGTCAATACCAATTACAATCGAATTATATTTTGCTACTGATTATAAGTAATGAAACATATAGTTTTATATACAATAATACCATTAGATTGTTTTCATAGTTGTTAAAATAAATGTGTTTTGTTTAATATTCACATTGTTTTAATATACTTTTGTGGTTTGTATAATTATGTTCCAGAAAACAGTCAACGCATTTTTTGTGGCCTAAAGGTGCAGATACAAAAATAAATAAAGAAAGAAAGGAAAAAAAAAACAAATCAATGCTAAACTGTGCTGAGACATGCCCTATTATAGTAGCTAATGAACGGTTAAGAGAAACAAATAAACTCAACACACTAAATGTAAACGAAAGTTGACATTATCTATGCAATATTGAAAAGTGACATTATTTGTATACGTGAATATATAAGGTCTTCAGATTTACTTGGCCTTTGCCTTCGGTCGTTTGTCCGCGGATGGCGTCAATACTAGACATCGAGTTTATCACGCATTGCCCCTTACAGTAGACTAGGGAACGATGAGTAGAAGAGGTAGAAGCCCGCCTGGGTAGTGTGGTGGTAGCGTGTCTGCCTCACATTCAAAAGGTCGTGAGTTCGAATCTCGCTTAGGGTGAGTTACCCGGGTAAGGCTTTTTTCGGGGTTTTCCCTTATCCTGAGAAGAAGAATGTCGAGTAACTTTAAGCTCCATGGACCCCGAGATCATTTGAGCATAATTTCACCAATGTCATTCATCGTCCGACATGACCAACGAGGTTAAAGGACGTTAAGCTACAAAAAAAAGAGGTAGATGTCAGCAGTTTGATGGTCACCTTAGTAAAATGGATCTTGTATCCTGCTTTTCCAATATCTATATTTGGAACATTCCCTTGTCTCTCTTTAACTCGCAATCGCTGCACTTATGCTGATAGGCAAAGTATTCTTACAGTTCGAGAGCAGCACCTAACCATGCAAGTTCTGTAATAGGTGGTCACTTCCATCTCGCGTGTAAAGGACGCATAAACTGTCTTGGTAATTTCATAATATCAGCCTTCCTAGATCTGAGCTGTCTTGCTTTAAGTAGAAGTTTACTATCCACTCCACGTCCTTCCTTTCTGCTAGTGGCGTCAATTAGCTCTCCGTTCAAGGTGGTAGACCAGGGCCGGTAAGATAAGCACCCACATTGTGAAATGCTCTAGCCCTACAATCGCCCTTTCCATTTTCCTTCCACCTGGCAGAGAAGCGGAGAGGTTACGTGTTCAACAGTGACGGTTGTTCTGGAGGGACAACAAAATACTCGTTCTCCTAGTTTCGTTTAAACATACGCCCTTCACTCATACTGCACATCACTACACTGCTAATACCGGAATTAATTTTTTAGTTCTACGTGACTGCTGAAAGAGAGTAGTGGGGACGAGAGGAACTGTAAGTTCACACCTCTTGCGCTTTTCCCATCTGTGGTAGAAGATCGCGATATTTTCCTCACCATTCCTCGGCACCGTACACTTTGGTAAGTTAAGTATCCACAACTCTTCCTAACTGCAAATGCGCAAATTCATCTACTATTTTCATCAGAAATTTATCATGAGTCATTATCTCTGCCTAAGCCACGCGAGCCCCCGTCTAATGAGACTGTTGAGACCTCTAAGTTGAGAGCCTGTTCTGATGAATTGCTCCATACCTCACTGAGAAAACTGCCAAAGCAGCACTTCTATCTCCATGAGTTTCGAAACTGTTTGCTGCTTGTCAGCGTGGGTTTGTAATTTTTTTTTTTCTTAATTTTGATACTCATACCGCATTTTCTTATATTCTAAGCTGCTCACTGCAACATACCCTAATCAGGGATTGGTTTTTATGAACAATAGTTACACAATCTAACAACACATATTTTACACTCTGCTGTGTCACCATGCGCCCTGGATGCCATCATAAATCCGTAATCGGTCGTACCTCTTCCTACACCGAGAATTCCTTTCAAAAATCGGACCAAAATTGATACAAATTCCCTATTTGTTCCCATCCCCATTTTTGTGCTTGACACATCTTCATGGATCTCACTGTCGCCCTCCGTGGCGTAATGGTTACCATGCTAACTTCATATACCCAAGGTCGCAGATTCAAACCCGGCGGAGGATGACGGATTTTTTTTCGGGCGTAAAAATCCTTAGCATGGCTTCCTTCGGAAGGAAAGTAAAGTCGTTGGTCCCGTGTCGTAGATTTACGGCATATAAAAGAGCCTCAAGCCTGATAGAGAGGCCCCTGAGTAAAATTAAGCGCCCAGTATAGAATGGGACGCTGAAAACGCAGCCGTTAAAGAGCACCCAAAAATAAAACGCAATTCCATGGATCTAACTGTCGCTTTATGTGCGGTGCCCAGTTTAACATTGCTCAACGCCTGTCTTACATATGTCCATACCTCCACCCTGCTATAAACTGAAACATGCCTGAAAGCCACTCTTTTACGCTGATTCACATTATCTGTAAGTATTCATTTGTCGCAATAATTCTTCATTACAGCCAGTCTCTATGTAGTCCGTTTACTGTCCTAGAACATAAGACTAAGGCCACTGCGTAAAAAATAATAGAATACACAAATCCCTTAATACTGGCGCTTTCATAATATGTGCAAGCATTGTGGCAGTAATATCATTCTATAATTAAATATATAGTGACGGTGATAAAACACGGTCTTGTCTTACACTCCTAAAGGTTACCAAGGTCGCTGACCTTCTTTTCCTGTCATACTTTTTATAGAATTGCTCATTTCAATATTGCTCGCTTTGCTCTTATTATTTTAACTGTTAATCCCTTTGTAAGTAGTTTATTCCTTGTTGCATTCCGATTGACAGAGCCCACTGCCTTCTAAAATTCCTCATTTAATATTCATCTCATTCTTCTAGTTTCTGACATAAGTGTGACGTCTATTGTGTTGGGTGCTTCTGTGAAAGTCATTTGAAATTTTAAATGTTTGCTGAATTTAGATTTCCAGCATTTTATTCTCTTGTTTGATACTCTGTAATATAATTTTCCATAATTGGCAACAGAGTAAATCCCCTGTAATAGCCCTGATTTACAATAGTTCTCTTCCCTATACCCGGTGGCCCAAGTGCCCCGTAGTTTACCAGTGCAGATATCACTTCCTGCCTTAAAAGGGTTGCAAGCCTCATCTGAGCATTCCAAGTTTAAACGTATCAGAGAGGAACTGACCTATCCAAAGAAACTCACCGTCTCCACTGATAAGAAAGAGGTTTAATATTCGTACGAAGACCGTTCACCCAATTCTCCGCTGACCAGTTTTAAATCTAATAGCCCCTGAGTTTTGCAGGTTTTTTTTAACCCCTGCACAAGTCAAACATAATACAGTTGAGCCACCTGGTATAAATGGGGTCAATAATATCCTGGTGGTTGGGTAATTTCCATCAGGCAAATATCTGCTACACATCACAAGCATACTCATAACAAACTAATTTACACCACCTGTGAATTTCAAATACTCTGGTGGCAATCGGTCCTCCCCTGGAGCTTTATCTACTTTTAGGCTGTTCAGAACCTTGTTATCTCTCTTGCTAAAATTTCATTGTCCAGTATTGAGATATCTAAGCCCTCAAAACTCTTTCTTTTGTCACCAAGTGCAGTTCTCCCAGTCTTTCTGCCAAATATGGCCTTAAAGTATTTTTCCCACCTTCTGGAAGAACTTTGGTTGCGACACTCGATTACTGCTTAAATTTTTTATCATCTACCACTACTTTAGCATTATCCCACTTGTTAAAACTTCCTAATTTCCTCAGAGATCAATCTGAGACGGATTCTGGACATAAAGCTAACTTTTCTTCATCAGATGCCTGTGTTCCCTTCGTTTTGGAGTAAAAATACGCCGTTCTTTCTCCTTCCCTTCCCTTTTCAGTATTCCGAGTGTCTACGCTTTCTCTTTCTCTCTCTCTCTCTCTCTCTCTCTCTCTCTAAATTTGCATTATTGGTCATACCACCGTGCCTCGCTTTAACGTATAACCTTAGTATTTGTTTAGTTGCTCAGCTGTTTCCGCGTTTATTCCCCATTTAATTTTTTCATGCTGTCAAAATTTCTGCGTGTTCCATTTCCACATAAATATTCTTACCCAACTATCTTCATCCAATTTCCCATCTTCGTTCGCATATACCTACAAGTTCCGTTTCAATTTTTAGTTTCTGGGAAAATGGACAACGATGCGTCAAGATGTGATCCCCCGTACAGAAATTCTTAAATTTTGCTATATGTTGAGTTCAAAAGAAAGATTCAGAGGAGTGAGTTTATTACAGTCGTCATTTGACAGCATAAGAGCTGTATCTGTACATTTTAATTAAAAACTTTTCAAAAACAATGTTATATAAATAAATGCGAATGCCACAACTTAATTGTTTAAATTGCTTACATGTTTGTTTAAACTACCCTTCAGGTAAACGCGTTGCATTTGAAGCAACAGCTACATATTGGCGACTACTTTTAGCGTATTTATTTTAGTATATTCAATTTAAATTCATGTTTCAGCAACGCACCCTATATTTTTTTCTTAAAATTACTTTCCTAGTATGAATGTCTAAACTGTAAAATTTATTGTGCGTTATTCCCAAATAACACACACACACACATATATATATATATATATAGATATATGTGTGTGTGTATGTGTTTTATTTATATAGCCCCATTTAACAACCAAGGTCTTATCGGGGACTTTGAATTAGAAACAACTCGTTGTCTGCAGGTCCTTTACGTTGGGTTTAAATCGTTTTATTTTCCTCAGCCACACGAATTCACTCTCATTATTCATACTTCCAGACTCTGTGGGTGATAGGGAATACTTTTGGTTAAAGAAAAGTTCCCCGCCTCAGCTGGGAATCGAACTTGTGACCTGCGATTTGGAAGTCAGCTTGCTGACCACTCAACCACAATGGCAGTCTAATATTTTTTACAATCGAGGGAGTCACGTTAATATCATTACTTGTTAAATAAACCTATGAAAAGAAATACTTTTGCATTAACTAGATTAAAAAGAATCGTTTTCTTTCTTTTCTCCTGTGTTCTGCTTCCTTTTGTATGTTGATATTTTATTTCCATCCGGATTACTGGTTTATATTTATTAAAAATACGTAAAATAGGTATACAGAATGCGAAATAAAATATCGTTATTAATTTCGTTTGTGCAATATTTAACAACTAAAATAGTTTTAATTCAGATCAGAATTATGTTGTGACCTAATTATATAACAGAGGCATGCATTATAATTTTGGGACAAAGGAGTCACTATTGCTCCCCTGTGTGGTGAGAAAGGTACCGTTTAGGAAAGATGCCACCAACAGGTTGCCCTTTCCTATTGCTCGCACTGAATAATCTACATATGTAATTTTTACAGCGTGATCTTCAACTACGTGGAAAATATTTCAACATTTTGCATGTAAAATACGTAATCCACCGTCCATATGTCAATGTATTTATTGTGGGTTCATGACTGGCAAAAGACTTTCTCTGTGTTTTTTATATTAATTTTGGTATATTCTGATGTGGACATACAAATATATTCATCGAATCAATTGGTTACCCTTACATAAAATATTACAAAAGTAATGGTAATTATTATAGGCTTAACACAAGATCCTAAACTTAGACAATATCGTTTAAACCAATTGTAACGCTAAATGTATCAGAATTAATCTGTTAAGAAAAACTCTCACCAAATGTAAGGGTGAGAAGTGTTTATAAATATGTATCCTGATAACTATGCAATTGATATTTAACTGAATTCGAAAGCAATGTTTCACATTTAAGCCAGCGAATTTGGATTGGCATATAATAATTAGTTGGTATCTAACAATTCGAAAAATTAAACTCAAATTTATATTAGTGAATATGAACAGACATCTTGATAATGAATTAATGTGTAAATACAATTAGAAAAGCTACATATTTACAGTAGTGAATATGAACAGACATATTGATAAAAATAATGTATTAGTACCTAACACAAATAAAGAACGTCCATTTTTAAAACCCATGATTAGACCTCTTGAAAAATAAATGGTTGTAGCACAGTTGAAGCAAACCACAGCGTTCTTAATAGTTGAAGCAATACAAAACAGCTGAAACACAATCAATGTACTTCATTTTCTATACGCAAAAAGATTTTCCCCAGGCCTGCTGGATTGCTCCGATATTATAAACTGGTACACGATACGCTGGGCAATGGAAAAGAGAGACCGACCCACTATTGCCGTCGCTAACTGGTATCACGTCTTTACCCACTGCAGTGGAGGAAGACTGACTGGGCTAGCACAGAACCAAGCGAACTTTTTTAACTAGAAAATAGTGGCGGAGTCTTGCGAGGACTCCGGCGCTGTATTACTTTTTTTTTTTTTTTTTTTTTTTTTTTTCAGTTTCCTACATTTCCTGTGTTTCCTAAATATTTACTGATTTTTTTCTGTTTACTTACACATACATAGACATACACATTTACAAACACACAAACACCCATGCCCAAGGTGCCTCTCGACCCCACGATCCCCTGCACCACGAAGCACTAAAGCTAGGCGATTTAGCGAGCGCGGCCAAGTGGACCGACAACTGTTGATGCCTGATCTATGAATACTAAAGTGCGAATACCAGTTGTGACGAATTTTGGGGTGAAAGGTTTCGTTCCTTTATTTCTTTATTTTTATTTTATATCACTTCCAGTACGTTTTCGTACTGATTCGTCGGTCATATACGGTTGAGGGATTATTAAGAACATTAAACCATAAAATGAAACGGAAATATCCATGATATTCCCTTCAAGTCTGCTTTTTCAGCCGAGTATAGCATTATGGATGTCGAAGATTAGAACTTACTTCCTGAGCTAGCTAAGAATTTCAATAGGTCTGCTTAGATGCCTAGCTTTTTAGCTGAATAGTACAAATTTCGAAATATCTATATGCTTCCAAGTACTTGTAACACATATGAAACAATTACTTATAGTTTACGCCAGATGACAATAAGTAAAAAAAGCTTTAAGTTTTATTATTATTATTATTATTATTATTATTATTATTATTATTATTATTGGCACTACATAGCATTAGCATTTATTTCACTTATGTTATACTTTTGCTTAAACTAGTTTACTTATTCTAATGTACCTATCATTGAATGCTGTGAGCGAGGGTAGCTCTTTGCTCAGTACCAATCTACCCCATTCCACTTTTCTTTTACGTTTCCCAAATATTGCCCTATTACTTTAATTCTTCTCTTTCCGTTGATATTCAAAGTTTTCATTGCTCTTGGCATACTGTCCCATTTGTGTTCTCAGATTTCTTTCATCCAATTTCTTACCGCTTTAAATTCTCTTAAAAAGTCCACAATACGTCTTTCTCCATGCATAAAATACTACTTTCTAACTCATTGCATCTCATGCCTTTCAAAAGTATTACTCCTGTTCTCTTCTACGCTAATCCTTTCCTCTCTTGTTTATTTTATACATATACATACCCATCTCATGACCATTCCTTCTTTATTTTTTATATAAACAATGTGAGTTTTATTTTATAATTCACCCCATATTTCCTGTTTATCTATATATCTATCCTATTTCTCACTGACTTCCAAAAGCCTTTTTCATTATCCTCTCCCTTACTCCATATGCCTTCCATCCCCATTTTCGTAAGATTTCCTCTAACTTTCCCCACCAGCTCTTCTGATTCTTAATTACCTATAGCTATATCATACATTTTTTGGCAGGTTCTCGTCTTCGCGCTTTATGCACCTATACCAGAATTTTAATATCATTTCTACGATCGCTGCACTTCTTCATGCACTTTCTAATTCTAACATTGCTACCTCTTTTGGTGCTGCTCTGCTTAACACTAAAATCTCTTTATAGAGCATTCTGTATCGGTCTTCTTTTCTCCTTATGCCTAGTATTCCCATATTTTTGTGGCGTATAACATTTTTACTTTAGCTATTCCTTGTAAACCCTCTCTATTTACTGTTCATGTCTGGTAATTTATATTTACATTCCTGATTCCTGTCATTGTTGCTTTACTTTTGAATCTATTTTAGGTTATAAGGGGACACCTTGTGGACTGCAACTTACGGCAGATTTTGTTGTGGCTGAAACCTCCGAGAGGAAGGTATAAACTGAAGGAGCCACACAGAAGGCTACAGATCTCAGGCAGACAGACTGTAGAGACACGCCGATAACCCTAACAGTTCATTGCTCGAAGATCCGTCCCGCTTCTGTAGCTGGCCATAGAGGTATGAAAAACCCGTTCATCTAATAGCCTGTGTTCACCGGAAATAAACTTTTCTAAGAGCAGCAAGTATGTGCGGCATTTTTCTGGCATTACATGAGGCTATGAAACCTACCCACACCTTGAAATATGAGTATGAGGCGGAATGACAGAGAAATGGGTGGAGTTAGGGATGCCAAACAGCTGCAGAATTCACCTACCGGGGAGTATAATCACAACAACAACAAAAAACAAAAACAAGAAAAAGCAATGTTAAAGTGGACGGTCTAATGTAATCGACCCGGGCTCTCCAAAATGCGAACTTCACACGTGCCCTCCTAATCGTTAGCTTGCAAGATAGTACTGCTTCTGTCTTTTTGTTCTTAGTGCCGTCTTAACAGTTCAAGTCTGCAGAAAGAATTAGATGTATGCTCAAAGAGGCCAGGTTGTAATGAACTGAATTATTATATTTGATTTAAGTTACATACACCTAATGATGAAAGATCTGTATATTTTCTCTAATATGTTTAAAAAATGTTAGTGTTTTTCAAGAAAAAATTACAGGCTTTACTGAAATAAAAATTAAAAATGATTGTTTTGACATCCATAAAAATTGGTAATTTAAACATTTACATATTTTTAAAACACTGTAGCATTTACAAAATATGGATACTTCAGACTTCAATACACAAATTTGTTTCTGTGAACTTATAAAATGTTGTGAATCTCACATGTTTCAAATAAACCAGTTGTTTAAAACGTCTTGACCTTTTTAAATTCAGAATAAGTATTTCTAACAATTGAACTGTGATTTAAAAGATTAGAGAATCTAACTTAGAATAAGGCTATAGATGTTAGTTTCAATCACCTCCTAGTTCATAAGCTCAAAATTATATATGAATGAAGTTTATAGCGTAATTTTAAGATCACTTGTTTCTATTTAAAAACAGTACAAAACAGTTGAAGATGTTAGTTCTCAGAAATAGCGAAATGAAATTTAAACAATGTGTTCAGACTAACAGTGAAGGATGGTAAAAAGCCCAACTTCTGGTAATAAATAAGCATTGCCTGCCACTGCACTGTGGTGGGAGCGTGTCTGGCAGATATTCAAGAGATACCGAGTTCGAATCTCAGGTAGGTTGAGATATCCGGGTAAATTTTTTTTTCGAGATTTTCCTTATCTTGAGAAAACCAATATCAAGTAAGCTTATGCTGTACGGACCCTGGGCTCATTTGAGCAAGATTTCACTTATTTCATTCATCTTTCGTTAAGGTCTAACCTGTTAAATTACGTTAAGCTACAAACTATACACTTTTAAAATTAAAAAACTATATGCCATTTAAAGACAGAAAAATAAAAAAGTTGAATATTTAGATAAAGTTACTGTTTTCAATGTGATATGAGAAAATAGGCAGAATAACTAGTACAGTATTATATATTAATCATAATATGTAACATTATTTATTCTTGGATTGGAAATGTCTATACGCTTAAAACGGATTGTGTAGGAGCTAACTAAACATAATTTCTCTAAGAAGCGGATATATTAAGAAATGAAATGGAGTTTCTATTTATAGACGCTCTTTAACTGCTTTGGTTCTCAGCGTCCCATTCTATATTGGGCGTGAAAAGCCGCTTAATTTTGCTCAGAGGCCTATTTTATCAGGCTTGAGGTTCCTTTACGTGCCGTAAATCTACGACACGGGACCAACAGCTTTACTTCCCTTCCGAAGGAAGCCATGCTAAGGATTTTTAAGCCATAAATAATCCATCGTCCTCCGCCGGGGTTGAACCCGCGACCTTGGGTATATGAAGTTAGCATGGTAAGCACTATACCACTAAGGAAAACATATATTAAAAGTCTGACGTGAAATATACTAGGCTAAAGTGATCGTCAACTCTTTAATAACTGGTTGTCATGTGGTTGAAATATGTTTCTTTGCATGGCCAGGAGTTTACAAATTCCCGTATGCGAAATTATTTTTAAACTGAAACCACTAACAAGGAATATCTCAAAAATGGTCAACTCCATGACAAAATGTATGACATAGATGGTGTCTTTCTGTTATGTAAATGTATTTGTGCTGTAAACTTTGTCTGTCTCTTACGGTTTACAACTGCAAAATTCAGCAAAATTCATCCTGAATAAAGAGATCTTCACCGACTATTCCCAGAAAGTTAAATATATACGTTTTATTTGTCATGTAAATATCTTTAATATGCCGTATTTTAATCAAAATCATTACATCCATGTTTTTTAGAAAAGAAAAAGTTTGAAATTTTTCCCATGGTAAAGGTAGTTTGTGGTGGGGGGATTTTTCACAAAATCTTCGTGTCGCATCTCTGAATGATACTAAACGAAAATACAGAATTTCTATTTTAGCAAATTTTCGTTTTTAAGTATCTGGTTCAAATGCACACAGAGATACGGACATACACACGGACCCCATTTCTAAAACTGTTTTTATACGGAAAACCCTAAAACATGTATTTCAGGTGAAATCTCGCTATAAAATTGTTGGGTGGAGAGCAATACTTTCTCTACCTATGCACCGCATACTATGTAGAGAAATTAAAAATGAATATTTATTCTAAGCACACTAGTTGCATTCTTTGACAGTCACATGCACTTTGACAAAAGCATCTAGAACACTGTGGGAAAACTCAAAAATGAGCTTCCTAAAATGGAAGCAACCACCAAATATTCAGATCAGCTAAATGTCTCTTAAAAAGGTATTTGGGATAATTAACCGTAGAGTCATCATAGTCTAACAATAAAATGTGAAATTGTATGCTGCACAACCATCTAATATGTAATTATAGTACATCCTCCATATTCTCCAAATCTCTCATCAAAGATTCATCCTCTAACATAGCATCAGAAACAATATGGATGTCAAAGCCCTTCATCGCAACCATATATCGAATATTATTAGCATTCAAAGCCAGTTTTCATTTAAGGAGAAGTGTGTACCATATACTGAATAAAACTGGTTGGTATTACATCTTCAGCCTTGAAAAATGCTCTAGAAATCTTAATATAAAGTTGTGCTCGAATCTAGCATATAGTCTCGGCAGAACAGTATGACGACTGGCGGCTTTTAACTTGAAATATCCCCGTTGTGTTCTACAACATTTTTAGCGCACGAAGGAACATCTATACACATCAAATACGGCGTAACTGAGCCACTTGGTATATTCTTTAATCACAGACCTGTTAGATAGTACAAACAGCAAAGGAATCACTTATTTCATAAACATATCACTAGAGGCAGTCTAATAGTTTTAGACAGAAATAACGTTTTTGAGATCTTCCATCAAGGTTTTATACAAAAGCTTTAAAATATAATTTATTACTGATCACACATAGGTCAATGACATATCTTGTATCTCCAATATACATGTACCAAGATTATTACACAGTAATCTCCAATGCAACTATGATACAGAACTGTTTCTTTGTTTTAGAGATTTTTATGCAATTGTGTCATTCTGTATCGATGTTGTGTACATTATAAAGTGGTACAACAATGAAGCAGCTGTCATTACAAAGGACCTCATCGATGACAAACTATTTCATAGTTATTGTAAAAGAAGTAACAATGTTGCCGCGCTTATCAGCGT
Source organism: Hymenopus coronatus (assembly GCA_030762935.1). NCBI lineage: Eukaryota > Metazoa > Arthropoda > Insecta > Mantodea > Hymenopodidae > Hymenopus > Hymenopus coronatus. The sequence goes on along the minus strand of CM060900.1, from coordinate 378,520,894 downwards.
AACCATATGAACACCTTTTAATAAAGAAAAAATATAGTGGATAGTGCTTTCAAACTGCGGAGATAGATGCCTCAAGTGGAAGAAGTGGCAAAGTTTAGTGAAAAGAAATTCAAGTAGCCAACATGTGACTGAAAAAGTACAAAACATTTGGAAATAAATCAGCCTGTTTCATGTTTAAGAGTACCCATATAGTTTTTTATCAATATATTTCGTATCATCTGTTGAGGTTTTCAGTGAAGATATATTCAAATGATGACAAACAAATCACACATGCTTTGAAAAGTGCTATTTTGTTTACTGTTAGAAGTGTATATGTAACTTTTTAAATATATAATACCTTTTTGGGTTATCTGATACAAGTATAGCAATAATGTTGAGTATTTAAGTATTTAAATAACTCTAATTATTTGCTGATAAATAAAGTGATAAAGATAGGGGCTGTAAAAAAACAACTTAAGTCAACAATTCTGATTAAAGCGAAAGATCATTTTATACCTATTCCATATGTTATGCCGCATCTATCTCAGATGTGTTGTAACACTTATTAAAAAGTTGTCTCGGTGATTCCTTTAAAGATGTGTATGCAGGTAATGAAGACATGGCTCCCTTGAAAATTTGGTTTTTCTTCACTTATGCTGTTTCCGACATAAGAATTCAAATATTTATTATTGCTCGTGTCAGGCGGCTTACGTGTGCTGCCTTCTATGGTAACTGCCATGAACCCACGTGACAACGTTGCCCTCCATGGTGTAATGGTTATCTTGCTAGCTTCATACACCCAAGGTCGCGGGTTCAAACCCGGCGGAGGACGATGGATTATTTCGGGCGTAAAAATTCTTAGCATGGCTTCCTTCGGAAGGGAAGTAAAGCCGTTGGTACAGTGTCCTAGATTTATGGCATGTAAAAGAACCTCAAGCCTGATATTGAGCCCTCTGAGCAAGATTAAGCGGTATTTCACGCCCAGTATAGAATGGGATGCTGAGAGCCACAGCAGTTAAAGAGCGACCATAAACATCACGCCACTCTTTCCCCACGTGACTCCTTTATGTCCCCCTTTTAGTGTCTCAACAGATTCTGGGTAAAGCATAAGATGATACCAGGATAAACGTAGTCTTGTGAACTTCAAATATATTTGTGTTTTAGCACTAAATATATAACCATGTTTTAAACGGTGTGGCTTGATTCTAAAAGAGCCAAGGTCCAAAAAGTGGTTCTGAATTACATGTATTTCAATTGCTTTTAAAATCTTTACAAAAATGTTTGACTTATTAGTTTTACTACGTTTAAAGCTTCTTTTATTAATATTGGGTAACGTAATATGATATTAAGATAGTGTTTTAACTCTGTTTCTATAATAGTTTCAAGGGTTTAAGAAGACGTTTTTACAGAATTTTACATATATTAAATTTTGGAATTGATTCTTTTAGCGTTAAGAATATTAGTATTAATTGAAAAATTACAGGAACATTTTTCTAAAATGTACATATTTACCGTCTGTTCCAGTTATTATAATTAGTGCCTTTAATTGTAAGGTATCCATTGCTGGAAAAAACAATTTTAGACATATCTTTATTATTGTTACAAGAGTTTCAATGTCAAAATAATAATTACAGAGTAAAACACTAAAATTTTGTCCCTGTTTATTTCACTTGCGTTCAACTTCTTCATCACGTGGCAGTCCATCCCTTTTGTCAGGTTCTGATTACAGATCATCGATGAAGAGGTGGCAAGTGTGACGACTGGTAAGGTTGACGTAAACCACTACTTCATTTAAATCCTTTAATTTAATTTGTGGAAGCAAAATGTGCCCTTCTAAATGTGCAGGAGATTCTTGCATTGATAAGCAGCTAGTTGTATTTTTGGTTTGATCAAATTTATTGAAAGTTTCCACACTTAATTAATTGCATTTGTAAGACACAAACCCCGGCAGTGCTACGATATAATTCATCCATTTTTCTCTGGTTAAAAACAGGATTTCTATCCGTGCATATTTTTCTATGTGTGTAATTAGTATTGACATTTCAACAGATTTCCAAGGTTGTGGGTTTGTTTTTTAATTGTTTGTTATAAGTGTTTTCCTGGAAATAATTTTAATTAAGTTATCTCACGTTCTAGGAAGTCCAACTGTAACTGGTGTTGAGTTCTTTGTCCTCTCAGTTGCGGCATAGGTAGTGTCAGCTTCTGCGTGATCCCAGGCCACCGCATGTGGGATTTGTGGTGGACAAAACGTCGTTGAGCGGTTTTTTCCGGGTTCTCCGGTTTCAACCGTCATCACATTCCATGTATCATCAATGTCATCGCTTACGGTGGTATAGTGGTAAAAGCGGGAGTTAAACACTAAAACATTTGGATGAATGTACCCCTCTGAGAAAAGTACGGTTGATTTCCAAGGGTGTTTCCTTCAACCTCTCTTCGAAGAGAGACTCCTACTCCCGGATCACCAGTTTGGTTTCCTCTATTAACCTGAGAAGCGTAATGGGTACAAAAAGTTGTCTTTTCTCTCCTTTACAGCGGCAACTGTATAGATTCACTTCGAAAACGTCATCCTTTAGGCTTCCGAATTAGCCATACAAAGAGGAGGAATAGTTTTACCACTTCAGCCATCTTCAGCTTCATCTTAGAGATAGCCTATTGGAGACATTTGTTTACAGATGTTTGTGGCCGAGTGGCTAGACTACTTGCCTGTCACATAGACATCTCAAGCGACCACATGTGAGATTTGTTGTGGAAAAACGGTGCAGGGAGCGGGTTTTCTCTGGGTTCTCCGGTTCCCTCTCCATCGCATTCCACCGGTGCTCTTATCTTCATTCCATGTATCACCAGTGTTATCGCCTGCGGTGCCACCAGTAGTAAAACCGGGCGTTAAACACTACAAAAAATTACAGATGTTTTTGTCTTTTGATCCAGCTAAAACATTCAAACACTGTTTTAAACATTTGGGCTACTATTTATAAAATTCATACACTCTTGTATGGTAATGTTCTTCCAGGATGCGAGGTTTGACTCTCAAAATTCATAGTGGTTTTCCGGCCTGCAGAAAGCTATAATTCCGTTGATCACATTCTACAGGTTTTCCATTATGTTGAGCTTCGGACTGCTGCTTGGGCATCCGAAAAGGTGTTAATTCGTTGTTTGGAATGAATGACTGAATCAGTGTATTTATTTAAATTCAGTATCTCCATCAATCGCACGGATCCGCAGGCCGTACATGCTTTTCCAATACAGAAAATACCAAGCAATACTAAAATAATAATAATAATAATAATAATAATAATAATAATAAAAATAACGACAACAATTTAAAGATTGAACAGGAAAAATAAAAAGAGCAAACATATTCAAATATGGCATCTTACATTAAAAACACATAAACAACAGTAATACGTATTCCGATTTTTTTTGGTAGTGTTAACGCCCGCTTTAACTACTTATGGCACTACAGGCGGTGACACTGATGATACATGAATGAAGATGGAGCACCGGTGGAATGCGATGACGGGGGAAACCGGAGCACCCGGAGAAAACCCGCTCCAGCACCGTTTGGTCCACCACAAATCTCACATGCGGTCGCTTGGGATCGAACCCAGGTCTTCTAGGTGAGAGGCAAGTGGTCTAAACATTCGGCCACGGCGCGGCCTCGTATTCCGATGCATTATTGTGTCCTATTGTGGTAAAGAAATACATCTAAGGAACATTTATGAATACAACACTAACAATGACTGAAAAAGATTACATAAAAATATGTAAAGCACTATCGTCACTTCTTAGTTATTCTTACCGTTCCCAACATACCCTAGTATCAGTCTTCTTGGATCTCAGTGGCGCCTTAAGCAGAAATCTACCTATCCCCTTCGAGACTTCCATGCCTGCCAGTAGCTTCCAACGTGTCCCAACTCTCCATTCGAGGTGGTAAGGATCGCGGTAAACACTCCATTTGACCATTTCTCTCCATCCCTACATCTTTAGAAGATATGCACCCACGACTTTTCCTCCTCACAATTGAGACTGGTTCTCATACCGTTTCATCAGTAGCTTTTATCATCCGCCATACTCCTTCCTAATCCATGCGAGCCCCTGTCTAATGAGTTTGGTACCTATTTTGATATATTGCTCTATACTCAATTCCGATTGTAGTCGAGACTGCACTTCCAATAAAACCTTCTCCGTGCATTGCACAATTATTTACTGTCTGTCAATATCATATTAGCGGTTCTTAATCTTTCTCCAAACACTCATTCTGTTACCCTGTCCCACCATCTGAATGAAAACCATTGCAGTGGTTTCCAAAACTTTCTTTAATGTTGATGCCCACTCCGCTTACCTTCCGCAATTAGAGATTGATCTCCGTGAAGGATTCTCATCCAATATTTAACTGATGTGATAATTCGTTGTCTTAAAACTATTGAATTAATATTGCACATTTTTAACATGGTGAATTCTTCTGGCGATACACTATGACCGACTATGGATAGTTTGTGCAGTAAGGAGCATATTGTTCTACATGTGGTGAGTGTGCTTCCCTGGCAGGGAACCATGTCATCGATGAGGCATTCAGGGATACTCAAAGTCAACACTCATCTAGCTTGCGCGACCGGCCCGAGCGGACGCAGCCAGTAATCAGCTGTGTTTACAAGGTGGTATTGCAGCGATAGTGGGTGAGTGCAAGAGGGACCTAACGCCATTTGTCTACAACATTTTGAGACTGCTTTTGCGTCTAAAAATGCGTGTTATAAAGCACTTTCCCAGTGGAACATGGAAATGTACGCTCGGAAAAATCCAGTTCGGGTTAAATTTGCATTGAATGTAACGAGGCCGACAGCTTATGAAGTTCGTGGCTTTATTGCCAATTGTTAAATGCAGAACAAGTGGACAAGATACGGTTAATCGCCAGTGAGAGGGCAATTTATATAAAACTTGTATCAGTACTCTTATTGGAAAATATTTTAAATACCTTTCCGGATTAAACGAATTTCCCTTATATGAATGGGGAAATAACAAAAGTAATCATTGAACACATGACTGGTAATGCAATAACTGTGCCACAATATATGAGGCCCGAAAAGAACAATGGGGCCGTCAGTATCGCGTTCCGGTTTTCAACGGTATACGTAAAGTTAAAATGCAGATGAAGACGATATCTTCCCAGCAATCTTGTAATTTGCAGCTACACGTTATCAGAGTTCTATGTTGGACAACCTCACTCCTGTTATGTCTACAATAGCACGAAACATCTGATGGGTGTTCATCTATGTTAGGCCGCTGGCTGTTGGATACCGGAACGATTAGTACCCTCTCCTCTGATGACTGGCCCGCAAAGTGAAGGTTTCCCACCTCTGGAGTCAATGTACATTCTTAATTGCTAAGTGAACACAGAGTATGCATCGGTCCAAGATGATTCCCTATTTGTGCAGCATAGGGTGTATACAACTATACTCCTCAATGTCGCCGGAAAACGCTTATTTGCGCACACATCCAAGGCGAAGAAGCAAGCCAATTTTGGTCCACTAGTGACTCATTCACCTCCGGGGTTGGAAAAATGGTCTACAGAACAACAGCGGGTAAGCGGGCAAAGATACGCAAAACGAGTTGTGAAAGATCGTCAAGGAGCAGCCAGCAGGTAATGGTACAAGAAACGGAGGTAGAACAGCAGTACAATATTACGGCAGAATAGCCTCTAAAACAGCTAGTGACAGTAGCGGAAATAGTAACTTCCTCGTTGACGCTTATCACTCATTTAATAGTGGATACAGCCAACAGGTATTCCTGTGATTCCCGAAATGCCGGAGATGACGCAGGAAATATCGCCTCGACGGTGGTGGAGAGTTACAGCCCTCACAAAATAATGCGTACCTGTCAGCAGAGTTTGGTGTTGAGGCCCGCTCTAGGCTGAATTATTCCAACATACCTGCTGATATCCGAGATACATCTGCACCTGCGGGAGGAGTCTGGTTCTGTATGAGACTCTCAGTTCAAAGTATATGAACTGCAACACAAAGTCCAAGATGGCAGCTAGTGGACTGCCGAGAATAAGCAGTTTTACAACCAGTAGCACCCTTTTTTGTTCGCTCTAGTGAAGACAAAATTGGTCAAGTCGCACCTTCCTGAATTTTGAGAGGAGGGAAATAGTTATTTTCTGGTGTCTCTCGGCTTCGTGGAAAAAAAAATCCGCCACCGGTTCTTTCAGGTGAAGTTATGGGAAACTGGCCAGTAATGCTCGTAGTATTTAGAGTACGCATTTGCATCTGCTATTTCTGCTTATAATGTCCTTGTGCTCGTTCCCCTTTACTTGATTTACCTGAAGTGAATAGTGAATGGTTGTCGAAATCTTGTCACTCAGACACTGGTCCACATTCCTCGGAGTGAATAACGTTGATATTTGTTTTCTGCAGAGAAGCTAATTTGGATATTCTTTATGGCTATGACTATAAAGTCAAGCTTGGTATAGACGAAAAGGTCAATGCCAATGCCTTTCGGAAAGGCCTTCACTTACAGAATTTTCAGATGCACCCTTCCACGCGGATCATATCTGCAACCCTGGAATACGGGAATGTCAGATGTTGGTGAATATATACACTCCGTAGGTACCCAACATCGACAAGTGCGAGAGTGGTTTCTTCAAAATTATTTAATAAGAAATGTTTCCTCCCCGGTGATTTTAGTTGTACGCTGCATGCTAAGGATCAAAAAGGTACGCGAAAATTCAGTATTATGCTACATCATCTAGTGACTCAGCTCCAGCTTCAGTATGTATGCGAAATAAAGTAGTAAATGATGTATCATTTACATTTAATCGTCACACCTCCGCATCTCAGTTGGATGGTATACATATTTCTCCAGATATATCTACCGCTTTTCACCGAATTTGCGTCATTCCTTTGGCGTTTAACAACCATCAAGCTGAGCAAGTCAACTCCAGATTCCGCAACTCAGGAGTGAAGATGTGGACCGGGATACTGGAACCTTGGTACTCCTATTTTAGATGATACAGAAGTGCTGGAGCGATTTAAAGCAAAATGGAACCAGTTAAAAACCTCCTACGAAACCGCGCCGCGGAAAGGTGTTTGGTGGACTGATACAGCAAAACCGAAGACACAATCATTTTTTAAAAATTAGACTATTTTGCAGGCACGAGCGAAAAAAGTGTGGCAGACTTTCTACAATGAGGTCCTATGGGATCTGTGAGTGAAGCAACGGGAGGGTTGCGATATGACAGCAGCGATCAAACAGACGAAGTAAGTTATTAAACTAAAACAATTACGGCACATTGATGGCCATAAAATCCGTTAAATCCCCGACACATTTTACTATTTTGCAAAGGAAAGGAAAGATGCACGTACAAAATATCCGGATACCCTTCGTAATCCTGACATTGGAAGTGTTTGCTATGGGACAAGAGACAGCTGTCAACTTATCACGGATATTTCCAGTTTTTTTTTTCAAGAGGACCGGCTTTTTTCAAGAGGACCAGCAGAAGGCAAAATGATCATCAGCTGCTTACAACTGACTTCTCGCTTGGCACCTCTGAGATGCTTACCAACCCCAGTATTGAACGTGAAGTGCTCTTCTACAGGCAAGTCAACACTGGTCTCCGGGTCCTGATGGCCTGTCGTATGAATTTTATAGAACTGCTGGCTAATTATAAAACACGAAGATCCTTGTGACATTGTGGGACACGGTTTCTATTCCCAAAGCCTTTACGATGGCGTCATAATATTGCACCCAAAGACAGCTCGGGCGAGCACAATGAATGATTACTACCCAATAACATTGCTCAATGCAGACTATACATTACTGGGTAATGTCTTGGCAAACAGACAGGTGCTTATACAGAACTCCAAAACTGTAATAAGGCGGGATGTCCAAGAAAAAATATTATTGCTACGTTAGCGGCACTATGGCATGTATTAATACAACTCCGAAGAGAACATTATGCAGCAGCTTTGGTCAGTCTCGGGTTATTGTGTACAATGAGCGATTCACTGTCACCACCTGTACTGCCGATGTGACCATTGTAGCCGATGATGACCACGGTGTGGCACAATTACACCGTGGGCTGGAGGTATATACGGGAATGTCAGGTGCAGCGTTGAACATAGTAAAATCGGAGATTCTGGTACCAGGAACTGACCAGAGCCGATTAATAAATTGGGCATGAAATTTGTCTCCACTATATGAACATTGATATTCACCTTTATGGATGATATAGAAGTCATCATTGCCCTTAACTAGAGAGATAAGATCAACCACCTACAATATTCCTTATCCCTTGAGCGGATTCGGAACTTGAATTTGCTGCAGCGTATCTAGTGCATAACTTCAGTCAATTTTGGTGTTCAGCACAGCTTCTGCCGATTACCTAACATGACGCACAAAAACTTAAAAAACACATTAGTTACTTCTTGTGTACTGGTAAAACATACAGGGTGAGCATACAGGGCAAACTGCGTTTGCCACAATCCAAAGGTGTATGTGGATTAGTGGACATCACAAAGAAATGTATGGGAAAACTACGAACCTATGTGGTAATGGTTCTTCAATAGTTGATGCGTTCTCGGAGGAGCAATTGCAAGATCCTCATATGGTACTCCGAGGCTTTAAACTATCGTCACGTATTTGAAGCACCTTCTGGACACAAGCAGGGAGATCGGAACTTTGCAAACTCGGACTGTTTTGCTTGCCCCCAGGATTTAAAATTAACATGCTCGGAGAAGGAACATTACCTGATAGAATATATTCTGTAAGTACATTCCAACTGATTAGCAGGAGACGACCTATGAAGTGTTAAACGAGACCATACCGCCTGCAGAAAAACTCTGGTGACATGTGCGAGCCCAATCTAATCTTTGTGCACTGTGCTCAGAAATTGATAATTTGGAACATCACCTTACAGTCTACATGCAGTTTGCTCATATTTGGATGGTGCTCAGAAGCTACCTAATAAATGGTAGCATCTGAAAGCCCACGCCGTGCCTGGGGAATCTCTGTCGACTGGGATTTTGTTTCTAGAATACAGGGTTACTACAAAAGAAATAGACAACTTCAACTGCCTGTAAAACAAAAACTATTACAGATAGCAACCTAATTATTTTGGAGGTATGTTGAAAGACTCTCAAAGTTTTGTTTGTTACTATTGGTAACGCTGTAATGTTTTGTTTGTTGTTGTAGAAGCTGAAATGGTGGAAAATCCTGTGGAAAAGGCATATTGCGTGTTGGAATTTGGTAGAACGCAATCAGGAACTGTTATCCAACGACATTTTAGAACACGTTACCACAAAAATGAAAAGATGCGCTCACAAAAACCAGCATCGTCTTCATCATGTCGCAACATGTCGATGCGAAAGTCACGCCGTATGACCTTATCTTCTTCACTCAGAAACTGCAACATCTGTAATCTGTAAGGCATCATGTGCAGTCGCTTCCGCAAGATTTTCCATACAGTTTGCTGTGGAATTTGTAATTGCATGCTTGCCCTAGATGTCGATTTCTGTGGGCTTGTTATGTAGGCAGAACGAACACGTTCAACGTTTTCTTCCGAAACTCTTGGTCTTCCCGAGCTCTTCCCTTTGCACAAACATCCCGTTGTCTCGAATTGCCTATACCAGTCGTAGATTGACTGTCTAGTCGCTGGCGTTTTGTGGAAACGTGTTCCAAAATGTCGTTGGACAACAGTTGCTGATTGCGTTCTAGCAAATTCCAACACGCAATATGCCTTTTCCACAGGATTTTCCGCCATTTCAGCTTCTGCAACAACAAACAAAACACTACAGCGTTACCAATGGTAACAAACAAAACTTTGAGAGTTTCTCAACATACCTCCAAAATAATTAGGTTGCTATCTCTAATAGTTTTTGTTTTACGGGCAGTTGAAGTTGTCTATTTCTTTTGTAGTAAATCTGTACATACCTACAGCACTGTGTGATTTTGTTGGTAACAGGAGCGTCCCACTTGATTTTTATAGTGTTTAATGCCCGTGTTTACTATATATTAACCATGGTAGACTATAATGCACTTATGATAAATGGAATAAAGTTAGAGAACCGGTGGAATGTGATGAGCGGGAAAACCGGAGAACCCGGAGAAAAACCCGCCCCCATGCCGCTTTTTTCACCACAAATCACAGATGCGGTCAACTGGGAGCGAACTTGATCTGGTCTTGGTGAGAGGCGAGTGATCTAATCACTCTGGCACTTAAGTTGAATAATGGATTACAATAAATTTTATTTATAATATGGATTGTTATTGAAAATATGCGCGACCTCTACTGCATATTGAAACAGAATGTCCGAACCCAGCCAAAAATGGAGGAATGGTTCGGCTTCCTGAAGCAGAAAAGATGGAAGTTGATGAAGTCCGTATTTATCGGCTACATGCAGCTGTTTATCTCCCTTTGTGCAATTACCAACTTACAGTGTGTGTTCCATCTGCTGGCTGTGCGTACAATACTAAGAAGACGATGGAAAATATAATTAGCTTAAACTCTCGCTGCTTTGAGGAAGACTCATTCTACAAAATTAAAAACAAAAAACAAAAAAATAAAAAAAAAACACAAACACACACACACACAGAAGAAGAAATAAGCAAGAAAATCACCAAAACACAAAATAGGTACAAAGGCGACAAAGCTCAAATCAAATAAATAAGTAAAATAAAATATTAAAAGCATTCCCTTGGTCCAGTTTATTTTTGTGGCTTCCTCTTAATGTTTTCCTTCACGCAGTCCATCTCCCTTGTACTGGATCTTCCTCTTCATTTCACCTTCCATAAAAAAAGAAAGACAGAAATAAAGAAAGAAAGAAAGAAGAAAGGAAAAGTTCAGCTGAGGGCGGAGAGCAAACCTAGCACTGGAAAACTGCGTTGCCTCCCTTCATTGTACGCCCAATCTAGAAACGTTAGGAACCATCTTACGCTAAGCCTACTGCCTTCAGATGTGGCTGGTCACCCCCTTCCAGATTTTAAGTAGGGTTAACAGCGCTAGTTTTGACCGCAGTAGTGAAATACTAATCCGGTTCTAACCTTTATGTACCTATGTGGCTAATGCGCTCTAAGTAGATACTCCACTCCGAATTTTATTTCTATAAGCTAAAAATTAAAAACGAATGCGAAAAAAAAAAGGAAGAAAACTTAGATTTCATGAGCAAAGAGAAACTTGCAGTGGAATTGCACAACTCTACAAAATGTTAAACATTTTAAGAAAATGACTTGAATGTACCTGATTTATTGTAATTTGGCCCTGCTGATTTCGAACCTACCATTAGTTTCTTTCTATCACCCACAGATCTTTTTCATGATACCATTTCTTATTAAGGGCTGCCGTTAATCCGTGTCTCATTAATGCTATGTTGTGCAGATAATGTTGGACCTATGTGCGTAAAGTTTGTAATACAATTCAGGTAATATAGCGTATGTGAAATTCTTTATATTGGGTTTTCTGTAGAATACAGGTAATTTAAAAAAATATATACAATTTTTTATACTTTAGAAGCCTATTAAGAAAATCATATTTTTATTTTATTAAATTTGTATCAGCAAAACCAAGTACTACACTCAGAAGGAACGCATAAATATCATGTAAAAATTTCAGACCTCTATATTTCATATGTTCTGAATATATGGCTGGTTAGTCAGGTGGTATTGACGAATTCTTTAATTTTATTACATCACGGATTTTGTTGATGCACCGATAGAATTCGGACAAAATTAATTCTTATTAACCTTTCATACAAAAAATAAACATTACATGTGGCATTTACTGGTACATTATCTTTAAACTCCGGATCCTGAAGCAGTTGGTGGTTTTTCTTTTATGTGAAGATGGACTTTCCTGCCGAAGAAACTAACAATAATCACTAATCATGGAGGGATCCCATTTACCTTGATATCTATGTTCCATTTGTTGTATATTGTGGCGAAAACATTCCCCTTGCTCATCGCTAACTACACCCAAATTCTAAGAAAATAAGTATAACTGCGAATGTAGAAAATACATCTTAAATGACATCCTACATCTTAAGTTTCTGTAGTTATTTAAAAGATCATTGATACGTATATCATTATTTTGTACTTTATATTGCGTAGAAACCCATTCATCACTCTTGAATGACACCATGCAGCAAGTTCAGCGGGATTCAACTTAGCATCAAATTGGACTTTTTAAGAAATTGTCTTATCTGTGGACCTTCCTTCTTTTATCTTGGCTGCACTTATACTGGGCCACAGTTCTATTAGGTATTTGAAACCTTTCTCTGTTTTGTCCATTCCGTTAACAAAGTTTTCCATTAGCCCCAGTTTTATATGTGAAGGCGGAAGATACAAATTTAAAGGGGTCACGAATGGCTTGTGTTTTATATTCTGTTTCCCTGGTTTGAATTCTACTCTCTTGGGTCACTCTTTGACTATGTAGTGTTGTTGAATAGCTCGAATATCTCATAGGCACAGGAAGCAACAGAATTTTATAAATGCTCTCTGTAAACCTAGGAGTATTCCAATAACTTTCAAATCACCACAAATACGGCAGTTCTGTTCCTTGTATTCCATAATTTCGTGTGCTTCTTTCTTACCAACTGCATGGGCCACAGGCACTGATGGCAGTTAATTGCCATTATGAAGTAGTACAACCTACAGACTAATTGGACAACAACTAATTGGAGGAATCTATAAATAAATGCCAAGCTTTAATATTGTACATAATGTTTAGTTTTGACATCGCAATAAACACGGAGTGAATCGTCTTGTCCAAAATATAGTAATAGTTCTTGATCTCTCTTTCGAAAGAAAGGTAACTTTCGTAATGTTTCTCAGTCAATTCCATTCCTGAAGTCTTGAAGCCAGGACTTCAGTATATTGCTTTCACAGACCGGTCGCGCACAAAGATATTAAGTTTGTTTTGTGAAGGAAAATTTGGGTTTCTTTCTTCTATAGAACTATAAAATGACTCGTTAGATGTTGATGCAACTGACCCGTTGTCAGATTCGTTGGCCTCTGTTTCTGAACGTTCTTGCCAATTTGAAGGAACTAATGGTGTTGCTAAGCCATTCTCATGAGGTACTAGTTTGATGGCTGAACGCAAATCGGAAAATGAGATTTTCTGTTTATTTCTTATGAAAACCCTGCAGTTCTGGATATGCAGAATTAACCGTCATGGGTATGATTTTCTTTTTCGCACCATATCATTGTAACTCCAACTGGAATGTGCTGTTTCTCACTTTTTAGCCACTGAGTAAGTTTTACACATTTCACCTACACAGAAACGCCTAGGAATTAGGTAGCCCTTCACGCTGTCAAACTGAAGATGAGTATTTAATTTTGTGAAACATGGTACATAGATAGAGAAGGTATTATATTTCACCCAGTAATTTGATACCGAGATTTCATATGTTATGAGGACTCCGGAAAAACGTCCGCGCGCGCGTGTGTATCTGTAACTAAATATCGAAAAGTCACTTACATACTAAACTTCGTATTCAAGTTCCATAGCTCCAAGGATGCGGAACGAAGATTTTCCTGATAATCCTCCACCCCAAATTACACCTTACATAAAACATATTTTGAAATGTTTGATTTTGTAAAAAAATGGCTATAACAGTTTTCATTAAATTCCCGTATATTAAGGATGCTTACATGGGATATAAAGTGTATGTCCTGAATTTCTTGGGAATAGCCGCTGAAGTCATCTTCATTCTGAATAGCTTTCGCATAACTGTTAAACCGAAAAAGTTAGACAAAAGCTTTTTTTTTTTTTTTTTTTTTTTTTTTTTTTGTGTAGAGCTAATCATATACCAGATGTTCCCTGTTATTGGTTTGAAATTTAAAACACTTAAACTTTTTCTCAAATGGGAAGCCCTCATACGTTACATCTCTCTTTTCTTTTGCTCCTGGCCATGCAAAGAGAACGGCATTTCATCGAAAATTATATAACGACAGTTTTTAAAAATGTTGACTGTCTTTTTAGCCTAGTGTATTCCTTCTTCCCTTCTACTTATAAGTAACTGAGCAACAAGACCATTTTTGGGAATGTTTATCCTTATTAGCATGGTGCAGATAAAATAATGGTATTTTGTAGCCATAGTTTGTTTGCTGAACAGACAGAGAAAGGCATGTGAATGAAACACAATTTTTTTTTGTTTTTTTGTTGCTGGTTTTTTTTTTTTTTTTTTTTTTTTACACTGAATGTCCTAAGTTTAAAAGATATGAGACTCTTAAGATATTGAACTACTTCTACTTAGTACTTCTTTGGTCTACATTTCCTTACTTTTAAGAAATGTTCTGTTTTCTATATCTATGCTTTCTATAAAATTCTTTTGCTGCCGAGGCTTTTACAATGGTGAATTATACAGGCAATGAGGTTGAATCATCCTTAGAATTCAGTATAAGGAATTTGTATTATATTCTGTTTTTATATTGTAAAAAATACATCATTTTTGTAAAGTGCTTTCACTGGATATTAATCACTTGCACGTTTATAAAGAAATGGCAAGATTCGCCTCAATTTTGCTATTGTAAAGAAAGAGACGCAGAGAAAGAGAGCGAGAGAGAGTGAGTGAGTGAGAAATATGGTCAAAGTTAAGGAAAGTTGAATTTATTTTGGGGCTTTCAAGGAAATAATTTTCATTGAATTGCTTCAAGGATTGCAGGACCATTGCAGTCTTTTGGTTTTTATTTCATAAGGAAAAGAGGATTTGTAGCCCTTTGTATACATTTTGCTACCTTTAAAGTGGGAGAAAGAATGATACATATTCGAGTTCACATTGAAGACGTTGTTAGATTTAACTAAAATCAAAGTTAAAGAGTGATTGTTGAACTACCTGCACTGGGTACCTTCTATTTTTTATGTATTCCATTTACTTATATTTCAATTTGTGATTCACATCTATAAGAAGGAATTAAAGCAAGCGGCGTAGGTCGTGAAAACACATTGTGTAGAAAATTTCAGAAAAGAAAGTAATAGCAAACTAAGCATTTGTCAGCTAATTAACACCGGTACACCATAAAAAACACACATTACATTCGCGTACTGCACTGTTCCTTTTTACTGAACAAGGCTAATAGTAGTATTCCCTTATGGTCCTGCTGGCTTTACGAAACAAATGCGCCATGTAACATCATTGTTAGGTGATTATTATATTTGTCAGACCACTTAGTTCACGAGGGCATAATCTGCTTCCTACCATATACTCAGGTTGTCGTTGCAGAGCCTAGTTAATTACGTATGTAGTACCGATTTTAGTGAAGTAATTAAAATACCACATGTGTGTGAAACATGTTTAGCTACTGCGGAAAAACTGTATCTGTAAAGTGTAGTTACTTATTTCCTCGCATACTGGAAGAAACCTCATATTTATAGCACTGTTAACCCAATTTATATGAGCGCCGTTGGATTTGTATACATGTAATAAAGAAATAAACCACCAATCTCCAGGTCGCGCTCGTTAAAATGTCTAGCTTTGGTACTTCGTAAGTCAGGCCGTCGCGGGTTCCAGTTCCGCCTTGCCATGGTTGTTCTGTGGTGTCTTTCTGTGTTTAAGTTCCATCTAAGTATGCTCGTAGGCTTTCATGGCCGGTGTTATTATTGGTAAAATATAACATGTCCGGGCTTGTAGGCCGTGGTCGAATGTGACAATTATTAAAATAATTAAAACTTGACTTTTCGTCATCCACAGCTGAGGTTGAAACATCAAGTTTTAATTACTTTAATAATTTTAATATTTGACCACGTCCTACAGGCCCGGACATGTTACATTTTTCCATCTAAGTGATTCTCTCTCATTTGGTGCCCAATTAGATCACACCTACATTTAAAAAAAATCGTGTGTGCTTCGTTTGGCCTGTCTGCAACAAAAAGCCATACACTTGACAGAGTAAACACACAAGCAATAATAAATATGCAAATACAATCTCACCTGAATGTAAAACTACCTAAGAATAACATAGTCTTGTAGGAGCTTTCTCGTGGAGTGTTTTGTGTTTAACGTTTTGTGATACCTATACCAATAATACAGACAGATGTTGAATTGAAATGTGGCTATACTTACTTTTTGCGATTACGTGTTTGCTAAATATACGTTTTAAAGTGTACTACCAAAATGTCAGAAGCAGAACCTAGCACTTTTAATAAATACCCGAACGTCATTTTCAAGTGATTCATAGTCATTTAAGGCACATTGTGCTTCGGGTTCTTAAAAGATAGTACCTGTGTCGATGCCGACAATAATGATGAATACATAAAAGGTGACCGAATATAATTCATACGCTAACGTCAATCATAATCTTGCTGTACTGGTGAAGTAAAAAGCTGCCTAAGGATAAGTCAAAGTGCTACAGAGCTATGAAACTCTGATTTCCTGTTTTGTTTACAATCTGTTACAGTATGGTCTCTTGATATGCCTCATATTAACCTGCAATTAGTTATCAGTTACTTCGTTAATAGCTGCTACTGGCAAGGTAATGCTTAGATTCGCTCTTTTTCCGTAATACCCATAGAGCATGCAACACCGGGCTGCTACCAGGTTGACCAAGCCCATGAATTAAGTTGTAGGACAATTATACTTATCTATACCAGGTGCCGCGTGAAAATAGTGGCAAATAGGGCTATTTCAGATTTAAGCCGGGCAGTGGAAAACTACTTGCAAGAGTCACCTGCGTTTTACCTCTCTTGATATCAGCGGAGACGGTGAGCAGATCGCGCTCATTAAGGGGGGTAAAACGAAGGCCCACTCGTCAGTTCTCCTCAGGCGGGGTTTAACTTGAAATAGCTCTATTGATTTGCGCAACTCTTTAAACGGACAAAGAGATATATGTACACTTCAAACAATGAAGAATATGTTTGTATTGCTATATTTGGCTTAAGCTTTGGGCATTATTATCACTCTTGGTTTCATTAATGTTTCTCGAATATATAATTTCACGTGCTATTATCCTGCACGGGCAGGATATCTATATCTTATCGCTTCCTCAACAGAGGTCAGAACACAAAGGAAGATGCTCAATAGCGAGGGAGTGTACTCCGGGTTTTTCAATGTGATATTACAAAAATAGTAGTATTTGAAACTCCGTTCTTGCAGTTCGTGGTTTGTACATCAAGGTTGAAATTTGCATATAGCATCGGGTATGTTTTAATTCTTGATGGTGAAGAATCCTTGTAATCTTTGGAATACAGCTACTACGGAAACCACTTGTCGACAAGCTCTAAAGGTAATGAATCAGTGCAACAGAAACTGAAAGTTACAAATTACGAATGACAGATTTAATCTAGACTGAGCATTATAGGTAGACTCTGCTAGGAATTAATATTCAGTAAAGATGTATATCCTAAATATATATGCAAGTGTCATAACTAAGAAGATAGAGATCTGACAACACAGGCGTGCTTCATGACACCTAGGGAAGAAATCCGAGGTTTTTATTTTCCATTAAGACGGTGCTTACTTTACATACCAACCAACTTGCTTACACAAGGATGGAAATGAATGCGTCACTTGCACGTGTCAAAACTATTAAATTACCAAAATCTCAGTGGGGGTGATGGATGATGGTTCTTGTCAACTAAGCTCTCCAGAAATAACTACTCCGCCGAGCCCAACCCAATCCAAATATCTCCGTTATGGGAGGGTTCAGATGTTTGGCCCAGCGTACTTCTGGGACCGCCAGAAGTACCACAGGGTTTAACGGTCCACAGCACTCGCACTGTGGCATATGAAGAGGTCGAACCTCTCCCCTACATTATATGCAAGTTACATATAAGAGATGCCAAGAAGAAGCATAATAGTAGTAAAAGCATGTAAGGAGTACTGAATATTAATAAACGATAAATGATATGTTTATAGTAATTTAAATATGTGTGTAATAACACCCATTTAAAGTTTACTGTGTCACAATTTTATTGGAACTGGAAAGGAAGGAAAGTTGAAAGTTTTGATAGATGGAAAGCAAATAGCGGCTCTGATCGGGTAGAGATATCATCGAAAAGAAGTATCCGAAATTAAATGAGTCTGTAAATTCTAATTACAAGCTGATTTCTGAATTTTAGCCATTTCAGTACAAAAGTAATTCTGCCAAGAAATAGCCTGTCAGTATGAAAGTAGAATAACTAAATAAGTTGGAGCCTAAAATTGTGTACGTGTTTTGACATCCTTAAGTTATTGATATGACTGTTGGGCACTCAACATTCAGAATTGAAAACTCAGTCTATTACCTCAGATTTTCAACTCGCTTGGTTCGCAACGAGGTAAGCCAATGTTAAATAGAAAGCGATATAGGTTGCATGAGAGTAACCTCTGCAATAAGAAGGTTTCTATTTGGATAATGCACTAAGGTATTTTGTGCTGCATAATTTGCAAATTATACATTATAATATTTAACAGCATGTAAACCGATGAAAGTGGGCCTAAGATTTTGTACATTTTGATCATTTACAGCATTCCTTTTATTAATGTGTAAATACAATGGCTTCGTTGTCTTTCATTAACCTTAAATAAAAAGAATGACATTTTGCACGTAATTGGTAATGTGTGCGCGACAGACAGGGTAACAAAAATCATAGATATACTACATTCCTGTCAGGATGGTTAATTAATACGTAATACAATGACTTAACTGCACTGCTTTCACCGAGCAGCCGCTAATCAAGGATACTGGCGTTTATTATTTTCATTTATACTCCGCATTCTCGACCCAGGAAACAAAACATCGGATGTAAAGTATTGCAACAAAAAGTTACATCTACATAAGCCAGACCGTAATATAATGCAAAAATTCAGATGTGTTCCATTCATGTGACACACTATCTGTGATACAAAAAAAAAAAAAATAAAAAAAAAAAGAGAGAGAGATACACTTTAGCCGAAAGGTCTTATTACTTATTTACTTATAAGTAAAAGGGAATACACTGTGCTGAAGCAATAGTCAAATTTTTAAAAGCTGTCGCTATACAACTGTAATTGAAATTCACTTCTTTGAATGGTCCGGAGGAAAACAAACGAAACACGAACAATTTCCTGTTTGAGAAAAGTATAAGTACCTACTTTAGAAAACCAATAACAAGCAACATCTCGGAAACGGTTACGTCTACAGCAAAAAACGTAAAAGACATAAATTTTGTGTTTTGAAGGAATCTACATGTTTTATGCTGTAAGTTTTCTCTAACATCAGTTACGCAAAAGTATCCGAATGAAGAGGATTTCAGAATTTGTTGCCAGGAAATACGAGATATACATTTTATTTTTCATTTAAACATTTTTAATATACCGTATTTTAATAAAATCGTTAGAGTAGTTTTTGATAAAGTAAAAATATGCGTAGAATTTACCATGTAAAGGGTAGTTTGTGGTGAGGGTATTTTCTTGAAAATTTTCGTGTCGCATCCCTCGGACATACTAAACTTAATTACCATTCACAGGTTTCTAAAATGCCTATTTTTCAGCGGGGTCGCAATATTTCCAGAGAAATCTCGGTACCAAATTTTTGGATGTAATACAATACCTTTTCTACCTATTATGTATGTTGTGCATATACGCTACAGAAGAGGTAGAGGTTTAGTCGACTGAGTTCAGCAATATATTAGAAGCACAACATAGAACTTTTTTAATTGTTACCCTTTCAATAAAAATCAAACGCATACAGAGTATTGAAAGTCTTTCAATAAGAAAACTCTGAAATAAGAAAACACTTTAAACGTATGAACGCAATAACAGTTACAACTACTTTTAATAGTACGGGATGATCTAGTTTCGGTGCGCGCCAAGGGAGCAGCGTGGTATTGAGGGAAAGTTATCGTTACAGCTGAATCAAGTGTTGGAAAATTAGTGGCCGAGTGCAAGCATTGTGATGATTTCCCTTGCTGTACTGGCTATCACGCTGTCTCTCTAGTTTTGTTCTAAGTTTTATGGCTGAGTACGCCACAAAACTGTGTAACCTGTCTCTGAGTCAAGTTGGAACAGCGTGTGATAACATAACCTTCAAATCGTTTTAGTTTGCCTGGGGGAATAAAAGAGTGTTATAAATTGTTCAGTGTTATTTGGTAACCCTGAAGAGGTTTTTGCGATAGCTTTATACCAGGTGGTCCAACCACCCAGTATTTGGGGTGTGCAGATGCCCCTTGATGCGTTAAAATAGTAGCATAACTCAACGGGGCTACTTCAAGTTAACACCCGCCAGTGGAGAACTGAGCGAGAGTGACCTTCGTTTTACCCCTTGCAATGAGCGCGACCCTCTCACAGTCTCCACCGTGAATGAATGAATGAATGAATGAATGAATGAATGAATGAATGAATGAATGAATAAGTGTATTTATTGAAATAGTAGTGTCATACGTTGAGCTTCATTAATCGCACGGGTCCGCTTTTGCAATACACAAAATAGTAAGCGACATTAAACAAATGAAAACAACAACAAATAATTAAAAGAGTAAACATGAAAACAAAAGGACAAAGGTATTAAAATACAGCACTTTAAATTTACAACACAGAGTACAACTTATTCCGATGCATTAATGTAACCTGTTATAATAGACAAATACACTTAAGAGAAATATATACACATAACATACATAACACCACAACACAACAATAACATAAGTGTGACATAAAGTATATGTATGTAAGCAATTATAATCACGTTTGTTTAGTTAGCTATTCTTATTGTCCCCCATCTTCTCTATTGTCAGCCTTCTCAGATCTTTAGCTGCCTTGCCTTAAGTATAAATAAAATTAGCCCGTCCGCATCTTCCGTGTCAGCCAGTAGTGCACAACATGCTTCTAGTTCCACATTCGTGGTGGTTAACGATCGGGTAAATGTTTTCCCCTCCATTCCTCGGAAACCTTACATTTTGCCAAGATATTGGTCCTCTTCCTCCTCGCAAAGGGGGCAGAGTCTCATACCATTCTCCGCCGTGCTCTTAGTCTAATCCACGCGAGCCCCTCTCTAATGATTTTGGTACCTGTTTTGATGTATTGCTCCATACCCCACTCCGATTTTAGCCCAGCCCAGACTCCACTAATAGCAAGGCGTGCAAAACGATGGTCACTCCACAATACTCCACTGGCAGATTTTGGCATGCAGTAGCCGCATTTAGTTCTGCAACTCTTTTAACACACAAGAGATATCTACACATCAAATATAGGGCAATTGGCCGCCTGGTATGTAAAACGGACAACACAACTGTTCTTAGGATGCGTCTTCATATAAGCACTTAGACGATTTTCTGGGCATATACTCTTTATAAGAGGTACGAGACCACAGGACTAATGTAGATTACTATTGAGTCTTAATCTGAGGGATAGGAATAGGACATTTTCTGACGGGACTCGGTTCCGATCCACGAATGTTTCACGAAGGGGCGCGCCGGAGGAAAGAATGATGTGAGATGAGGTACCGGGGTCCGAACGGCACAGGTCCCTGCTGTTTCTAGAATGAAATGTCTCGGCATTTGGGCCTGTAGACCTGGAACCATACTAATGCATAGTGACGGAAAGAGCTCCACAGAGAGCAGCCTTTTTCATTTTTGGCTGCACCGAAACACTATTTCGGCCACTTAAAACCCTGAAACAGACCACATGGGATGTAAAATGAATTATATTATTAATGGAGCGATATAGAAAAGCAGACAATTCAGAGGTTAGATAAATCTCTCCAGAATTTGCCTGATGACCTCGAGAAATTCCGAAAAACCCTTGGCTAGTGTGAATGGTCGCAGGGAATTTAACTTGGGAAAATCCGAATGCGTGTCGCTTACTCATTGTGTCAACACCTCTCTTGGCGTGTCTTTATCATACCAGTAATGCCATTTCTACATGACAGTGCATTGTCCATACCTATTACTAAGAGAACACCAGAGCACGATTGGTATAAATATATAATTTATCACCGAGAGCCCAAGTGACTGAATTATAGCTGCATCATGAATGGTAAAGAATATTCTTTCATTACTGAAACGAAGGGAGACACTATCCTTTCATAACCTCAATTTTGAAGCATAAAACGCAGAAACGACGTAATATTATCATATTGTTGTTTTTTTAAATTTTTAGTTTCTTTAATTCTGCTAAGCATTCATTCTGAACGAGAACGTGATTCTATTCCATATTTGGGACAATCACAGGACAGTTGAATAGAAAACATGTACACTAAGACAGGCATCACCTTGGAGTTCTGGTTTTCTCCGGGGAGTAATAATTGGTTTACACTTTAATGTCCGAAATCTGTCGTCGTTTATGATAAGCTTATACTGAAACTATGCAATGCACACTCAACTAAACTACCTGGCGCCACAAAGTTTTCATGATGGATAAATCTTGTTTATTTTTTCTCTAAACCTTATCCTTGAGAATGATAAGTGCTGAAGTGTCAATAGCACCATATAGCCAAGAACACAACATGAATGACCCATGTCTGCTTAAACAAAGACACAAACTGCTTATTTCGCTTCACTCTACACAAATGCCTCATAATCTTAGCAGACGAAATGTTGCATTGTTTGACTACGAGAAGAACGCAAGGAAGAGGACTGTGCAGAATAAGGGCCTTTGCGATAAGATCGTTCATGTCCATACCGAAAATTTAAATCATAGTATTCACATAGAAATGCGTACAGATCACGCGTTAGTTCTTGAGGAATGAAATCTATAAATAAGAGGTTAGATGCGAGTCATTTACTCACCTCTACGGGAGCACTGCCACACAGCAGCAGGAAAGGCTGTCAGATGTTGTGCACATTACTCTCATGTTTCTGAGGTGAGCTAGAAACTACCAGAAAGTTATCGCACTTCCAGGGATGTCAGCCACGTGTATCACACTATAACTATTTAACCACGCTACTACACTATCAACCTCGGTAGCTATTCCATTTAATTTTCTCGTAATTCTTCAATTTCCCACATTACTCTCTTGCCTTGTTAGTCCGAATTGCTGGCATTTTTATTATCCTCTTAGCTGCTTTACATTTCATTTTCTTTATAATAATTCTTCCAGTTCTTTCTAGCACAATGACCCTTTTATCACAGTTACATTGCTCATTTTTTTTCGACATGATGGAATGTCCTATCTCATTTTGTTTGTACAAACTGTCCAACATTTTCTACAGCCGTGCACTTGTCGAAAATGTTCTGCAAAGTATTTCAACAGATTTTAATTTGAAGGTTACGCTTCTAGCAGCTATCTATTGCGTTAAGTCACCCCAATCGGATTCAGGAATGGACGGTATGTTAGCAGGCGTAAACTTGAGTGGTGGATAAGATTAGGAGGGGGACTTGGCACCTAAATTTATGCTGATTATTGTACTTTGCACCCCAGAAATGTGCGTGAGATGAGAGGTTACACCGGGAGGACGGAATCAGGAACGACAGTACAGCAGTGACGAGGTCCCTAAGATTTCCAGATAGAAGGAACCTGGAAACCATTGGGGAACCCATTCCAAACATTACAACGCCACCACCAGGGGCAGTCCTCATAGCGGCAACCAGTAGAGTCACAACGAATATCCATTTCCCTGCCATGCTGCACCGAACCCTTCGCCGACTCTTCCAACCTTAAAAGAAACCAATGGAATGAATGATGCATGAAATGACAATACAAACTGCATGGAGGTACAGGAAATTTGGGGGATGAAAGAAACCTACCCAGCATTTGCCTGACGACAAGGGTAAGTGCCGAAAAAAACAAGATTCAGGTAAAACGGCCAATAGAATCGATCACGGTATCTCTTGAATACGGGTGTGGTGATGTTTAAGCAATACTTGATTGATCAAATATTTTTCTGAGCTGTGTTTTTGACTAAAATGAAGTCAGACTAATGTGTCCTCTCGCTGTGCTCATAAAATGGCTATAAACTTGATGTTGCAGCCTTTTTTAGCTTTTTATTGTCTTAGGAAGCATTATCGATTACTAGAACAGAGATAGAACGTAAATTTAAGGTTAACACATTAAGAAGCCACTTTTTATAGTGCTTAACGCCCGCTTTTACTACTTTGGCACCGTAGACGATGACAATGATGATAGATGGAATGAAGATGGAGCACCGGTGAACTGTAATGGCGGGGGAAACCGGAGAACTCGAAGAAAACCCGCCCCTGCGCCGCTTTGTCCAACACAAATCTCACATGCGGTCACTTGGGATCAAACCCAGGTAGGAGGCGAGTGGTCTGAGCAGCCAAGAAGCCACTAGACATACCACGTGGCCAACAGTGCCGTATTTCGCATGTTCTGATGATAACAGGAGCTGTTCCGTTTGAAGGCAATCGTGTTTTGAAGAAAACTGTAACTTAATTTTTAATATTCAACTTTTTTTATTGCAATTGGCTCCTTTGACAAGCTAATAAAGTCACTCTCTGTTTGTAAATGCTAAGAGAAAACGCAAAACCCAATTGAATAAAACTACGCTTAAACAAAACCCGTCCAAGTCAAAATACTTAAAACCTGAGAAAATAGGGGAAAGAGGTACACAAAGAATGGACGAAGGACCACGAAGTGACCAACCTCAAGCTAATTCTCCCCTCTTTCTTCACATTCTGAAATACTCTACTATTATGACAGTGTTAACTGCTTACACGTGCATTCAGTGAGAGGACCCCTTTATTAATTTACTGCTGGTGGTCAGCGTGGTTTATTTGTTTTTACGATATCAGCGAAAAAAGAGTGTCGTAATAAACATTTAACAGAACCTTGAAGCCGTTAGCATCAGAGTGACAGTGGCTGAGGGATTCGTAACACTAGAGTAGTATGGACTACCAAGTCGTATAGAGATGTTGATTTAAGGAAATAGCAATAACATCTTATATCCAATAAAGGACACGTGAGTCTCACTAGCCTTGCTAGTAAACAAGTACACGGCTCTTATTCAAGAAAAGAGACTAAACTTCAGGTTATTTGTTATGCACATCTAATATGACATATTGTGGCAATTTCCTAAGTAAAGAGAGCATTTTCTGTACAGTGACACATTAGTTTCCCCCCCCCCCAAAAGTATGAGCTTTAGAGCCGAGGATAAGGCAAAGGTAAATTAATAATAGGCCTGTTGATAACAACTGCCTAACGCCCTGGCTGCAAATATCAATTATTCTATGTCAAATACAGCTTACATGCTATTTCATCAAACACATTAAACAATACCATATTGACCAACGACTCAACACTTCGTTATTCTTCAGTTACTCAACCAGAACTTCACAAAGAGCAAGCTTTACTAATTGTAGCTCATTATAGGTGCAGAACAAAACAGGAAAATATAATTAATCCAACCAATATGAGATTATAATTCCGAATATCAATCTGTGTTTACCTAGACAGCAAACAGTGAACATTCTGTCATTAGTTAACATTTAAGCACTCAAGGATTAAAATAAATAATCCATCCCTAGAAATTAGAACACCCTCAACAAAAATAACGTATGTACTATAGTTCCAAACCATGCACTTGAAGAACATTTCCTTAGCTATGGGTTCAAAATAGTATCGGGAATTTTGTCTATCAAAGTAGGAATCTCTTTGGTTGGTTACACACATGTTATGAGCTTTCGTCGTCATATGTTTATCAATCATTTCGGCTTTAGCAAACTATCTGCGTGATGAAGACGGCACTACTCTCCCAATATTTCAGTTCGCTTTCTTTGCAGAAAGGAAAGACACCTGGCTAAACACTGCATGTATTCACAAGAACATAACCACCAAACAGTAACCTAATCAAACGATCCACCAATTAAACATGCAAATATTCGGGAATGACGTAAACAAAGACATGCCGGTACTAAACAAAACCACAATGAAATGTAATAAAACAAAGAAGAAGAAGACAAAGAGAAATACTTAATGCATCCAGGAAGATGGCGCTTCGGAACAGTTCATTCTCTGCTCATACCGAACGCGGTAGCACCGCGGTAAAATATACGACTCGCATTCACGAAGACTGGATATCATTTACGCAGCCAGCGTTCCTTAGCCATTGACTTTCGCTTATGGGTTACCCGGTTCTCCTAGCGGATGCTGGGAAGGTTGACTACATCCCCGAGTTTACTGTCCTTACTTCCTGCTGCCATCACTTCCTTATTATCTGTTTCAGGGGTAAAGTACCCACGGTGGTGTTCACTTTGCGGCTAAGCATTGGCTTGTGCATTGTAGAGGTTTATTATCTGGCGTTCTTGGGGGACGATTCTGTCGAAAAACGGCTTCATATGCTTTCAGCTACAGTGCTTCCTGGACGCCACTGGAGGATAGTGGCTTGAGGATTGGATCCGTCCGGCGTCGAAGGTATAGAATCTAAATAAGCTTGTTATGGGAGACTGGCGATCACTTCCAGTGTGTAACGTTTTTGGTTCCCCATCTATGAGAGTTTGATATCTCCCACCTTCCCCGATACTCTGGGCCAATAATGGAGGTTGATATCCCGCTTCTGCTTTGTGTATTCCAACGATATGATGGAGAGAATATATGGTTCTTTTTTGGTCCCCATGGTATCCCCTCCTGCGTGTAGTCCTCAATGAGATGTCGGACAGAACTGCGATCATTTCGAGTGAGAGAATCGCGGTACTCTACTGTTTATTTCGTTCTCAGGTATCCGCATCTACTGGGCAAGGTCCACCAAATAGAACTGGGAGAGAGGGAGAATACTTCTGGTGGGAGAGATGCACGGTACGGTATCTTTTTGGTTCCCACGGCATCGGCGTATTCTCCAATGAGATTTGGGAGAGAGCGTAACAGCAAATTGCGGCACGGTATCTTTTTAGCTTTCACGGTGTGCCCCTTTTACTAGGTATAATCAGCAAAAGAGAGGTGGGAGAAAGCGGGGACTCCAAGTTGGAAAAAAATGGAAATGGCGTGTTATTTATGGACGCTCTTTAACTGCTGTGGTTCTCAGCGTCCCAACTCCAAGTTGGAGAGAATCATGTTACGGTATCTAATTGTTTGGTCCCCATTTGCTATTGTGTGTAGTCCAATGACATGAGGGAAAGAACGGTGATACTACCGGTGACAAAATTCGGAAGACACTGATATCCTCCCTAGTTACCTGAAACTTTTTTTTTTTGGAAATATTGGGTATCTTTGTTGATTATTGTACTAATAATGGATCAATGTATAATTTTTATAAGTTTTATACTCGTCATCGGACAAGCTAAAGTACTGGGCCTTTGTAGACACTGGTGTCAGACAGGCGCGGCAAGATGCAAAGTTCTCGCTTAACTATGCCTGCAGAGAAAACGCTTGTGAGAAAACGCATTCCTCTCGGCTGTCACTAATACCTTGGATGTGACAAAAATATTTTAGCCTAGAAAATTCATTTCCTTATATCTATTCTTGCTCTCAAAATATGTAGTTCTGACTAAATTATACGCTACTGTAAAGCTGAGTCATATTTTCACTAGTATATATCTGAAGCGGTCGTCTCCTTAGCGCGGTGGTAGCGCTGCTGCCTACCAAGCGGGAAACCTGGGTTCGATCCCCATTACCGGCGTGGGGATTTTTCCCCCGCTGGGAGACCTGGACCGGGGTGCACTCAGCCTCGTGAGGTCCCTGGGGGCCAATTGAGGAGCTACTTGATGGAGAAGTAGCGGCTCCAGGTCGTGAGGACCGCATTAACCGGCCGGGAGGGGCTCGAGGCGCTGACCACGTCTCACCCTCCAATACTGCACCCCATCCATGACGTCTGTAGTGGACCGAGATGGGGGACGCAGCGGCCGGGCGGTAGGCCAAGGTTCCCCGTGAGCTGTCGTGCCATGGAGTTATGTTATATATCTGAAGCATTTTAGATTTGGATTTTTGTTTCTGAGTGGTTAAATAAACTGCAAGCGGATAAAAGAGTATACTAGAAACCTTAAACATTTACCAGCAGTGAATAAGATCAGTGCTTTATAATGTGTGATATCTGCTTTTAAATACACGTTTAATTGAATTCAACGACGAAGCAGATGTAAATAAACATAATCAAGCTCAACAATCATGTTCAAAACTGTTACCATACTCGTACTATCTTTTAAGCATATATTTAAAAAAAAGATCCCAAAATACAGTAAAAACGAATATTTAAAATGTGGATATCTGGTTAAATCCCACTCTCCTCATCCCTCTCTCAAAAACATATACACAGTTGATCAATATAAGCACCGCAAGCCTTTTAGTCAAGCGAAGTGTTCTCACACTACCGTTGGCGTTTATATACTTGCTATAGTATTATATACCTCTCTATCTGTTTCTCCCACTCTCAAAAAAGTAACGTGGGAACCAAGAAATCCGTAAAATGATTCTCTCAAACGGAAATGATCGACGTTCTCTGCCGCATCTCATTGATTCTCACTATTATCTCATTGGAATACACACAACAGGAGGGACCTTTACCGTTGGTCCAAAGAACCGCAGAAAGGGTATCAAACTCTCACAGGGGGAAAAGTAAAAATGCACCGTACCGCTGTTTACCTAGCTTATATCTCGGGGTTTCCCTTTTTTAATAATTCTACTAATCTGTACTTATTAGACCATCGATGCTTACACTCATTTTCAGCAGGATCTGATCGCCTTTTAGAATTCTCTCTTCATCGATGTCTGGAGCAACGTAAGTCTCAGAGGGCCCCAAGGTTTTACGTGCGGTATTCTGTCTCTGTGACTGGAGGCCCATCCATGAGTTAACTTAGTACTAGTGATGCGTCAACCCAACGATCAGACTCCGTTACTGTTTAAAAAAGTAAAAAAAAAAAAAATAAAAAAACAGAAAAACCCCCACCGCTAGAACACATTGACCTTAGGAGTTGCACTTCCTTAAACATATAACATATAGTAAGAATGCTGGTCGTAAAATCAGTAGTACTGAATTATACCTACACCTACAACCTTAGAGAGAATTCTTAGCCACATTCAAAATAAGTACCCTTCCTTTAGTAAAAAAAAAAAAAAAAAAATACAAGAAAAACAAAAAACAGGGCGCGCGACTGCGAAAATAGTTAACTCGAAAAGTAAATAAGCAAGCTACAATCTCTTAAAAATCATCCATTTATCGGAGGCATTGTGTTTTTAAGGAAAGAAAAAGAAGTAAAATATATCAACTTACGTTATAGTAATAAAATATACAAACAATGGACCTCAGTAGAACATAAACAGATTCCATCCTTAAATACATTGCCCAAAACCATTAAATAATAAGCATTACCCAGTAGTGGTGTATTTTCATTAACATTTAAAAACAGCTATTGTGCATCACTATGCGGTTATACTGACTACTAAAAACGAGAAAATAAGGCGCACATTCCAGTGCGGTGCTAGCATAAACCTATACCAAACAGAATCTTTCACAGCACCCTTTAATATTAAATACAAACCCTATAAATTCTAGAGACCACTGCCACATCAGCTCTTTTAAATGTAGAAATATATTTAAGTAATATATGACTTCCAAGTACAAGACAATCAAATGTAGGAAAAACTAGATAACTTTATTAATAAACTAAAATACCGGTTCCTTATATTTTGTGAACTTAATAATCTAAATATTTTAGGAGATGCAATGTTAACAATTTGTGCGGAAAAAGCTAATATTTGATACAAAACTCATTTCATTTAACACTTTAGAATCTACGCATTTTTGTCTTGTTCATGTCACTTACAAGTCAGTAGACGATGATAGAGGTGATATTAAAACGTAAGTTTGCGAAGTGGCAGAGGCCATAGATGTGTAAGCAGGAACGGAAATACATATTTTGCGTAATAAGTTGGAGTTGAAGAAGCTGTTCGCACAATGGGTTCCGCGTTTCTTCATATGGGACAAAAGGCGGGGGCAAATGTTAACTTTGAAACTGAACCTGGAGCTATTTAATCCAAATCCGAATAACGTTTTGTGTTGAGATGTCACCGTCTCTGAGAACTGGATTCATCATTATACTCTGGAAACAAAGCAACAATCAAAACAATAAGTTGCTAGCGATGAATCTGCTCCAATTGAGGCAAAGAGGGCTGCACTGTCTTGAAAGTGATGAGGATGATGTTTTGCCAAGCAAAGGGTGTGGTACTCATTGCCTTCTTAGGAAAACGAAACCATTACATCTCTATACTTCACTGAATTATTAGCTCGAATCAAGTGGAGCTTTTGGCGAAAAAGAAAGTGCTGTTTCACACGAACAGTAGTAGCACATTTACCCATATTTGTCGCCGCCAACTGCAAGAGCTGTGTTATGAATTGCTGTCGCTTGCACCCATTTATTCGACCTGGCACTTTGCGATTTCTTCTGATTCCCGAACATAATGAAATTCTTCGAGGGAATAAAACTTTTGATCAAACGAGTTAATCGTGTTTTTCTCATCCTGAAAATGTGTTTTTAGAGGGGCTAAAATGTGGCAGGAATCTTGGGAGAAGCGTATTCCCTAACAGGGGACAAATTGAGAAATACATATCTTGTAAAGTTACTATGGCTTTCAGGAGCAGCTTTCACTGAGCTTTGAACGATACCGGTGAGGAGTCAACTTTCCTCTGAAGATGCCCAACGAAGCTATGGGCGAACTTTCATATGTTGGACCACGGACTACAGGCCCGGAATCTACATTTTATATTAAATATTTTTTGTCTGAAATAAATGACATGTTCATTCCTACCATGGGTACTTAATGAACCACCTCTCTATTTAATTGTTTCCGTCCAGCAGAGTATTCCGCGATAATCGACATTCTACAATAGTAATGCTGATAGTTAAGCCCAATAAAATACGCTTTATCCTAAGCAACAATAGGCTGATAGACCCAAACTGTACAGCGTGCAAAATTCCTAATTAAACCTAAATAAAAGACTATGTTGAATTCTCGAAACCAAGAAATTACTCTCTAAAACCCAGTATCAATTTAGGCATTTTCGCTTAATCTAGGGTGTTTAATTTTGCTCAAAACTGAAATATAAGTCGCTTTGTACCAAAATCAACATATTTTGTTAATTAGTCTAGATGTAGAAAGATCATACAAAACACGTATATTTAAATATGATAGCAATTTAAAATATCTGGAAGAATGTTTTTCACTTAAACAGTTTCTCCAGAAACGCACAATTTGAGTACATGTCAACGGTATTTTGTGCAAACAAACTACATTAGATAATGAGTATCTCAGGATACTGTTATAACTGTTTCTCTTTCCTATTGGCAATCAATAACATTCTAGTTACTGTTTCACTTCTCGTATGAATGAATGAAAAAGTGTATTGACATAACAATATATACATTGGACTTCAACAATCGCACGGGTCCACACACCGTACGTGCTTTTGTAATACAAACTAAAAGGCAATATTAAAACAACAACAAAGAAATTAAGGAGTAAACGCGAAAATAAACAGACAAAGGTAATATACAGTAAAAAGCATATTAAAACAACAACAAAGATGACACTGATGATACATGGAATGAAGATGAAGCTCAGGTGAAGTGCGGAGGCGGGGGAAACCGGAGAAAGCCCTCCCCTGACCCACTTTGTCCCCCACCAAATGAAAAAGCAACTCAAACAGTTTTGTTTGTGGGCACAAGTGCGCATGTGTGTGCAATGTTTCTGTCGCAATCCGCTAGACAGCGGTAGTAGTCAAGATGACGACTAGTAAACAGAAAGCGTTTTGTGTTTTGCAGTTTGCAAAAACCGAATCTGTAGTTACAGTGCAACGTGCGTTCCGTAGTAAGTTCGGTTATGATCCTCCTAGTGATAAAACATTCGTAGATGGTATAATCAGTTTGAGATACCGGCTGGCTTTGTAAAGGGAAGAGCACGGGACGACCAGGAGTAAGTGAAGAGACTGTTGAGCGAGTGAGAGAGTCGTTCACTCGTAGCCCAAAGAAATCAGTCCGGAAGGCTAGTCGTGAATTACAAGTTCCTGTGTCGACTGTTTGGAAAGTTGTTAGAAAACGCTTACAGCTACGTCCTTACCGTTTACAGCTATTATAGGCTTTAAAGCCGACAGACCACGGATTACGTGCCAAATTCGCAAACGACATGTTTCATAACGATTTTGTGGATCGTGTTGTCTTCAGTGATCAATCGAACTTTCACCTTAGTGGACATGTTAATACTCATAATATGCGCATCTGGGGCTCAGAAAATCCTCACGAGATAGTACAAATGCATTGAGATTCCCCTAAAGTGAATGTTTTTTGTGCCGTATCCCGGCGAAAAGTTTATGGGCCTTTCGTTTTTGGTGAACCTACTGTAACTGGCACTTCTTACCTTGATACATTAGAGCAATGGCTCTTCCCTCAGTTGGAAGAAAATGAGCCAGAGAACTTCATTTTCCAGCAGGATGGTGCGCCACCTCACTGGCATAAAGAAGTACGCGATTGGTTGAACGTCACTGTACCCGAGCGCTGGATAGGCCGCAAGGGCCCCTATGACAGGGCTTGCTATACATGGCCTCCACGTCCTCCTGACCTAACGCCATGCGATTTTTAACTTTGGGGCTTCATCAAGGATCGTGTGTACGTGCCTCCGCTACCAGCTGACCTCCCTGAATTAAGAATCCGGATTGAAGCAGCTGTTGCTACAATTACTGAATACACACTTATCAACATTTGGGAAGAACTCGGCTATAGACTTGATGTGTGCCGTGTGACAAAGGGTAGTCACATTGAACATTTATAAGCTTCTTGGTAAAACTGTTTGAGTTGCTTTTTCATTTGACATATCATTCACAGCTGTAAGTTGAATGTAATAAATATTATAAAGAGTTAAAATCCCGATATTCATTTATATTTACCCTGTATTTTATAGTAGCTTAATTGTCTTATTATATTTTGCTTCATTTCAAATAGAAGGGAAATGCATTAACCTAAAGCGATAGTCAAATCCTTGAAAAGCTCCTCGCTATGTGAAACAATTGCGGTTCTGTTCACTTTGTATCGTACCGTTTGAGAAAGGTGTAAGTATCTTAAAGCTAAAACTAATTACAAGTACTATCTCAGTTCTAATAACATAAACTATGTGTTTTAGGGAGATCTATATTTTTATGTGTGATAGGTTTTTGTCTGTCTCTTCTGGTTTACCAGTTATGCAAAATTCAACCAGGATAAAGAGGTCTTCAGAGGCTATTCCTACAGAGTGCAAGATATACATATTATTTGTGATGTAAATATATTTAATATAAGGTATTTTAATCAAAACTCTTAGAGCCATGTTTTTTGCATCAAAAGTTTCGAAAAATGTTCTATGTAAAGGGTAGCTGGGGTGGCGAAATTTAGTGAAAATTATAGGTTTGCATTCTTGGGAAATATTAAACTTTAGTTCGTTTTTAGCACACACACACATAAACATACAAGGTCTTTTTTCTAAAAAAAAATGTCAGACATGGGGACCTCAAAACATATATTTCCGATGAAATATCGACATAGAACTTACGGGTGGAATACAATGTAAATTGTACATACGGAGTAGAGAAAGTAAAAATACTGATCTCACATCTTAACTGTGTCTATTTTATATTCACAAAACTGTAAACACATACACGCACTACAACAAAAAACATTTTGATATTTCATATACCACCACACATATTCATGCTCAAATACAAATATATTTAGACAGTGTTTTAAACACACAATCTTTTAGCACACGCAATTAAATTAAGTATGTGTCCAACCTTGGTCAGTTTGGCAGATTGGAAAAACTCCCAGCATGCAGTCCTCCGTCTGTTTGAATCCAAAAATACCTCAGGTAATAAGTTTTCCTGGAATTGTCCGAAACAACCAAAATATGTGTCCGTTCTTCCTGTTTTCCAAATAAAGTGCAAATCCTTCCTTCAGCAGCGTCAAAGATGTTGCGACCTTCCCACTCTCTCAACCTAAGCCGAGATATTTCCATCCTGTGTTTAATACCCAAATATAAAATATATGCTTATTTCATTTTGAAACTATAGTGATTTTTGGCTATATTCAAATTCTATTTCCTGCCTGCTTATATCAGATAGTCGTCATTTTGTCTTTTTTTCATTACCCCAAATATCATTTAGGGCATTTTATAACCCTTATTGTAACCCCGCCTCTCACCATATTTTATCTTCTGGTTATTCATTTAAAGATGATAAGATATTTCTCTCAGAATTCTTTGGTTACATTTAATTATTAACAGTAAATATCTAACTATACTTATTTTGGCTAATACAAATTCCCAACATCCTACCTGAGGAAAACACAGTAGTTCGAATTATCCCGCCCCAAACCCTGAATACCCTGCCAGAAACTAATTTGTATTTTGTTTACATTACGAACGCTCTCCCAACCTATATCTCGCTTACACAAAGCAATGAAGACCTAACCACTGCCTCATATGGTTTATAATATTGTACTGGGAAATCTGGCAACCAAATCAATAGTCTCCGTACATCAGAAATCTGCCCAATCCCTCGTTCCTGCTCCATTTGTCACCCATGTTAAACCTTATTCCTAATAATCGAAATGCTTAACAATTTTAATTACTTCCTCACCGTAAGTCCACTGCTCCTGCCGACCCTGCACATATCCATTTTTAAAGGCCGGTACTTTAGTTTTAAGAATATATACTTCCTACACATTGTCTACAAGACTGACGCATTGCCTATAAACCACATTACAAAAGTTTATAATTTTCGAAAGTATAACAATGTCATCGGTGATCAACAGAATTTACATTTTTTCGTCTTTATCTTTTGGCGCATTTATGTCTTGCTTAACAATGCCATCAATAAACAAATTAAATATTAACTGGAATAAATTAGAACCCTGTTTAATTCTCCTTTGCACTATGGAGTACTCTAAAGTATTGTGTTACTCAATCGTTATTGTGCTTTCTGTGACCGTTCAAAATCAGCTGTATGACAAGTCTCACCGACAATGAAGTAAGAGGTCATAGATCTTGAAATACACAGAATTTCAAACCTAAGAAAATTTACAATAAACTAAAAATAGTGCATAGTGATACTACAATGGACAAAAGACATGTGAGAAGGTGGTACGAAGTTTTCAGCATTGGACGAGCATATGCATAATGAAACTTGACTCACACATTTGTCAATCATTATACATGATTTGAAGAATCAAATGAAGAGCAAAATCCAACAAGGGACGTGTAGCCTTTGATAAGTTACAATTTTCTCTTCCAAATATTATTCGTTCTTTGCTGAAACTGGATCCGAAGGTCTTTGGTTTTGGCAGTAAACATAGACATTCTAAAACTGGCGTACAGATATGACAAATGCTTAAATATCGGGCGTGATTTTTTTGAGAAATAAATTAAGCATGAGGATATTAAGACACATTTTTATTGTTATATAAATTATTTCTGAATATATTAAACCCAAACGGCCCACCATTCTGGGTGACCCTTATAGTTTTTCAGACTGCATCCTGCCATTTTACGCTCTATCGTATCCACTTTAATGATATTCGTTTTCACCAGAAAGGTTTAGACTGTAGTCGTTCTCTCATAAATTGTTGCACAGAAACGACTTCGGTGTAAGGCGCTGCCTGTAGAATAGGGATTCCCAGTCATGGGAGGGGCGCATATTCTTACGGGGTTTCAGAACATTTAAATTAGAAAAGCAATTATATAGAAGCGCAGAAACATGTTTTTTTTATTTTAAAATATTAAGAAAAATATTGTCATGTTATGTAATAAAATGCGGCTCGTTGACTGCATTGTTTGATTTCTTCTCTGAAGTTTCTGTTGAGGCTGTCACATCAATGTGCGAGATAACGGTCAGAAATCCTTTTGCTGTTCACATTGATGTACTTCCAGATATTTTGCAAGAAGCCGTGACGCTGCCCTGTAAATCAAATACAAAGAGATAATTTTAAACCTTCAAGTTTGGAGAAGGTTTTAGTAACTCGCCTGTCATTTCGTCCTCAAATAGGCAGAGTTGATGACCGTTATTGTGTATTTTTCTCAAAATATTTATTTGAATCAGGATTCTCAGCTTTGATTAGAACTATAACAATGGATATTTATAGATTAAACATTTTGCTGTGATCTTCGTCGTGCATTGCCAAATATGATAGCAAATACACGAGGTCAAATCAAGGCAAAGCAGTGTCATCGGTCTCACTGACGTGGTAATAGCGAATAATTTACTACTGGTTTTTAAACAATGGGATTCAAATAATGATTATTTTCGGTAATTAGTTTAATAGTACGCTTATTTAAAGGTGTGTTTGTTATGTTGTATTGCTTTACATTATTCCATTCAAGATATTGAAAAATGACACACGGAATGAGCTGCCGCATTCTTTTGACGCCCCGTCAAAAGCATAGCCATTGATTCTAATGTACCTGATTTGATGTAATTCTCCTCACTGGGTAAATCAAAATATCTTATTTTCTGTACCGTGTAACTAGCAGGAAGAGGAAGTACTGTATTCATATAGAAATTCTATATAAATATTTCATACTTTTTGATGCCCTTAAATAGAAAAACAGAATTTTTATAAACACCATAAATCAAAATCAAAATAACCCATTAATTTAAATACCAGGTGACCAAACTACCCCGTATTTGACATGTGGAGATATCCCTTCGTGCATAAAAAGATTTGCCGAACTCTACGGGGCTATTTCAAGTTAAAACTGGTAATTGGGGGACTAGCTGAGCGATCTTCGTTTTAGACCTTTTGCTTATCAGCAGAAAATGGCTCTGTTTATTTTGATTAAAATACAGTATATTTAAACAAGATATTTACTTAAGAATTAAAATGCACACCCATTAAAACAGCCTTGGAGTGTTGCTTCGATGAGACTGATTCTTGTATAGCTTTTTAAACAACTACATAGACAAAATCGTACCACACAAACTATGTGGACTTCTTTAAAGCATACAATTTATTTAAAATAGATTGTATGCCATTTCGCAGACATCAATTTTAATTGCCTTAACTTTTCAAAACTTATACCGACACTGAATGTGTAATGAAACTATTTGTGAAAATGTGTATTTAGATGAAGATGAACTAAATAAATACATGGTGTTTGTTTAAAAACTTGGTGCGTTCCATTTACATGACTTTATCTTTTCTGCAAACAAACTATTTTGCATAAGATTATTCTTTTTTCTACATCATGCTAATCAAGATAATCATTACCAAAAATGTTCATATTACTTGGTTCCTTATAAGTAGCACGGAAATAACTGAAAAGCTAAACTGACAGCCAGATCTATTAAAATATGTTGCTTTGTCGTTGCACAAATTTGGTTCTCTTTACATTGTCATTTGAAAAACAAGAAAAATATGAAACGATTGAG
The DNA here is from genome assembly GCA_030762935.1 of Hymenopus coronatus. Taxonomy (NCBI): domain Eukaryota; kingdom Metazoa; phylum Arthropoda; class Insecta; order Mantodea; family Hymenopodidae; genus Hymenopus; species Hymenopus coronatus. Next base: position 378,483,702 of record CM060900.1, on the reverse strand, counting down.
GACTTCCCGTTTAAGTATTTTAAAATTGAAGACATAGCAGGGAGTATCTCGGAAATGGTTAGTTTTACAAAAAAGCATATAAGACATAAATTGTGCATTCTTGTTTATCTCTTACAATTAGCCAATTAAGCAAAATGCATTCAGAATAAAGAAGACTTTGTGGGCTATGCACAAGAAATTCAGGATATAAATTTTATTTTACAAGTAATTTTTTTTAATGTACGGCATTTCAATCAAGATCTTAGAGCCATTTTTTAGAAAATTTAAAATTTTGAAAATGTTTCAGTTAAAAGATAGTTTGGGTGGGGAAAATTTCTGCAAAATCTTTGTGTCGTATTCTTAGTAAATGCGGAACTTTAATGCCAAGTTTAGGATTTAATCGGCTTTTCATTTTGAGTTATTATGTCCACAAACACAAACACAGACTCAGAGATGAAGCTTTATCTAATTATTTTGGTTTCGGTGAATCCATGTGATCCCGGTGAAATTTTGGTATCTAATTCTTGTCTGTCTACTATGCATATTGTGCATACGAGCAAGAGAAGGTAAAAATAGTTTGCAGAACGTGTATTAGAAAAAGCTTGTGTGTTCCATTCACTTGGCTTTTTCTTCCTCTTCCACAAACAAACTATTCTTATTAACATTATTATTTTAACTACATCATGCTAATGGATAAAAATATTACAAAGCTTGTCTCATTGCTTGCTTCCCTGCATGTAGGAAAATAGGAAATACATTTGGCTAACTCGATATTCTAATTCTTTAAAAACTATCTTTGGAAGGAATAATTGAAATTCAGTTGTATTTTCTTAGCTAGGAGCAAAAAAAAATTAGGTATGAAATGAAAGATGAGAAATTTCCGAGAAACTTTAATATGGAACCAATAACAAGGAATATCTTGGAAAAGGTTAATTCCGCAAAAAAAATATCACATACATTGTTTATTTTAAACGAGAGTTGTATTTTTGTTCCGTAAGATTCTGTCTCTCTTACGGTTTACCAGTTATACAAAGTTCATCCAGAATTAAGAGGTCTACAGTGACTATTCCCAGGAGGTATATGCTTCCTTTGTCATGAAAATATTCTAACATGTACTTTAATCAAAATCTTCAGAACCATTTTGCAGGAAATACACATTTTCGAAAAATGTTCCATGAAAAGGGTAATTGGGATTAGTTGGATTTTCTTTGAAATCATCCTGACGCATCTTTGGAAGATATTGAACTTAAATACCAAGTATGGTGTTTAACCGACTTCTCGTTTTTGAGTTACGCTGTCCATAGGCCATGTACCTTTTTCTACAAACTTTCTTTTCAGGGGTCTCAAAGCTGGTGTTTCAAGTGAAATCTTGATATCATAATTTGGGTAGAATACAATTCTTCTCTACCTACTATATGTATTTTACGTACGTACTTATGAAACTAAGAAACCATAGTTTGAAAAAAAAATCATTGTGAATATAAGGCATATATCTTTATAACGAACGACGCCGTACGGTATTTTCCTATAAATAATATCGAATATAGTGCAATGTTTCAAAGTGAATAACAATACAGATTTTCACACACTTTTATATAAACGGTATTGCCAAAAGTATAATACTAAAAATCCCTGTTCTATGGTGTAACTTATTTTTCGTTTAAGTCCGTTGATAACAACATAGATAAATTTGTTTTAAAATTTCAGCACTTGCTTAGTTATATTTTAAGAGAAGTGAAATATCTAGATTTCTTGCTTAAGCAGTGTTCCGTTTTACAGATTCCAAATATCTGCTGAGTGTACAAATACATCACAGAAGCTATGGATTTGATTGGAGTTGTACTGTCATGGCAACAACCGCAGATTTCATGCTTCAGTAAAAAGGTCTCTGCTTTTAGTTCGTAATTATGAATAATTTAAATATTCCATTTGTTCACTTTCCAATCAGTGATCCATAAAGCGCCTGGATATTTACTTTATGCTTCACAAAAACCAGTTTCTGAGCACATTCAACGCTATAATGTATTTAAACATAATTCAAGAAATGTCTGACTTTTGTTCGATCAAGGCTCTTATATCTAGCTATGATTATTTTAATGGTAACTGTTCCAGTAATCCTATAAAATATTGATAATATTAATAGGAATGTGCTATTGTAGTTGATTTAGTTCTTCTGCCAACTGCTAACTGCTCTGTGGTATATTGTGAGTTCTTTCTCTTAGGGTATGTGTGGGTAACATGAGAATGTACCACTCATATACATTTTCTGAGATATTTAATGGAGACTAATAATAACTTATCTATTCAGAAAAAATTGGCGATTGTTTTACTATAAATATTGAATCATTAAAGCCGTTCCTGAATTTCAGTACTATGAATTACAAGTTCGTAGTATTAACTACGCAAAATTCAAGAGCATAACAAATCTAAAGGTGTAGGCAAAATTTGTTTCAAATTCAGATTACCCCATCTTGCTAAACTGCTATCGGTGAATCCCTTTGCAGTCACCAGTAAATTGGTGATGAGCCTAACACTAAGCTATAGATAGAACCTACACTTCTCTGCTTATTCCGCTCGTGTCCTACACGTTGCTTGTGTGCAAAACAATTAAAATAACACTAATTGACCATAATAGTTGGCAGAACTAATAAACCTGGGACTTACGACATTATACATTGCCATTGGGGTATGTCATCTCAAACTAATTTGAGATCATCTTGTGGTTTGCCAGGAAACAAGTAAGTCAGTTGAGGAAATTAATGCTGTGCCGGCAGGTTGCTATGGCGATTCAGTAAAATTGGCTAGAGACCGGGAAAACCGTGATTTAGATCCCAACTATGGCATTGAATATTTCAGTCTGACCCTACATAACCAGCTCCTGTCCTACACACGGCTTGTGTAAAAAAAATTAAATAAGCACTTTGGCAGATTATAAAAACAGTAGCAAATAAGTCTTGAGGCACAAAAAGCGCAAAAGACTTTAACATTATCCCATAATGTAAATATATGACATTCATTGGGATCCTTTCTATTTCACCCGTGTTTATATATATAATATAATTATTAACTTTATGTGACCGGTAGCACAATCAAAGTGTTTATGTTTGCCGCCGTGCCACGGGTATGGCATGGAAGGAATGTATTTTCCCCAAAAATTCAATATCGAGATTTCGTCATACGCGCTTTGAAACCCTATGAATAAAGGGAACACAAAACCGAGAACATTAAATATTCCAGGTGTATCTGTCTTTGAGTGTCTGTGAACAGCATAATTCCATATTAAAATATCGTATACATAGCAAAATTAGTGTTAAAGGTTCGTGACGAAGACGCAAATCTTAGGCAAAATTACTCCACCCAAACCACATTTTACATGGAACAGTTAATCATGTTTTTAATTTTATGAAAAAAATTGCACAACGGTTTTGATTTGATTACCATAATATTTAAGGTTATTTGTATACAACTAAACTGTATAACTTAAACTTTCTGGAAATAGCTTAAAGTTTGTTCATTCCGAGGGAAATGTTGTATACTTATGTATAACAAGCAAATAATAAACGAAAATGTACTAAAAAAATGTAAATATCCTTCGCACATACAATTTATTTCAGACAACATATTGTGGTATTAGCAGTTTCGTTATTACAGGTTGGATCTGTTTAATACATTTTAATTATTTTAAAGTTCGGTTGATTTTCGGTCGCTTCTGGCGATTTTATGGTAAGTGCTTATCATTTTAAGACAGACATATAGCGTCTAATTCAAGAACACTTCGCTATCGATATTTGCTTTGTATCTGTACAGAAATTAATATAGAAGTTATTTCCGGATATGTTTATCTCGTTTAAGGGAACCAGAACTCCTTTTTATATCGATTTTTGGCGTTTTAGTGCAAAAACTTTACCATATTTTAACTTCGTGTTTTCAATGTTTACTTCTCCTATGACAGATATGAAAAATATTAGGACGCCATTCTGAAGCATTGGTCAATTGGCCCTCCACATCAAACTTTAAAGAAATGTTTTACAAGTTAATTTTTTTTTTCCATATTCAAAGTCTATGTTTGCCCGCAGAAATGCTGCTACAGGTCAGAACATTTTCTCCAACGTACTTCAAAATGTTTGCATTAAAATTGTATTCCGGAATTTTATAATTGAGGATAGTTTAGTTTTAAAACATAATTAACGTAAATTAACTCTGTTTTTTCTCAGTTTCTTCACTTCTTGGTATAAAATATATTGTTTAAAAAAACCTATCAAATATGGGGAAATTATAATCCAACAATTTGACATCTCGTCTTAATGAAAGTAGATTTAAAGAATCACATTTTGGGTAGAATATTTCGGAGAAGATAAGTTTTGAATTTTGCTAATAAAATGGATATACTACTACATTATATATTACACTGAAACTCGGCATAGACATTTCTTTTGATGCTTGTAGCACCTGTGTAAAAATCAAAACTCTAGTTCTAAAACTTTAGAAAATACTTGTAGCATTGCGGTATCCCTTTAGTTAAAGTGCATATATGTTGGCTTTCGTACGAATCATTCGTATAGTACTGAATAAGAAGCAATAAAGGATAGAGAAGGTGTTGTAAATGGAACACAGATATTTGTAGCTGTTATTTGTGCAAGATGGGATATTATCTTGTGATTGGCTTATATATTACAATGCACACAGAACACTTATAATTTGTCAGTTTCTAAATTGTTGCTTTCTTATATTATCAACGCCATTTATTGGCATAACGTATTACAGCCTAATATACAATGATTTACAAGAAATGAATTGGTTTCAGAGAGTAACAACAACAGCAACAACAACAATAATAACAATAACAACAACAACAATAATAATAATACTGCTGTTGTATATTATTCCTTTTTAAGTGCTAGTATCTAATAGGAAAGCCGTGCAGGATATAATTGACGGAGGATTTCTGTACTGCGGCCAAGACTCGTGTCGCAATTGAAAGGCCCGGATTCAATCCCCGGCGATTGTTCATTCTCATCGTTGTTTCTCCGGGGTCGATAGGCACGCGCTGGGGTGGTTTCCAATCTAACTCAATTACCCTCCAGTCATATTTTCTCCTTCACGTTTTAGGATAATTCTAGGCTTTGCGACTAATAACGGTGCCCATACTTAGTATATTGTTACTTACTGAAACCATTTGGCTATTAATATTATTTAAATGCTCCTAAATTTCATTTTGTGGTATATTTAGTCAGGTATTGATCTAAGGAGACAAAAAGCTTATAATAAAAAGAAAGTTATATTCTTGAAAACAAATAATCTACATTATTACTTTAAAACTAGATATCACTGATAGCAAAAATAAAAAAAAAATTAAGGTACATGCATCATGCAATTTAAGCAATACATCCGCGAAAATAATTAAAAATTGCAAAATATTAATTACGTTTTGTTATTTTCAATATCCTTGTAACTCTAACTTTGATTCCACACACGTTTTAATAGTAACAATAAAATTTGTATTTAATTGATCATTTAATGTTTAGGTAAATCACAGCTTTTGTATCGTAATCACCTAATAAACGCCCTCTTTTCAGCAGTTTTCACTATTCAAAATACTCCATGTACTACTACTGTTTATAGCTGATTAGCTTTCAAATTTCACGATGGCATCAGAAATTACAAGCGTATAAAGACTTTTCAATAGTTAAAATGTTAAATCACTAATTTGGAATTAAATATTTTTCGTAACTCACACGAAACATTGAAAAATTCAGTAACTTAGTCTAACAACAACTTACTCAGTAAAATAATTTAATTCTTTACAACACCTTCAATGTTTTTGCTAAATATAAACATAATAAAGCAAATAATATTAATCACAAAAACATTAAAATATGATGGGTTCTTTTCCTTATTAAACTAAACAAAATTAATACATATCTTCGCAGCAGACTCCTTATGTTTATACTAAGTTCAGATTAAAAACTGTTGGAAAAATACCATAAATAGCAAAGTGCTGAAGCATATTTTACTAACGTCCCAAAAAGTGCTTAAAAAGTAATACCTTAGCAAGAGGTTTAGTTTTAATGTTGTATTATTTTTTATTGTTCATTTATACACCGGCTTTAACTGCGTGATCGTATCGGCAGCATTTTTCTGTAGAATATATTGCCTATTGACAACGGCGTTGACCCTGTAATGATGTGTTGGGTTACTATTTTACTTTAATCAATTTATCGGAAACACGTTCACATTTATACTTCCAGACTCTGTGAAGGATAGGGAATTACCTGGGCTAGAGAAAAATGCCCACTCTCCAGCCGGAAATTCAACCCGGGACCGCTCGCTCAGCAAGTAGGTGCTTTACCGACTGAGTTATGCGGTCAGCCATTACAATTTTGTTTATACATATGCTTCATGTTTTGTGTATATGGAAAAAATGCTAAGCAACCAGAAGAAACCGTATCATTACCATAATTATGCGCCGTGTTGACAGAGTGTGGCATGTTAGGCTACCCGGAGGAAAACAGCTTACAGGCAAACGTAAATACGCATTAACTCTTTATTCAATTCTTCTTATTCTTCTTTAGTAATCAATGCTTGGATTGGTTCGCAGCGATTACCCATTCTGATCTTCTCTTTGCCCTCCTTTGCTATTCTTGCTTTCAATTAAACCTTCGTTTATAAGTTTCAAGAAATGAAATGGCGCTTTATTTATGGACGCTCTTTAACTGCTGCGTTTCTTTTAGAATGGGCGTGAAAGACCACTTAATTTAGCTCAGAGGCCCCTCTGTCACGCTTGAGCTTATTTTGCTTGCACAACACGGGACCAACGGTTTTACTTCCCTTCTGAAAGAAGCCATACTAAGGATTTTTACGCCCGAAAAAATCTATCGTCCTCCACCGGGTTTGAACCCACGACCTTGGGTATATGAAATTAGCATGGTAACCATTACACCAAAGAGGGCAACATAATTTTCAAGATACTTTCGTGTCTTAATAGATGGGTTATAAATTGTATTCGTATGTTTCTTATTCGGTTCGAAATATCTATTTTTACTTTTGCTCTCTCATACACTTCATTTGTCCAGCTAATTTTCATTATTTTAATATAGCTTCCTGCATAAAATGCTTTTACTCTTCATTTCTCTGATGTTTGTACTGTCCAAGAATAACATTATGCCCCACACATATGTTTTCAACACTTTCTTCCTAATCTCTAAAATAATAGTATTGAATGTAAATAATGTAGTTTTCTTACTAAATGCTAGTTTTACTGGAACAATTAATAATTTACTTCCATCACATGATACTCTGCTTCCTACGTATTTCCGTTTTTCAAGTTTGTCTAACAATTTTCCATGTAATCAATCTAGTTTCTGTTTAATTTTTTTTTTTTTTTTTGCAAGAAAACTGTTTGTTTTTGATTTATTAATATTTAAGTGAGAATTACGAGGTGCATTCAGAAATTAACTCCTGATAACCGATCAAGAGAATAAAAGCATCACTAAATTAGAAATATACATATATATAGGAATATTTATATAAATTAACTGGTTAGTTTTCAACATGGTCACCGCCATTGTTGTGGCATTTATCGTAACGGCGCATCATCATTTGTATGCCCAAGTCCCAGGAGTCTTCCGCCAATGTCGAAGCCACAAAGTTGCTTCATTCTGCAACTCAGGTCATTGTTGAAATGCTTTCTTTCATGAGATGGAGGAGAAGAAAGTTACTTGGGGCGAGGTCGGTGCTGTAGGGTGGATGGCCGAAGATCGCTCATTCAAACCTATTTAACACATTTCGTGTGGCGTTGGCTGTATGAGGTTTCGCATTGGCATGCAATAGCAGAGTACCTTTCGTCAACATCCCACGTCTCTTGCTATGGATTACCCTTCTCAGATTATGTCTAAAAATCCCGATTTTGAAATATTTTTAAATTTAGCATATTCACGTTTGTTCACTTAATTGAATATAAAGACATCAGAATCATGAGAATATTTTAAAAGCTGTTTTGCGTGGCTATTTTTATAATAACAATGAATGTAGAAAATAGAAAAATATTATTTTACAACCATGTAAGCTAGGGTTTTGAAACATGCCAAAAATATCAGGTTATTGTATGTATTAACTGGTATAAATTTCAGCAAAATATTCTACAAATTGTGGATTTTCTAAATTTCACGAGTGCAGCACTTTGAACGATTTCAAACGGAAGCAAGTGATAGTGATTTACTACAATATTGGACAGAGAGAGGAAATAGAACACTTAATATCATACAAAGATATAAACTAATGTAGATATACTTGTTATTGTGTATTGCTTGTTAAATGCTTTTGTGTTTACAATAAATAAATATTGGTGTGAAGTTAATTTATAAACCAGTATAAAGTTTTAAATATAAACGCAGTTAATGTGAGAGCATTCCTATTTTTAGTTATTAAATATGTAAAATTAAGTATTTTAGATTGAAAGTTTCATTATAAGGTACTTTAAAGATACGCTTAAATGATATGTATAAAAGAAACAGTAAATAGTAATAAATAATAAGTAGTAAACAGTTATAAATGCGTCTCAGACGTAAAATTTACTAAATACATCTTAGAATAGTTCAAGAGAATTAAATCGTTATTGCTATATAATAACTTATAAAATAAAATATTAACCGAAGTGAATGGAACAAAGTATAAACAAACATGATTAAATAGAAATTAAAATTAATGCGTAATTATAAATAAACATATAAGAATCATTGATAAATAATTGTATAAATCTATTGTAATTACTATATAACGTAATTTGTGCTGTTTACCAGTATGCAATTTATAGCACAGCATAGGATGCAGCTGTAATATTGTTGTATAGATTCAATTCTTTATTTTGTTTCCTTTAAACTACAACTTTACTCTTTTGTATGTTCTAAATCATAATTTTCAACTTTTAATTTTATTTCATTTCGGTTTGACATTTAGCTAAATACCTGAAAAAATTAAATCATTAATCATGATTTGTATTTCAAAATAACATCAGGTAACTGGTAGTTCAAGCGAGCGGAGTTGAGAAAACTAAATATATTTAACTTTAAAAGTCATATAAAGTTATTATGAAAAAAAATATTTTTAACTTTTGACTACTGTTGGTCAAATTTCACAGATACATCACCTTAAAAATTACTTCCCATTTCTATTTTAACAATTTTCTCCCACTAAGCAGTGTAAATCAGTTCCTTTTAAATATGGGGCACTTAAAACCCTCTATGTCGTCTGCGGCATCGCTATTCACTTCACTTACCATCACCTAATCCTCCTTTACTTCTATTTTAGCTATAATGTAGCTACTAATTCCGCCTCTACCTCCTTGTCATACTATCTCCACTCCACCATACTCTTCCATCTCCATCATGGATGGCAATATAGCAAATAATATACACCGTATAATGTATACTGTGTAATACACCGGCAGCTTCTCCTCTCTAACGCAATTCATCTCCTTCCTCCCTCTCCCTATCACTCTCTTATTGTCTCTCCATTTCCATTATTCTTTGTCCCTCCAAACTCTCTCTATAATACTTATAAATATCTCCCTCCAATCTCCTTAAACGTACACATCTTCTTTCAGCCTATGTCTAAGCTTCCATTACGATTATATAACACATATGTGTCTCTTAAGTGTAGCTATTATCTTCCTCCTCTTCTTAATTAAATCCGTTTTCTAACATCTCCGGTGAACTTTGGTTCATATATTCTTCCTTCAGCCTTTTGTTCTATTTAATATTCTTTGAGATGTTTTTTTTTCTAGCTTTAGTTGGTAAGTGTATGTACTTTCCTTTGTATATCTATTTCCCATGCTGGCTTACTTATATGTTTAGTAAACATTTCTAAGTATATAAGTAATTCTGGAATTCTCAGAAATATACTTGTATAGTATCCTCCTAATCACTACCCCTATTCAATTGCAAAGACATCTCCAATTTGCAATTACAGTTACAATAATATCCTATCTTTGTCACAAAAGATGATAATGTTCTTTTTACCGCCATACGTTTATGAAAACTTCGATGGCGTTTGAAATTTAATCTATTAATTACTCTTGCAAAAGAGCTGCAATTTAACGTTTAACTTTTTTTTTTCTCAAAAAAAAAACAATAGGATCTTTCTTTATTCCTGAAAAAGAACCCATGAGGTTGCCAATAACACAAATCAAAATCGAATTGGGGAGTTCCATCCTATTCAGTTTACCACATGGCTGCATTCATAAACAATGTTCAATGCATGCATAATTATAATGTCAGAAACTTAGTAGAAAGTATTAAAGCATAGCAAATTAATAGAAAATCTGACGTGTTTCTTCTCATGCATTTCTCTGCCTATACCTCCAAACATAATTTTTAAAATAGTTTACCCTTCATTGTATTTAATGGTAAATAAACATTTGCAGAAGTTGTATCACTAAATATTTCCTTGTAGATTTGAAGCCAATAAACAATTATAGTACGCTTAAGTAACTTTAAAACCTTTTAAGAACATGTCGCTATATGATGCCGTTTAAATTCTGTTCCACATGAATCATAGCAATGAAAACCCGAATTTTGATTTTGCGATTAAAACGTAAAAGTTAATGTAAAATTCAAACCTATAATAAAGAATATCTCAGAAATAGTTAAACGCACAAAATTGTACTTGACATAAATATTAGTTTAACAATATCTACATATTCCTGTAGGTTCTTTTCCACCTGTTTGACTTTACAAGTAATAAAATATTATTTCAGGATAAATACTTCATAGGTATGTTCAGAAAATTCAGCATGTATATATATTTTACTTGCGGAAACGTTAAATATAAAGCATTTTTATTAAAATCGTTGAACCCATTTTTGAGAAAGAAACAAAGAACCAAAGTTTTTCATGTAACGGAAACAGAGATCTTCTTGGAAATCTTTGTCTCACACTTTTAGAGGTCGCTGAAGTTACATGCGAAGATTCGTGTTTCAGCTATACTGTCCATAATACACACATCGATGTTTTCTATAAATGAGTTTTTAATTGGGACCTCAAAACATGCATTTGAATAAAATCTTGTTCTTGATTTTCTTTATTGTAAAGTAATACTTCTCAGAGGTAATAATTAGTCAAATTAAAACCCTTTCATAAATTATCAGCATAGTTAAGTTCCGTCGAAACTCACATAGAAATCGTTACCAGAAAATTGAAGATCAGACCGGTAAACTCCACATACTGTCCTACGTTCATAACTCGAAACCTGATGAACTCTATCGATGGAACCTCAAGTTATTAGTGTTGCAGTTACCACACACTACCCCAACATCATGGGGTCTGCATGCCAACTTTTCCGATACAGTCTTGGGTGTGCGGTTAGAAACCATCACTAACGTCTGTTTTTGCACGTAGACAATCCACATTCTGCTTAGACAAACTACTTCTCTGCAGCTAACTTTCTTTTATCCACCTAGGAGAGTACTTCTCTGCAATATTCTGTGCCTTGCGTACAAGGGAGGTAATAGCTTAATAACTGGCACCGCGGCTAGTAGCACAGGCGTCTGAGACTCGCGTTCGGGGAATCGGGGTTCGATTCCCGCGGCCATGTTTTGGGAGATTTTCCAGACGAATGCTAGTATATATTATGCGTTTTATACTATGATTAGTTCCATACTGCATTGTGGCATTTAACTGTATTTTTACAGAGCTATACATGGCTATCTTGCAAACTTCCCAGTTTGGGCTGCAGGTTTTAAGCTTTCACTTTTATTATTCTCTACCTTTTCTTCTGAGTTATTACATTTCTTACACCCTATTCAGTATGGAGTGTGTGGTATTATGTTCCTTTTTTAATAATGTGAAACAAATTCTATACCAACACTGGCGATATATTCTAATTTGGTGGTAAAGGGAGAGAAAGCATACGACCATTATATAACAAATGCCCCAAGAGACCCGTTGAGTTAAGTAGAATCTGATAATAACTTTTAATGCTATAGCTGTGGTTCTGTGTCACTTTGGTTCCTCTGGGATAGCTGTAATGTGGCTTGCTGCCGCATGAGAACAATAGTCGTGTTTTCTCCCAGATACACTTTGTCACGAGTAGATACCAGTCTTATTATGTAATGGTTACCATGAAGATTCTGTTTCCTTTACAATTCCAGAATATGAGCTGAAATACTCCTTCGGATGAAATAGCTCTTCAGTGGCATAATTTAATGAAGGAGTTATTAGATCCAACATGCCTATTCAAAGAAGACAGCATGCAGTCACTCCGTGTTTAAAAGGTACAGCTCAGAAGGGAGAATTTTATATTGAGATAAATAATTCTGTTGAGCGTGGAGTGTGTGCTACCGCTACTTACCTGGTATGCCCATAATGCACGCATACGTTTGATATCAACATTTATCTTACAACATGACATATAACTCCCCAAAACATTCCGAATGATGCTTTCAAAATCTGAGAATAATTAATGAAACGTTTGATAAAATGTTTTTGGAAAACACTTTGATGCGTACCGAGCCGTAAACATTTAATGGAGCGTCGTATCTGGAGTTCATTAAGCATTTTTGATGAGGCATGGAGAAACACAGCCCGCCTCGTTAGTCCAATTCAGTCATTCCGTATGGCTGCGTCAGAATAGTTCATCATATACATTAACAGCATAAGTTTTTGGCTTTTACCTCCTTTTATTGTCTTATTAATTTAACAGAAGAACGATTGACAGAGGACTTGGAAGAGGATAAACAGTATATGTACTCCTTTCTGCAAGAAATACTCATGCTGGGCTTCCAGTAGATTTAACTACCTTCTGTGAATTAATTCTTACATCCACACCAGTCGTGTGTAGGACTTAAGTTAGAGAGACGGAGTCAGACCGAAAAATTGAATGCCATAGCCAGAATTTGAACCACGGACCTATTGCTTTCTGTTCAGTTGCTCTATCCAATGAGATACCATGGTAACATGCCGGCATAACACTAATTTTTCTGGCAATTTTTCTATAACATCCGTGATTCAAATTCTGGCTGCGGCATTGCATTTTTCGGCCTGACTCTACCTCTAAAATGTGTGTCCTACACACGACTGGTGTGGAAAAACCAATTAATTCAGACTGATTGGTCTTATAGTGGGTTAACTCTACAGCTGGGACTTAAGTACTGTGGTTGCAAATAGACAAGAGAAGTCAAGTTGCGCAGTATAAGGAGTGGGGGAAAGAAGGCGGAGACTTGAATCGACAGTCATGCAGTATGTAAACGCATAGGAGAACTGGTATGATACACAACAAACATATCCATAGCTTTGTGTGCACTAAAACATCCAAAGTATGCGTGAATTTATGTTGTAAAAATCTTTATAATATGCCCTATACTTATTTTCTCAGTTGTATTTCACCCAAAAGTTCCATACCGAGATTTCAGCAGAAAGATATGCTTTGAGACGCTCTGTATAAAAAAATCCAAGAAAATAGCACTTTTGGAAAACTGTGCGTGTGTTGGTATGTGTGCAGCATAGCTTAAAACGAAAAGTCCGTCAAATAGTTAAGTTAGTATTTAAGTTCAATAAGTTCCAAACTACACTTTACATATAACATTTTCGAAGACTTTGATTTTCTCAAAATTGGCTCTAACGATTCTGATTAATATACCGTAAATAGTTTCATTAACAAACGAAATGTATATCTAGAATTTTCTAGGAATAGCCTCTGAAGACATCTTTATTCTGGATGACTTTTGCAAAACCGGTAAACCGTAAGAGATAGACAAACGGTTACTACACAAAAATATAAATCTCGTTACAATAGTTTTTCTAGAGTTAACCGTTTCATGGTATTCCTTGTTATTGTTTTCAATTTTAAACTGCTTTAATTTTTCTCAAATGGGAAGTCCTCTTTGGTTTCATACCGCTTTTGTTTTACACCTAGGCCCCCCTAAGATAACGCCACGAATTTCAGTTGTGTCACATAGCGGTAACTTTTAAAAGAGTTGATATCCACACCAGAAAAAGAACTCTTGTTAACTTCAGAAATTCATTTAAGATTCAGGGTACGTATCAAAATAAAATGGAGATAGGAGGAAAAATGGGAAGCAAGAAAGGCCTCAGCAGGTAAAAAGGTAACGCAAGCTTTTGAGTTCGCTAGTAAGAGTTATAGTACAAAGAGGCTGTTATTGTTAAACAAATAAATTAGTGAAAAATATTTTGTTCATTTCAAGGCTAAAACACATACTAAGAACCAGTTGCTGCCTATATCTTGTTTTTTCCCCGATTACCTACTAATATTTACTGAAATAAATTGTAGTGAAAAGTCTGCGTTCAGAGTCATAGCAAAGTGGTCTAAAACTTAGTCAGTTTGAAGCCAGCGAATCCATCCATAAAGTGCAAATTTTGCGGCTCATATAATGAGCTCCAAAGGTAACGATCCGTAGCTGGAGACAACTGACACCCTAGCTGGGTTATGCCGATGTCCCATGGTCAAAATTTGGTCCAAATATTTTTATACAATGTGAAAATTGTGTACAATTTCTCCATTCCATTCCCACGGGAGTGTGTATTGGTCCAAATATTTCTCGCATGTACATGAACAGCTCCTAGAAAATGGTGGACGTTGCTGGTCCACAATTATCTACGTTCGCTGTAGCAATCTTAGTTTCTGTAACCATTGTAATAGAAAGAAAAAATGAATACAGAAGCATTGGTGGACTAAACCATGGTTGTAACGTAGGAATGCAGGCCAAAGAAGATTTGTACTACATTTGCTAAAAAATGAACTCATTTCTGACTCTGTAAATTACTGTAACTTCCTTAGAATGGGCGAATATTTGTTTGGAAAGTTGCTGTCCTTAGTTGAGGCAAAACTCACTCGCCAAGACACAAATATGAGGCAAATATGCCTCATAGATTTAGACTAAAAGTTAAATTAGCTTTTTGAGCAACTGCAGACATTTGATGCATGCCAATTATTGTATCTTGAAAATCTTGAAGGTGATTGAGCTCATCCTCGTGTATATCTCTGCGAGAATGTATTACATATATAGTGCCAATAATGGCGCCCATCATTGTTGTTGATCTGAAGTCTAGATGTAGTTTCCATCCAAGCAGTGTGCCAGAATCAGGTACTGTCTGTCCAAAGCTTAATGCAGTGGTATCGATCAATTTGCAAATTATTTTCAATTGCATGTGTTATGGTATCGATATTGCGTCGTCTGCCATAATAACGTCTGCGTGCTGGCGGCATGGCTGCAGGAATGACGATCAAAAGTAAGGCCACGTTTTTATATTTTTGTTGAGAAAATAAGATTAGGTGCAAATGGATCCGATAAAATACATTTGCAGGGACTATGAATATCCGAGTCATTATTTCATAAATCTCTGCCGTACAAAAAAATGTATATTTCAACAATAGTCCAGCTACTATAGCCCTATAATTTCGGACAAAGTCTACAAGATATAGCAAAGATTCACAAACAATTATATGGGCGGGAAGGAAGACCCAGCGCTAGCTGCCATCTTATTACGTCATTACCACCAGGTCGCGCTATTGTTGATTTCATAAGTTTGGACCAAAAAATAGAAACCGCTGTATCCTGTTGTAGCAAACTGGAATTCGACCAAAAAGTAGGACGGAAATTGTACACAATGAATTTATCCGATATCTTTGTAGTTTGAAGAGTATTGGACCGAAATATTTTACCGTGGAACATCGGCTTTAAGTATGGTTTTGAACACATTGTCTTCTCGTATCGGTTTGATAATGTTTCATATATATAGTGCGCATGTCGGGTTGGTCGGCCTAAGCCAGTCAGGGCTATCATGTCAGGGTTATAAGGGAAGACTCGTCTTTCTTTTTAAAATAGATGCCCTTAAGGTTTGTTTTAATTAAGTTAACCTTGGATGGTATTTATCGCTTTTCTCCCTTGCTTTCATTGATTACCAATAAATGACAAGACCTTTATTTATGAAAGGTTTATTACTTTCCTGAACGACTCTATCGATTGTCATTAGAGGTGAACGTAAGTGGCAAGCCTCTGTGATAGAAGTTCAAGATTGCTTCGTGTCAGCAACAGATTTAATTACGGTATTAGATTAGTTCCATCTACCTCTATTCTGTTCCCTACTCAGCAAACAGTGTTCCTTGGAAGCTACAAGAGACATTTAGATATTCTGCTCTATTTGGTTTTCATTGAAATAAAATATATTGTATCGAAAAGTATTTATGTGGCGTGCCTACGTGGTGAAGTGGCCAGCTGACTTCTTACCCGCAGGTCCCGGGTTCAATTCCCGGCTGCGAAGGGGAATTTTTCTTTAACCGATTTTATTCCCTAACACAAAGAGTATGGTCGAATGAATGTCTGTGGGTTTAATAATACAAAATGGTAAACCTAATGACAACTTACCATTAATGTACAGTTTTTTCATAGGTTAAAAGCCCCCGATATGACCATAGCAGTTAAAGGGGGCTATACAAATTAAAAAAAATTAATGTAATACAGCTGCACACTCTCTACAAAAATGGTTCAAAGTACGCAGTGAAATTCATTCTGGAAGAGTATGTGAATATATTTGTTTAAAAATGGGTTCTTTTTAAACTGAAAAAGCCTGTATTTTTATTTTGTTCCACGAATACATTTAATTTTGCATTCTAAAACATGTTTAATAATTTGGTAAAATTAAATTTTCACATTTTCGAAAACTATTAGGTAAAAGGGCGAGTATACCGGTAATGCGGTCTTGGCAAAAGGGAGTTTATTTAGTAATGCGCTGTAACTAATAGAGTGCAATGTTCAAACTTGAGGCGGGAAATCAAGACGGGACGACGTGAGCTTTGCTGCAAATACAATCATCAAAACATATGAGTGAAGCATGTACTCTAGAATGCTCGAATAGAATTAGTTTCATAAAACTAATCTTTGAAGCGATATTTGCTGACTTGCATGGGTGGCCTTGCTTGATTTACTGACATTCCAAGCTTTGTAGCTCACTCAGGATTGAGTAAACCATTATTTACAAAAAGAGCGACGGTCGGAAATTTATTGGTATAAAAAGATGACGGCTTGGCTGAATTCAAACTAAGTCAACGACTTCTTTATTAATTCATAGCCATTATTATAATAATAACAAATACATGTTTCGGAATTTGTTCCCATTGAGAGGTAGCGTATCTACACTATCATTCCTCTTTGGATATAATTTATTCAGCAACGAGTGTTTTTAAGTTTATTAATTTTTAGGTTATTGTTTATGCTTATATGTTATTAGGATTGTTAAATTGCACGGTCTTTATTTCGATCGGTAACCTTTCATAAATCTAGTTTTATTCATTTACATCTTAACATAAAACGTATTTTGGCATGAAAAATAGTGATATATAACTTATACATTTATAAGAATAACGTAAGAATGTGTATTTATTTAGCATATATAGGAACAAAAGTACCTTAGGCATAGAAAAATGTGCGAGGTAGCCCGTGAGCTTGTTTATCAATTTCTCCGACAGTCATACAGAACTTCAACCTGAGTCTGAGATATTGTGTATTTATTATTTTTTTTTTTTTTTAAACAGTAACGGAGTCTGATCAGGACTCCGGTATTGTATCCCTATTTACATTTCCCACCGTAGGTTTTACTGATTACTGGTTTACTGGTTTTACTGTTTCTTTTAAAAACATATACACATTGCACAAACATACGAGTAACACCCATGCCCAAGGCGGGACTCGAACCCACGATCCCCTGCCCACGAAGCACCAAAGCGAGACGCTTTGGCGAGCGTGGCCATGGGGACCGGCAGTATTGGGACAACTGAGATAGAGGGCAAGGTCGAACTAACGCAGCTTGTATCGCCTCTGAGTAGCAAACTTCGGTAGTGGCCACACTCGACAAACATTAACCGAAAATAGGGCGTGTTTTGGATTATTCTAGTTGAACCTTACGCTACAATAAGAGACGAGTATGAATTCAACATTTAGTCTCTTAAAGGAAGTTATCGAAAGGAAAAAAAAATCCTTCATATATTTGATTTCCTGTGCAGGAATTTTATACGCATAAATGGGTTGCAATGCAGTATGTAGCAGCATTAAATTATTGAGGCACGTTTGAAGACGTTTGTACACAGCTTTCATAATCAGTCAATAGCAATACGCTATAATATAGGGAAGAATAGCAAAATATTTATATTGATTAAACTTATTGTCACTAATATTTAATCATTAATGAAACCTCGTGTAAAATAAAACGCATAACACAAAATAAGCTGAGTTCTGATTAAGAACAGATTTAAAGAGAAACGAAATAGAACAATGAAAAAGGATCAGATAAATCGTGTTTCAAAATGTACTTATTATTAAACATGGATTACCCTTTATAACAATAAAGTCACAAAACTTCCAGTATATCCATAAAGGGTGCAGTATTTCTCCTGTGGTAATACTCAAATAATTGAAAACTCCTTGTGGGCGCTACATTTCTGGTTTTCCTAAACCTCTCCTATAATTCTGAAAAAAAATGTAAAGTCCTTTAACTGTACTTTGTTCATAATTTATTTTTGTGCTAAAGCCCCAGGAAAATACGTGGTAACAGAGAGGAGGTCTTATAAATTCGAATCTTGTAAATAGATGACAAATAGCAAGTATAAAGTACTTTGGATGGAGAAACAATGGGTTTTGCATATTCCCTGTTATATATGACCAAATCCGCCTCACATTTCAAACCCAAGGATCCTGGTCAATAGATATGATATTCAGTAGAATTTTAATCTCTGGGATGATGAAATATACATACCAAGTATGATTAAAATGCCCCAAAACCTGTACGATTTGTAAGGAAAATATTGCCCTATTGTACACCTGAATTCATGGATAGAATCTAGGTAGCCTATAGCCAATAAAGCGGGTGTAGCATAATTTATGCTTATTAAGGGGTAACAAAATTTCTGTATATATTATTTTGAAAGTTTTGCTATGATTGCATTATTATTATTATTATTATTATTATTATTATTATGTTAAAATGACTACCATATTTCTTTCAAAGTGGATATACACCTCGAAATATATAAATTGTTTCATAAATTATATTATGTAAACATTTTGCATCACCAAAATGCCCCTGCCACTCAAAATATGAGACAATTGGTTAAACTTTTCTGAATTGGAGCTTTAAATCATACACAAAGCCTTTAAAGAGGGCTATTTAATCATCTTTGCTTATGAAGTAATATCATTTTTAAAAAGTTAGAAATTAGTAATTTTTTCATACAAATATATTTTCCAAATATTACTATTAGTGAAAGGATAATTTTTTATGATTAATATTGCAATAGATATTTCTGCCCATTCACGGAAATTTTAGAGTGTTTAAACACAAAGTGAGACACGTAGAACATTTTGAAGGTGTGGAAAATATGTATAGCTTTGAGAGAAACACTGTTTAATTAAATAGTATGCTTGGAAACAGGTGTATTGTACGATCTTTAAATGACTGTAGAGACCGAAGCAAAGGACAGACATTTAAATTTTGATTTTCTATAGATGCTCAAGGTTTCCAAAAGCTGTTTGTAATAAGAGAAAAAATGTTAAAGTCGTTGATGAATTGCAGTCAAAATTACACTCCCAGTATCCATTGAATATGAAGTCAAATGTTCATCTCTGCAGTTGAAGTTTTAATCCTCTCTACATGTTCTAGAAAAATGTTGGGAAAGCAATTATACAAGTTAAACTACAGGGGGTGTCCCAGAATTCAACCACACAAATTGCCAGGATTATAGAGGAGTCCTGGATAAACTTTTTGAGATAAGGAACATATGGGCTGCACAGTTTGTATACCTCTTTGAGAAAAATAAGAAAATTAAAAAACTAAAACAAGAAATTTTAGACAGCGATGCGATCTTTGTAACGCAGGATTCTTTGACCAACTCACCCACCAATGTGCTATAGCAGAGCGCTCTAGCTAATTTCTCATACACCTGCCACCTTTATTAACATTTTATCCAGCTCTCTGGCATGTCTTTCCCAACACATAATGTATTTAGAGCTAAAAGTGTCTAAAACGAGGTTGGCATATTTAACACTTTAGTATTTACTGCATTCTCTCCAGAAACTTGTGTTTTAGACTTCTAACACTGTTCAAAAACTCCATGAATTGGGTGTGTGATGGTGCAGATAAGCCGTATTGAAAATAAACAATTGCGATATTATAAACGGACGCCATAACGTCGGTGGGATATATTGAAGTCTGGAGTCTTGTAGCTCTTTTACCGACATATCTACGGTGACAAAAGAAGCATAGGGCAGAGAGATTAATTGGTTTTAGTATGGCAATTGCTCATTTTTAAGATGGCGCGGTACGAGAAGTTCTTGAATTATGCTTTTTCCCTACACACCATGATTAAAGGTTACTAATTTAAAGGTATAATGACTTTCTCGTTTTGATTTTCTATGAATTATTGGTGGTCTCATTGATATTGACCCTTCAATATAGGAAACGTTTTCTGCTCTCTGCATTTTGAATGCATTTTAGTCTTTATTTTCAGTCGGCGCTAATGGTTCAACTGATAGATGTGAGGAATAAACCAGCTTACCAGTTTTACCACAGTATACAGTTCAGCTCTGTAGTCTAAATAAGGAGTGCCGCCTGCTGATACAACATGGGTAGGTATGTTAGTATGCGTGTATGTGTGTGTGGTATTAGGAGGGTGCTCTATACTGCAACATGCTATGGTTTATTGTGCCTCAGATTCCAGTAGAATAGGATGATATGAGAGTATAATCGACGGGCAGCCGAAAACGGACCACGAGGAAAGAGCTGCCATATAGGTTCCCTAACATAGTGCAAGTAGTTCTTCATGTCGATGCGGACAGCGCTAGAGCCCGCACCCTAGGTCTGACCAGGTGGTCTTACAGACGACTCCTACGCCATTCCGCCACCGAGGGCTGCATTTCCAAATCACATTCACCGCCACAGATAGCATCTCCACCACAATCTTCCCCGTCAGTTATAACCCTGAAAGATATTCTCTGGATGAAATGGGGATGACATTAAGGAACAGGAAGTTCGAAGGAATGAAGAAATCTCCCCAGCTCTCACTTAGTTATTCGAAAAACCCTCCGAAATACACTATAGGTCTGAAGGGTCGGTCGCAGGAATGCAATTCCCAGACGAAACGCCTGAGACACCTCATTCCGTTGAATTGTGTGTAAAATATGTTATTTAAATTATATTAATTAAAGTGATGGTATTTTCTTGCCAATTATCGAAATGTCAGTTATAAATAAGAAGTTCACAAATTTCTCTGAGTAAGATTGCTTGCAGAGTTAAAATGTGAATATAAAGGAAAACCATATCTCGAAAATTAACTTGATACTCTATATACACCTCAAAGTACACTTAACGTTTTAAGGCATAGTAGTTTACTTATAAACAGCTAAAAATGTCAGAAATTAAAAATAATTAAACAAATCAAACTATATACAAGAATATGAAAAGTGTTTTTACGCCTGCGGATTTTAGCCTTATTTTCTAAAAATTAATATTTTCTTTGTTTTACATTTCCAATGACGAATTCATTTCCAAGGGCACACGAATCGAGTAATTTTATTCACAAACAGAGTGTTTACGTACACGTCACTTAAACACGACTGATGACATGACATAAATAATGTTTTGTATCTGCACGAGCACGTCTCAGCATTTTGGGGTAAGTGCTGTGCAGGCCTCAACAGTTGTCACTTCTCAAAGGCTGCTAATGTTGAATTGATTGGAGGACCCTTCGTGTTAATCCTGGGTCTCAGGATGATGAGCAAGTACAACTATCATCTCATTATGTTTCTATAGCTTTTCGCATGCTCTTATACTGCTTACATCTTGCACATTGAAATTCAACGGTATACATTAGTAAATAAGAAATTAGAGCTGAGAAATACATAGGTATCTTTGGAAGTAACGTCTTAGGTAATCTAGTTTATGTGGTACTACTTCCATTGCCGGTAATTTGATGTAAACCAATATAACTCTAGACACGTTGACACTGACGGGTCATTTAATACGAAATAACTTTTATTTATTTGTTTATGTCATTATAATATTAGGATATTTACAATATGTCTACACTTCTTTACTTTTAAGCGTCCTATAGCATATATATTTTCAATCAGGTACAAATTAAAGTATTAGCAGTGTTAATGTTTTTAATCCTCTGAACTGCGGGAAAAATTTGGCCCATTTTTATATAACAGTCTATAAAGTGATAGTGGCTACTATTACTTCATTTACGACAGGGCATGTATCTGATGTACTAGCTAATATTGAGACACAAGCAATAACAGTAGCAAAACCTCTCAATTTTGTTGCAGGAAGTTTAGAGGAAATAGTTGTTGCTGCTTTATTAAAACGCATTAATTCTAGTTACATGGCTCGTCGCATTTAGAGTGGTTATGTTTTTATATAATGAGGAAACAAACTTTAAAGCCTGTAGTAAAAGTACTGCAGAATTACTATATAATTTTAGTGAAGAATTTGGTAGTAATCCTAATGATATTTCACAAGGTGAAGATAAAATAAAAAGAGGAGTAAGAGTATTGTTACAGATCTGAGTGAAAACAGCGAAGTAGTAGTGATACAGATTCAGTGATTGAAAATTGTTATCTTCCCATTCTATGCCACAGTAGTTCCTGTTCGAGGACGAGAACGAGGGCGTGAAAGAGGAAGTAGACGTGTTTGTAATGACATAACACAGTAAGGGAAGCCTCATGAGAAGACATTCAAACTGGGTAATCTTAAACTAATGCATTTTCTGTAGGGAATGAACATCGTGCTGCTGATGGTACACTTCAGAGACTCATCCCTCATGTACCAGGTAGACTACAGCTGGGCGACGTGCCAACCAGAATATCAGCCGCAAAACAGTGATCCTATTCCTTACGCTAGACAAAACTTCTTTGACGTCTAATTTTAAGTAAGAACATACTCAGACACATCAAGAGGCATAAAGAGAAGGAAACCCGCTTGAACTCAGGAGACCCAACATGAACCATCACTCAGGGAGAATGTAATGCCTTCTGCGCTATATCGTATGTTCGTGGTGTATATGAGAGGAGATCAAATTCAATAGTTAATGCAACAAATCTTGGGTCCCATACTTCTTCACAGAAGGAGAAGAAACAGAAATAATTAAAGAAATATTGAGGTTTTTGTCATAAAGGCAACCTGCAGACACCGTTTGAAAGCACACAAGTATGCTCTTGCGTCTGAAATATGGAATCTGTTCATGCAAGACTGCATTAATTGCTTATTTCCAACCAGGACTAAATCTTAGTGTAGATTAACAAATGCTTACATCCAAATGCAGATGTCCATTTTACAGTATGTCACTTCTTCCGCTCAACATTAGGGATCTATTTCGGCAGGAGAGTGGAAGGCATTCATGTAGTCTCGTGTACTTAATATCATTTATGTGATCTCTTGTAACGAATTCCGGGCTTCCTCACACAGTTTCCTTTGTAAACATCCACCACTTTTCGACCAATATGAAAACAGTGAATCTCTGTAGCATAACTTAAGTCCACAGAATCTGAATTAATGATTATTGTTACTGTAACATGTTGAACCATGCAAATGCAATACATAAGACATTTAAAAAGTATTCTAATTTGTGTAATTTATCTACCATTTTTCAAATAATCCGAGCCTAAGTCATAAACGTTATAACCGAAATTAACAGCTGATTTCATATTTAATATTGTCCACAGTTTGTGTGTCAACGGCATTACTAACTACAGCATTTCGATACCTCTCATAAATGCATGAGTACTGGAGTTACCAGAGGTCTGCATCGGGTGGGTGTGATCGGGTCTGCCTTCTTGTCACTAGCGAAGGGGAATGGCACGCGGGAGAGGGTTGACCTACTTTCACATCACCAGCTGTTATTGCTATCTAACCGGGTCTGCAACATCTAGTCGTATCGTGTAGCTGTTCCTGATTTTAAGCCTTCGAAGAACTCATAACTTGCTGACAATTTGAAATATTTTATAGCTAAACTTAAAACAAAACAAAAAATAAGTTACTGGGGAAATAACTGGTATACGGAACCTTAGTTCACGAATAAAGTAGCTAACATGTTTATCTGACATGTGATTTCATGTAGATCACTCGTTTACCCTATTTATTTGGTGGTGTCTCTTCTGTCAAGGCTGACCGGCAGCCTCTCCACCTTCCGCTGAAAAACATCCCCATTTTAAGCCAAGTATACTGGGAATATCCAATGGATCTTTAATGGAGTGGTTCCCCATTGCTCCATTCTATGCTGTTGGCCATCTAACTGTTCAACCGTCATTAGGGACGGTTTCACGTCCCAAGGGCTAGAGAGTGTTCTAGGGCGCTACAAGCTCATTCCCTGCGAAAAGGCTGTTGGCACTTGCTAATGGCAGACGAATTTTGGCGACGGTAACTCGGTCTGCGGACGCAGTTTAGCGTAAAGCCTGGAACATAATATTTTAATGGTATTTTCTGTAAATATTATTGTTTACAAGTGAATATTTATTGTGGTTACCATGTAATACTCCGTATGCATGCAGCTAAGCAGTTGCTATGTGTGAAGGGCCATAAACGAAATGAAAATGCAAGGCCAATGTTTATAGTAATACAAAATTGCAATTAACTTATTTTCTCAGCAGTAGATACACTTCAAAGAAATTGGTAATATAAGTTCACTAAAAATTTAAAAGGAAATATATTTCAGAATATAATATGTTAAGTAATGTAAAAATGATGCTTCATGTTCTTTACATACTGTGGATAAACATGTGTACTGTATACGCCTGACATTGTTAACGCTTGAGTGGGATATATAGCCAGGTATTGATTAGCACACAAACCTAATCAGGCTCAGACCCAGGTTTAATATGGTGCTGACCAAACGTGCCATCAGAGATCCACTCGATGCAGAACACCGATAGATATTGAACGGTAAGTTGGGAAAACTATTCTTCGGATGCTGCAGGGACTTCTATTGAGATGTGCTGGAAACAAAAGGGACACATTCAGAATATCATAATGTCCGTCCTGTTCATGAACAGCAACATCGCAGATGGTATCAGAATGTGTGAGAACATCCTTTTTGGTGGCAATTATAACTATAGGGCCCTTCTGTCGCACGCTTAATGGCTTACTTGAAGCCAACTATGATTCCGCAGTCACTAAAATTAATGGGGATGGTGGGTGGAGGCAGTGGGTCCTGTAGTCCAACTGGAAATCTTTGGTCATGAATTACTCGTGCTTGTCTGCCAAACTGTGCCAATACTTACACAATATCAACTAATAAAGTGTGGTGCCACCGTTCATTAATTGAGGGCCACCAGTTAAGATATTCCAATTAAAGTATACAGAAAAAAAATAAGACACATCTCATGGATTTTATAGAAACACTAAAGATTTTCCCATTATATACATATGTAAAAGTTGCATTTATTCTTTAATAAAGATACAGATACGAGAGTTATGAAACATTACTTCCCTGTTTCATAAGCAGGCGGAGAATGTTTTACTATTAAAAATATTCACAGAAAAAAATAACCTATACATATTACACTCTTTACGATGGAGAAGGTTAATATGAAAATTGACACTGCTTTGTAGACACAATGTCCACATTAAGTTCTGTCAGGAAAGTTACATGATTATAGTGAAGTACTTTCAGTGTGATTTCTCATTTTTGATTGACTTGATTTAACAGCTGAAAACACTGCCAAATAGTGATGTCATTTGCAGCGAGAATTTGCGCAATTAAGGAACGCTCTCTTTTGATACGTACTTCCAAAATTTTTCAGAAATATATTTTTGGGTTTAAAAGATCACCTAAAATTACAAATCTCTCTTTGAAGTTCAGAGGGCACTTGGCTCACAGAGGTTTTCATGTAGTTGTTCAAGGGAGCACGTTTTGGCTTCAGAACTTCAAAATCTTGGGATCTGTTCTCGGACTCCTTTTTTATTTCACTTAAGACTTCCTGAAACTCATTGACAAATAAACCAATATTCTTGGAGCCGAACAATGAAGGAAACAGCCCATGTAATATTACAGATATAACAAATTTAATTTCTACTCCAATCTATTTTATATTTAGGATCACCCACGCCTACATGACGTGTTTCTAAATTCTAGATTTATAACCCACTCTTTCTAAACGGATGTTTCCCTTGGCGATAAAGCATGCTAAATAAAAGGAAGTCAAAGAGAAGACAACCAGATTTAAATTACATTTCAAAACGTACCAATACGTAAACCAAAATATCAGAGTTTTCAGGATTTTAGCAAAGCTTAGGAAGTACATATAATAATATATCGATTAATATTTTCGTATTTCCCCGAAGCACATACGGAGTTTTTTTTTATTATTATGACATTTCTGAAAGTCATGGGTCGAGCAATGTGAGCCGTGTTAATGTGTTGGACTCTCATTCGGGAAGTCCTGGGTTCAAATCCCGTGGTCGACCAATCTGACAGAAGGGTTTTTACCTTTTTTTTTTTTTTTTTTTGTCGTTAGACGAATTCCGGATGGATAAGTCCTTGCATGTCTAATTCTTACAAGTGGGAGGTTAATCCTTTAATAATTATGATGAGGAGCACCAAGAAGAAATTTTAAAAAATGTTCTCTTGGTAATTTTACGAAGATTCAGAATATTTACGAGCACAAGAGGAGGTAAAAATGAGCAGAATATAAAATGAAATCGTAAAATCAATGACTATAACGCGATATATTCATTTTTTAATTATTCCCAGTTTTCAATCTTTAAAAGAGCCATATTTTATCCTGGACTAAGCAGTGGGCTTAGAAAGCTTAACTATCGATAAAATTAAAAGGTTCTATAAATTTTTAAAACACGGAATACCAAATATTTCTGTCAAAGCTACAGTCTAAACAAGACAATTGATAGAGGTAATATGTGTCGGCAAATGTGCTGTTTGCAATTCTGGGAATCTGAGGATAGTTTTTGAACAAATAACTGTGTTTGCAAATATTGTAGGTTTTATCCTGGAGCAGCAGCATGGTTTGTGTTTTCTATTTACGAAACTGACATTGCTGGAGATAGAGCTATAATCAAACCATGCATATTTTATGGGAAAAGTACAGCGCAGAGGTATGTGAGTTATTTGAAAACTCAGGTGTACTTTACAGAAAATGAAACGAGAAAGACTTTCTGCATGGAAGAGTTTGTGGAGCTGTGCTTTCTAACGATAAATGAGAAAGGTTTTGAAATAAAAAATAAAGTGCTTGTATTCATTAAGCATAAATTTGAAATGACATATGTGTTTATTTTTGGCGAATTATTAAGAACATCTAATATTTTCGAAAATAATGAGTGTTTTAGTGACAGATGAGAAATATCTATTCTTTTCTTTTGAAAATCAAAATGTGAATGTATTTCAAGTCATAAAAATAAAACTTCAATTCAACACTTGAGTTTTCATAGAATAAAGCTAGAAGTTGTGAAAACATGTTTAGAATTTCAACGATAATAAGTTACCAGTTACAATACTTCCATGATACTAAAATAAGGTACCACGGAAAAAAAGTATTGTTTCTGAAAATTGCAGATTGGTAACAGCTACAACATTAGAAATTCAATTTAAAGGAAACCTTTAGCTCACCTTGTTTTGTCCCAGTATGTTCTATAGCCATTACAAAATCTTCCCATTTTGTCACCATTTTACTGCACACGTTTAATTTAAAAAAAGCACACAAATTAGTTCATAAATATATAACAGAAAATGAGTCCTTAAGATATACAAAATTCTAACAACAAAAAATTTAAAAAATTAAAAGAAATTAAAACGCTGGAGGCCAAATATGAAATACTGAAAGACAGTGATCACTTTGGAAGCAAAGTAAGTGTACACAGAGCACAAATAATAATAATAGACGTCGAATTTCTGATTGTCTGTAGGACATTTATAGGGCGTGTCTTCTGATATCCGCTGGCCCCTCCATCACTCTAATTGGGGAAGGAGGAGGGGTTATAGCTTACTGTTGT
Organism: Hymenopus coronatus; assembly: GCA_030762935.1. Lineage (NCBI taxonomy): Eukaryota > Metazoa > Arthropoda > Insecta > Mantodea > Hymenopodidae > Hymenopus > Hymenopus coronatus. Next base: position 378,455,719 of record CM060900.1, on the reverse strand, counting down.
AGTACACGTTACCTAATTTCGCTTACAATTTAGTAAGGTGCCTATGCCTATTAGCGAATGATTTGACAAAACGGTATCCTCTATTGGTTAGATATAGAACACGCAGCTTCAAGGTGACAGTATCAGCCAATAAGACAAAAACATTACGTATTAAAGTACCCTACAAACGGTAAGGAATGCGGTATACGGAACAAGACAGTGCCGGTTTCTATTTGTGCCTTTTGTACTTGCAGAGCGCAAGGATCTAAATGTTGTGGATACAGTAGAACAGAATTTAAAATTTTGCTGCCGTGTTATCGGGTCTGAATAGGACTCCATTGTTACTCATAAACGGATCATATAATAATATTAAATACTTTAGATTATTTGTTTGAGCCTTCAAGGCTAGTTACTAAATCAAACATTGATAATTTAAACAGTGCGTTGGTAGCAAACCAATTAAATGCGTTTAAAACTGATAGTATTAATTCTGATTTGATTCTTTGCTACAAAACATAATAATAAAAAATAAAAACCTTACGGCATTTTTGAACAGCTACTCCATGGTCTCAAAAGCCTCAATGTGGGATTTGCCAACTATTCTCTGGGTCTTCCCCGCCATTCATCCCACCGTTATTGTATCATCACGTTTCCTATCATCCATTCCGTTTTCATTTCATATCATCCACTTCCTTAACGCCCATGCCTGGCTACCAGCCGACCACTCGTTTCAGGTTCTTCCGTGCTCCCCGACAGGCTTCTGACCCCTTGGCACTCGTTTGTCAGTCCTAAATACAGAGAGGGTGAGCCGACTACGTAACAACATTCTTGCATCAAAAGCAAAGACGTAATCTTACTCCATTTTTTGTGAAGTTCCTTTATTGTCTTTTGAAACTGATATCAAATGCTCAAAAGAGAGATCCTTCTCTACGTAAAACTTAGTTGCAACAGACAGAAGAACAACTATGAAAAACGAAAATGTCACTTTTGTATGTTACAATTTGTCAATGTCGGATATTTGAGTTTATTCTTTCATGATGTTAATTTGAAGTAAATGCTTTGAATTCAGAAACAAGGGGTTTAACATTAATGTTAATGTATTTGCCTCTGTATTTTCATTTTAATAATGACCATACTCATTAATTCTGCCGGAAAATTAGCATGGAATTAATGCACATTTATACAAAATATTCAACACAAAACATCACCATTTAAAATTATTTATGAGAGTTCTTTAAATATAGTCAACACACAATCTTTCCTCTGGTGATGGCATAAGCATACATTAAACAGTATTTTGTACAACCTATCTTTGAGGAACCATTAGTACAGCGGCCTTTGCTTTTACATTCTACTGTTTAATTTCTACCTTTCAATTTAATTTGTCAGTATGGTACACGTTACGCTATTCTGAAGAGCAGTAAAATTAGAGATAACAGCTTTGTAGTTCCAATGGTTCGCATCGTTGGACCAGACTATGCGTTAAAAACTGGCATTTTTTTTTAAAAAAGAACGATTTAGAGTTTGTATGTGCTCATTACATTGAAAGGGTAAAAGCATTACGTAAACATTTATTTTTTGCAATATAAACATTTATGCAAACGCTATGTTTTTAGCTTCCGTCATAGGACACACAACTGTAGTATTTTACGTTAGCCTACTACATACCTTAAGTCGAGGGAATATTGTATGCTATCCAAAAATGCAGTACCGAAAGGGCTCCATAAATATGTGTCTCGAGGACCACTGACTGCAGACAAACATACTGGGTCCGTCTGTGGACAGTGTAATACAAAAAACGCAACGTCCACGTCCATCCAAAACTGCTCAATTTTTTTCTCAAAAATATCTTTATGGATTAAATTGAAGACCACGTATTAATCACATTTATATAACAGCAAACAATTTATATTCTTAATTTTATTAAGCACCAAACAAAAACTACTGTACATTAAATCTAGATCTATTTAAGGTACACAATTTGTTTTAACTATCTTTTTCGGGGCATATACAACTTTCGAAATACCATTACTAATGCTTCGAGCTGATGAACACTGTCATTCTTTTTAGTCCTGTCACTTTTCAGTCATTTCTGGCAACTGCATCTAAAGAGTGTGGAATTTCAAGTGCAGCATATAGCGTCCAATTGCAAAATATTTTACTATGGCTTATTCCTTTGTATCCATAACGAAATGTGTAAGATAGCAAAGATTTATTTCGATTAAAATGAAAGTGAACTTATTTAGTCACTACGAAGGAGTAGAGACTGGTGAAAGTCATGTTAATGGAATAATCGCAGTTTAATAGGTTGCTTCAGTCTGCAGGATTACCCGGATGTAAACGTTTAACTGAATTGATTGAACCACTGTTTGCTTTCCACAATAACAAAGTTGGTAATTATTTTCCAAACACCAACAATTCCTTAACCAGTGTAATCTCGGTTATACATTTTCAGAGCAAGATGGCTGAAATAATGCTGAATAAAAACACGTAAAAGTTGGCTTCTCATGTAACTGAAACTGTTTTGTTAGATTATTACTGAAATTAAGTATATATTATTCAATGAAAGCAAATAATAAATGAAAGAAACATACTTATAACAAATAAAATGGAGTACTTAGAGTACTTTATGCTTCCCTGTACTGTTATCCAAAATGCAATAATGCAATACTTAGAATACTCGTATTACATGCCTGTCACCACTATTATTCATAATGCAAAAGAACAGGGCAGAGCATTGTTGTTTTACATTTTTTAAAAATTCGCTCAAAAGGTACTTTACATTTTTTTTTCATAAGTGTTTAAAATTGTATGTTCCAGAAATATTGATTCCAATTTCAAGAAATGGATATTTACAACGTGTCTAATATTTCCTAACATATCATAAGGATAACGTATGAACGAATAATGTAATTAAAAATATTTGTACATAGGGCCAGAAAACTGTGGTGCATAAGGACTTCTCTGGAGAAACTCTAGCACCTGGAATTTCGTTTCCAGAATACCTACCTACAACACTGTGAGATATGGTTGGTAACGGGAACTTTTCACTGGATATTGAAAAAGAATATCAGGACCCAGGCAAAGAGGAAGGAATGGTTTGGCTTCCAATACAGAAAAAATGGAAGTTGATGATGTCCGGATTTATTGGCTCCTTTATCTCTCTGTGTGAATCCACCAACTAATATTGTGCGTCCCATCTGCTTACAATACTCTAAAGACGAAGGAAAATATTTCTTAGTTAAAGCTTCCCGCTGCTGTAAGAAAAACCGATTCTACAAAATTAAAAAACAATAAAAGCAAAGAACAAGTTTAACAAACGTAAAATTCGCACAACAAAGAGAGGCACAAAAATAAAATGAAATAAACCATAAAAAATAATCATGAAAAACCTTCCTTTCGTCCAATTTGTTTTAGTACTTTTTTTTCTCTCTTAATTCTACCTTTAAGGACCTTCATGTAGTCCATCCCACTTTCACAGGATCTTCCTTTCTGCTTTTCAGCATTCATTTGAAACAAAATTGTAAAACAAATGTCGCAAATGCATACATAACGTTTCTTTTTTTAAAAAAGAGAAGACGTATAACCGTAAAACGTGTGACTGCGCTAAATATTAAGTGTGGAAGACTGATGCTCAAAACTGCAGCATATAATCGCGAAAAAATGGAGGTGAATAAGTGAGGTCAACTGTGGTTACACACTTACAAAGTTATCAGTAGCTGTCCTTTGTGCACTGTTCCAGCTGCGGCAATGCAAACACTTGGGGGAAAATCGATCGACTTGCAACATAAAGCTTTTATTTTTTTCTTCCCGCTGTTTGCTCCCATCATCTAAAAGACAGCATCCTCAAAGCTATCTGTGCCACTAAAATTGAGGTTCATTTTCTGACCTAAAGGATAAATGAGAAGCTTTGAGGAACGCTGCCTTTTCCCCTCACCGTCTGTTGTGTGGCAATACTGAAAAAAACATGGAGGTTTCTTCGAATAAGGGTTTCAAGTAGAAGTAAACAAAAGCCGTCTGATATCTCGAGCTGCGATTGGCCCTGGGAGGACACATGGCATCGAATTTCTCTGAGAGCAACCTTCTCATCTCTTGGTTAATACTGAAACTAAAACTAGCGGCTCCTGACGTTACGAAAGCTATAGTCTTTGAAATTGTTTACCTTAATAAGACGTGTGTTGGACGAAGTGGCAGTTCAAAGTAATTCCGTAAATTTCAACCAAATTAAAACCATAAAGACCTTGAAGTGCTGCGGTGTTAAAATAGTTAAACCCTTGGAATATTGTAAGAACCCGTATACATACAGTTGTAACTAGAGACCCTAGATTAGTTAACACTAAATTAGGGGTTTTTTCATCATCCGCGATTTCTACAACCTGAAGACTACAACATATTAAATGAGCATGCTACATGCTGTGTCCCCTTTGAGGGGACTGGGACATGTACAAAGACACTGTTTCACAAGTTCTGTTTTAATGAAAAACAATTGGGCAATCGGATTTATTACACACATTCAGTGATCATTAAAGAACACCAAAAGTGAAATTTGTGTATTTCTGTAAATACTTTTTTTTTTTTTTTTTAACTTTGACTTCAAGTTTCTCAAACTATGTAACTTAACGGAATGTTACCTAGACACTGAATAGAGAAATATTATGAATACAGAATTGCTGATGTTGCTAAAAATCAATGGTAACACGTATCATAAATAAAATATTTTTTTTAAACTATCATATACAGGGTGTTTCAAAACGACACCAAACGAAAATTGCAGTCAATTAGCTTACACTTTGACTTGTCCAAAACTTGATGTCGGAACTTTCAAACTCTTCTGTTTAAAGCCCTATGTGTGTTTAAAAATCGCACACATTTGTGATTAGGCAGCCTAGGAACAATTTTTGTCATACGCCACGTAAACAACCTCTTAACGTGTCGTACGAAACACATAATAAAACCCACATGCTACGTTTTCCATTACTAAGGTTACCTGAGCCGCGCCGGCGTGTCTATAAAAAAACGCCTACACCACGCGACTGGGACTTTCACTACCAACCGGCATCTCTCATGGAGTGGGCCAGGCACGTGCCATTTGCTTATGTACAACTGCCTAATCCGTGGTGATTTTATGGCAGTTTTTGTATGTACCGAAATTAGAGCTGAAAATTATATTCACGTATCACATACGGTATGACCAACAAGGTCAACATCTTCGTTGTCATGGTGTCGTTTTGAAACACCCTATATAGAAGTTCATTCAGATGCAATTTTAGCCATAAATGTATATTATTTTTCCATGAATGTTTTGTAGATTTCAATGCATGCCATACTTCGAAATTTCCAGCTCTACTTGTTCCTTATATTTAAAAGTAATCTTTTTCTCGTCTTTTATAAATTCACAATACAGAAACGATGGTAGTGTTTAAATGCTTAAATTTTTTATTAATTATGATTAGGTATGTGAGGAATAGTTAGCTGGAAATAATGATATATAGGCATTTATTAAATCAAAATTTATAGAATGATAACACAGAGATATAGAAAAATATATACCTGAACACCAAGGTGCACAGCTGCTCCTATTTGACTTGTGCAGATATCCCTTGGTGTATTAAGAGAGTTACAGAACTCAACGGAGCTGAAACACTGGTAATGGTAACCCTGTCTTTACACATCCTGCTGTTAGCGGAGACTGTGAGAGGGTCGCGCTCATTAAGAGGGGCGGGTTCTCCACTGGCGAGGGGGGGAGGGTTAGAGTGAAATAGCCCCATTGAGTTCTGCAACTATTTTAACGCACAAAGTGCTATCTGCACACGTTAAATACGGGGCAGTTGTTGCCACGTGGCATGCTCCTACCAATGAAGATTTAAAGAACAAATTATATTACTTATGATGTGTATCATTAATGTTTAGGATACATCGGCAAATTTGTAAGGATAATGTTTGGAAAATATTGCTGTATTCAGTATCAGTGCTTGACTTATAACTACGCAATACCCTTAAATGAACTTTCCGTCGATTTAAATTTTGGAATTCACGACCCTTATGCTTAAATATCAACAAGTGTGTTCTACTAAGGGGCATTACAAGGTCCATACAAGGGGTACCAGGTCAGAAGACAGAATTGCCAATCAGGAGACAACAGAGTATACGATTTATGATGAATGAGCTCCTATAAATGCTCTGTCAGTCAAACGTTTGAAGGAACTCGAACTTTATTTACAATTATCTCAAAATTATGTTTTTAACACATGCGTTCTTTTTTCTCAAAAAATTACGTATAAACGCCTCTTCGGGTAACTCTCATAAGAAATCGCTGTTACTATGAAAATGTCCTGAGATATGATTAATACAGTAAACTAGAAATGATATTCTGTTACATTGATAAACGTTTATTATAACTTTTCATCCATTTACTTGTTGTGTAGAATTAAAATACAGTTCATTACAACACATAACTATCCTGATTAACAAAATGTCCAAAACCGTTATAAACCGTTGACTAATTAAGGAATATATAATGGGCGACAGATGGTCACACGTGTCATGGAAAACACGCTTAATGTTGCAGCTCATGATTGACCAATGTGGCGTTTACCGAGCTTTGCTTCTTTGAGGAGGAGCAAACTTCGTTCGTTCGACTTTGGTATGTGTTTACAGGACTGACTCTCTGTATGTCTGTCTGTCTGTCTGTCTGTCTCTCTCTCTTTGTCTTTCTTCCTCTTCTTTACACGATAACTCAGGCATAAGTAGAAGAATGTTTTTTTCGGCTTTAGGAGAAATGGGTAATCAAACTCAGGGATGTCAACGCATATTTTCGGTATCTAGTACACCTTATTCTTCCTATGTACGGAAAATAAATACAAATTAGTAGATTGTTCTCATATAGGTATAAGCTATACATTTCACTGTTGATGTTAGCAAAGATGTATTTTGTAAAAAACACGTATTAATTAATTATACTAAGTTTATTATACGTAACCAATAGTTATGAACTAGTTTATGCTAAAGCTACTGTCAAATGTTTTGAGAAAACTGATTGCTATGCGATAGCTTTGAAATTAGATTGTGTTTGTGTACCCAGAAGTGAAAAAAAGGAATGAAAATTTTCTAATTTGAAAAAAGTATAAGTACTGGAAAATATAAACCAATAGCAAGGGATATTTCGGAAATTATCTATTCAAAAAAAAATGTATTGGACATACGTTGTTTACTTTGATGTGCTCTACTTTTTGTATTGTAGGTTTTGCCTATCTCTTTCGGTTTAACAGCTATGCAAAACTAATCCAGAATGAAGATTTGATAGTGTTTACCGCCCCCTTTTACTACTATGGTACCGCAGACGATGACACTAATGATGTACGCAATGAAGATGAAGCAGAATGAATTTAACTTCAGCGCCTATTCCCAGAAAATTCCAAATACACACTTCAATCTTCAATTATCATGAAAACATGTTCAACATATAAGAATTTAATTGAATTTTTGGACCCACTTTTGACGAGATCTATATTTCCGAAAAAATTTTTCCATGTAAAAGATAGTCGGAGGTGGGGGATTTTGTTGAAACTTTTCTTGTCGCTTTCTTATAAGATGAACAACTTAAATATAAAGTTAGGTGTTTTACGAAATTATTAATTTTGAATATACCTTTATTCATTTTTTTTTTTTTTTGTATTCGATTGAAATCTCGACATTGGCGTTTTTGGGTGGAATATAATACTCTCCCTATTTATAATATGCTATAGAGAATGTGAATAAAATGTTCTCCATTCACATAGCTTTCTCCCACCTATTCTAGGGAAGCTATTTATTCTTACTAATGCTTATTTTTTATGTCTTTATGCTCTAGATATGTTTAGCTGAAATTGTTTTATTTCACATTTACTGGTAGATATAAGGGAATACATTAAGCTAACGCGATAGGCATATGCTTTGAGCGAGTAGCTATGTGATAGCGTTCAAATTTCGTTCTCTTTGCATGACTATCATAAAATATAAATAAGAAGTTCCCATTTGAGAAAAGTTAAAACACTGAAAACTTAAGCAAAACAAATCTCGTTAATTGTTAACTCCTTAAAATGTATTCAACAAATGTTGTGTTTAAGCGACATGTACATTCTGTACAATAATATTTTGTGTATCTCTTATGGTTTGCCACTTACGCAAAAAAATTCCAGAATAATAACTCATAGACTATTCTCAGAAAAAACAGAATATAGAAGTTATTTTCCATGTAAATATATTTAAAATGTGATTTTTATCAAACCTGGTGGAACCAGGTTTGAAAAAATCCAAAACTCAGTAATAGCTTCCATGTGAAGAGTAGTTTAGGGTGGGACACACAAATACAGACCGACAAACAGACATACACAGGAACACGTTATTTAAAATAAAAGAAATTAGAATTACCGGTGAAATCTCGGATTATTGGATGGAATGTAATGCCCTCTCTACCTGATATGTACATTGCACATGATGGAGAAAGGAACAGCTTCCTACTTGCTGTGTATCATATACAAAGGGAAATAACTAGAGCTAATGCTATTTCAAAAGGGAACGAATTACAAATTAATTACTGATTATCATAATGTTATGAATTAATAACAAAATCGTTGATTCAATTTAAACCAATCATTATTCTTGTATACCAACAAATTCCCGACATCATGTACAATTTGTAAATAACGGTTTGCTGAGCTCTGAATGAAGTACAGTGTAAGTAAATCAAGCATGGCTATCCATTCCAATCAACAAATATTGCTTCGAGCAAATTTCACTGCTTTCGAGCATTTCAGATTACTCGCCCGATAAAAACGTTTTGATTGTTGTATAAGCAGCAAGGCTCTCGTTCCCCCCTCTTGGTTTCCCGACTTAAGTTCGAACATTGCATAGTGTCAACAAGACAAGTAAACTCGTTATTATTACTTTTATTACAACTTTTATTATTATTATTATTATTATTATTATTATTACTCTTATAAGTATCATTATAATAACTATTATTATAAAGACTTCATCTTTCCTTACTTACAAAAGCCGAGAGTACTCAAGTAGCGCAGAACAAGGAGTGTGGTAAAGAGGCGGTGACTTTAAGCTATAGCCGTCCACTGCGCTTAGAAGAACTGGGATGACACAAGAAACACATCCATATTATTTGTAGTAGGCATCGTTTATGTGTATAAAATATCCGACTTAATTATTTTCTCTAGTACGTACCTAGATAGAAAAGGCTGTATTCCACCCAAAAATTCGATAACAAGATTTCACCAGAAATACAGGTTTTGAAACTCCTTGAATCCAAAAGTTCAAGAAAGGAGCATTCTTGGTGAACTTTCCGGGTGGTGTGGGTGTGTGTGTGTGTCTGTGTGTGTGTGCGTGTGTGTGTGCGTGCATATCCCAACAACGAAAAGTCCGTTAAATGGTAACTTTGATGTTTAACTTCAGCATCATCCAAGGATACTACACGAAGATTTTCAAGAAAATCTCTAGCACTTTAGTGACCTTTACAGGAGTGTTTTTCAAAATTTTCCCCAAAAATGCCTATAACGATTTTTCTTAATATGTAAGATATTTTCATGACACCGAAATGTATGTGTTGAATTTTCTCGGAAGAGCCTCTGAAGAACTCTTCATTCTGGATGACTTTTGTAAATCGGATAAACGGTAAGAGGTCGAGAAAAACTTACTACACAAAAAATATAAATCTCGTTATAGCACACCGTTTATGCCATACATTTTTATAGAGTTAACCGTTTGCAAGATATTACTTGTTGCTGGTTTCAATTTTAAGCTATTTAAACTTTTCTCAAACAGGAAGTCATCATTCGTTTCATATCTCTTTTTGTTTTACTGCTAGTCGCGCTAAGAAAACCGAATTTCAATTGTTTAATATAGTGATGAATTTTAAAGGATTTGACTATAGCTTTAGCCTAGTGTTTTTCCACGTTTCCTTTCTACTTACAAGGAAGCAAGTAGCAAGACAATCTCCGTTATTATTCAATTCGATTAGCATGGTGTAGGTAAATGAAGAGTCTTTTGTAAGAATATGCTTTTTTTACGATGTCTAACTGAATGCGTTCTAATTCATATTTAATTCTACGAACCGAGCTAAATGACACAAATTGGCTGCCGCTACGTTTCTGTGCAGACTTGAATTTAATAGGGCCCCCTTCTGCAGCCTCTATCATAAATTGATACACATTAGTAATTACTTCTCGTGCTTCTTTTCCCTGTAATTTACTGGTGGCATCGATTATTCTATTTTTATCTCCACTATGCGTCACTAGGAATGATGTTCACTTTATGATGGTGCTGAAGAGACTGATGCTCACTACGTGCTTGCAAATTGTCGGCCGACTCCAGTATCAGTTCATGCGACTGCTAATCATGTTGACAGTGCTCACGTCTATCTGCAAGCACTTTGTTGGTCTCTCTAGGGCTGCTTGGGTGTGCAAACTTTCGTTCTAGCAATGTTCTGCATCAATAAGGTCTGGTAGGGTCACAGCATGTTCGTGTAGGTACCCTTTTAAACCGTGTCTGTGTATATACTGGTCCGAGTGCAACCCGAACCTAGATTATTAACCCTACTCAACAGAACAAAACAGAACAGAATAGTATATGGAATTTTAAATAAAATCTCTGTCGCGAGTCAGTAAATAGCATCTAAATGGCGTCTAACATATGTTAAAATACCTTGTATTTCTCCGTATTTATACGCACCTCACACACACACACACACACACACACACACACACAAATACAGGCGGATCTCTTATTAAAATTCCATGTAGTGCTCAGCGAAGTTCTTAACTCGTCTTTCAGATGAAAACTCGATTACAAGCTATTGGGTGAAATGTAATACTTTCTCTACCCACTACCAGGTGACCAAACTGCCCCGTATTTGGCGTGTGGCGATATCTCTTATGCATTGAAAGAGTTGCAGAACTCAAAGGGGCTATATCACGTTGAAACCTGTCAGTGGGAAACTGGAGAGGCATATCTTCGTTTTACCGCCTTTCAATGAGCGTCGATAAGCAAGAAGGCAAACACAAAGGTTGCTCAGTCAGTTGCCCTCTTACCGGTTTTAAATTGAAATAGTCTCTCGAGTCCTCGTCAAAAACGAGGCAGTTAGGCTACCTGGTATAAAGCACTAGAAACTGGTCCAGTCTCTAACATCCGAAAAAGCATAAGGAGAAGGTATAAAATATGTTATCGTATTTTAAAGTTCTTCAATAGATGTTCAACAATGGTAATGACGCTGTTGATTAGCATCCAACGAATGACACCGATAGTGCATATGTGAGTGCGACAAGCTTACCCCAACACAAAGAGAAGCGCTGTATAGGAATCGCATCGATCCACTTATAAGGAAAGCTGCTGTAAAGAGGAGTCGATAATGAGGTTAACCACTTCTTTCATAGCTTCAAATTATATTATTGCGTGCTCTACTTCAACACTATATAGACATATTCTTTACAAGAAAATATCGTCGTGTGTCACCAGCAGCTCACCCTGCAGGTGACATAGGCATTTCGTCTGTGAATGGCTATCAGGAGGTCGTGGGTTCGATAAGCGGGGCCGATCTCTATTTTTTCGGAACTTTTCCCGAATCACTAGGCATTGGGGGGGTTTCTTCATTTCTCCTAAAATTCGTTCCTTTTATTTCTTCTTCATTTCTTCCAACTGGTCTCTTTAAGGAGTGTAAGTGTCGGCGAGGTCTGCGGTAGTGATGCCCTTCCATGCTGGTGAATGCACTGTGGAAATACAGCTTCCGGCGGCGAGATGGCGTTTAAGTCGTCTGTAGGACCCAGGGGATTCGGTTAGACCTGTGACGCAGGCTCCTAGCGCTCAACATATTGATATGAAAAACTGCTTGGACTCAATCGGGGACCTTCCAAGACCTTTCCCGCGGTTTCGACTGCCCGTCGATATACTCTCATATCACCCTATTCCCCTGGAATCTGACCCAAAATAAGCCCATGGTGGCTGCATTGTGGAACTCCCCCGAGGTGACACACACGCACACACATATGCACACACACCAGCTCTTTCATATTAAATACTAAGATATTGCAGAATTGGAATTCTGTAGTAGTTAAATACGTAATAAACGATGCGTAAATATAATATGTTTTGTGGTAGAGCCTGTTAAGCAATCCCGAGCTTTGAAGAAAGCAATAAACGCACCTCTAATCGCCATCCATAAATAATCAAAATATCTGGTGCTTCCTCGTTCTAGTCAACCACGAAACTGAGCATTCATTATTAGCTGTCGTTTCATTGTGTACATACAACCGTTTTGCTTTATTGCTTTAATATTATTGTAATTAACTTCCCATATTTGCATTGGATGTTGCCTGCAGCGCTACAGTGGCGCTGCTACCTGAGGTGCGCTGCGATTGACATTCGATCCTCGACACCAACATGGGGATTCTTCCCCTCTAGCAAGTCTAATGCTGAGTGCGGCAATCTTGTGAGGCCTCTGGGGACCAGTTTAGGAATTACTTGATTGCGCCTGCACGTCTGAAGGTCTGCAATTAACCGCTGGGGACTGACTTCATGAAACCTCATGGTTCGCTGTGCTTTAGGGCAACGAAACACTCAACTCGCATATTATTAGATGCACTGTAGCGTAACTAGTAATTAATCAAACTTGTGAAATTAAATTTAATTCCTATATACAGAATGTTCCGAAACGTCACCAAACCAAGACGTGGACGATGTCTGTCAGATTCTATGAGTTACGAAAATTTAGTTTTAAACGCTAAGAAACTATATTAACATCTCACCTTCTGGTTAGTGTGGATTATGTGTTTACCCAGAAACAAAGCCGCGTGCCTGGGCCACGCAATCCGAAGCAGGTAGGATGGGAAGCAGAGCCGCGTACTAGATCACTGTTTTTGTAAATATACCGATATGCTGTACAGTGATCAGCTGCCATTCAGGGATCCCTTGTCTTACCAAACACCCTAGAGAACCATTATATTTACTTATTTGTTTAATCTTACATCATGCAATTTCATAATAAGCGACTATGAATGAAAGAGAATTTCTGGAAAAATACGCTGGGAAATATAAGCCGCTAATACTACATTAGACGCAATTAGATGACAGAGATCTTGAGTATAGAAGCAAGAAATTGATAAGGGCACCATACCACAGGCTTGTAAATACAATTCGGCCAAAATAAGTTCCGTTTGCAGTGAGAAAATAAGCTTAATATGCTGTTTTAACATAAAATGTAACAGTTTTACCTTTAACAGCAGGTTCTTGTTGATATTCAATATAAATTTCTGAGAGTATATTATTAGAATGATTTCTAAACGATTGGGATAGAAAGTACAAGATACGCTTGGTTAGAGCAAAATACATATGTGAGGTACGTTCTTGTCAAGAAAAACACTGAGAGTGAATGTAGGCATCACACAATTGTGCTTCCTGCGTTGCCTAGTCTCAAAATTACGTAAGTTTCAATGTTACATAAAAGTATACATAAAAGAGCTTCAAAGCTGTGACATCAAATTTCGGAGTATTCAAGCAATAAATAAGAACAGAGAGGAAGAGTAAGAAATTGTTTAAAAACAATTAATATGACATGATGTTAAATGAACGTTGTTGAACAACTGAAGAAAAGCAAACAGTCACATCTTATATCAGAGAACCGGAGAGAGAGAGAGAGAGAGAGAGAGAGAGAGAGAGAGAGAGATATCTTTTGTGGTACCCATGCTCTTGGTTCTCAACAATAAGAACATTTGATATTGTACACACTTGTCCACGACTTTATGTAGAAGCGACAATGTGAACAGTGTGCACTATGTGTGAGGAGAACGACTTGCGACTAGCAGTTTCTAAACGGTATATAAGTGCTCCATAATCATCTTTCCTGTCGTCCATTTCGCGGTTACTTCATATCGTCCACTTTCTCACTTTCATACCCAGCAGTGAGCTGATCACTCATTCTGGCTTCTCTCTGATCCAGAGCCTCTGCTCCTCAAAAGGTTTCCCGATCTCAGGCAGTGACTTGTAAGTTCTGGGGGATGTAAGTTCTACATACCAAGATAGTAAAAAAAGAAATCATCTGCTTAAGCGCAAAAATGCCTGTGGAATTCAAATAGGAACATTTTTTTTCTTAAAACTTAAAATAACAACACTTCATTGTTAGCATCACTTCTATAACATTTCAGGTAACCACTAACTATTTGCACTGCACATTTTGATCGTATAATTTTATGCCTCAAACCAAAGTTGATCACTATGGAAATCTCTACATTGAATCGCAATTAAAATTGCTTTGGCTTTACAACAACACAATTAGTGGCTCGCTAACGATCAAATCCGGCTTCGGTATTTGATTGAGCTAGATATGAGCCGTGTGCCGCAGAAACAGAGCTACTCAAATAGTAGTTTCCGAAAAATTGAAATAATTCAGACAATGCTGAACACATTTGTAGCACATATAGGCAGCCGTGATCATTATTCATCATGCATAAGTCAAAACTACACTACCATACCTAGCACTTGCAGTTATATCACATTTGCCTGCTAGTAAATCTTAATCCAATATCAGAAACGAATTCTGCCTTACCTGTAAGTCTTCCTCAGCTAAGCACTATCATAGGCCTTAACTTAAGTAGTGTGTCTCTGATATGCGTTAGCATGCACGTGTCGCTGCTGTACAGCTCAGAAGTGTGCATGTGTGTGTGTGTGTGTGTGTGTGAATGTTACAGAGTGGTGGTATTCCGCACTGCAGCTGTTGGAGCAGAGGATGAGTGCAGTTTCAAACGGTGGCCGACCAGCAGATGGCCGCCGTGGAGGGTCCCTAACGGTTCATAAGCAGTTAATCTCGCCGCGGGAAGCGTCAGGAGCCCGTGTTTTAGTCTCGCCTAGACCACCTAAGTACGCAGACCACCACCCGCGTCATCCCGCCACCGAGGGTTGTATTTCCAGAGCGCAGTCACCTCCACGGAATAACGCAGCAGTACTCGTCGACACCTACAACCCTGAAAGAGACCGTTTGGGATGAAATGAAGCGACAGAAAGTTCGGGGAATGAAGAACCCTCTCCAGCATTCGCTTAGTGATCCGGGAAACCCCCGAAAAAACCATCAGTCAAGTGGGCCGCGACCTCCAGAATGCCAGTCCCATACGAAAAAATGCCTGAGCCAACAGGCTCGGTCACTTTAGATGTACACGTATTTGCAGGGGCATGATTTTGTAACGACAGTTATTTTAACAATTCGTATTAATACTTTTAATGAGTGGTGTATTTGTTTAGTACTGTACCATACGTTTGCATTAATTTTGGGCTAATTTTCAGGAAGAATAAATGAGTAATGACATGACTAAAACTAGAATTAACAGTTAAATGTAAAATTTGTTAAATCCTCAATTCCAAATTCAAACTTTTTATTACAAATCAGTATCATGAACAGAATAAAATATCACACCTCAGAATCAGATGTCACCAAAATGTAACATACAAGTTGTGACATTTTCGTTTTTCACAGTTTTCCTTCTGTCTGTTACAATTAAGTAATAGCTACGTAGAGAAAAATCTCTCGTTGTCAACATTTATATCGGAAGCCGTCGACAATGAACGAACTTTTGTCAGTAAACGAGGTAAGGCTCGCCTTTTGCTTTCAATGTCAAGAGTACTGTTACCGCAGCTAATTTGTTAGCGTTCCGTGACTCAGCTGTTCAATAGTTCTTTGTAATAGTCTTATTTTTATGTTTCTCACAGCCAGCACGGCTAATCATTTTCATTCTTGTGTTACACAACCTGCACATGACCACATTAGCACTTATATAACATGTTTGTTTTCTATAAAGCTCAACGCAGGAGGTCACACTAATTTCACAGTGCCTTTACATTTCTAATCTTTAACCCCTAAGTACACGCAATTAGTCTGTGAAGGAGAATATTTCATTTTAATACCACTTCTGACAATCGCTTCCAAGAACCTAACCTCTCGTAACTTTAAATGAGCATAATAGGAGTCGCTTGATATTGTGACAATGTCGTTCGTGCGCGCGACTTTTTTCATGTTCACTGTGGTATGCTGCAGTGGAGCTGGAATTTGAGACATCGCATTTGTAAACTACGGCGCGACGAAACAGGAGACTTCGGAACGTGACATATGGACATCATGATTCTTTTTCAATATTCGAGACGTTTCTAGCTTCGGTTTTTACTACTTTCGAGAAGTTTCCAGAAATTTAGTGACGTGATTTTCTCCCTATAAAAAGCAGGAAGAATTGCAGTGAGGTGGTTGAGTTGTGAATTGTTCTGAGTCGTGAGTGACTGAATTGTTAGCGTCCATTAGTGCGCGATCCATGAATGGCATGCAGTTATAAACTGTCAACTGTCTAACATCGAATGAATAATTTGAAGCAGTGATTTAAAGCATTTATTTGTAACTAATTGTCGAGTAAATAAAAATATTTGTGACAATATGATGTACCTGGTATTTCAACAATAGCACTTTCAATTAGTTTTCTAGGGAATCAGTTCACATACCAACCGTAGACAGGCTATTGCAGCTCCGCTTAATTATTCCCGTGCGTGCATGTATATGTTTTTGTAGGTATACGGACTGCTAACGTCTTCTCACTGAAATTCTAATCACGGTTTCACAATTTAGGTTCATAGTATGATGTAAATCTTAAATTAAAGCTATAACTTTTAACTTGAGATAAATATTCATTTTTCTATGCAAAATAAATAAATTTACGTTTTTCATTTGTTGCTATTAAGTTGTTCTCGAAAATATTAAAAATTATCAGAAATTGCCGAATAAAATTAGCCTATACCTCATTTAAAATTGTGTCACATACATGCAATACTTTTGTTTTTTATTTTAACCACTTTCTCATTCACCGCTAAAAGCAAGATGTCTTACTTGTGAGTATTTGTTTCATTGGTACAATCGTTAACTCTTCCATAAGTCGGGGGTTGGCAAATATGTACCGGCTGATGATATGGCGTAATATAACCGTTGCGGGTAAAAGAATATGTCGCCATACTTCAAAGCTCCATCCTTCGATGAGCATACTTCAAACGTAAACGAGCAATGGTGCAGATCTCTTCGATACGACATGGCTCTTTAGAAGTCACGATAGCGTAAATGATGCTTATAATTTCAAAGAGAAATGGAATGAACAATATATTTGCTGCTCTGTGGGTGAAAATTTGAAGTGTTGTTTTCAAAGCCTTGATTGGTGTTTACCAGTGAAAGATTAAACAACATTACGAGCGTTGTCAGAAAGGCCACGAGTATGTCACAAGTAGACCACCCTTAGATTTTTTTTTGAAAGAATATTGAAAAACCAATCTTTGCCTATAAATGTAACAAAAGCTCAAATATAACAATAGGATTAAATATTTAAGGAATATTCATAGTTTAGCGAAAGAGCATATTACAATGTTAACTTGTTTTAAAAAGTCTAAAACCATAAAGATCATGAATAACCATAAGTAGGCACTGGTAAGTATTATTATACATTTGAATTTAAAGTCTTGTGCGTGCAAGTAAATTGGAGCAATATAATGTTGAAGTTCTGGTAACACTTACTGCAGAAAATAAAACGGAAATAGTGAAACAAAATTACAAATTAAGTTTGCGAATTTACAGAGAAACAATAGGAGATATTAAACATTTGAGAGCAGGTCGCGATTGACAAATGAAAATTTATGTGTTCTGTTGTACGTCAATACTTCTGAGTAGATATTAGCTATGTGTGAGACTGCAACGCTTCAGTTGAAGAGAAGAATAATATAATGTATTACACATAATCATGTATTACAGTCAAATGACTTTCTCCAGCTGCTCTACAAACAAACTTCTTACAAAAGAGTATTCTTCCTTCTACACAATGCTAATCGAGATAAACATTAGCAGAGCGTTCTTACTACTTAGTTCCTTATAAGTAGAAAGGAATGCGGTATGCTAAAGTGATTGTAAAATTATTTAAAAGCTGTCGTTATACAATTGATATTGCAAATTGCTTCTTTTCTCGGCCAGGTGTAGAGCAAAAGAAAAGCGGACACTTTCTGGCCATCTCCCTGATGTAGTCGTTACCATGCTAATTTCTTATACCCAAGGTCGCGGGTTCAAACCCGGAGCAGGAAGATGGATTTTTTCGGGTGTGAAAATCCTTAGTATGCCTTCCTTTGGAAGGGAAGTAAAGCCGTTGACCCCATATTGTAGATTTACGGCACGTAAAAGAACCTCAAGCCTGATAGAGAGACCTCTGAGCAAAATTAATCGGTCTTTCACGCCAAATTTAGAATGGGAGGCTGAGAACCACAGTAGTTAAAGAGCGTCCATAAATAACACGACATTTACATTTTGACACTTTCTGGCTGAGAAAAATATAGTACTTTACAATTGAAGCCAATAAAAAGGAATATCCCGGAAATTGTTACCTTCACAGCTAAAACGTAAAGGATATAAATTGTGTGTTTTGGCGAGATCTACATTTTTGTGTAGTAAGTTTTTGTCTATCTCTTTCGGTTTAGCAGTTAAACAAAATTCGGCAAAATTCATCCAGAATAAAGAGGTCTTCTGATGCTATTCCCACAAAATTAAATATATATATATATATATTTTATTTAAGATATAAATGCCTTTAATATACGGGATTTTAATCAAAATCGTTAGACATATTTTTCAGAAAATCAACATTTTCGAAAATTTTTCCATGTAAACAGTAGTTCGGAGTGGTGGGATTTTCTTGAAAAGCTTCGTGTCGCATCCTTGAAAGATACCAAACCTACATCCCAAGTTGGTATTTAACGGTATTTTAGTTTTAAAGCTATCTTATTCACATACATACACACACGCACGCACGCACAGATTGGCAGAGACGTACACAACGGACTATTTCTAAAACTGCTTTTTTCGGACTCAGAGGACCCTAAAACATATACTTCAGGTGAATTCTCGACATCGAATTCTTGGGTGGAGTACAATACCTTCTCTATACCTACACATTCCGACTAGAGAAGTTCAACATTTAAAAGCTATCTCAGTGTACATAAACACAGTACGCATACACTGCAGCTTAAGAAACCCGTGCCTCATCTGTTTGCCAGGTTGCGTTATAAGACATCAGCATTCCTGCAATCGCGATGACCATTTGCAGATTCTTGCAAATTCTTTCATAATCATCATCATCATCATCATCAACGCAGTACCATGTGACTGATTAAATGCTAAGCACAAAAGGGTGACGTGATTTTCTGATTGAGTAGGAAAATTACCATTTTGTACACCAGCACAAACTAGAAAAGAGTATAAGGATATATTTGTTTAAACCCTGTTTCTTTAAACCTTGCTCCAATCAATGTACTCTTCCGATCTCCCTTTTCTTCCTCCTTCCCCTGATTGGCTACTGTGAACCTTTAAGGGAGAGGGAAGAGAAATGTTGAATATAATCTTATCTAAAAGTCAAACATTACTTTTTTTTTATAGCAAATGATTTTTGGAACCTCTGTGCATCTAAATAGAGTCAACATTTGTATGTCCTTCCTTACTTTGGCCTCTACAGCTATTTAAAGGTCTACACGCACCTGTTTCGTAGCGTACTATTTCATAAAACAGGGTTTTTCTGCATGCTCACACTTTGAAAATTTGTCACGCGTCTCAGTTTTTGTTTAAATACAACTAGTTTCCCAGAATGTGTAGAGCTATCTATTACAATATTACAAAGAACAAGATTATCCTAACACTAATAGTGATTTTTCAAAAAAGCTTATATTAATAAATAGATGATTAATTTTAGGGACAAAATTTCCACATGTTAAGAAAGAGTATAATAATTCAGTAAACAACACATTGAAACATCACCGTTTAAATTTTTTATGTATGATTAAATTGTTCGACTCAGAAAATTCTAATCAAATTTCTGACATTTTTAGTCTCGTGGAAAATTTTTATTCTGCAATATATTTACATTACAACATGTATACATTACAACTTCCACTTTTAGTGAAATTTAGTTAACAGAAATGCATTCACAGCATCTCATGCGTATCAGCGGAGACGGTAATCAAATCATGCTCATTGAGAGGAGTAAAACGATGGACTCACTTGCAAGTTTTCCACAGTCCGGTTTAACGTGAAAGAGTCCCGTTGAGTTCTGAGACTCTTTTAACGTACAAAGAGATATCTGCACACGTGAAATACACGCTTTGGCAAAGAGTGGTAAGCCAAACAAATAGATGTAAACAAGCTATAACTGACTAATTTTCGCAAAAAGCTGTATCTGTACTTCCGTAGAACAGCAAAGGAGAGGAGACTTCTGGTTGTTAGAACCTATCTAGATCCCTTATGGAAGAAAGAAAAAGACTATCAGACCGTACCTATGGAAAGAAAACAAAAATCGGTATTGAAACTCTACTTATAAAGCAGCAAATTTTAGGAGTGAGTGGTTTATTCTCTTTTCTAATGCAGGGCATCTCCTCCAAAGTAATTATATGCGCCAGGAAGAAGCTGCTCTTGCCAAAACCAAGTTTTTATTTTTTTAGCAATACTGTTCCCGTATTTGGCAATGCCATCTATATTGAGTTTAGAGTAGACTTTTAGAGGGTAAAGTGAAGCAAGCCTAGGAGACTATTTCAATATTATTGTTAGTAAATTTTATTTTTGCGATTACATTTTAATCTCATTTTCATATCTTGTAGCTTTAGACAACTCAAATTCTAGAAGTAGGAAAAACAATAGCCATTTTTCATTTATTTTCTTGTCTGATTGAATAATTTATTAGCAGCTTTTAAACAGTATTTACAATAATGAATCAATTATGGGTTTTGTTTAAGGATTGATAAAATGGGTATTTATTTTAGTGATATTATTGACCCTCCTATGTGTTGCACCAACGGGCGATATTTGTTACTTGTCCTTGCACGGTACTGAATATGCACATAAGTTTCGTTGCCTGAACACCCTTCAAAAAAGTCAGTTTTAGACAATAGAGTACATATTGCCAGGTGTAATAATGGTAGTGTAAAATTTAAGATGAAAGTAATGCCAGTTTCAAATGTATAAGTGTTTTTCAACGCACTGTGTGTACTCAAATGTTGAATGCCTCCTAAACGTAACCTAGCTCACTTCAGTATCCAAATCCCCTATACAGAGTAACATAGTGACAGTAACATATTTCAAAGGAATTGACTGCACCTAGGCAGAACATCTACATACATTACCAGCAGAATACAACCCAAATGCAAAGGCTGGGCTGAAACACTCAATTTTAATTTGTGTAGTGCTAATAGAAGATGTAAAGCTGTTGATCCTCACTTGTGTAGTGGCTGAAGTGATTGACTGTCACTTGGACAACAGAATATATATTAATTTCTAGCATTTTTTAAAGTTTATTCGTCCCACATCTGTCGAAAATACTTCTATTCGTCGAAGAATTATTTGAAGATCATAAATTTATTATGGTTATGCTAAATTGCAGATGTTTGTAGTCGTCATTATTTTATTGCATAACAAACATATCTGATCTTTGCCCAAGGGCTGCAACATAATGTTGTTTTGACGATTCATTTAAAACATCTAAATCATTAGCATTAGCACATAGAACTAAATGCAATAATACTACTTACGAAAATATTCTACAGTCTCTATCAATATTTTACAGTCTCTTCAGATATAAGGACAATAACATTTTTAAATATTAAATATGTGGCACGAAGAAACTTGCGGGCCTTGGCTACCAATTCGGCAATCGACTTTAAATTCACATGTGCGTGGTGGAGCATCCAATCGATACGGGGAGATGATGTGGCCAGTACCGTGCTTCTCCAAGTTGGAATGCTGGTTTTCGCACCAACAGAGCGTTACTTACAGTAGTTCAAGTGCATCACGCTGATGAGTGGGCATTGGTCCTGTAGATGGGCTGCGTGGTTGCTCTCGAACTCAGGAACATTTCATGGCGCGAACTGGGGAACGAAACTCCAACACGCTACATCACATCTAGGTTTCGTCTAGCTACCGTTAGAGTGCTAAGCTTTATCTTACCTGAAACAAACAGATAAGTTACTATCAATGTATTATCAAAAGTATTGAAAAATTAAATTTACCGCTATTTAACAAAATTACATATTCCATACAAAGAGAAACACAATCAAAATAATGGTATTAGAGTTCGGACAAATAGTTTTCTTCTTTGTCAAAATATAAAAGTTTTGGTATTGCCATTAGAATTCTTCCATGACTAATGCCACTCTTTTTCTATAGAAAATTCCTTTTCAGCTTTAAGGACCTGATATATGTAAAGGCGATGATTAGGATCCAAAGTTTAAGTAGAATAAACACGATACCGTAAGTATCTATTGTTAGAAAATCATTCGCTAGTATTTTTCTATTTTATTTGTACAAAATGCCAAGATATGTTTTGTTGTCATTATACAGCTTATGTACTAATTTCGATAAGCAAAGGAACAGTGAAAAGTGTTTCAAGAAACACAAGATAATCCACAGTATAGTCCGTTTCATTGAGATAGTTCACCTTTTCTGCAAATGCATATTGTTTAGCTAATTTAATGATATTTTTACCATACAGAGTACCTTCCAAATGACCTCCGTGTGAAGCACCTATATCATGAAATAAATATGAAAATTAGCCAAAAATAAAATGGCAAGTCTTGACCACTGAGAAAACCAATACTCTAAAACCGTTCTGAAAAACATATAGATGTACCAAAAATGGGAGCTGTAAAGGCACGTCAAATTCAAGATAGTACATATCCGGCGTAAGCTCCGCTTCATACATTAGATGTACCAAAGAAAAATTTTCCAAATAGATTTATAGGGTTAAAATGTCTGATTCATCCTTAAAATCGTGCAAATCACAGATTTATCGCCACTGTAATAGGAAATACCACAACTAAGGATTTCAAATTTATCTGAATTATCAAATCAAGTTATGCAAAATACAGGCTAGGCTACGAAGTTATAACGGATTTCGCATAGAGTACGACTATAATCAAGCTATTGCTAAAATAATATTTATCAAGAAATGGAATGCATAAATGGTATTTTAGGGCATAGAATGTACAACGGACGGGGACATCTCACGTGAGATTTATTGAGACTACCTCCCCTCAGGAGAGAGCGTTAAAGTGAAGGAACCACAGGAGGTTACACGCAACCGTACTAGAGAGCCGTACTAAATCCCTAAAATTTTGTTATTCGAAGATCCGTCCCACTACTAGATATATCACAGTGAGCAAAGAAATGCTATTTCAACCAAGTAGCCCTCAATGTTAACGAGGAATACTATTTACTTAAAATAAGATTCCGCGCCATCAATTTGAAATAGCCTTACGCCATGAAAGCTGCACAGCTGAAACTTGAGAAGAGAACGGTCTGAGAGAGAAATAACGAAAAGGAAATCATGAGAGAAGAGACCATTTCCCTTTCCTTGCCGACCAGGGAAAACGAAGAGAACCCACGGTCAAAGTTAGTGATCAACTGAAATCGAACACGCAAACTCCCAAATACGAGCCTCAGATCACATATTTGGATTACGGTGGACGTTTATTAAAGAGAATTGTTTAATTAATA
Organism: Hymenopus coronatus; assembly: GCA_030762935.1. NCBI lineage: Eukaryota > Metazoa > Arthropoda > Insecta > Mantodea > Hymenopodidae > Hymenopus > Hymenopus coronatus. The sequence continues at coordinate 378,432,168 of CM060900.1, read as the reverse complement.
TAATTAACACTATTCTACGTATCTTTATTTATTTATTAAAAATTAATTAGCTATCTTTTATTTTTGGACGCTCTTTAGTTGCTGTGATTCTCAGCGTCCCACTGGGCGTAAAAAACACTTATCTTTTCTCAGAATCCTCTCTATCAGGATATAGGTTCCTTTACGCGCCATAAATCTGCGACACGGAGAATTAATGCATAATTATCAGGTTAAGTAAGCATTCATAAAAGCAAAATAAAAGCTTAATAACAACCGTCAGTTGTCACAACTAAGTGTTCTCACCTCGTCCTCAGTGGCATGGCTCTTGTCTCCAAATTAGTGCAAAATCTAATTACCCATCAACTGTATAAAACAAATATTCCGTGATGGATAACAACTAAACCCCCTGAGCGAGGTTTATCAAGAACATCATCATTTACGTCCTTAAACCACTTCCAAACTTTACCTTCGCTCATAGCGTTAAGACCATACACTTCCCAAAGTTGAAAATTGGGGCGGTACTGGGTTCGTGTCCCGTGGTGCAGGTTATGGTTTTGGAATGGTGTGGAACTATGGTTGGATTTGCTCAGGGTTTTTATTAGCATGGAGACTCTTTCAGGTTGTGGTGAGACACAAGTGCTTTAACTGGGTCCGGCCTTTTTCCGCCGTAGAACACACGCATATACTTCTTAATTTTTTACTGTGACGTTACGCTTTACTCGCTCTCTAATGTTATTGTTTATTAATGTTGAGGCCGTGATTTATTAGTATTATGATCGGTCTTAAAATCACTTACTTCCGTCACAACTAAGGATTACACCACGCGCTCAAATACCACATCTTGGTCGTGCGGGGGTTCTTCATCAAGTGCCTTAAAATGTCGCCTATTCGGCTCCATCACGAATTCTAAATTTCACAACTTGGTTGTTCGGACTTCCACAGTCTCGTACTCAACGAAACAAAGCATTCCTCCCCTTCACAATTAAACCCTTTATGCCCCAGAGACATAACAAGGCTGGACACCAATATCGCTTAAAACGAAAGACGCTGTCCCGGAATTTTATTAACCTCGCATACAGGTTGTAGTAAACAAAGGGCTAAACTGAAGCAACTTGAGTCCTGTAATTCCCACCACAATTTTTCATGTTAGGATTATTTAATACAAGTTTTGCTAATAGCTTCTCTAAATATAAAGTACAATATAGCCAAATGGTTAATTTAAATATATAACTTATAGAAATTCAAATTTAGATGCAAGAGTTTATGAAAGAAGGATTTTTCCTGCTATCTAGTTAAACCAATTCTTGATAGTGTTCAGGGTATTAATATCCATTGAATGTGTCGTATCACTTCATTGACAGCATTAGACACCATTGCGTTGACAATATGTAGTATATATCGCTATAAAAGAACCAAGCTAATGAATTTAGCTTTCCTTATTGCTGTAAGGAAGAGTCGAAATTTTAATTGTGATTAATATTTGTTTATAGTCTATTCGCATTCTTTTAGACCAGCAGGTGGAAGGGAGTGCGAAAGACAGATTCCTACATCAGGTAACACCCTTCCCTCTCCTACAAGCGCTAGCCGAAAAGAATACGAATGGACTGTAACATTCTTAACATTTAGGCTTAGGAAGGTTTAGCGGTAGTTGTTGTTTAGGTCATTGTAACACATTTGTCCAATGAAATTTGTATGTTCGCGTTCCATTTTGTTTCATTTGATGACAATAAATGTAACTGATAGCCATTGCTTAATTGATGGTTTATTTTCCATTGTTTCAAATTCATTAATTTCCATCTCAGACAAACAAGTATTTAAGATGGTAATATAGCTATTTATATTGTCCTGGATGCTTATAAATATAACTGATTATGTTAAAGTATACTTCCACTAGTAGTCGTTTTTCATCTGGGGTATAAATTCACTCACTATTGTAATTTATATTAGAATTTAGGAGTAGTTAGACGGAGAAGAGCACCGCACCTTACATGGAACACATTGGGCCCTATGTACTTCCAGCTGGGAGGAATGGATGAAGGCGACACCGAAAGATGACCATATAGGGACGACGACGAGCACTACAAACGATGTGGGTTCTAATGATTCCAACTTGGCACTAATCATGAAGTCTGGTGGTCCTGCCTTATGTACCCGCAACTTATAACCCTGAGATTAGGCGAGGTGTTTCCCAAGAACGAAATGTGCCCCAGCAGTGCTGCCAAGCACCGGGGAGAAATGTTTTCAGAATACTAATTCAACCGCTCTGAAGAAATACATAAACATCCGTCACCTAGTCCTGAAATTACGAAACACATGAAAGTAAATTATGGATAGGAATTCGTGGTAGAAGGTGACACATCTATGTTGCCAATTGACCCGGGAAACCACAAATAGGCCCATTGTGAGAGTGTCCGGCCGACATGAATTGAACCCGCGACCTCCAGAATATAAGTTTCACAGGTTACTGAGGAGCCGTCTCGCTAGATGCTGATTCTATCACTTAGCAGCTGTGACTGTAATACGCAATGACTATTTCAATAGAAAAAATGACCCTCTATCTATTTATTAACGGAAATAAATAATTTTTGTTATTTTGTATTTGTTGTCGTTGTTTACTCTATCAATGTTTTATCACGTATTTCCTAAGTTTTTTGTTCTATGACACTAGTAAATATAACAAAGCACGCCTTCTAAAAGCCTACAATCTATAAATCTCCTCGATATATTAACTTCAAATTCTGATTTCCTCCCATTTTATCTTTTTGTCATTTTTATCACAACCATTGTTAAAATTATTTCGCAAATAGAATGAAAACTGCTTTGGGGATTCAACAAAATATGACTAAACTGAAACCCTAGCGCTATAAACGATACAGTTTTACCCGATTTGCTCCCTGTTTGGGAACGGAGATCAACATTCCCAGAATTTACTATCAGGTAAGGATTTCAGTGTGACTTTGCCAGCAGTACTTTCTCGATGACCTTCGGATCTCTTGCGCGGTGGAGAGACGCCGCAAGAGGGAATGCCTTATAATTTAATTACATACAGGTAAGCAAATGGGATGTTCGAAGTTAACATGTGTGTCACAAATGTTACATTTAAAAGTAGTAACATGAAATTATAGAACCATGAAAATAAAATATTTTCTTTTATATTTACAATTATATATATACATATATATATACATATATATACATATATATATACATATATATACACATATATACATATATATACACATATACACATATATATACATATATATATACATATATATACATATATATATACATATATATACATATATACATATATATACATATATATATATATATCCACGATTGAATGCGTGGTCAATAGCTTTAGCTTGCTGTTGGGAATACCCATACTTCAAACTGGCAAAAGTTATTCCGAAATCCACCATGCTCTGCGACTTGCTGCTTTCTGGTAACAGTTATCAACCAATTAAGCTACATTTACAGCGAACACTACAAAACCTCCGAATGGTATAATTGAAGCTTTTTCCAAGTAAATATCACAACTAAATTCCGGTGAAGCCATCAGCAACATCGTTGGAATTCGTAATAAGTACAAAAAGACTACACGATCTATGTAGGACTTCACAATTAAAACAGTAATTTCTTCACAAGGGGAAGAAGTCCAAAACCAGGAATTCAGTAAAGAATATATAAGCAAACGAAACAATAATAAATGAAAATTGCTTGCCGCAGGCATATCGAGTAAATGTATCTTAGAGATATCCATTCTACGTATATTCAAAATAATAACCAACTGCTCTGATAATTTCTGATTCTATCCAATCCAAGACACTATCTTTAAAAAGCGGATTTATGTGTATATTTCCTCAAGAATAGCCGAGTTCATTATTGTGACCTTTGAGTGTGTGTCCATAAAAAAGCGAAGAGTAGTGCTTATTACTGAGTTTTACAATTATGATGGAAAAAAGTTTTATAAGGTCTGCTTCACGTATCTGTCCCCGAATCTCTGTCAGTAGGAAACGTGGCCCCAATTAGAATTTAATTTTTTGTTTGTTTAAGATTTTGATCGAAAAATGTTAGAGGACTGCAGAATATTGTTACACAAGTGATACATGGCAGTATGAATCTAACGGTAATAAGGTTCATGAGGTCAAGAGTCTAAATGTCAACTCATACTCACTTTGACCCTTATATATAAAATAATAATATTAATAAAAATAATAATAATAATAATAAAAATAATAATAATAAATAATAATAATATATGTATACGCCTGTTTCATATTATGCTGATTATTACTAACAGTATTATTTTAGTCGTTATCGTAGCATCAGTAGCCCTTCGTGGTGTAGTGGTTACCATACTAAATTCATATACCCATGGTCGCAAGTCCAAACCAGGCGGAGACCGATGAAGTTTTTCGGGTCAAAAATTCCTTGACATGGCTACCTTCGGAAGGGAAGTAAGTCGTAGGGCCCGTGTCGTAGATTTGAGGCACATAAAAGAGCCTCAAGCATGATAAAGATTTCTCTGAGCAAAATTAAGCGGTTTTTCACGCCCAATATAGAATGGGACGCTGAGAACCAAAGCAGTTAAAGAGCGTACATAAATAACAGGCCATTTCATTTTTCAACACTTAAAATCCGCACCTGCATGGGTGGAGTCGAATCCGGCGCATTCCATGGCAGGGAACTAGAGCGCCACGCTCCAACCCACTGCACATACACGTAAGATGTTTATCTTTATACCTACCATTGTTAAAGATAGGCTTGTTATGATGTCATATCCATTGATTATCAGAATTCAATGTGTGGCTCAGTAGTTACAAACTATAAAGGAATCAAATGAGTTTATTGGTGAGAGCTACATAAGTTACAAAATTCAAATTCTAGCAAGCAGTTTTCTCCCTTTTTTACGTCCATGCTTGATGTTACGCCTTGTGATTTAAAAGAAGTAATTGTAAGCATGGTATTTGCCATAGACACTTACACTCTAACTAATAAACTAGCAAACTAGTAAATTTGCCCTTCTCGTATGTAGAGCGTTCACTCCCCAGTACTTACACGCAAGTGCCTAGATGAGAAGCCTTTTGAGGAGCAGATGAACATAGAATTAGTGTGAAGAGCCCAAAACCAAGAGGGGGGGGGCTCGTATGAGAGTGAGATTGAGATAGATGATACGAAATGATGACGAAGTGGATGAAACAAAGATGATGATAATGGAGTAGTTGGTGACAGAAATGGCGGAGAAAACGGAAACTCAAATAAATCCCGCAACAGACGCCGTTTTGTCTGCCACACGTTCCACATGTGGCCCACTGGGATCGAATTCCGACCACCTTTGTCATAGGCAAGATTTGTAACCACTCACCCATAGCACCGCCACGCCATAAAAACCACAGTGTATTAATTCTCTTTACATGGCAATAACATAGTTTTAAAATGCAATAAAACATTATTCTCCCTGAAATAAGCAAGTAGACGCCGTGGTGAAATATGATGCTTGCATTCTGTAGGTTTTGGTTCCAATACCGGTCGGCCACCCGAGTTTTTTGTGGTTTTCTCATGTCGCCCAGGTTGGTAGGTGAATGCTGGAAAATAGTTCCTGAAAGGGAGTTCTGCGGTTCAAACCCCAAAAGTACTTCCTGACAAAGGTGTTTCCCAGCTTTTTCTCTGCCTTCATAGTTAGTGAATGGCGATGAGGTACCCCAAACTTAGGCTTGAAACGCTTCCTTCTCATTCATTATTTTCATGCATCACTAATGTCACCGCTGGTAGCTTATGTAGTATGAGCCGGTGTTAAGCACTGTTATATTAAAATTAACCTTCTATCCCATCATTTCCTTTCATTGTTTCATCATCATATCTCTCAGGGTTGCAGGACCAGGTGGGCAGTGCGTCAGCCTGCTCTGTGTAAAGATGACTAATGTGTGTACCTTTCTGAGGGACTGCTGTTGGAAATGGCTCCTGTAGCCTCACGCAGGGACCAGTATTGGTGTCATTTTGGGGCCTTAAGATACCCCTGTCTTCTCTAGCGCGCAGTATTGCCCGAACTTGGTTTTCCTTCAAGTTTCGCCTTCATCCCTTCCCGAAGTTTTCAAGTAAATAAAAGTTAACACGTAGACACGAGTTTCGCAAATAGCTTCAAGATCATTTTCATGAATCTGTTTGCGCAAGATGTTTATAATGGTGCAACTTGTTCTTACTGTAATTTCATAGCTTTTTAACATCTTTCTACAGAAATAGTTTGTAAAAATGGATGACCAAGATATTGCAGCAATGAAGTAGTGTAGGTAGTGAAAGATGACACTACAGGCCTTGAAAATGATAGCAGGCAAAACAAGCGAAGACTCATTATACCTTGGATTCAGAGAAACCCAGTTTTGCATGGTCTGCAGATTTCGTAATATAAATTGTTGTAGAAAATCCAAAAAGTAGTACTTATGTATGATTCACATTTTCAGTTCTTTTGTCACTTTATCGGTATTAAGTTCTTTTAAAACAACAGCACGTCTCGTATCATTAAAGTCCCGCAAGTGCTTGTTAGCTGCACAAAAATCCTTCACTTATCACCTTTATTCTGCAAACCGTAAACGCAACTTAATCTCGAAATCAAGCACCAGAAGAAATAGGGTTCCACTAAATGTTGGAACTGTTTGGTGTTGTAAATGTCACCAATAAATTTCGCATACGAAAGGTAATTACGAAACTAATGTCAATATATAAGCTAGCCTTAAGACATAAAGGGCCAGCTGATATGCCCTGAGTGGGGCGCTGCGCCCCAGTGGCTAAAGGCTTCTCCGTTTCATGTCCCTGCTTCTGAATGGGACAGGATACCGTTAGAGGGGTTTCGGGACTGCACCCGAAAAAAAAAAATCGACGATTTCAATTACCAAGATCATATGAGCGCCTCCGGGTGCCCGAATTTCGTCCCGCAGGATTTCTTTTACATACCTGTAAATCTACTGACATGGGGCTGTCGCTTTTCAGCACAAATAAAACCCATCGGTCTGGGTCGAGTTTGAATCCGCGTACTTGAGACCAGATGGCCAGCGCTTAACTGAGCCACCTAGACCGACACTGAAATTGAGGTTATTTTACTACGCCCCACGAGTGGACGCCCTCGGGAGGAAAGGATTAAGTGAGAGGATGCACCTGGCGGCCGGAACCAGGAGAGACGGGACAGCAATGACAGGGTCCCTATAGTTTCCAGATTGAAGCACTCCGAGATTCGGCCAGTTAGACCGGGCCCCGACCCACGTGGGGTCCAACGCCCCCGTCAGGAGTGGTCATCACCTGTAAACCATCTGCAGTCCGGGGACGCAGATCGGCACTTTGAGCATCCTTGGTATTTAAGTTTAGTATCTTCTAAGGATGCGACACGAATATTTTCAGAAAAATCCTCCCATCCCAAACAACCCTTTACATAGAAGATGTTTCGAAAGGTTTAAAATTGAAAGCACTAACAAGGAATATCTTGCAAATGGTTAATTCTATAAAAAAACATCTGACTTAAATTGTATGCTTCAGAAGCATCCACATTTTTTCTATTGTAAGTTGTCATCTATCTCCTACAGTTTACCAGTTACATAGAAGTCATCCCGAAAGAAAATTTTTTCTTAGGCTGTTTCCAGTAAATTCAAGATATTCATTTCATTTTTCATTAAAATATGTTAAACATATGGAATTTTAATTAAAATTGTTAGAGCCATGCCGCACTGACCACCTTCACGTAATTTTTAATCTCGAAAGTAACCAACTGGATGAAGGGTGGATGAAAAGGCATTGGAATGAAAGAAACCATCAAAGAATTATCAAAGTGCCTATCTGCGACATACCTGGCAGTCGCCTATCGACCAGGGAAACTCCCGAAAGAGCCAATGGGTCATGTAGGCCGGCCCCGGGAAGCTAGTTTGCGACTTCCCAAATACAGGGCACAGTCGAAACCACCTGAACCATCCTGCTTGACTTTTTCACAGGAGCATACACAGTGAGGAAAACTGTAATTGTTCTCAACTGAATTCTATTACACTTTAATAGACTTAGTAGGTAAACTCACAATTTACTAGGCTCTTTTCTTACCTGGTTTGTTAATAAATAGATAACCATGCCTATTTCCTGGGTTTCTAAGCAAGGATCCGCAATGTTCTCTTTTAGACCCGCTCTTAAATGTTCTTCAAATTGAACTTCTAGAAGTTCCTAGAACCGGCTCTGGTCTAATAAATTGTAAAGCTGCTCCTCGTCTAGCAAGTTCATTAGCTATTTCATTGCCCTCTATTTCCCTGTGGCCCGGTACAGTGATGAGTTGTGCTTCATTCTCTTCTGCCAGGCCATTGAGAATATGTAGGCAGAACCACAGAAGATAATTTAGACTTTTCGCTGCTTCCTGCGCGGATTTGATTCCGGGTGCTACCAAAGGACTATCTCGTGCAGGAAATGATGAAACTGGGTGAAGTCAGTCACATGAAAGTCCTTTAGAGGAATTGAGGAGTAAGTTATATGAAATTAAGTAGCGTTTTACAGCAGAAACGGGCTTTTAATTGCAGGAAAGCGTTCCTCATTCCGGATATAAATATTGCTAAAAAAATACTAATAAAAACCTTATTTACATTCTGTAAGCAACTGAACCTCTGTTCTGCATGAAAAGCTACTTAAGCGTAGCAAATAAAATGAAACCAAACTGCGGTATATGACGTGTTGTAGGGACGACACTGTGAAGGCGGCGACTACAGGTGAAGAAAATCAAAACCAATATTTGCAAAAGCATTCTTCCCATTTTTAACGGGTTTGAGAACTGAGTAAATATGTTAATGATCACACTATACCATGGGAAAACCAACAAAAACTCAAGTCTCCTAAAGACAACAAAATAAGGAAAAGAGCCAGCACCTTATCTTACGGAACGGCAAGATACAGACGATTTCCTAACGAAATGCGCGAAGCGAAACACATTGTTTTAAATATTAGGACTCGGTGCGTAATTATCAACTTTAAAACCTATTCATTTCTATCTCCTTTGTCTGAGCTAACGTGTTTGTATTTTATTCTTATATCATAGCACATATGTAAACAATTGGAATGTTATATATTTGTATCTTTTTGCAAATGCTTTATTCTAATTGTACATATTAAGCAAAACATGCAGTCATTGACTCATGCAACAGGTTTGTTAACCGAAATCAATAATTGTATCTAGAGCACCTACATCCTATATGAGTGATACCAGGTGGCCCAATCGCCCCGCATTAGGCAGATACAGATATTCCTTCGTGCCATAAAAGAGTTGCAGAACTCAGAGGGGCAATTTCTACTCAAAACCGAAAGTATCTCTTGCTAGTTCCCCACTAGCCGCATTTAGCCTGAAGTAGCACTAATGACCCCTGCAATTATTTTAAAGAACGAAAGAACAGCTGCACACACACACACACACAAAATACACTTGTAAAAGTTCGACTTCTTTGTTCTTATGGCATAATATGGTGTAACAAATGATCATTAGGGATTATTAGCAATGTTTTGCCTACAAATGTTTCTAAAATATTTATTAGCATTCCTTAAAATGTAATACAGTGATTTTAATGGTTATGTTAAATAGTGATTATATACATTTTAAATTTGCATACTAATTTTACCTGGGCGAGTATCACTTTTAAAGTAAGTTCAGTGCTCTTAAAACAAAAAAAAACAAAAAAAAAAAAAAACACACAAAAATGTGTAAAATAATCAACTTTATATTTCTTGATTGAAAGAAATTCTCTTTTGTACAGTTTCTTATTCAGAGTATAATTCGAAAATTGTGCGTCGGGCGCTTAATTTGTTTATATAGCACCTATATTTTTAATATCTATCTGTTCCCTCCTTATTACACATTACGTATTTAATGGGTAAATCAGGCAAGGTTTGAAGTTATACTTCAATATTCATTCTGGCTCAAACCTAAAGGCACACACTAACCAACCATAAGATCAAATAGGAACCTACAGTTAATGAGTATCTGTGGAAATCAAAAGACAGTCATATTTTTCAAGATTAATTTCGATTGAGATAACTAAAATCCCCTAACATTTCCTTTTCTCAAATACTGTAATAGTTTCAAAGCTGTAGATGTGTATACTAACACAACAGAATTAGTTAAAAGAACTGAACTGGAAATTGTATTTCTCATTTTAATATGTATGAACATAGGATACGGTCGGAGAGGGCTCGGCACAGAACCCGAGGTAATTGTGCTTACCCACACGAAAGGCCGCCCCCGGGAGGGAGGGATGAGACGAGAGGATACACTAGGTGGCAGAACCAACAGCAGGATCCCTACAGTTTCCGGATTGAAGCATGCCGACAGTCGGACAGGCCCCAAATAGGGTCCAATTTTCCCACCAGGAGTGGGGGGATATAGTTAGTCACTTTGATCATCCTTTTTTCGTGCTACGCTGCACCAAGCACCATCGCCTACACTTCCAACCCCGAATGAAACCCACGGGATGAAGGATGAATAAAATCTCTATAAAAGGGATATGGAGGGACGAGATATTCCCTATGGGTGAAGTAGGCTGTTCACGGGAAGCAAACCCGCCACCTCCCAAATGCGGGCTACAGAAGAAAATACCTAAATCATCCCGCAGAGTTAAATGAACATCCTGCCAAACTTCCATTTTGTTTATTCAGGGAGAAACAAAGGTAAATACTGAAATTAAATTAATATCTCAGCTTTTAGTTTCAGTAGTATGGAATGGAAGTTCATAACCCTCTTCTTTAGACAATTTTCATTAGAAGACTTCAAAACACCAAATTTCCATTTTGATCACATAGTACAGTAATATGTGTTCTTTCCATATTGTCATAATACCGTTGAGCATGACCCTTACTAGAGACATGGCTATATTATAGCAATGTTTACATTCTTCTCTCACATGTGTTCAGACATATGTATTTACTTGCTACACCCAAAGACAGTAAAAATAGGACTGGCGCTGTAATTTTGCTGAAAATTGTACATTTCACGGGGACTCGGTTCTTACCACGATTTTCATTGGTGTCATTCTGGTACAACATATCACGCGAATACGAAAGGCAAAACCAATTGGCCCTCAAGCCCACCTGACGCCCCATTAGAACAGGTTTCCTTGTATAAGCGGTGTATTAATTTTGTCATCCACGTGCACTAATCACCTTGGCATTAAAACTTCAGTATGTAGTGCAGAGAAAAGATTAACCAAACTTTGTATCTCCCAGCGAGAGAATGGATTATTTTCCAACCAGAAAATTTAGGTATCATGAATTCGCATCTCAGAACACATGAGTGTTTCAAGTCCATCTTCTTCTCTTCGGTAACATAGCCTGTCTAATACGCTTTTAAGAGCATAGCAAACATGTGGAAGACATGGGCGGAGCCAGCGATAAGACCCCGTCTCATGATAAGTATTTTCAGGCTATTTTTAATGTCCTTGAGTGTACAATATATGGTAAGAGCCGGCACATCAGTCTTCTTTCGACACAACGTACATACTCATTATGCACCAAAAATTCTATAAGGTACGCACAAGGTCTACAGAATCTATAGATTTATACTTCTATGATGTATAGTTGCTATTCTATTCGATATTTTTCATGTAGTAAATTGTGGAGTGGTGTTGCGTTTTGTTCGTCCCATAAATTCTTACAAGGTGGGAACTAAACCTAGTTTTGCACAAACGCTAACTGCTGTGAAGCAATAGATGTAAAGGAAATAATGATAACACTTAGGATGGGATTTTACGTCAAAATAATGCAACTGAAAGTGATCACGCACACACACACACACACACACACACACACACACAAGTCGTTTATGAAGATTTCAGGCGTTCCAATGTGAAGTCGAGGAATGGCTATGGTGACATCAAACGGAACGCAATACGAATTCCAAAAGAATTCCCAGCATGCCTGACATATTCATATATAAAGATGAAACCAGTCGCGCAACACTTTAGATGTTTCTTTTCTTCCTATGGAGAAAGTTAACCTCGATTTATCTGCCTCAAAAACAACTTTATCACTTTATGAACCAGTGCTGCGATTTCCACAGGAATAGACCATAAAATTTCACCTTCTGTTCTTTAATAGAGTGCGAAGTAGTAAAACTGTGGAGATGGAACGTGGAGCAGTTTAGCACAATGTCCGTTAACTAAAATGTTGGCAGAAATTAAGAAAGTAATATTAATATAATGTGGCATTTTCAAGGAAAAGTAAGGGATAAATCGATGGGGTGTTTAGGGAGCATGAGAACATGCATAGCCCTGTTAATGGTTATATGCATATGACATATATATTCGACAATGTATGTTCTTCAAACATCACAGCAATTTATTCCTTACTCTTCCTAGAAAATACCACATAGTATTAATATTCTTTTCCTTAATTTTTGCCAAAACTTTCACTACTACCGCATCTTATATATTACTTTTTCTAGCGCGAATTAGAATGAACGTAGAAGATAGAGAAGGTATTGCATTCCACTCAAAAATTCCATACCGAGATATGACTGGAAATGTTTTGAGATTCCCTCAATAAAAAACAAATTGGAAAATTGTCCATGTGTGTGTCGGTCTGTCTGTGCCTTGTGTGTCTACTCAAAAACGAAAAGTCGGCTAAATGCCAAAAATGGCATTTCAGTTAAGCATCTTTTACTGTTGCGACATGAAGACTTTCAGAAAAATTCCCCACCCCGATTAACATTTATGGAAAAAAGTTTTCCAAAATTGGGATTTTCTCTAACGATTTTTATTAAAATACCCTATGTTTAAGATATTTCCATGACAAAGTAAATGTATGTCCCGAATTTTCTAATAATAACCTCAGAGAACCTCTGCAATCTGGATGAACTATGTATAGCTGGTAAACCGTAAGGAATAGACAAAAACCTACCGCACAAAAAATGTAGAGCTTCTTAAAACACACAACTTATGTAATATCCATTTTTCTAGAGTTAGCCATTTTGCAATATATTTCTTGCTATTTGTCTCTATTTTAAAATACTGATACGTTTCTAAAACAGAAAGTCGTCCGTATATTTTTAGTGTACTCCTGGCCATGCAAAGAAGCTAATTCCAATGACAATCGCATAGCGAACGCTTTTAAAATATTTGACTATCGCTATAGTTTAGTCTAGTGCACTCCCTTATTTGTCCTCTACTTACAAGTAAGAAAGTAATAGACCATTTCTACTAATGTTTATCTCGATTAGCATGATGCATAAATAAGAATAATCTTTCGTAAAAATATTTTTTTGCAAAAAGTAGAAAAAGTCGTGTGAATGGAACACAGTTTGTAACTTAACGTCCCATAACCTGTTTGGTCACATCGAACAATAAATGATACTTAAAATAAACTCGGGGTCCAGGGAGCTTAAATTTAATAGAACATCGTCTTCTCAAGATAAGTGAGAACCCCGAAAGAAAGGGAAAAAATTCAGGCAATTCACCCTTAGCGAGATTCAACCCGGAGCCTTTTAAATGTGAAGCAGACACGCTACTTCCAACACTACCGAGGTGAGCATTATATATTGGTAGAGACTGTTTACCTTACATGAAACCTGGGTGACCATGGTACAGAGTTTTTATGTGGTTTGTAATGTTGTTTGTACTTTGAAATTTTAAATAAAATACTAATTTATTTACACCGCTCTGAACGTTTGAGATTAATATAAAGTTCACGTCAAAAACAGCAAAACTTACAGAAAAACTTTCCAATGATCCGTATTCAGTAAAAATCATAAAATTAACTTTCGATCTTTGCATTCATTCCAACATACACGAGTATGTTTTAAGAATGAACGTTAAACACTGCAGAACTCATGTTCAGGAACCTGGAAATAATAGGGTTCGCTCTACTTGATGATGAGCACGTAGAGCGGATAAGTGAATTTTATCCATCACTACTGGAGGACCAGGGAGTGCTAGAAAGACATTATTATTATTATTATTATTATTATTATTATTATTATTATTATTATTATTACTATTATTATCATTATTAATATTATCATTATGATTATTATTATTATTGTCGTTGTTCTTATTATTATTGATATCGTCTTTTTCGTATTAAATTCTATTTTCATTAAGATGCATTCCATCGAAATATTGGCATTTAAATTGCAATTTTATTACGTTCTTTTACTAAAGCTCAGAATTTTTAAATAGTTTCCGAACCTAACAATAGTTGTCTAGATAATCCTTGTGAAAAATTAATTGTAAATGAGTCCAAATTTTTTAGCATAAAGTTTATCAAAACGTGATAGAGCATTCTTGTTTATTTTTTGCAGAATACCAGCGTCTGTGTTGGAGAATATATAGAAGGTTTGCATCTGTGTGGGTATTATTTAAGCTTCATTTGGTTAAATTCTCTAGCTTAGGATTACTAGGACAAAGTTAGTAGAGAGAGTTTCAATTACTGTTCCTTGGTACCCGGCCATACACAATCTTGGATGAGGGCCAATGAAGACGATAAAATCGTATTGCTCTGCTCTGACCACTGATGACCAGCCATGAGATATTGGAGAACCGTTTGCCAGACGAACGGTGTAGAGAAATAAAATGGAAGATATATACCAACATTCACCCTCGAGCAATTCTTTAAATTCCTCCTCGGAGCTTACAAAGAGGCCATGAATAACTCTTTGCTATTTTTCTTTACAAGATTTCGAAAATTGCCCACAGGAATTCGGAAATAAGTGATGGGCTTAAGTCTTTCTTTATTTATGGACGCCCTTTAATTGTTGCGGTTCTCAGCGTCCCTTACTTAATTTTGCTCAGGCCTCTTTATCAGGCTTGAGGTTCCTTTAAGTGCCGTAAATATAAAACACGGAACGTCCCTTCCTAAAACCGATTGCTAAGTGTCTTTTGCGCCCCAGGACAGGGTGTGACCAGTGACCTTGAGAAGTAGAGGCTAGTATATTGCCCCTAGACAATGGAGAACAAAAATCCGTTTAAGCATTCAGTAAATATACAGCTTGTTTATGACGCCACGACCATCGTAATAACGGAGTATTATGTTATCTAAAGTTCCATATTCTTATCCCCTTGATGTGCCGTTCTATTGACATCATGCACATTTTGTGTCACTAATTTTATTGTTATTTTCCTTAAACCTAAAGAGAATAACGCTACCCAGTATTTTGCTTTGAGGTGCCCAGGCCGAGCTTCTAGCGTTTTTGAAGGACTGGCGCAGGTACGCCAATGTTTAAGCGAGAACAAAGGGATCCTACCCAGGTAAAGTATAACAGAGAATACGAGACTGAAAGGTAAGTAAAGAGGCAGTGCTGCCCCTAAGCTGTAACTCAATCCGAACTTTATTTCAAAGAAAAAGTTTCTGGCCACCACAAACTTGGATCAGTAACTGAAAGTAAAATTTTAAGAGCTTTTGGTATAAGCATAACAAGATTTAATCAATATATTTACCCTGGAAAGCGCTTGACTAACGTTAACTCTAACCACGTATGAGATTCACTCTCGCACGAGTCAGTTAAGAAGCTTCAGTGTTAGTTCCATACACTATATAGCTACTAGTCCTTTTAAATTATGAGATGTTCTTCTCTGAAACGTCCTGAATCCGACATGGCTGTGTTTATTAATTGTTTCTTCCCACTATCCGTGTGTAAAATAGGGGTTGAAAAAGTAGTATCGGACTCAAACATTCAATGCCATAGCAGGAATTTGAACTGCGGTAGTCGCCACTGAGATATATCACCTTAAAATAATTTCAGATCTGCTTTTGGTTAACCGGTAAACATACAAGTCGGTTGGGGAATTTAAAGCCGTATCGGTATGCTGCCATGGTAGCTCAGTGGTTACAACAACTGGACGAAAAACAGGGAGTAAGTGGTTCAAATCCCTGCTATGGCATTGAATTTTTCAGTCTAACTTTGTCTCCAATTCCTGTGTTTGTACTGATTTTCGGTTATGGTCTTAGAAACTTGCGCAACTCCGTCTAACAATGTGCTTATGAGAGAGCGATAAGGAATGCCGGTGTGCACATGTCCTAAAGAGCGAGATTGTTTCCCGGGAATGCCTTTAACATTTGGGAAGTCCTATCTTATTAAGTTGTGTTGGCCATAATCAATCTACGTTACATTTTGTGGTGTTCTCCTGGGTGGTAAACGAATCTTTGGGTGTATTTTAAAACATAAGGAAAAATTACTGTTCACAAGGTATTATTAGTTCTGTTTGAATTATTGTTTCCTGTAATTTGTTTTAGCTTATTTAACGTGTAACCTTAATTTAATCAATTTAATTACACATATTATTTGTTATTTTCTGATTTTGAATTCATTTGCTACCAGTTAAAGCCTTACAACAATATTGTATAAGTGCAAAAGCTTAAATACAATAAATAGAAATATTGCAATATGTGTTCTGGGCTAGAAAACAAGATACCAGGACGAAGCATTATAGCTTCTATTTTATGTTGTCGCCACGTGATGTCATTTAATCCTTATGTTGCTTCAGGGGCAAAGAACCGACAAATGGGCGGCGAGCGAGGCGTGCTGCCGGAGTTTGCTTTGAGGAAATCATCCTTGGCGTGACGAGCCATCAGAGGCTTTTCTGCGGTGAGAAGTAGGCTTGAGGGGGCTTCTGTGGGCGTCAGGATGTAACATCTGGAGACGTCAGGACCCCGTTTGCGTTCGAATCTGCTACTTTGGACTATGTCCCCCTCAGTAGTCCTCGCTTTACTTAACTTCTTACTCTCGGAGGTTTTCAGAAACACAATAAGACCTCACCGAAATTCTGCTCCTCTTCCTAATAACCTCAAAGTACGATATTTCCTGACAGCTACTAAATGGAAAATGTGAGTACCAAGTAGCCATTAAATAATGAGATCCTGATTGCCGAAAAGAGTTCAGTATATTGTTTATGCGATTGATCAATGAGGATTAAGAGATTGTGACGAAGATTGTGTAGTATGATAAGAGTAGAAGAGTGAATTGTTTTAATTGAGCTTAGTGGACTACAGACTACGTCATATAGACAAGCTAGTCAACCTACCTCAGGTGAATCTTTCATATGGAGTGTCATCTTGGAGTTTAATATAACTGTTTTTGAAGGTTCAGTTAGGTATAAATAGCCGATCTTGGAGATTGGTTCACAATTCTGCCCGGGCTAGGGAGAATTTGCATAAAGAACAATAATTTTTGTGACTGTAATTGACGCAGTAACTTTTCTAAAATTATGATAAAATACTTCTTATATTGCTAGAGCTTTCTTCTACCAAATCGTTGTGCCTACTTGTGATTATGTAAGTTCTTTGCTTAGCCGTTAAATCCATAAATTTATTCTATTTAATATTCCAGTTACACAGTTGGTATTTATTAATGTGTAATTCCATTAAGCTGTTTTTCAAATATGTTGACTGCAACTTAGTAATGTTGTGTCTCTTATTTTCTTAATAGTGCATGAGAGATTCCGGAAGTTTAGCACTGGGTGCTTCTTTTATGCCATTTTTACCACTGTATATTTTATAATATTGCGCTTAAACCTGTTTAGTATATGCGTATATTACAGAAATGTTAATGGAATTCAGAATTGATAGAGTGAAATACATTACAATATTGTGCAGTTATGCAGTGCAATAGGTACAGCAAAACTGCGTTAAATTGACAGCAGATAGCTCCACACGCATCATAAATCCATTTGTCTACTATGGGGTATTTAGAACTTGGTAGTTGGCAGTAGTTAGACGTGTTCGGGACATAACAGAGCCTTCGGCAATTCGTCAGTCACTATTATTCTCTACCTCACTGCGCGAGTATGATATCGCCAGAATCTGCCAATCGCTAAGAAGTGTGCAGTTTTTTTATTGAAGAAATTGATGAAGGTAGCGATATTGACAAACAGTTGCCTATCGAGGATCAGCTGAGTGACGATGTGATAAAAGTGCCAGATCACAGAGATCACGAGAAATTGAGAGTGATGAACAAGAATCGTCTGCAATTATTCACATCACATGGGCTGAGTCTCAGAGTTTGAAAGGCTTAAGCATCTTTGTGAAATTTGAAGACAGAAACCTGCCATATATCACTACTGCAGCTACGAATCTCTGCATAATTAGTGCTTTTTTCAAGAAGTAGCTGAATGCATGATACAAGTTCACATATTTTAAAGGTTTTAGTGGGCTTGGAAAAATGTCAACATATCTTATCAGTGCTAAATACGAGTTCCACATGACTCATGCCATCAACATCATCATACTTCTATGCTAAACCTAGAAAGTCATTCGAAAATAAGTATACCAAATTCTTGATATGCACATTTTCTTTATTTAATTAAAATTAAGTTACTCTTAATTTTCTTCTCGGTTTTTTGAAAGCCTCGTTGTTCTTTTACTTCATATAGTTAAAGTTTGCTGAAAGTTTGAGCTTCAAACTGATTTAGCTATGCAATACACTGTTTTATTTTTCAATCAGTTTTAACAGTATAATAGTACATATTTTTAATTCTGCGTTATCATTTTTCATGTTCAATAAAAAAAACAGTCTTTGAAACTGCAACCACCTCGTTGCGTAAATGAGGTTTTTTTTTTTTTTAAATGACCTTAATAATTAGGTATAGATAGATCTCGGAGTGTGCCCGAGCACCAATATTCTACTCTCCTATGCTTTCGTGAATAAAGCAATATATTCTGGAGTAACATTCGTTATTTTTAAACAAATTAACAACGGCCAAGTAACTTACCATTATCGCTAGTTCACTGTTTTAACATTATTTGTTGTTTGTAAAAAGCCAACGCTATTATATACTTAATTCAGAGTTTTATCTGAAAGATACTACACTTTAACCACGAATCTTAAGCTTTGTCAGCTATAGAGCTATGAATAACGAGCTCCATGTAATTCCTCCTTCCTTTGTTGCTTCAGAGATCTGTTTAAATAAAAGTATATCGTTGTTTTCCACGATTCCTTATTTCTCTTTAGCGATGTACCAGCCTTTTTACTATGAGTTGCAAGAAGTAGAAATGGTAGTAACAGATATCATCAAATTTTGTTTCTGTTGCCAAATTATCCGATCTTCCCAAAAGGGGGAAGCAGGTAAATGAAAATATTTATGCAACCATAATTGAAACGTGTTCCTAACTGGCACTTGAATTAAGCAGTCCGATGTTCCAAGTTTTTTTATATAAATATATATTATACAGCAAACCAGGGGCTCAAAGCGCGGAAAGAAGAAGTGGAAAAGAGTGAAAAGTAGAGGTACTTGTTCTACAGGTTTTGATCTCTTGATACTAAGTATAGGGCGCGGCCGTGGCAGAGTGGTTAGACCGCTCGCCTTTCAACTTGGCGGCCCAGGTTCAATTCCAGGTGACCGGTGTGGGATTTGCAGTGGACGAAGCGGCGTCTGGGCTGGTTTTCTTCGGGTGCTCCGGTTTCCCCGCCTTTCATTCCACCAGTTACTCTATCATCACATTTCCTTTCATTCATATCGTCGACCACCTCGCGTTCATAACAGATATTAATTGGTATAGAACACATTTTAACTGAATCGTTCTTCTTCTTGGTAACTGTCGTACTCACTTGCATGGATTGCATAATGATGCTGGAAATTTAATTTTATGAGTGCAGAGCTTTGTCGTAAACTAAAAACTTCTACCGCCACTTTCTATAAATAAGAAAGTGTCCTTCTAGACATACATAGATGTACCTTTTGCATAAATATAGGATTCGATGGCTTAAATGTTGGATTGCTTTATGTTATCGACATTATAAACCAACACACTAGGCACTGAGAGATAGTACCGGCTCTCACGTGTTTATCCACTGCATGCACGGAGCAAGACTATTTTCTGCGCAAGAAAATCTAGCGAGACTGGTGTGTATATGGGATTACACAACCTATCAACAAATAAGCTTCATCAGCACACTCTTTCCAAGAGAATTTTCATATTTCGCTTATTTTTTTAATTTGTACAACTCTTGCTCTGTGGGCATTCAAACAAGGAAGATATGGAAGTTAGCACAGAACTTTGCATGCATATTGTACAACTATACTTTCTACAACATGAGCTTACTTCATAGAACTATTCATAATAGTATAATGGAGCAGCCAGAATTATGATTTTGTAATTAGCTTAGGAGGAACCATATCCTTCCCTTCTATGTGTTCATGCATTTCAGCTAGAACAGTGGTGTTAATGGATTACGGTAGCAAGGTTATCATGGTGTGGGTATTTCCATTATAATGGCAGAAATTTCCTCTAGAAGGTCGTCTCATTTCTGAAACCGACGTTAAAATAACATTGCAGCTATATCGTGCTTCTATCAGTAGAAGCATCGATCATTTTACCACGAGTACTGAACGATGTGACGGGATAAAGCCGTTTCTTTGCCCGGCATGAAGGGTAACAATTTATTTCCGCTTTGGGGAGGAAAACTGGTTGTCCGGGTTTGAAAGCTCCATCATGAGGGTTTCCATTATATCAAGTTTCATCTACGATGATCTCGTATGTATAGTTCCAGGTACTCGTTTTGTCCGAAATATCGCAGATGAGTGGAAAGTCTGCCTTACACATTTGAGTTCTTGTGTTTGCATAAAGCTGAAGGACACTGATGTACGTTTGAACCCTAATGAAACCAAAATGCTCTCAAGAGTTGTGTACCCATAATGCAACTGATATGCGGGTATTTAGTTTTCTTCGTGTACCTATGCTTTAAGGCCGAACGATTGAGTTCTTGTGTTTAGCAAAACATTCTTTATCGTTTGGCTAACCAGGTGTACATGAAGATGAGCAATTTTACAAAATGCCACTCAGTTTGTATTTTCAAGGGCTTTTTTAGTCCGAGTGTAATGGATTCTAAAAGGGCAAAGTGTCGACATTGAAGAGGAGCACCTGCGACCTATTAAGATAACTTGTGGCTAACATCCCCCAGGAGCTTGGAATGAGGTGAATGATCCATAGGAGACTACAGACCGCAGGTTGAGCAGCCACCAAAAATGCGCGGAAGTCCGTAACGCTTCCAAGCCCAGGAACTGTCCCACTGCCAGGCCGCGAAACAGGACGTGCCAATGGCCCGTCGACTTGCCAGCCATCTAGTGATTACGGGGAGAAATCTTTCCATTGACCTGCATGTGCGTCCCCTGCCATATGCCTGAAAGGCGAGAGGGAAACGGAATGAAGGAGAAATGACGGAAAGAGAGTCGCCTGACAACCCCAGGGAAGCCAAGAAAAAAACCAAGGAGTCAGAGTAGGAGGTTACAGGGGATGCAGCCCGGGGTCTTTCAAATGTGAGTCGCACATGTTATCACTTGTCATCTTGCTCGATTAAATAGTTTCTAACATATGCGTTTCTAATTTTGTAAACGGAGCATATCTGGTTCGGTAATTTTTACATTTTGTAGCACGCACAACGAACTTGGTAAAGAAGGCAATGAGTTCCACCAAAAATTAATACAGAGATTTCATTGGGAAATGCATGTTTTAGGGTCACATGAATAAAAAAAGGGTGTTACATTTACATAACTTTCTCCATTTGTTTTGAAAACTATTCTTACAAAAGATATTATTTTGTCTATATCATGCTAATCGAGATACATTTTAGCAGAAATGTTCCCTATCTTTAGTCCCTTATAAGTAGGAGGGAAATAAGGAAATACACTAGAATAAAGTGCCAGAAAAATATTTTAAAACCTGTCAACACCTTACCACTGTCTTTGAAATTAGCTTATTTTTCTATGACCAAGAGTAAAACAAAAGTGGTTCGGAACGGATAAGAGCTTCTGTTTGAGAAAAATAAGTACTTTGAA
Organism: Hymenopus coronatus; assembly: GCA_030762935.1. Taxonomy (NCBI): domain Eukaryota; kingdom Metazoa; phylum Arthropoda; class Insecta; order Mantodea; family Hymenopodidae; genus Hymenopus; species Hymenopus coronatus. The sequence goes on along the minus strand of CM060900.1, from coordinate 378,410,419 downwards.
ATTAAAACAAATAATCGGAAACATTTTTGAAAATGGCTAGCTCTACAAAAAATGTATATGATATAAATTGTTTCTAACGAGAGCTATATTATTGTGTAGTAAGGTTTTGTCTATCACTTCTGGTTTACTAGTTACCTAAAAGTCATTCAGAATGAAAAGGAGTTCAGAGGCTATTCCAATAAAATTCAGCACATACATTATATTTGCCAAGTTAACATTTTTAATATAGGCCAATTTAGTCAAAATGTTTGAGCGATTTTACAGAAAATTGAAATTTCGAAGCGTTCTCCATGTAAAATATAGTTTGGGGTCAGGATTTTTCTTAAAACCTCAATTTCCCATCCCTGGAAGATAGTAAACTTATATAAAAAGTTTGGATTTCAACCGACTTTTGTTTTTAATTATACTGTCTACAGACAGACACCTACGTGCACATAGAGACAGACACACCATGTCCTTCTTCCAATTTTTTAATTCAGAGGTTCTCAAAACATACGTTTTCCAGTAAAATCTCGGGATCGAATTATTTGGTGGAATAGAATGTTTTCTCTACGCACTATATACATTGTATATATATGTGCTAGAGAAAGTAAAAATCGTTTATTAGAAAAAGATTCACGTGTGAGTTTCTGTGTGTGTGCCTTGAACAGCATTAACTCAAAAACGAAAAGTCGCTTAAATACCAAACTGGAATTTCAGTATCCTGCGACGATGCACCACGAAGATTTTCAGGAAAATCCCCCCAGCCCAAACTAATCTTTAAAAGGCACATTTTTTTTTTTTTTTTTTTTTTTTTTTTTTTTTTTTTTTTGCATTTCTTATGTTTTCAAAAATGGCTCTAGCTCTTTTGATTAAAATACCAAATATTTAAAATATTTTTGTGACACACACTTAATACATATCTTGTAATTTCTGGGAATAGCCTTTAAATTTCGCTTCATTCTGGATGGCTATAGTATAACTGGTAAATCGTAAGAAATAGATAAAATTTACTAAAAAAAAAGTAGACCGTAAAACACAGAACGTAATTCACATACTTCCTTTGTAGAGTTATCCGTTTCCGAAGTATTCATTATTGTTGCTTTCAATTTTAAACTACTTAACAGTTTCTGAAACATGAAGTCATCCTGCGTTTCATACTTCTGTTGTCTTACTCCTGGTCATATATAGAGAGCCAAATTTCAATCGTTTCACATAGCGACTAGATTTTAAAAAAAATTTACTATCGCCTTAGCCTAGGTGTTCGAGTATTCTGCTTTAAATTATGAGGAACTAAGTAATAAGACCAATTCTGCTTATTTTATCTCGATTAGCATGAATTAAATAGAAGAATAATATTTTGTTGGAATAGCTTGTGGAAAACTAGAAAAAGTATGTGAATGGAAGTGTTTCCTCAATTTATAACATTTTCCATTCTCTTTGTAAAGATATTTAAACACACTTAGAATTATTCTAACGGATTTTTCCCCATTTGGATAACCTTGCCCTGTTGGTGACGACAATCTCTGTTGATTAGTTTGAGAGACTTTGCTCCTTTTCTCCAACACTTCGATTTTTTGTTTCAACATTCGAGCTTCTTCAGGCTAACAGCACTACAAAAATGAAGGTGTCGTTAAAGCACACAATTTATGTCGTATACATTTTTTTTTGTGTTGAGTTAACTATTTCGGAGATATTCCTTGTTATTGGCTTCAATATTAAAAAAAAACTTATATTTTGCTCAAATGGAATATCATTTTCTTTTCCTTTGTTTTACCCCTAAACATGAAAAGATAACTTAATTTAAATCACGTGGCAATCATTTTTAAACGACTTGACTATTGCTTCTATTATAAGGAAGTTAGCAGTAAGATCATTTCCGCTAATGCTTATCTTGATTTGCACGATGTAGAGAGAAGCATAAGATTTTGTAAGAATAGTTTGTTACAGAATAGGTAGAAAAAATAATGTGAGTAGAACACTTCAGATTTTTCCTGTTCCTCTTCAACGGATTACCCCTTCTCTTAATGAGAATTGCACGCCAAGAACTTAGGCCAATGTCTTTGGTAAGTAGCTCGTCAAGGATCAATGAAACTGTTGATCATACCAAAACCAGGATGTAATGAATGGCGACGAGGAAGAAGAAAATTAAATGTAGTGATAACAGGAAAATTAGCAGATCAGTTTATCCAACTCAACATTTGGCTGGCAACAACTGAAAAGCGAAAGAAAAAACAAACAAAAAACTTCAGTGAGGTTGATCGGCTCTTGGTTTTAAACCCAAATGCTAGTCGTTCATGTTACTATGGAAATAGCTGCCTAGGTGTATTAAAAATAAACACTATATTCATACATGCTACTAAGCCAGCTAGCTGAGGCGTTTCCTCTTGTACTGTCATTTGGGAGGTCGTGGGTTCGATTTCCGCGGTTGACCTCTCTGACCGATGGTGTTTGAGACATTTTTTCTGGTCACCAAGCGAATGCGAGGTCTACGCCCATCCATGATGGCGAATGCGCTTTGGAAATAGTTCTCGGCAGCGGAATGGCGTTGCAGTCGGGTTCGGTCAGACCTGTGGCGCGGGCTTCTAGTACTCTCCGCGTCGAGATGTGAAGCTGCTTGGACTATGTTAGGGACCCTCCACGGTGGCTCTTCCTGGTTTCGGCCGCTCGTCAATAATATTCTCGTATCATCCTATCCTCTTGGGGTCTGACGCACAATAAGCCCATGGTGACTACAGTGTGGAATCCCCTCTGAAATGACAAACACGCACAGGATTCTCATAGATATGGATGGTAATTTTGAGTAAGAAGTAATAGTTACGCCCTTATACATTTTATTTGTTAACATTTACATGAATTACACATTACAAGTGTTGCTTAGATTCCGTCGCACATGTATGCCAAACCACGACGAGCACATTTATCTTTGGTCGCACGCTTGCACTCGTTTGCCTGTATCTCGCCTCCGCGCTCAGAAAGTACGAGTATAAAGCAGCGCATGGTCTCATTTAGTGTTCAACCTTTCACTGATAAACCTACACAAACGGAATATGTAAGCGAGCTATGTCAGGCTAAATGTGTTCAGTTAATTTGCTTTCCCACGGGCCCTTTGCTTATTTAATCTGAAACCCTTCCCATGTTAAACGCTACGCTACACGCAAGTGATTAACCAATAATATCTCAAAGGTATTTAACAGCTACAAAAACAAAGGCAGGTTAAACCATCTTAAGTAAGATGTTATGAGGTTGGATACTCACATTTATAAATATTTAATATTTGGAAACACGGCATTAAATTAACCTTCTTCATTTTGAAACCCTTATCTCTGTAAATTCAAGAAAGACTCTATAATGCAATAAAGTCCTGTCTCCAGGCTAAGCGTCGCCCTCCGTGGTGTAATGGCTACCATGCTGACTTCATATATCCAAGGTCGCGGGTTCAAACCCGGCGAATTTTTTTCGGGCGTAAAAATCCTTAGCATGACTTCCTTCGGAAGGGAAGTAAAGCCGTTGGTCCCGTGTCGTAGATTTACGGCACGTAAAAGAACGTCAAGCCTGATTGAGAGGCCTCTGAGCAAAATTAAGCGGTCTTTTACGCCCAATTTAGAATGGGACGCTGAGAACCACAGCAGTTAAAGAGCGTCCATAATCAACACAACATTTTTTTCAGGCTAAACGCTCGAATATAGCTCTATAATGTAGAAATTGATAATCAAAGTACTATTAGTGTGTAACCAACGTCAGCACTACTGAACCAGGTGGCTCAGGGGTTTAATCTTGGACCGACATTCGGGAAGTCGTGAGTTCGATTCTTACTGCCAATCTTTATGACCCTGTAGTCTTCATTGAATCTCCATTTCATTCCAGCCTGTTCCTTTCAGGATTATAAGTGTCAGCGAAGACTGCGGTAGTTGCGGCCTTCCATGGTGGTGAATGCAATTTAGATTTGCAGATCTCGGCGGCGGGGTGGTTTTGAATCGTCTGTAAGACTTGGGGTGTTCAGTCAGACCCAGATCCCGGGCTCCTAGCTCTGCCTACATCGAGATGAAGGGCTTAGACTATATTAGGGATCTGCCACGGTGGCTCTTCCCTCGCTATCGGTTTCGGTCGTCCCTCGAATACACTCATATCATTTTATCCTTCTGGATTTTGACGCACATAAGCCTGTGCAGTGTGAATCTCCCTCTGGAATGTACTATACAAGACATTGAGATTTCATCAAACCAGTGTTGAATTTTAAAAGCAGTGACGTGGGGAACGATCTTAAGGGTAATGCGGTATAATGAAATGCAAAACCAATGATATTAATGTATGTATTGAAGTAATATACCAATGTATTAAGTGGCAGGGCTATTACAAAGAAACGAAGTATATACCTTTTGGAAACTATGACCACATGATGTCAAGTAAACAAGGGGTAAAAATACAATAAACGAATGCTTATGTAACTTCCACCACACACTATATGTGTAGCTTCCACTTTTGTCAATGGTTTCCTCATGGAGTTCGCACGTAGCCCTAAGGCTGTTGAGTACATTATATTTAACAAGTTTAGTAACCCTTTAAATTATTAAATGCTCTGAACACTTCGAGTAAAAACCTCTGTAATTGAGAGGACTAATAGACGTGGTTATCGCCTCGGTGGAACTCTTGTAATTCGCTTTATTATAATTCATCCGTGCTCCTGGCCAAAGCACAATCTTCCTCTATTACTCTTAATAAAACTTCATTTCTGACTTGGATTCAATTAAATGCCTCTAGCTTCCTGAGAAATGACATAGCTCAACCATTTGCCATCCCAATTACCAAAGACTTTAAAATAAATTCCTGCCTACACCAAAACCTTTTACTCCCCAGGCACGATACAGCGTTTAATAACAAAACGGTGCGTCAAATGTGAAGCAGAATACCCTTAGGTAGTGATAAGTCATTCAATACTTCAAATTACAGCAGCATGTCAAATCTATACATCGGGAAAAATATACAGAACCTCCATTAAAAAAGCAATACACCAACTTCACAACGCTGTCAGCACCTGATGCTGCGACATCAAAAAGTGAGGTGCAATGGAAGAGTCTGTCAATTTACTGTCCTGCATATAACATCAGCTATATTCTATAACACAGTCAAAGGTACTCACATTCAGAAAAAGAGAGAATATAAAGTAAAAATAGTAACCATAAAAAATATGGGAAGGTTTAGTCGTAATTAAAAACTCAATGTCAGGGCCAGGAATCGAAATACAGAGCTTCGCCTTTCCGTGCTCTTACACATGCAGCTACAATGACAAGATATTCCTGCTCTACTAGGTGCAATTTTATTAACAGTAATGTTGAAAAATCGGTGCAATTTCGCAAAAAATAAATAAATAATAAGCGAGACTATAAAATGGAAAACCAGGAAAGATATTAAATTAAGTAATCTCTATTCTCTGCATATTAAAAAAATAGGAAGCTTCTCTCCGATAATTTGGTTTTCATAATTTTCTTTAAAGGATGGATGAATACTTTATGGAATTGTGCATATAAAATTGTTTACTTCTGTTTCTTACTATTTAAAAGGAAAAAGAAAAAATCGGTTCACAAGTTGTGTACCTTTCTCGACAGCTTAGTTAGCTTTAAAATGAAGCTCAAATTGCACATCAATATCTTCATGATTTTTATCCATTTAAAGGTTCATTGAAAGCCAATATATAAATAACCCCTTGGATTACAGTACTTCCTAAGATTGCAGGCTTTGTTTAGTATGACACCCTTCTGAATTTGCCTTTAAAAGGCCATTAATTCTAAAAACCATTTTACCGTTTGTAATTAACAATGCTATCTTTTAATGATCGTCAACACCTTTATTATCCTACCTCCAATAGTAAGATCCACTAGATGCCATTTGAACGAAACAGCCCATCTTTAAGATTTGTAGAATCTGCAATATATTAAGATTAACTAATGCACATGATGATGATGATGATGATGACGATGATGATGATGAAGATTAGGGTTTAAGGGCGCTCAAACACCTCGTTCATTAACGTCCTTGGCATAAAATGGTTCTCAGTTTGCCATATATTGCTGTTTCAAAAGAACATGACCGAAAACGAACACTTACATTAGGCAGTATTGTTGTTTCTATGATTTTCAACATCAATGAAATCATCCAGGAAGCTCGAGAGATAACCTTCCTCAAGAAACTTTTTAATGCTCGATATCTATGACCTTACAATCAGTACGTTTCTTGCCTATAATGCATGTGCTTACCCTCACACCTATTACTTCAGTAGTTCCAGATGCTTACAAATTAACTATTCATGACACAAAAGTCCTAGCACTTTTTAAGCGTCTGCAAACTACCATATCGAGTTACTGTTTAATTCACGAAGAACTATATGTACTATCAATTTTAGCCGTATTATACTTTCTTTGTCTAGCAATTTAAGGCATTATGCGACGGTTTTTGAGATTATAAATAGCTAAATTTGGGATTCTCACTTTCGGTTAATGTGCTACTCGTTACCTGGTTCTGCAATGTATAATTGCTAGGTTGCACTATCACTATGCATTAATGACTATGACTATAACAGTGTTTAATGCTCGGTTCTCTGCATATGACACCGCAGGCGAAGACAGCGATGATGCATGGAATGAAGATGGAGCACCGATGGAATGCGATGGTGGGGGAAACCGGAGAACCCGGAGAAAACCCGTCCCTGCGTCGCTTTGTCCAGCACAAGTCCCAGATGCGGTTGCCTGGAATTGAAGCCCGTCTAGGTGAGAGACGAGTGGTCAACCATTCGGCCACGGAGTGGTCCTATTATGCATTAATGATTACTGGGATCTGTATTGGAAAATTGCTGTGGAGAAAGTGAAGATTAGGCTATGATATTTGAAGGAAAAGAACATATAACACTGAGGTAATGTGTCATTGGGAAATTTACTTTCGTTTGTACAAGTAAAGTAATTTATGTAAAACAAGTTCCAGCCCTTGACCTAACTGATGGTATAAGAATACCATGTGTTCAATAATCATGGTGGTTTTAACCAGAAATCATATGTTGATCACACATTAAAGCTTGTATATAATGTTTTACTCCTAGAACTTCCGTGTTTAAATTTTTAAATATTTTCTGTGATGCACTTGTATCTCAAAGTGGTTTACATTCACCATACTAACTTATTAAACACATGTTACGCACACATTGATTACACAAATTGTAGCAAGGTCTTAGATTTCACATAGTTCTTGATGCGAAGTTATTGCACTAGCTTTCGTAAATTCAAACTCTGATATTTCACATCACCTACTGAGTTGGGGGAAAGTATATGTCCTAAGTCGTGTTTTATTTGGAGCATATTGTAATGATCATTTTAGTGTCAATTTAATTTTTTCAAAGGTAACCTAGCTTTTAAGTTGTTTTCTCACTCCGCATAAAACAGCAAACAACATTTTTATAAAGCACTTTGCAATTTCCCCTACATCAACATAAATAACACCGAAAATTCTGAATGTCTGTATGAAGAGCGCATAAATATGATATGCAGTCTCAAATGAATTAGTCCATCCTGTAGATCTTTTTTCTACAATTAATAGTTGGTCAACTGCTAAGCATCACCGATGTTTCAAATATAATGTCTCCTACAACTTAAATGTGATAGGCTGCAAAGTATAACCATCTGACAATGTTTGAAATTTTGACTACAGCGGCTTTCCCTGCTTTTAAGAAGCTACGCTCAACTTTCTCTTAAAATCCGTTGGTTGCTTATAAATAAAAGAAATACGTGTAAATTCGTAGGCTTCCGCGGCTATGGTCTAGTATATTGGTGGCTGCTGCCGCTATTGGCGGTGTTGTAGCTCATGTTTTTGCCGACGTTTCACACAACTTACGTTGAGCTTCTTCTCTGTGCACAGTGCAGTGAGCTACAAGAAAACACGGCTGATACCGGAAGCAGGCACTAGTATAAAATAAATACTTCTTTATGCAAATCCAATGTTATATTTAACTAACTTTTCATTTGTTAACTCACAATTTATTTAAAACATATTATTTGATATTACTATTTTTAAAAAGTTTGTTATATTAATTTCATAAGATTATATAATACGAGGTGCTACTCTTAATCGATTTATCTTTTAGTCTTAAAACTTGTATTATCAATAAGGACTTCCACTGTTCTTTCTCTGGTTACAAGGTATTTCAGTCTTACACATTACATAAAATTGCTGTAAATTACTCTACTATCATGAACTTTATGTAAATAGGAAGAACCTTAAATAAAGGTACATAAAGTTCCCAATAATTAGATTACAAACAACTTATATATCTGTGTGTGTGTGTGTATGCGTGTGGGTCGGTGGACTTCATAAATCACGATTCTTATAAATTAGGTTATATTTGACGGTAATTACATGAGAATTTACTTCGTCAGGGTACCGGCATCAAGGTTCATCCTATTTGTGAAAAAGTAGGCCTTTTGACATATCAGTTCTGGTATCCCTTAATTTCTCTTTCATCCGTAATAATAGACCGGTGCCCTGGACGAGGAGGGAATTTTACTCTGTCATAAACATCCCCTTGCTTTATTTTTACTTCAAAACATATTCCTTCTGTCAACAGTGTAACTTAATTAATCATGGCAAGTACATTTAAAACACCAATTAAATAATGGAATCCCTTTACTCCCAAAAGTTTCACGACACGTGCAAGTACTTCGCGTCAACTACGTCACTCAAGCTGACTATGCAGGATTGTGGAACACAGATCACGTTCCTAATAATCAATCAGAGCAGATAATTACCAGCGATGCATTCTGATAGGAGAAGTACCTATATCCATGAAGTGTAATATTATATGAGAAGGATCTAACCAATTTAGTGCTGCTGATTCCATTGACCTCCAACCAGAGTATCACATTGGACAACGTATTTACAGGATGAATCCTAAAGCTATCTTGCAAAACATAACTTGAAAACCACTTCAAAGCGTACATAAATATAGCAGAGGAACCAATATATTTTTTAACGCTTCACAATTATCCAAATCAGACAGTTAATCCTTTCATGTGTAACGCAACTGTAAGAACCTTAGAGCAGATATATAGAATGTGCATGACACGATCTCTTCCATGCTGCGGTATGGAACAACATCAAAGTTGTAAAGAGGTGTAGGTACACCTGCGGTCCCTATAGGGAGTGATAGGAACGTAAAGAAGAAAGGATAAATATGAATGAGCTTGAGAGCCTGACAAAGAACAGTATGAGTATGTATTCTTCGAATTGTTCTACTAATTTGGGTATTCAACATAACATCCTTTATCATTAAAGTTTTGAAATATATCGTGAAACTGTGGAAAGTTTGATACTATATTTGTTCTAATGCTCTTAATTCTTAACATTAGGCATTGGGACTTGAAGGTATTAGCTTCAGGTTATCTATACTCAAACTATGTGTCAGTACAAATAATTAGATAACAGTGGCCAAGAATATGTGTGTGTATGTGCGTGAATGTAAAACTTGAATTATGAGGTGTTTATAAATAAAGAAATATATATATATATATATATATATAGTTAGACATAAGGAACTAGGGTAGAAATATTGGAAAATAAGAGCCTGGGCTGATGCACAGCCTATTCTTTTGAATGATTGCTTTGTACAAATAGACTGTATTTCCCTGGACGTAAGCGATTCTTGACCGCTGTTGTCTACATTATTTTTGCTGACATGGTTTGAGTGAAGATAATATTAAAAATAATACATCATATATATACTGACTCCTTATAATTCAAGTTCCATTCACGTCTCTTTTTATTGGCCACTTCCATTCTTTTTATACTTGGCCAGGTACCTGCATTCGTGTTATCTTTACTAAATATATTAAGACTACTTTTCTATCTAGTGTCAACCATTTCCCATTTATACACTACCTTCTCCATAGCCGTGTACCTTTACAATAAAAACAATGTGTTCCATGTCTTCCTTTACGCAACATATTGGACATTGATTCTGTGGTTTTCAATTTCTCATCCCTTTTAGTCCTCATACACCTACTCGTAGCCAAACAATGCTCTCTCTTTGTTTCTTACTTGATTTATTCACTTACACTTCTCTTTCCCATGTACTTTTATTAATATATATATATATATAAATAAATGTATACAATTCTAATGATCTTTTTCCCCTTCGTTACTAAAAAATAATGTGTTTTTATATCTTCAAATATCCTGCTAGTTCCTTTCCAGAAATTCTTTACAGTATTTTCCCTCCTTCTCCTAATTTCTCCCAATTTATTATTTTCTAAGTTCGCTTGTGTACTGGGTTCCATCCATTTTTAAATGTCATCTTTGACATCCTCGGCATGGCCCTAAACAATCGTTTTTGTCTGCATTTTGTAGTCTAATCCAACATTTGAGAGCTCTCTCCATATTTAAACCCTTCCTTCCCTACTCTTCCCATTGGAATTTAAGGAAGTTCCTTTTTTGTGGCATTTGGCGAGCACGAAACTTCTCTATAAAACATCCTGTGCACGTATCCACCACTTTAGATCCCTCAATTACTCCCCAAATTTCACTTCTAACATTAGAAAAAACAACAATCGCTGACAATGTTGCTTTCCCACTCGCCAAGGTTAACTTCGTCTGTTTCTCCCATTTTCCACCCCCATCCATTTTGACCTCTAAATACATACAGTCTCTAACCACTTTATATTTCCTAATCACCCTCTGTGGTGTAAAGCTAACTTCATATACCCAAGGTCGCGGGTTCAAACCCGGTGGAGGACGATGGATTTTTTCGGGTGTAAAAACCCTTATCATGGCTTCCTTCGGAAGGGAAGTAAAGCCGTTGACCCGTGTCGTAGTTTTACGGCACGTAAAAGAACCTCAAGCTTAATAGAGAGACCTCTGAGCAAAATTAAGCAGTGTCTCACACCCAATATCGAATGGGACGCTGAGAACCACAGCAGTTAAAGAGCGTTCATAAAAAACACACCATTTTTTTATATATTTCCTATCTTCTTTTTTCCAAATGACATACCTGCTTATTTTTATATCTTTCTTAAACATCTTTCTTGAGGCTTCTCTTGATTTGCTTTCAAACCCCATTCATTACAGTGTTTATATATTATTCGCTATAAGGACTACTTTAAATCAGTCTTTGTAACAGATCCTACCACTAAATCATCTGCGTATAAAACCCAGGGATTGACACAGATTTATCAGAGACAACCAATTATTTCTTCTCCCTATCTCAGTGCGTATAACAACGTTAAACAGACTAATAATACCGGACATAACTTACACCCTTGACGTAACCCCTTCTTATGTTGCTATTCCAGCACCTGCTCTCACACTTGCCTGCGGTACCATAGTACATAGTAAAAGCGGGCGTTGAACACTATCATAAAAGTACTCTCACACAGATTGTGTTTTCATTGTAAAGGGATTTACAGTCCATTCGTATTCTACTCAGCCGGGGCTTGTAGGAAGGAGAATGAACCGGTCTTTCTCTCTCTTTCCCACATGCTGACCGAATATTATGCGAGTAGACCATAAATATGTTCACCATATGTTGACTAACTTCCCTTACTCAAGGGTTTAATTCTCCCTCTGTAAACTCAATGCTAACTCCCGTTGTTTTTAGGACCCTTTTTTTCCACTCTTCCACTCCAGGAGCTTCCTACACAGCCCTATTCTCTCTTCCACTTAACGTTTAGCTTACTTTCTCTTCATCCTGGTTTCAATGTTTAGGAATTCCTATGTCTGATTATCATTTATTAGATCCAATCGCTAACGACAGTCAGAAAGATAGAACACGTCCTTCAGCGTCTATCACTGCTTCGAACCGCGTAGTTTAAAAATGGTTTAACATCCTGCAGGCTGTAAATTCTTACAGTTATCTCGCCATTTATCTATACTAATATATTATGGTTATATTCTGAATTCAGGAAGTGTTATCACTAAAGATAGCATGTTGGGAGCAGATAGAGGCATAATCGAAGATACCGCATCATGTTGTTTTGTTGTGATGTGTTTACAACGTACTCTATATGTGGTAGTACTAATAGAAGGAAAATAGGGCATTGGTTAAGTGTTAGATTGTGATACTTTCACTATCAGTGGGAGTTTCAATGGTGGGAAGCATAGATACTACTGATTTACGAGAAGTAACACTTTTAATATTTACATACTTCGTTTGTTGTTAAACAGTAAGTCAATAGCATCATTATCGGTTTCTTTTGGTATTAGAATACGTAGATTAAATGCCCAACGGCATGCATTCTTAGCGTCTCAAATGCGTGTCGTCTCCGATTGGCATGTAAATAATTTCTATACAGTGAAAAAAAGTGGCGACACAGCAACACGATTCGGACACCTACAAGTAGTTATCTGTTGTTACGTGTGGCGAATAAGTTCGTCAAAATAGGTCTGTCTCTACTCCGAGGTATGTACCATGTATCCGAAGATGCATCCCCAAGATGCTACCCCTACTTATCACCATTTGTAATCATTAAACATACGTTTAAGGACGCAATACAGCCATTCTGCGGTTTCCTTTTTCAGCATCCGAGAATTAAGTAGAACATATATTATAAAATTATAGATCTTGTGGTGACTTGCTCCTGTATATACTTGCCTAATACCTGTTTTAATCAGATAAAGTCAATATAAAGATGTGGGTCCAAATGAATAACACCGTAGAGATTATTCTAATAATACACGGTTCATAAACAATCATTTTGAAACAGGAAACCTATAGGCTTTGAAGACAAATTACTGAGTAATGGCAATGCGTTAACATTGTTACAGTTTGTACGCCATTGAAATTGAAATGCCTGTGTTCTTTCTTTCTTTTTTTGTTCCTTACTTCCTCTCTCCCACCCGTCCGGCTCTCCTTTCTCTCTTTCTTTCCTACTCTGTATCGCCTTTTCTCTCTACTTCTTTGATTAATGCTTTCTTTCTTTCCTTCTTCATTCCTTCCTTCCTTTCTTTGTTTCTTTCTTTCTTGGTCGCCTTGCGTGGTCAAGGTCGCGGGATCAAACCCTGCGGAGGGAGGTGGACCTTTTTTTGAGCGTAAAACTTCTTAGCATTGCTTCCTTCGTAAGGGAAGCAAAGCTGTTGCTCCAATGTATTAGATTTAAGGCACATCAAGGAATTTCAGCCCTGATAAAGAGGCCTTTGAGCAAAATTTCGCTGTATTTCAGGCCCACTATACAATAGGACGCCCAGAACTATTGCACTTGAAAGAGCATATATAAATAAAACGTAATTTAATTCAATTTGTCTCTCTTTATTGTCCCATTTCTTCTTTTGTTTCTTTCTTAATTTCCTTCTTTCTTTCTAAATGTATGGAAGCCATTAACAAAAAATATTTACATGTTGCGTACCTAGAATTTAAATTTAATCAACTCTAAAGTTTTTAATTTCTAATTACTTTAGTTGTGAATGCAACTTTTGTGATCTAAATAGTACATACTGAAAACTAAATAGTGTTAGTAATCTTAAATGGACTGCCGCTAGTCTACAGTCAGTTATTTAATAACGACTCACAAAAACGCAAATACATATGTAAGTATTTAAAGCACCAATGTGACTGAATTATTGCAAAATTAGTAGTTTTGCCATTATTCTTACATTATAGTAGATAGTTACAATAAACTGAAAGGAAAAAAATAACTAACATGGTTTCAAAGGAATTACACCATATATCGATCTCTACTATCAATGAGTAGGCAACATCTCCGCAGACATAATTCCTAAATCCTCTTCTACGCACATATGATTCCTGTATTTCTGTTATGTTACGAAAATTATCACTGAATATACTAATGGGGGAAAACAGCACCTTTCTTAGTAGTGCTCTTATTATGGTCATGACACCAAAAAAATTAAATTCATGCAATCGAGATACCAGAACCAGGAGGCCGGGGCACGGCAGGACTGCTTTTTTCAATTCGACAAGTAGGGAAGACTCTATTTAGATACTCCCATGCATTCATAGGAGCTTCATCGCGTTGGAAGTGCAGTTGAGTTTAAACACGAAACGGCAGTTACTCCGAAAGGATATGTAATGCTTACTCCAATAATGTTTTATAACTATTATCACGCAGCCGAAGAAGGAGACTAAAAATAAAAAGCATTGGTCCCATGATGTGGTCAGAAACAATGTCATGCTATATTTCCACAATAAACTATTGTCGGTGTACCTTATGTGCAATAGCTTGGGAATGTTCCTATACATACATGAAGCTGTTGATGGAGTTTAAAATCTGCCCATTCCTGGTAAACCTGTCTTCATCGGTGCACAACTATAATGCAAATAATTTCGGTGGCTTCCTTAAGGCCCATTCAAATACAGAAAGCGTAATTGAATCCCTCGCAGTCAAGTCTTGCAGTCTTTGCATATAGAATGAATAGAGCTGCTCCTTGTCAAAGTGGTTAGCGTTCTTTGCACGTGCAATAGAATGGTTGCAGGTTGACGGTTCCTCCTTGTAGGAAGTATAGTTCCTTAAATCTTAGGAATGCCTTAAGTACACTTAAACGCAAACTGCTTCATTCGGTACCACAGAACAAATTTCTCGCAAACGCCTATCTAGCCACACGAAAGAGATCCAATAGAATTGACATCTACTGGCATACTTTTTCCTGTGAATCTGTGCAGCTATTGAAGCGCACCTTCCTGCTTCGCTATACACAAGGTGCATACAAACAAGGACAGAAAGAGAGTAATTTTCCTTCACGTTTCCTGTGTGTTTAGCTGCTTCAACGTTATGTGGCCGTTTTCGAAAAATGAAACTACTTGACCTGTTTAAGCGATTAGTATAATGCTATTCGCACGCTGAGGAAAGAAAGGAAAAAGTAGACACATTGTTATTGTCTGCACATAATAATGGTACTTAGTTTCTTTAAGGAATGAGCATTACATGTTCCTATAATGGAAAAAGAAAGAAAGTAAGAAAAAAGTGGAAAACGCTTAACAATTCCCGATTCGAAATTAATACCGCATTGATATTTTACATTTACGATGGTCCACCAAACCATTCGTCCACACTGTAACTATTTGAATCTTCCGCCAATTACTTTGCTGTGCCTTATAATCTGTTATCCATTGCAGTATCGTTCAACCATACATTAATTGCGAACTTTCTACAAAATTCTGAAAATGTTACTCAGAGAGTGCCTAACGAGCTGTACTTCGTTCATAACATGGCTATTTACAAATCGTGCTTTTGGATGTGATTTATTGACCCGAGACTCAAAATACTTTGAATGCACAAAACTTGGTAATTTGACTTGGTAGGTCATTCCTTTTTAATTTCAATGTGTTTAACTACGAACTATATCTCTATCAATAACATTTGTGTAGCATTATACAATTAAACTCTGCAGAAACAAATACTGTTTTCAAGGATTGAAATACTTTAGTAGTTATGTACTTATGAGGTAGAAGGGGTGTATATGTCCATAGCCCAAGAGCTGATTCTGGATGGAATTTTGATTAAAACATTTGTACTGTAGATTTTATTACGGAGCCAGTTGGCTAGGCAATAAAGTGTTAAGTTCGTACTCGGGATGTACCGGTTTCGATTTCCGTCAATCGCCCACTCCGACCTTACGTTTTTCGTGGTTTCTACTAGCCGGCACGGGAATGGTGGTATCAACTATCACGATTTGCTTTTGATCACTACCCTTTAATTCCCTTTTCCTCAAACATTTCTGAGTCTTTCTGTGTTTTCTGATGTACTGCAGCGTGGCAAAGATGCCGCAGATGCTTTACAGAAGGAAAGATGTTTCCCCATTTACACCAAAGGGTTATTTGGTTAAGCGGTTTGTTCAGACCCTTTCTGGGAGTTCTAGCATTGAGGAGGTTCTTTACCTGCAGCCTCCTGTGGCTTGCTCATCTCATCCCTTCCTCCGAGGTAGGTAGCTGCAATAGATACTCCGTTGGTCATAGTGCGTTAGGTTTACTCTCAGTTTGTGCTAGAACTGAGGTTGGTTTTAATTGCAGATGGCACTTAATTAGTCAAACTCTTCTCTTGAGTGGCCCTTGAGCAATGAGAGTTCCTGTGATGTTCAGGGAGTGGGGTAATACAAAAGTATCAAGTGGCTAAATACATTTATTGCTCGTTAACAAATTACTATAAAAGCGTGTTGCACCAACTGCACATTGAAGCAAACAGAAAGCCAGAGAGCACGCCACAAGATTTATCAATAATTTTAAATATAAGTGTTTTTTTTATTGGCGAGGTTTGTAGACCCTAAGAAACGAGTTGTCTTTTACATATTATGCTAAAAAGCATAGTACTATTCGCAGTAGTCGCAAAACTACACTATGGCTATTGTTACATTGTCATCTTAAAATTAAAATATATGTAATTTCCCACATCTCCTCGCGAAATACACGCACGGATTTCACACACAAAAAACAAAGGGGGAAAAAAGAAAGAAACAAACAGTGGTGTCTCTGTAAAACCTTACATTTGAGAAACCTGTCATTTTTAGTTTAAATTACCAACCCCACGTTACATTCCTTAGAGGTGTTGCAGGTCCGTTTGTGGGTCCAGTCTCCGACCAAATATAGTTCTAGTTTCCCCTAATACACTTATGTGCGACTACCAGTCGCTAAAATAGCACCCAAGAAACATCATTCCTCCCGAAAATGTGCGTTTTTGGTATATTCACCCACAGTCAGCCTAAACCAACTTATGCGGGGTTCACCTAACTGCGTAGCACTAGATATTCCTTACCTATCATAAATCTCAGGAGCTGACGCTGTCTATTTGAGAGTGCCTGCATACTCAGTACCTGTACGGTTTTTGTAAGTGGTTAACAGGGTTAGCATTCTATATATCGTATACTTGCGTACTAAAGCGTGTACAAGTGCTAAAATAAAACAAGGTTACTCTTGAGTCTGTGCCAAGACATTACGGAATTTTAGGCAATGAAAGCGTTGATGTCTTGGCAAGAAAATCTTCTGCAGAATCATTCACTGGTCCTGAACCACTTTTTTGAATCCCTATAAATTCTGTTCAAAAACATTAATGAGTGGATTGTATATCACCAGCAATAAAAATGGATGCAAATAGAAAGGTGAAATAACAGTAAGAGAATGATTATACATCATCTTAGTTATTAACTGAAGATGTACCTAAACTCAACAGATTCTAAATAAATCTAATAACAGGCTTACTGAGGGACATTGTAGATTAAGGATATATCATTGTGCAATGAGAATCTTCCAAGAAGAGCCAGCAGGTAGGTTGTGCAACGTAATCTTAAAATACGAAGCTCTGGGTAGAAAAAAGTGTGAATTACTGGGCTTAATAAAATCAAAAAGTGGTGTTCCTAAAGAAAATGTAGTTAACGATCTACTGTGCCTTGTTAAATATACAGGGCTACTTGACTAACCCTATAATGAAAGGAGACAATACAACAAATATTTAGGCTTCAGTGTTAAGGGCAAATAATCCGTCTCTTTTGTGAGAAAGTAAAGTGAAGTTATGGTATGCTTCAACACAGAGAGGCTGGCGGGGCTTTGTGTACATGCTCGACCCGCTTTCAATTAAACTAATATTTTTGGATCACGATCGATGGGCGATTGCAGAAGTTTATCTGCAACGGTTTCCTTGTTTATCACAACTCGGCTATGTTCCGAGACGATGCCCCATAGTCTGTAATATTCCCCTCCAAATAGCGTCAACCTGTGACATTTCGCCACAGATCCTTTCGACTTCCAAAGTGCATTCCTCGTCATTTGCAGCTCTTACAATCCTGAGTTTGGCCTTCATCCCTGCTTCCGAGGATCACTGGCGACTTTGAATTGCCTCTTTTGGTTGCTCTCACTCCGTTCTGAATGTAATCTTTAACCTGAATAATTTCGTCATGGCAACAACTACATTGTTGCTGAATTTGGCCTATTCTTTGTATGATACAATGCTTACTAACGTTCAACTATTTGTGTCTTCATTGTGGCTGTTTCTTCCTTTATACCATTGATATTCGTACTCATTTGGCTAATTACACCTTGCAATGTTACATCTGGCCCCTGTTGCGGTTCTAAGCAACATTTGTTGAATCCCCTTGCGCACTTAGTAGCCCCTATATTTCATTCTGTATTTCTCCGCTGTTGTGCTAACGTTTCTCCTAATCCCTTATTTATGATTTCACGTTGTCGCTACAGGAAATTCTAAACTTGCCTGTCTGTTTCACTAGTTTCTCTTCTAATATTTCCCCGTCCCTTAATTTATCTATTCCGCTCGTCAATCTGTAATATCAGAATATTTATTACGCTACCCAAGTTTTCCGGCTCTTTGCTATTCGGCACTGTCAGTAACAAAGCTGTACAATTACTGTCTCCTGTAACTAAACCCTAGATTCTTACTCTCTGTAGCTACAGCTTGTCCCTTCCATTATATCGTCTTCACCCTTCTTATTTTCCATTTTCTCTTTTACTATTTTCTTTGAAGCATTAGGCGGAAAACCTGAAACCAAATATTTTCACCAATATTAAAAGAACATGTCTTCAGAAATATTATAATATATACATTATAAACCCATAATATGCGTTAGCCACGTTCATGAATGTTGATATTCAGTTACTGTGATGTATTGATTCTAATTTTCTTGCAAAACTATTACTGCACTCTTAAGGGAGAACATTACTCGTAGTTGTTTAAAAGGGTGTTTTTCTTGTATGCTTAGTGAGTATTTCTGCTGCTGATAACGCTACCCTTTAGTTGTCGCGTTTGTTCAAACGTAGTGACTCGCTAGTCTCCATCGTTACAAGCTCTCTGTTGCAAATAACACCGCCTCGCAACTATACTGTTTCTCGATGTACTCATTTGCCTCTGTATCTCGCTGCTCTCCGTCGTTACAAGCTCTCTGCGACTGTACTGTCTCTCGATGTAGTGATTTGCCTTGTTTTCTAACCGCTCTCCGCCGTTACAAGCTCTCTCTCTGCTGCAGATAATACTGCCTCTCGGTTTTCCTGTATCCTGACATAATGGTGTCCCATTGTATCGCGCTGCTCTCCGTCGTTACAAGCTCTCTGCTACAGATAACACTGCCTCCCAGCTGTCCTGTCTCCCGAAATAGTGATTTCCCTCTGTATCACGCTGCTCTCCATTGTTACTAGCTCTCTGCTACAGATAACACTGCCTCCCAGCTGTCCTGTCTCCCGAAATAGTGATTTCCCTCTGTATCACGCTGCTCTCCATTGTTACTAGCTCTCTGCTACAGATAACACTGCCTCCCAGCTGTCCTGTCTCCCGACATAGTGATTTCCCTCTGTATCACACTGCTCTCCATTGTTACTAGCTCTCTGCTACAGATAACACTGCCTCCCAGCTGTCCTGTCTCCCGACATAGTGATTTACCTCTGTATCACACTGCTCTCCATTGTTACTAGCTCTCTGCTACAGATAACACTGCCTCCCAGCTGTCCTGTCTCCCGACATAGTGATTTCCTTCTGTATCACACTGCTCTCCATTGTTACTAGCTCTCTGCTACTGATAACACTGCCTCCCAGCTGTCCTGTCTCCCGACATAGTGATTTCCCTCTGTATCACGCTGCTCTCCATTGTTACTAGCTCTCTGCTACAGATAACACTGCCTCCCAGCTGTCCTGTCTCCCGACATAGTGATTTCCCTCTGTATCTCGCTGTTCTCCATTGTTACTAGCTCTCTGCTACAGATAACACTGCCTCCCAGCTGTCCTGTCTCTCGACATAGTGATTTCCCTCTGTATCTCGCTGCTCTCCATTGTTACTAGCTGTCTGCTACAGATATCACTGCCTCCCAGCTGTCCTGTCTCCCGACATAGTGATTTCCCTCTGTATCACGCTGCTCTCCATTGTTACAAGCTCTCTGCTACAGATAGCACTGCCTCCCAGCTGTCCTGTCTCCCGACATAGTGATTTCCCTCTGTATCACACTGCTCTCCATTGTTACTAGCTCTCTGCTCAGATAAAACTGCCTCCCAGCTGTCCTGTCTCCCGACATAGTGAATTCCCTCTGTATCACGCTGCTCTCCGTCGTTACAAGCTCTCTGCTACAGATAACACTGCCTCCCAGCTGTCCTGTCTCCCGACATAGTGATTTCCCTCGTATCTCGCTGCCCTCCATTGTTACTAGCTCTCTGCTACAGATAACACTGCCTCCCAGCTGTCCTGTCTCCCGACATAGTGATTTCCCTCTGTATCGCGCTGCTCTCCATTGTTACAAGCTCTCTGCTACAGATAACACTGCCTCCCATCTGTCCTGTCTCCCAACATAGTGATTTCCCTCTGTATCTCGCTGCTCTCCATTGTTACAAGCTTTCTGCTACAGATAACCCTGCCTCCCAGCTGTCCTGTCTCCCGACATAGTGATTTCCCTCGTATCTCGCTGCCCTCCATTGTTACTAGCTCTCTGCTACAGATAACACTGCCTCCCAGCTGTCCTGTCTCCCGACATAGTGATTTCCCTCTGTATCACACTGCTCTCCATTGTTACTAGCTCTCTGCTACAGATAACACTGCCTCCCAGCTGTCCTGTCTCCCGACATAGTGATTTCCCTCTGTATCACACTGCTCTCCATTGTTACTAGCTCTCTGCTACAGATAACACTGCCTCCCAGCTATCCTGTCTCCCGACATATTGATTTCCTTCTGTATCACACTGCTCTCCATTGTTACTAGCTCTCTGCTACAGATAACCCTGCCTCCCAGCTGTCCTGTCTCCCGACATAGTGATTTCCCTCTGTATCACACTGCTCTCCATTGTTACTAGCTCTCTGCTACAGATAACACTGCCTCCCAGCTGTCCTGTCTCCCGACATAGTAATTTCCCTCTGTATCACGCTGCTCTCCATTGTTACTAGCTCTCTGCTACAGATAACACTGCCTCCCAGCTGTCCTGTCTCCCGACATAGTGATTTCCCTCTGTATCTCACTGCTCTCCATTGTTACTAGCTCTCTGCTACAGATAACCCTGCCTCCCAGCTGTCCTGTCTCCCGATATAGTGATTTCCCTCTGTATCACACTGCTCTCCATTGTTACTAGCTCTCTGCTACTGATAACACTGCCTCCCAGCTGTCCTGTCTCGCGACATAGTGATTTACCTCTGTATCACACTGCTCTCCATTGTTACTAGCTCTCTGCTACAGATAACACTGCCTCCCAGCTGTCCTGTCTCCCGACATAGTGATTTCCCTCTGTATCACGCTGCTCTCCATTGTTACTAGCTCTCTGCTACAGATAACACTGCCTCCCAGCTGTCCTGTCTCCCGACATAGTGATTTCCCTCTGTATCTCGCTGTTCTCCATTGTTACTAGCTCTCTGCTACAGATAACACTGCCTCCCAGCTGTCCTGTCTCCCGACATAGTGATTTCCCTCTGTATCTCGCTGTTCTCCATTGTTACTAGCTCTCTGCTACAGATAGCACTGCCTCCCAGCTGTCCTGTCTCCCGACATAGTGATTTCCCTCTGTATCTCGCTGCTCTCCATTGTTACTAGCTCTCTGCTACAGATAGCACTGCCTCCCAGCTGTCCTGTCTCCCGACATAGTGATTTCCCTCTGTATCGCGCTGCTCTCCATTGTTACAAGCTCTCTGCTACAGATAACACTGCCTCCCAGCTGTCCTGTCTCCCGACATAGTGATTTCCCTCTGTATCTCGCTGCTCTCCATTGTTACTAGCTCTCTGCTACAGATAGCACTGCCTCCCAGCTGTCCTGTCTCCCGACATAGTGATTTCCCTCTGTATCTCGCTGCTCTCCATTGTTACTAGCTCTCTGCTACAGATAACACTGCCTCCCAGCTGTCCTGTCTCCCGACATAGTGATTTCCCTCTGTATCTCGCTGCTCTCCATTGTTACTAGCTCTCTGCTACAGATAGCACTGCCTCCCAGCTGTCCTGTCTCCCGACATAGTGATTTCCCTCTGTATCGCGCTGCTCTCCATTGTTACAAGCTCTCTGCTACAGATAACACTGCCTTCCATCTGTCCTGTCTCCCAACATAGTGATTTCCCTCTGTATCACACTGCTCTCCAATGTTACTAGCTCTCTGCTACAGATAACACTGCCTCCCAGCTGTCCTGTCTCCCGACATAGTGATTTCCCTCTGTATCACACTGCTCTCCATTGTTACTAGCTCTCTGCTACAGATAACACTGCCTCCCAGCTGTCCTGTCTCCCGACATAGTGATTTCCCTCTGTATCGCGCTGCTCTCCATTGTTACAAGCTCTCTGCTACAGATAACACTGCCTTCCATCTGTCCTGTCTCCCAACATAGTGATTTCCCTCTGTATCTCGCTGCTCTCCATTGTTACAAGCTCTCTGCTACAGATAACGCTGCCTCCCAGCTGTCCTGTCTCCCGACATAGTGATTTCCCTCTGTATCTCGCTGCTCTCCGTCGTTACAAGTCTTTTGCTGCAAATACACTGCCTCTCGGTAGCCCCGTCTCCTTGTGTAGTGATGTACCTCTGTATCTTACTGTTCTATTCGTTACAAGTTATATGCTGCAGATAACAATGCCTCTAAATTGTCGTGTTTTGTCCCGACGGAGTGATGTCCCTCTGCGTCTCGCTACTCTTCTTCGTTACAAGAGTTCTTGGACGCCAGTGACGTATTCCTTTCGCTTCTTCAGTGTAGTGTAGTTTTTGTGAAACTACAACGTGCTAAACTTTGGGAGAGTCAATTCCGTTGTAGTAGACTTGCGGTTGGTATCGACTGTAGAGTGTACTTTGAATCATTACGAAAACGAAGAAGCATGTCACAAAATTTATAATGAGTTTGAAGCTACTAATCAAAAATAAATTAGCTGCATTTGATGTACTATGTTGAAGAGCGTAATACTATTCGCGATAGTCGCGAAGCTCGTGCCGTTATCACTAGACTAAGAAATATTTATAGATTTCTACAGATGATCCTCCATTTCACAGATGACCTACAAACAGTCAGGTCTCCCCAAATCTCTAAACTGTATCCCTCAAACTAAATTAGTGAAAACACTGTTAGGGAGAGGTTACATGCCTGTTCTGTAACCCCCTTCCATTTTCTTTAATTTAACGTCCTTTAACCTAGTAAGTCATATTGGGCGATGAGTAAAATGAAATGGGTGAAATGGTATTCAAATGACCCCGGGCTGCATAGAGCTTACAGTCACTCGAAATTCGTCTTTTCTGAAAACCCTTATCCGACAATATCACCCAAAAGAATTTTCGAAATCGGAACCTCTTGAATGTGAGGCAGACGCTCTACCACCGCAATACACAGGCGGTGCTCCTGATTCCGGCCAAAGATAGCCTGGTTTCTCCCCAATGTACACCTGCACGATTCTCTGTAAATGTAAATGACGTGTTATTTATGGACGCTCTTTAACTGCTGTGGTTCTCAGCGTCCCATTCTATATTGGGTGTGAAAGACCGCTTAATTTTGCTCAGAGGCCTCTCTATCAGGCTTGAGGTTCTTTTACTTGCCGTAAATCTACGACACGGGACCAACGACTTTACTTCCCTTCCGAAGAAAGCCATGCTAAGAATATTTACACCCGAAAATATCCATCGTCCTCCTTGGGTGCATGAAGTCAGCATGGTAACCATTACACCACGGGGGGTGACGATTCTCTGTAGCCCAACCGGCACATAACACTAGCACACCATGCTTCCCTCTGATGTTGCATTTCAAACTGTTTGCATTTTCCTGCTTGATAATTTTAGCTTATTGTGATTATACCAATTATTGCGCGTTATTATATGTAACTTATTATGTTACGTAGTGCTGATTAAATTAACAATATTCTTTTAAATATTAGGTTATTATTTTCGTTATTAATTAATGTCGTTGATACCTGTTACTACAAAGCGCGGTTCTTAAAGTACCGTCACACGTTGTTTATCCTATATTGTATATATTTAATTCCCTGAGCACTAAATTTTACGTAAAAATACCGACATTTCCTCACGACTCTATGGTAATGTCTTTAAAGGCCAGAACGCCTATACGGTTACGAAGTTTAAAAGAAAGCTTTTTCTTCCGCATTCTTTTTATAGCATAGTTGCTTTCATACGTTTGTTATTGAACTTTTACGAACAATTGTAATTTCCATGGTAGGATATGTCTGAAAATATCGTCCGCTCGTCTCGTGTCACACCCTGACGACACCATCTAGGAGGCTTGATAAATGTGTGGCATTAACAAGTTGCAGTGGGATGTCGAGTACTCTCAACATCATTGCGTGAAGAATATAATTAAGGAAGCGTTTACAAATCGGGGCCAGCAGAAAACGATTTATACTAACATCTAGATTGCACTTCTAGAGACGCAACCGAAACTGCATTAATTTAAATTACCTTACAAAGCTTTCCGCATCATTGAATTTTTTTCCCTAGAATTCAATATCTCGTGAAGAGAGAGAGAGAGAGAGAGACGTAGGTCGAAAACTTGATCCATTTGAAAAGAAATTGCAAAGCAGTAATGAAAACTGAAGGCAGAAAAAATATTTGAATTGTCACTTATATTTTTAGTAACAAAAATTTAAAGTATGGTTAACAAGATATACATTTACTCACATTTTAGTATCTGAGTTAAAAGAATTTGTGTTGCAATGGAGGATTGTGTCTGTGGCTTTACCATCATAGCTAACATTTGTTTTCTACCACCATACTCGTTTTGCGTAGCATTGGTCACCCATTTATTCATTAATTTTTGTGAAAAGACCAGCACTTCAAATGTCCAAGCTTTCCTTAATTGCAACCGATAGAAGACTGATGTTCTTAGAAAAAAACATCGATAAGGCGATCGGAAATATATTGGAACTATCACTGCATGCCGAATGCATGCGCCTGAGCCTTGCTGCCCCATAATCGCCGTACGTGTGTGAGCAGCTCGTTCATAGCTGATTATTGCCGTGCACCGGCGGCTTCCTTTCATCAACCAATGTATAAGGGGCGTTCAAAAAGAAACAAGCCGGAGTCTGGAATGCGCAAACCGGCGATAGATGATAATATCGTAGCGTGTGTAACGAAGTGTTTTTCTGACCAGATCGAGGAAGTATACAGCCCGTCGCTAGAGGGCACTCGTACACGTCACGTGACTATACACAGCTAGCAGCAGCATATATCAATCATCCAACGATGCCAGTCGCATTGCAACATTGAAATGAAGACGTCAAAAGAAGAGCAAATAGGTTCGTTTTCTGACAGCGGAAGGAGTGGGAGGAACGGACATTCATCGACGAATGTCACAAGTGTACGGCGAACACTGCATGTCCCTTGCAAGGGTCAAGACATGGCACAAGTGCTTCAGGGAAGGATGGGTGTCGTTAGCTGATGTCTCCAGTGGAAGCATCCAGGGTCACCACCACCAACAAAGACAAGGCCATCCACACGAGTGCAGGAAAGATTATGGTGACGTTCTTATTTGACCAAGATGACCCCCTTCTGCAGCACGGGACAACAGTGATTGCCCAGCCACAAATCTTGACCAACCTTCGCCAAGCGATCAAATCAAAATGACCAAGCAATCTCAGCTGTAGGATCATTCTGCTCCACGGCAGTACAAAACCTCATACGGCCAACACAGTCGCGGCCCTCCTGTAGAAATTCAAATGGGAGGTTCCCGGCCACTCTTCATACAGTCCAGACCTCTCTCCCTGTGATTACGCCATATTTGGTCCCCTTAAAAAGGCTCTTTGTGGCAAAAGATTCACCTTGGACGACGACGTCCAGCTGTACGAGCGGAACTGTTTCACATCGCAGCCCCGGGAATTTTATG
The DNA here is from genome assembly GCA_030762935.1 of Hymenopus coronatus. Lineage (NCBI taxonomy): Eukaryota > Metazoa > Arthropoda > Insecta > Mantodea > Hymenopodidae > Hymenopus > Hymenopus coronatus. Next base: position 378,384,692 of record CM060900.1, on the reverse strand, counting down.
AGACAGCCATTCACCGCCTTGTGTCACAGTGGGACAAGTGTCTCAACAGCCAGGGCTAATACTTCTCACATACAGGTATTGGTTTTGGTACTGATACCTCCGGCTCGTTTCTTTTTGAACGCACCTTATATTGTCATACCTGTGTGTGACTTCGTGACATGTGGTTTAAACGCGCAATAATCACCTCCAATTTTGGAGGTTTCTTTTCACGCCATCAGCAGCTATAAAAGGGAGAGAAGCAATTCCACCAGTTTCTACAGAGAGTTCTGTGCGTGTAATGGAGAGACAGCCGTAAAAGAAGCGTTGTAAGGACGAAAGTGAAAATATGTACTCTAGTATTGCAATAAAAACATTCATTGTTATCAGTTTGCAGTAATAAATTTTGACACTGGTGTCAGGAGGATTTAACCCCAAAATGGAGTATATGAAAACTTTATTGGCTGAAAAAAATGGAAAAAAATTTAACCCAAAGTTCTCAAATTCATAATGCAATTCTCATGGAGATGTAGAAGGGAAATTGAAATCCGGAAAGGAGAAAATGACGGGAATGGAACCGCGAGTGGAGAAACTGCAGACGGAAATGAAGATATGCATGAAATCCGCGATAGAAAACATAGAGGAGAAAATGGAATCCGGCATGGAGAAAATGGAAGAGAAACTGGATTTCGGATTAGAGAAGTTGGAGACAGAAATGTGTACGATGAAGACGCCTCAGCTATTAAGGTTTCAAAAGCTCACTATTTTATCAGATATCTGTTTACTTGATAGATACCCTTTGTAGCCCTTTTCTCAGAATAATGCTTAAATATATTAACGTATGATATTTGAACAGAACCTATCACGATGAAATCTGAGTAGCACAGCAGTAATTTCAGCTATTTTGGGGGTTATAAGTTTATAAACCGGAAAAAACAGCTACATTTTAGAAATAAGGATTTGATTCCGGAAAGGTGTACAAATACCAATGATCTTTAGAAAATAAATGTCTCAAGGAAAAGTCATATTTTTATTTTGTTAAAAGTATTTCCCTTTTAGGCATTAACTTCAAGGAATGATAATTAAGCATCTTAACAGAACCGCATTACTATAACAATTTTGTACCTCTACCAGATAGACCGAAGGTGGGGGAAAAGAGAAAGCTAAATTTAGTAGAAGTGAGACTACTTGAAAAGTAACACAATTAAGAAATACCGGTCTCAGCGGAAAAGACATTCAGCCCAAGTTCTCCACACCCGAAGTCATTCCATAGTGCAAATTCGCCATCGCACCGCAATGCATCCACAATGTCTCCTAGTGCTACAACCCTAAGCAAATGAGATGAAACAGCTGAAAGAAAATAACGCGGCAGAAAATTCATGGTCGAGGAGCAACCACACCAGTATTCGCCTACTGAGCTGGAAAACCACCAAAACAGCGACCATTTCAATAGAAATGAAACCTGGATTTCCCAAATACGAGCCCGTACCACTTTGTTCAGTGAATAAGGAAGGACTCCTTGTTCAAGCAACCCATCAACTTCGAGCCCTCAGTATTAGACAACAGAAGGGATATATAAATTATGCATCCCAATCTTTTGATTTTATGTCTGTCGGGTATATTTAGCTCTGAAGCTCTTTAATTTTATCTTGGTATTTATTTTCAGACGGCGAGTGTACTTAATTAGTAATTAGAAGGACGGGCTCCGAAGTTAACGCCGCCGTACATCGCTTTCATTAACCTTTTCATGATAAGAAAGGGGCGTCACAGAGAAAGTTGTCTTTTCCGGTATTTCTGGGTGAATAAATCATACACTTAGCGCATTGGACTTTATTAGCTTTTTGTACCCTTGCGAGGCAATAAACAGGTTGTCACTGCATACTGAAAGAGATGCCCCCGATGCTAATTTATTTAATTCTTTTTTGACAGTGTTTAATGCCCGCTTTTTCTACCATGGCATCGCAGGCAACATTTGTTTAATGAATTAGCTTTGTCTCACTCTATGAATAAGGGTTCTCATCAACTGTTACAATAACGGAGCTTAAATGCTTAAAAAAGATTTAAAATACGTTAAAAATTAAGGCTTACTGTTAGTAAAAATTTCAAATTTATATACTTCTGTATAGATATTTCTAAAAAGGTTTACTGTGATTGTATTATTGTCATATTAATACGAATTACAAATTTAATGTAAGTTAGATAAATACTTTATGGCTTTTATAAATTATTTCATACGGTTTATTATATTAATGTATTTTATAATTAAAATATTCAGATGCCTCAAAATTGGACAACATTGGTTGGAATTTTCTTAATTGGAGCTTTGTACCACACAGAACAACTTTAAACGTTGAATTCCGAATTATTGTAATTTGTTTAAAAACGTTGGAATTGTTTATCTCTATATTAATAATTGTTCCATAATATATAGGGGGTTCCAGAATTCGACCGTATAAATTGGCATGAATGTAGAGGGGTCCAGATTAAACATTTTGAGATAAGGAGCCTAAGAGCTATGGGCTATAAATTCTTTGTTACAGTACACAATGTATTAAGGGTTACCAAGACACGGATCAAGCCGCAGTGGACGTGAGCACATGGATTTCGCAGAGCGCAGATACGGCGGCACTATTTAGCGCTATGCTTAGCCTGTGTGCATCGTTAAGATGTCGTAGCTGTTGAGGGTTCTAGGCTCCATAAATAAATTGTTGTCTCCTATTTTGAATGTTTGATCCGTTCATATTTTGCTGTGGTACTCAAAATGCTTTATTCTTACAGACAAATAAATGTAATGAACGATTAGCATGTAGGTGATACGTTGCTCGTAGGTGCAACGGAGAATGATTCAATAAAAATTGCATTTAACTTCTGAAGCTGTACACTTTTCCGAACCCCACGAAGAAGTTTATAAGTTAGAGTGCTATGCACATTACAATTGCAGGCATAGTTTACAATTAATGAAACAATACTATCATTGTGTCAAATGAACTTGAATTGAAATAAAAATGAACGATTATCTCTGTAATAAAACAAGTGCATTCATAAAACGAATTAAGAACTATATGCTGGTCACTAAAGTAAGTAGTATTTTTCATCTCTGCATGAAAGGCAAATAGAAAGAGACTTCGAGAAGTAATACAATATCCCAAGTGAAACACACAAAAGGTCACCAATGGCACTTTTCAATGTGACGACCTGCAACGTCCCTGCAGAGCTTACACTTACGAAGAAAAGAACCTCGCACACTGACAAAAATTTTAAGGTTGCTGAGAACCTCAGCACAAGAAGTTAAAGTTCGTGTCAGTAATTGTTCATACGGTTTCAACGGAAATCTTGTAAGCGAGGTTCCCAAACATGCTAATGGAACAGCGTGGAAGCAAAAAGTACATGAGCCTTGAAGTTCGCAGCTTAGAATATCTTAGGATGTTTGTCTGAATGCTCACCGTTTCGCACCTCATTGAGACAGTATATTTTCTTTAACAGTGTATACTTTTACAATATGAACACAATGTTTAGCAATTCATGGTTATCACAACAGTCATGTTCATTAGACAAGAGTTTCAGAAACAGAACCTAGCGAAACCGCAGTAGCTCAATTGGTTAAATCGGAATAATACTTAAATACAGCTAAAATCAATGTACCACAGTTCGAATCGCGGCAACGGTGCAGATTTTTTTTTATTCCACCGCTAAAATCGTAATTACTACGTTTCAAAGGTCACAATACAAAATATTTTCAACAAAATTAACTGTTTTATTGCAATAATCTGCGTAGGTTCCTTGATAATTACTACATTTAATATTGAACGCTACATGGGTATCATTCAGGCTTTTGGAAGTAATGTTTACTGGAGGCTTTATCGTTTTGGCTTCAAAACTGAAAGCTAAGCGTATTAGTGCTGCTCTGAAGGTGTTCTCTTTGAAATATACAAGAAAACTGAAAAACTAAAAACTGTGAACGAGTGGATTTGGTGACCAGCTGTATACCGACTCACCCAGCGATGTGTTTGGGGAGGGAAGCCCTAGCTTACTACATATGAAAGACATGTAGCTGTAAACTGACTACGCGTCGAAACATGAAGCGAATTATTGACAGCAGTGAATAGGGCACTTTATTCATAAACAATTTGGAGTCCATAAATACATTTGTTACAATATGATAAGGATTCCCAATGCATTCAAGCTTTAACTTGCAGATATTGATCCAATGTAATCCCATGTTATTCAAATTTGGTTTTAGTGAACAAATACATAATTTAAACCAACATGCAAGCATTCGCACTTCTGTTCTTTTAACTGCAAAATCACCCTCATTGATCTTAAAAAGGAGATAAATTAAACTAAAACCACAATACTTAAAAATACCTCCAAATAGGGAATTCAGAGAACCTGTGCTAGTGCTGTGAACGTTCGTCTTTTGGGAAAATGAGGATTTAGAAATTGCTGATGATACAGTCCCTCGCAGTACTGGCAGATTTCCCACTGCGGCCGATTCGTATATGGAAGCTATTCATAGTGTAAAGATAATTTTGCAACTGAATCGGTCCCTTGGCTCCTCACTCTGAGCTACGTGAATGCAGGTCGGCGGTGTGCGGGCTGTACTAAACATAGCAACTGGCCGTTACGTGATGTATGTAAACACAGGAGAAAGGCATAACGCAGGACCATTCAAAGCACTTTAGATCCTAAAATATGTATTAAGTTATGCCAACACTATTAGCAAGGGGACAAAAGGAGATACCCTTATATCTTCTAGACATTGTTCTCTACTAAATATCAAATTATTTGCATCTATTCACCTCCCACCTCCATTTACACAAATTAAAGCTTTGTTACTTTCCTCTTTCCCTTCGTCTGTAGTTAATCTTCTGGTGCTTGTACATTTCAGTGTGTCATAGCTTACGTTATTTGTACCTTAATGATACAGTACCAAGAATTATTATTTTAAGGAAGTTTAGAACAATGAACTTTTCATTACCATAAACAGTAGGAGCTTTAAAAATTACTTTAAAATTTACTATGGATATCATTAGCTTCAAGCAAGAAAGTTCTTGCTGTGTCGCTGTCTCTATGTGTGACAGAGTCAGCAAGGGAATTTCTTGTTCTCAATGTATCAATGCATGTTTCCTTTTAGTAGTTTAAGGAATCCCAGAATAAACATATGCTATCATGCACTTTGCTTCTTGTGTTAAATCTGTCTTTTATGTTTCCTACAAAGATAAACATTATCATATATTTCAATAAATTCCGCCATTTCAATATATAAGTTTTCCCCTACAATTTACGAAAGAAACTCGATTCTTGTTTGTTCGTGATATCGTTATCCCAAGATCTGAATGTATAATCAAAGCATTTATGTATAAAATGTTCTTACATATTTCTCAATTGGAGCATAGTAATCTTTAGAACTCAAGAGTTTAAGGGACATTTGCCTATGGCCTATGCATTTCATATATCATCTATTTTCCGTACTACTCAAGTGAAATATTTAACAGCCCTCCTGCATGGTCTCCTCGATAGAAGGCAATGTTAAATTTAAATACAATTTAAATGGTAAGATACTGAACTGACGTAGATTAGCAAACCAAATGCAGCATGAAATTCCTAAAAATATATAAACATTTTATAATGCAGGGAAATAAAGGGCGCTTTTGATTAGAAATAAGATTCTTTTTGTTCCCGAGTAATCAGTCTTTTTCTGCCTAAGGTCATAATCAACATAAAAATGATAAACTGAAACATAATTTTGATTGCTAAAAAAATTAAGTCTTGTTAGCTCTGTAGCAGACTGTTAAAACATATTTTACCATCAGATGTTTAAAACCCTGCCTTAATATGAAGCATATAGTAAGATGTTACCATGGTCTGGTTGAATCAGATTCAACATAGGAGTATAATATTTATTTTGGGTAATGTGCTGATACTGTAGACGTTTTTACAATACAATAAACCGTTAGGAATAATTTTCAGTCTGACATTCAGAGACTCGTTGAGAAATTTTATTTAGAAAATACAAGAATATGACTGTAAATGGTCTGTTGACACTCAAAATAGCTACATTTTAATAAGAGCCTATAAAAGGCGGATATTTAATACTAAAGAAACAAGAACAACAAAACAATGGGACTGGCAATCAGGAAATCGTCGGATCGGTTCTCCGCTGTGACCTCTCTGCCCCATGGTATTTCGGGAGTTTTACTGAGCGAATGCTGGGGAGGATTGTTCATTCCCCCTAATTTCCTGTCCCTCTATTTCATCTTCATTTCATATGTCTGGTCTTTCTTTCAGGGTTGCAAGTGTCGGCGAGGACTGCGGTGGTGGCACCCTCTCGTGAAGATAATAACGCTTTGAAGCTTAGCACTCGGCGGCAGGACGGGCGGCAGGGGTCGTCGGTAAACTCAGGGAAGTTCATTCAGACCTGAGGCCCGAACTCCTAGGGCTCACCGCGTCGAGAGGAAGAACCGCTACCCTCAGTAATTTGCTCTCATCTTCTCCTCCTGGGCTCTGACGTTCAGAAAGCCTATATCTGGCTGAGGTGCCGAATCCCCTCTGATACACCATTATAATTTTCATTGACATTAAATGTTTCTTGCGGCAGTATTGTACGTTCGCATTAGAGTGAGAAATGGTTGTCAGATTTCTGATCAGCAGCCGTGATCGGTGATTTCTTTGCCGGCTCCACGAATATCGCATTTCCCGTGATTTAGCTGTTTTCATGGTAAAGTTGATTGCTTCTGTTTAGCTCATCTCCGTGTTCTCATGATAATGCTTAGGAAATGTTCAACCCAGTTATTATTTCATTAGTGAAATGCTTCAAGAAAAACCAGGAAGCCTCGGAACCAACGTCACGCTCCCCAGCTGAGAAGGTAAGGTGACCACATCTAAATTATTTATCATCAACATATGAAAGGCTCACCATTATCTCTTTGTAAAATAATGAAAATATAATTTATTTATCACGTGAAATTACCTTCGTTGTAATGTCTAATTTCAAGCGCTGTGTTACGTGGTCCAGTCTCCTATTTTTATGTTAAGTGTAAATCATTTTAACCTCTATACGTCTTGTTACGCCCACTCCTTAAGAATCCGTTCCCTTAATTCCATAACGTAATACCTTTCATATTATACTTGGTGTTGATGCTGGGTTTAGGAAGGCAACTCTAGTTGGATCAACATGAACGTTACTCTTGGCGGAGAACGCCGGTCTCCATATTTGGGCTGCTGGAGATAACGTTCAATCTTTCGGACCTCTAGTGTAGTGGTTAACGCTATACTAGGTGTGTGACGCCGTGTTTCCATTTTTCGCTATTTTGGGAACAAATGTTAATTCTGGTGCTCTCGGTAGCGAGTTTCTCTATCTATTCCTATGCCCTTTGTGTTTATTTGTGGTGAATAGTGTAATTCCTACCGCTACTTTTGATAATTTTCGGACAATATGAAAGATACTGATCTGCCAATGATATTAATAAAAGTAATTAAATGCATTAACCAGTTTTCATGCTTAGGTTGTAGATATTTTCAAAAAATACGTTGGAGATTTCTTTATAGTTACGTTGGTTTCAGTTTTTGTCCTTTCAGCTAAGTATTATTTTCATAACAATGAAAGTTATTTTGGCAGTGTTTAACGCCCGCTTTTACTGCTCTGGCACCGCAGGCGATGACACTGATGATATATGAAGATGGAGCCCCGGTCGAATGTGATGGCGGGGAAAACCGGAGAAAACCCGCCCCAAAACTCACATGCGGTCGAACACGGGTCGTCTTGGCGAGAGGTGAGTGATCTGACCATTTGGCCACGGTGCGGCCACACACTGAAAGTGATTTTATCATCTTTATGAGAATGCTTAAAATTGCCACCGCTGTGGCGTATTCTACAGCATCTTAAATAATAATGTTTTATTGATAAGCATGAGGAAATTACCCCTCGTTAAGTTTACGGGAAAATATATAACATGCTTCCAAACTATATGAGGATAGAAAGCAGGATTTTTGCATTTATTATATAGCATTAAATGGTAGTTTTAACATAATTTCCAATGATATTTATTTGTATAATTGTCATTAATAATTAGTAATTTTCCCTGACTAAATAATATCAGACGCCTATGTACTTGATGACCTATATTTACAGCATGGAAAAATAAAGGTTGATATAGAACAATCATAAATAATGGTAAACTTCATGTGATAACACTAGCATTTATGTTCTGTTCCCTATTCAGCTAACATGCTGTTTCCTAATATTTTATTGTATATAATATATGATAACCAATGCATCTGAAATTGATATATTCATTTGACTTCCATTTGTATAACAAAAGAGAGCTGTCAGTCCGAGTTATTGTACTGGACGGACAATAAAAGTAGGAATAAAAACTAAAATGACGCTAGATATGGCTTTAAATATTTTTATAAATCCAGAAAGGTCGTATTGTCCAGTAAATTAACAACATTTATGCATTAATCGAGTAGCTACAGTGACACAAAGGCATCTTTTAAAAGAGGAAATGTTAGGGTAAACTTCATTAATACTCGTTAATATAATAAAAGCAATTTAAAATAAAATCATGTGATTTCCGAAAGGTGGGCATATACCGAGTGGCCCAACCGTATTTAGCATTGCATGTATTCATCCCTTCGTGAGTTAAAAGAGTAACAGAACTAAACGGGGCTATTTCAACTGAAAACCGGCCAGTGGGGCACTAACGAGAGATACTTCGTTTTACCCCTCTCGATGAATGCGGACCACCTCACCGTCTCCGCCGTAAGCAAGAGGGCTAAAACGAAATTCGCTCAGTTCTCCACTTAGTGGTTTTAACTTGGAATAGTCCCGTTGAACGCTTTTAACGCTCGAAAGAATATCAACACACGCTAAATACGAAGCAGTTGTACCCACCTAGTATCAAAAATATATCTTTTTAGGGATTAAAAGTAGAACTGAAAGTATTTGGTGCTCAATTCTTCTCTCTTAAATGCTCGACTTCTTTTGAAAAATTAAAATTGAGCATGAAATTAAACAATTCGTTCATAGACGTTTAGATGCAAGGAAAGGGCTTAAAGGTACTTGTATGATGTTATAAAATATTTAACATCTTAGAAGGGAAATAAATATCATATATTTACAGAGAAACAAAACAAAAATATGAGTATTTCATTCACCACGTCATCTTTTCTATAATCGGGAACAATTAGCAACACACGCAGTCCTGTCATCGTGGGGTCAGTGGTTATCGCGCGTTTCTCAATGCACTCGTGGTATCAGATCACTCAGCTTCTGTGATACGAGATACACACTATGGAATCTGTGCTACACTAGAGGCAATTTAAAAGACAAACGAGTCTCCATATGATTTTAACTAGAGAAAGTTATAGCTTATCTCTAAAAACAGAAAGCGGAGTTGAACACTAATCATGTTGTATAAAACAGTCAGAACTATGTGACAGATGCCATTCCAGCATCTGGTTTTAAATTGAGTGAACTTTACATCCAAACTTATCAGTGTGAATATAATTTCAAAATATGAAACTTCGGAGAGTTAGCTATTGTGAGAGCGAATCCGAGGCAATGGGTCAGTTGAATAAAAATCAGTAAACTCTCATTAGTAATTACTTGACAAGGAAAGATAAGACTGATCAGTAAAAGTAATTACAAATTTTAATTGAATAACAGTTTACTTTTACTGATAAGTAATACCTTGGAAAATTTTCAGTATAAATTGAATAAACAAATGAATGGAGGCCTTGCCATGGAGGAGTATTTGTAACAATCTGTATGTGAGTACAGTCAAATGCACCAATAACTGAAGGAAATCTAAATCGAGTAGACCAGTTTTCTTTCGCTTCTTGAATTTCAATTTGAGGTAGGAAACTTTATTCATTCAACTGGTTTTGCCTTAATCCTATTTTCCACGAAGTCTATGGTCTTGCACACCGTGGAATGGTAAATATCAAAATGTCCTGCAACTGGTTCAGCTAAATAGCGTAAAACAAGACTAATTTTAAAACGTGAACTTAATGCTCCACCACTTGTTTCATCCATACCGTCAAGAAAATAGTTAAAAAACTTACACTTTCACTTTCTGACCCCAGAAGCCTCACTGTGACTAAAAGCTCTTCTCTTATTGTAGCTCTTTACCTGTGGTATGGGTAAAAATGCTGCCACAGTTATTTGCAGCTACTTTTGTAAGTCAACTCTACAGCAAAATTAAAAATATTTCAGCAAATACTTAACTCAACAAATGATAATCACTTAAAGTATTTTCTGGAAAAATAATAATTACTGAACAAGTAAAAGTAATAACTTATCAGTAATCAGTAAAGCCCGAACTCTAAACAATTACTTATGGTGTATTCAATTTGTTATCAGTATTGACTTAAAACAATGTCAATAAAAGGGTTTACTGACTTTATTCAATTGACTCAATAAGTGTAAAACCTATACAGACGGTACCTCGATTCCTTGGTGTAAGCACACTGCATGTATAAATATATGAGAAAAAGTGATTGTTGCTTGGACTATGAAAACACAAAACTGGTATAGTGTAACTTTATTTTGATAATTATGCACCCTAATGTTTACAAAGTAAATATAGGTGGTAACGCTTTGAACTTCGCGGGACATAAATTAGCATAAACACAAAAAGAGGAGCTCAACAAAATCCTATTAATAAGATCTGATAATTTCCCAGTCTACAAATAGTTTGCAGCGTGGATTAAATCATGAACTGCTATTGCACACTGAAGAAGAGTTTGCATACCAATATGTGCAGCCTTTCTGGAACCCAGTACAGCATATGAGGACTTCAAACTTCACAGAGTTCCTTGGTAGTATCAGATCAAATGTGTCGTTCGGTAATAGATACACACGTTATGAGCAGAAACAGTTGTATCATTCTCTTTCTATCAGAAGTTTCCGTTCTTCGATATATACCTCATTTTTATTTTTATTGTCCATAGGCCAGATGTTTTTGAGTACTGACTATCGATCCCAGTCCTATTTTATTTGAATTGGGCTGTAATCATGGATATAAGTAGAGGCAATCATATTAAAAGAATGCTCATTTTGAAGCATACAAGAGGCAGACTGATATATATTATAAAATCGAACTTAAGCTAAATATTTTGGGCAGACACTATGTAAAATAATTTTACAGATTGTTGTTTAATTCAGAACTTATTTATCTATCTATTCTTTCAATAATTCGTGTTTACAATACTTCTTACACATTTTCCATCCATTTATACACATTTAAAGTATGCAGTGAAAAAGTACGTGAACTTTTCAATTACAGCGTTAACATTTTTCATTACACTTTTGTGCAGTCCACTATAAATGGTTATTTAGTGGTTCCTTACTGAACCATAAGTTTTAGGAATTTGTTATAGTTTTAACATTTTGATTATATTTTCAGATAAAAGGTATACATATATCGAATGAAGCAATGTTTAACTGCTGTATACTAAGATTTCAGCAAATAACTCACAGTTTTACGTTTGTTAGGGAGAAACTTTTAACTCCACACATTTGCTGTTCAATATGCCTGATCACTTTGTTGTCATAAACATTCTTTCTTCAAATTGCTTTTCACCATATTTCTTCAAGAAACTTCAAAATCAGTCATTTTGCAGGTATTTAAATTCAAGATGGAGTATTAAAAATATATGGCTGAAAATCCTAGCGAGGCATAATGACCATCTCCTGACAACCATATTAGTACACCGCTAAGCTTTAATGAACCCAGCTTATTTTTCTATTCTTGAATGGCAAAAATATTTATAATTTGTAAAATTTTATTCATATTCTGTATCTTTTCTGAAATTTAAATTTGAAAATTATGAACATGCTTTCCTCTGTGTGTTATGTTGTTCAACATTACAGCCACTTGCACCGAAGCAATTTCCTTTTTTAAATTCATTTGTGCAGTACTACACTGATTCAGTAACACCGCCATTATAAACACTAACAGAAAATGCACTACTCTTGATCTGCAACTATCACAACGAATATAAGCGCATTTCTGGACATGTAGCTATTTTTTTTTTGTCGACCAAAAGCTCCCTAAAACGCATAAACATGTACAGTTTTATATATGGTTCACAACGTTTGAGCCTTGGCGGTGAGGTATATAATTTTACTATAGCATTTTAGAGCACATAGCCTTCATTTATGAAGCAAAATTATGTCCCTTGTTACATTAATAATTATTTATGGGTTATAATGTATAAATAAAGAAATTATGAAGTTATGTAAAAAGCACTGGTTAAATTCTATTATTAGGAGAAATTAACAAGAGAAGGGTTGTAGCGATGTAATTGGGTTGAAGGCAGAAGTAGCGAGGGCATGTAGGTGTTTGGAAAAAGTGAGTCTCAAAAGTCTATTAGCTAAAGTTTCAATTCATGAGAATTAGTACGCTCTGAAGTCTGAATGTTGTTTAGAAATCACACATACTGCATTTCTGGAAATTAGTAAGGAAACAGAATACCGAGAATTAAACAGTCAGCGAATTAAGAGTTTTGCCAGATAGAGTAAAAAAATCCTAAAGATTTTGCAACGACTAACATAATTTGGTGGGGTAATCAGAAGTAGGCGGGACTTAGATTAATAAAATAGCGTGTATTGATATTGCGACTTTTACTTTCTTATCTTATAGTATTACAAGTTAGTAAGTAGAGTGCGCGGCTTATCACCTACTTAGCAATGGTGATTTGAGGAATAGGATTTTATCGAGTCAAGGTAACTCTACTCATTTCTGTGAGGTAATAATCTCACAGCTTACCACGGAAGCAGCTGTCACCAGAGATACTTGACGCTTTAAGATATTATTATAAATTTAAATATCTTTATAAATTATGAATATTCATACTATGAACTTACAAAAATTGAGGAATTCAATAGGATACAACATTAAAAAATATTGTCTCTCTCTAAGAAACTACACCGTAGATTAATGTTTCATTTGTTTCCTCAATAAGGACCAGCACATTCATTGATGTGTTTAGCTCTACGATAGTCCTTCGGCACATCCGACTATGCCTTCAAACTATTGAACTGTCTTCACGGTCGACTGTATTCGGTATACACGGCCGCAACAACTATCCTTGTTTTCCCCTTCCGTTGGCACATTGTGCATTATTGACATAAGCAGCGCACTTGATCGGCGACGTACTGAGGCGTTTTCAGTGGTATTGACAATGTAATGGTTGATTTCCTGCAGGACAGTATGAGCTCTGTTGTGATGATTATATCCTTTACAGTTACATCGTTAAACACATCTTATAATATTAAATCTTATCTATATACACCTATTTTCGTCTCTCTCATTATCACAGGTGGGCAGGGAGTGAACCAATGTATCGATGGTCTATGGTGTGAAGCGGGGTTTCTGGATATACAATAATTTAGGCTATCCCATGTCCTTTATGAAAAGAAGGGACTTATAGCGAGGTCATTTTGATTCATAGAATACATCTGCAGAAGCTCCATAAGGTTATAATAGAATCCTCCATACTAAGCTTTTCACAGTATAGCATCTGAAATTGAAACAGGAATCCGTAGCTAACAGTAGTCATTACCTACATGAATAACCTGGGAGCTGGTTTTACACAATACAAACCCCAGGTCCAAAGAACAATATTTCATAACCAACTGCATTACAGCGAGTGAGGCCAAACATTTTTAGCGCATACAACCTTACTTTATTATACAATATTTCCCTAGTTCGCGCTCCTTATCAGCACCGGTATACAAGATTTCTTACAGTGAGTTACGATGTCGGTCTCTCAATGAAGCGACACTCGTAATGCTACACGCGCGACAAAATCTATCCGACGAAAGTTGAATTGGAGTCACCTTAACCGCACGGTATTGCGACCTCCACAAAATTCCTGTACTTTTGTTATTCAGTGATGGCATGAATCATCCAGATAATATTTTTCCAAGAAATTTTAATCGAACTGGTGAAGCTGCATGCGAATTTGATGAATTCGATTCCAACGCTTACAAAAACAATGAATAGGCGGAGGACATGGTTAGAAAGCTTCATAGTCTTCTGTGAGTCTAAAATAGCTGGTAATTGTGATTTAATTGTTTGTATTACACCGGCCGTCTGCAGGACAGAAGTTGGACCTCAAAGTGGCAGTGACATCTTCTCTCAGGTCTTTAGCAGAGAAAGAGTACTTCTGCTTTGAAAAACTGTTACCACGTGTCAATAAATACATTGACAGCAATGACGAAATAGAGTAAGCTACTGTAACTTAGTAAATAACGTTTTGTGTTGATAACTCTCATTATTATTTAGTTATGACAAATCGTCTGTCACTTTCCGGATGGCCCTCGTAGATTATATAAGCGTTATAAATAAAATTTAAGTTTCCATTAGATTGACCAAAATTTTAGGAAAATACTATCAGACTAGTATCATAAAAATCAACCGTGATGGTAATCTTTGTTATATATAATGCTGGCTCGACTCGTGATTTAAAAATTAGGGGAGACTCTCGAGTACCTAAGATACGATTACAAATAAGAACGAAAGAAAAACTATTACATACCGATAATGTTAAAATGTTATATGATGCAAGTTCACTTTAAATTTGTATTGAAATCTGAACAACACTAATGTGTTCTCTCATTTTAACCATATAGCACAAACACTGCCACTTTCACGGTCACAAACATTAAAATAAGCTTTGGTCATAGGAATAAACCAGAAAATATCTATATTTATATCCACACAAATCTTAAGATTTTCGTTCAACTTAAAGTTTTCTGAAGCTGATCAACACCGAAATTAATTCTGAAGGTAATCTCCCTCCATCCCTCCTACCGTCCGTCCGTCCGCCCATCCATTCATTCACCTACTCATCCACCCATCCATCCACCCCTCTGCCCATCCTTCCAACCGTCCATCCACCCACCGTCCGTCTGTCCCTTCATCCACCTCCCTGCCCATCCTTCCCATCCGCCATCCGCCGTCCATCCAACCATCCACCTGCTCATCCACTCATCCACCCACCGTCCGTCTGTCTGTCCCTCCATCCGCACCTCTGCCCATCCTTCCCACCCGCCATCCGCCGTCCAACCAACCATCCACCTGCTCATCCACTCATCCACCCACCGTCCGTCTGTCTGTCCCTTCATCCGCACCTCTGCCCATCCTTCCCACCCGCCATCCGCCGTCCATCCAACCATCCACCTGCTCATCCACTCATCCACCCACCGCCCGTCTGTCTATCCCTCCATCCGCACCTCTGCCCATCCTTCCAACCGTCCATCCACCCATCCACCCACCGTCCGTCTGTCCCTTCATCCACCTCTCTGCCCATCCTTCCCACTCGCCATCCGCCGTCCATCCAACCATCCACCTGCTCATCCACTCATCCACCCACCGTCCGTCTGTCTGTCCCTTCATCCGCACCTCTGCCCATCCTTCCCACCCGCCATCCGCCGTCCATCCACTCATCCACCTGCTCATCCACTCATCCACCCACCGTCGTCTGTCTGTCCCTCCATCCGCACCTCTGCCCATCCTTCCCACCCGCCATCAGCCGTCCATCCACTCATCCACCTACCCATCCACTCATCCACCCATCCGTTCGTCCAACCATTTTGGTAAAAGTCCTCTAGGTCTGCAGGTAGGAACGCTGCGTTTATCACGCTTCTTGAACCTGAGCCTAGCTATGGCGATTTAAATATTTTAATGGAAAATTCCATTTCTAGAGACTTGCCACAGGGGAGTGTGTCTAAGCGCTCCTTTTTCTCATTAACTAGTCACTTAAATAATCTATAACATGCCTTATCTTTTAAAATCATACTATCATTCTATGGTTTACCATGATTATTTCTATTATTACAAACCTAACGTGCACTGAAATATAATGCTTTGTTCCTCAAAGTATATAAAAAGCTTCTTTTATATCATATGGAGGATCCAATATTTTTTCAACATTAAGGGCAGAAATGTAATTTGTCACCATAATGTGATGCCTTTTGTGCCTCGTTTATTCAGGAACTAAATCTATAGTTATTTTTAAAGGGATCTTTAAAAAAAAATATCAATTTTTTTAATGCTATATATCCAACTGTGTAATACTCGTACAATCATAATATTAAGCCAAATTTACCCACTTGTTATGGTTTAGAACTGAAACAATAGAAGAACAATGCCTGAATGTGATTCTGTCGTATCAGCATGCAATGATAAATACCACGTTAAATTTGTTTTGGCTTTGCAATGGCAACTGTTTACCTCCGAAGCTAAAATTACATATAGGTCACTCCGTACTGAGTGCTACTTTGATCAGTGCAACACAGTTGATGTTTCACTCAGCCAAAACCTGCAAAGCTTTTTTCAAATACCTAATGTTTGAATTGTCCTCAAATTTAATTCTAGAAACATTATTTCTTTAGTATTGTAGCATAGCATATGATACTAGAACTGACGCGTTAATAAACTGTTGCCGTGTATTTGAGCAGACTAATAGATATATTCGCCTCATTATATTATGAACTACACATATAGTTGCCAGTTATGTTAAAACAGCTGGAAGTTTGTGAAAAAATCGGATGTGTTACACTCACATGACATTCTCTGACTGCTCTATAACATTTTATAAATGCTTTTTTTTTTCTTTCCACATAATGCTAATCGAATATAAACATTAGCAGAATGTTCTTTTTACTAGGTTCCTTATAAGTAGAAGGGAACTAAGGGAATCTACTATTCTGAAGTGATAGTCAAATGTTTTAAAGCTATCTTTATGCGATTGTCATTGCAAATCGCTTCTTTGCTTGGCCAGGTATAACAAAAGCAAAACGGCCACTTCCTTTCTGAGAAAAGTATAAGTACTTTACAATTGAAACCAACAACAAGGAATATCTCGGAAACGGTTACCTCCACAACAAAAATGTACGGACATAAATTGCGTGTTTTGATGAGATCTACACTTTTTGTGTAGTATGTTTTTGTCTATCTCTTACGGTTTGGCATTTAAGCAAAATTGGGAAAAATTCATTGAGAATAAATGTCTTCAGAGGTTATTCCTAAAAAATTAAAAATATACATTTTATTTGTGATGTGAATATGATATTTTAATCAAAATCGTTAGAGACATTTTTGAGAAATTCAACATTTTTGAACATTTTCCATTTAAAGGATAGTTTGTGGTGGGGGATTTTCTTGGAAATCTTCGTGTCATATTCTTGGAAGATACTAAACCTAAATACCAAGTTTGGTATTTAACGGTCTTTCCGTTTTTGAGCAATGCTGTCCAAAGACACATACAGACAGACACACACGAACGTTTTCCTAAAAATGTCTTTTTCGGTTTCAGGGGACCCAAAACATATATTTCCAGTGAATTACCGACATTGAATTTATGGGTGGGATACAATACCGTCTCTATTCACTATGTTCATAGTACATGCGGGCTAGAGAAAGTAAAAAAAAACAGAACATTACTTGTTAGTAAAACGAAATTAAACTTAAACTTATTTTTGTTGCGTTAAAAAGCCATTTACTGGAGTTTTCAACCTCGACGCTGGTCTATTCACCCACGTTTATTGCTCCTTAGAGATCTCTGTAATGTTTGCTTCGCTTCAGGACCCCTCTTTATAACTTCAGATTAAGGAGTTTTCGCACCCTGATCAGATATCAGCGTTAAAAGTTATTCTGACGTAATTAATTTCATATTCAATCACCAAGCAGTACATTTAGACAGTTGCATAACGGCGCGCTTGATCGAAGGACCAACTGTGGTTATATGTGCAAAAATAAGGTGGCCAGTAACCCCAGTGTGTTAATCCGCATTTACGATCACTACAGATTACAATTTACAGTTACTGATACATGTGTTCTTCGGGAAGTGTCAGTGAGTAATCTATACGAGGATGACATTAATGGAGGGATATTCACAATAAAGATTGCAAAATGTCTGCCTCTTACAGCGAAAGACCATCTACAGCATTTGTTACAACTGTGTAGAAAGCCAAACATAGCTAACATAAGGTAATAAGTCTATTTCTTTACATGTTGTGTAATTAAATATGAATAAACGAATTAGTAAACAATGGTTTTTCACAAAAATTACTTCGCAAGCAATTATTTCAAGTGCGAAATTATGTATACGAAACTCCGTGAAAATTGCAGCAATCTTAAGCTCAGAAATTCTCTCTTGTTGCCTAAACAGCCAGTATATATTTCAAACCATTAAAAGTATCCACTAAATCAACCTTGAAATATCCTGTTTAGAACAGCTGTGAGCAAAATGTAACAATGAAAGCTTAGAAAACCGAATACCACCCAACATTTCGGAAGGAAATAGCATTTTACATAAGCTAAAACCGTTTTTTGGAGTATTTACATCAACTAATTAACTAATTGCTTTTACATTAAGGGTGCGAACACTCTCCATCCATTATTGCCAAAATTCTACACCTTATCTTGGTACGCTCTCTGCTATCCTTTGGCATTCGAGAGAAACCTCTTATACAGATAGATTGCTAACGCTGCAACGTTAAGTGAGATATGAAATAGGGGAATTTGATTGTCGCTAGATGTCAGTACTTAAAGGTAGTAAACAACATCAGTTCAAACATTTCTTGAATTCAATTATGTCGAATCAGGTGGTTCTCCAATATACTTTGCTTATATACAAATCAATCTCTAAACGCCGCTAGCTTTTGACATAAAAAATCCACACAACGATATATTTGGATTAATGGTATGAAAGAAAAATGTAATTATTTTCTCTCCAACGTACATGCAATGTACTTAGTAGAAAGAGAAGGTATGTTCCACCCCAAAATTTATACATTTCAGTAGAACCCTGTTTTGAGAACCCATTAATCCAAAAAGAAGTTGTTGAAAAAAATCGCGTGTGTCTAAGGACAGCGTAACTCTCAAACGCAAAGCAGCTTAAATGCCAAACTTGGCATTTAACATCAGCATCTATCAAGGATGCAACATAAATATTTTCAGGAAAATCCCCCTACTCCAAACTACCCTTTAAATGGAAAATTGTTCATAGTTTTCAAATTTACAAAAAAATTTGATTGAGCTGCCAAACATTACAGATCTTCTTTACATTGTTGTTATTATTATTATTAATTTAGTGTTATTAATAATAATTTATTATTATTAATATTATCGTATCACCCCATCTATATATGGCAGAAAAGGGTCAACCGTGTGAATTGTTACGTAAACAACTGAACGTCTGAGGTGGGGTAGCTAGCCATCCTAAAAGCATCGTGAAATTTTTCCCTTGCTTCGTTGACATTATGCACCTCAATAACATACAACAAGACTGCGTAAACATACTTATATAACGATCTAGTTAGGTAGAACTGAGAGGAGTCGCACCAGGAGGGATAAGGAGAGAAGCACCGGGAGGCCGGATCCAGGAATGACGACATAGCTATGACAGGTTCCCTACAGTTACCAGATTAAAACTTAGAGACAGTCGGACGTACAGAACGGCAACCGCGCCCTGCATAATCCCCAACGCCTCTAATAGCCGGTTCCCGTATTTCATCCGAAAGCCGCGGGAAGGTAAGAATTCCAGAGAGTATCCTTTTTTACTTCCACACCACACTGAAGCACCATCAGCGACACTTTCGAACTTGAAAGTGACCAACAGGGCCAAAGATGAATAAAAAAGTTAATGGAACGACATGGACGGACAGAACATTGTAGGATGAATAAAGCAGCTCTATACTTCCCCTTGCGACCGAGGGAAACCCCCGAAGGCTATCCACCGTGGGTGGTCACCGAGCATCGACCTCGGAACCTCCGAAATGCGAGTGCTACACGTTACCGCGGCACCACTTTGTTCGTTGAGATGGTCTAATTTGAGGTAACACGCTAAAGATAACATGAAAACATGCTTGTACTAAAATGGCAAAAGACTTGATTTTGGAGGAAATTTACATTTTGTTGGAAAGTTAGCACTTGTTCATGTGTGGTATATTCCCTGTGTCGAAATCCCTGCTGGAAGGCAATTAGCTTTTTTGCTTCTCAAAGCCTTGGGCTGAAAAAGTGACAGCTTTCATTGCATTTTCTCCCATCAACATTTTATCTTCACTATTATGTGCTACAAAGATGTTTCTTTAATGTAAATTCAGTATAAAAATTATATTTTTAATATAATTTCGCTTCTTTTTTGTTTATATATATATACTCATAACATATTGCTATATTCATTTTTCACTAATATTGCATGATAACCAGCAATTATGGAGCTAGTAATAAACCACCTGTGAATTTTCAACTAATCTGGTACAGTTTGAGTAGAATAAATTAACAACACTATAAACACATACAAACAAAATATACTGGAGCATAATCTGAAAAAGGGACATGCCACAGTTGCAAAGCCAAATGTTTTTAAATTTTCAAGTTGAATTAGACCACAAAGGTAAAGAAAACACTCTGTCAACAAGTTTTCAAGTGTCTTTTATACCAAACAAAAATACAAAAAAAAATATTATGAGTGATTAAAATAATTGACAGTTCTAAAATTGATAGAAATGTATTTTGGACGCAGAGTAATTCTAATAGTCGGATGAATTTTCTATGAATATTAGACCTTAATTGGGTTCTCCTATACAATACAAAATTTGCGCTTCGGTGTATATTTTTCCCAAATAATACTCAGCACATTAGAATAAATGTTTATCATATAGGTAACAGGATATTATAAAAAATACTTTACCTTAGTAGTTTAATACTTTCATTCATTGCTGTAACTTCTTTTTTGTGTTAAAAAGTTAGGAAAAGTATTTTGTTTTCCTTAACATGTTGAAAAAGTATTAATTTTACCGGATGTTTATTACTGCATACATCTACTACAAGGATGCAGATTCTCAATGATCTAGCTCAAATTATAATTTCAATGCTAAGTGCTGGAAATGCATTCCAGATTTGTCATGTGAGATATTTTCTAAAAATATCATCCGCTTCTACTTGATAGGAAAGAAATTCGATTTAGAACCAGAGTGTACTCTTAGCCTGATATTAATTTAGAGATAGAAGAAGAAATTACGAGTTAACCAAAATTGCTGATACTGATATACGGCGTAAGTTGTTTAAATATTAATAATATTTTAATTGTATGCTATATGTATACTTAGATTTGATAAAGGTGCATTTCTACTGACTGTTAATGCAATATATATACTTATACACTTACAAAATACATTTGTGAAGTGTCTCACGAATGTCAAAATAAACTTAATTACGGTGGATTTGTCAGATGTAATCATTATTTACTGCACCAATTTTAGCTTTTCACACCAGTAATTTGTTTTTGATAGTGTTTAACGCCCGATTTTAATTCATGTGGCACCGCAGGCAATTACATTGTTGGTACATGGAATGAAGGTGGAGCACCAGTGGAATGCGATGGCGGGGGAAACCGGAGAGCCCAGAGATAACCCGGCACTGCGCCACTTTGTCCACCAAAAATCCCACTTAACGGTTGCCTGTGATCGGACCCGGCTGGTTTAACCACTCGGCCACAGCGTGGCCGTTCATAGCGGTTATTGTACATGTTGGTGAACTTTATAGACAGACGTGTAATAATGCATAGGATAGCAAACACAGGTATAAGAATGAGAACCTATTTTATTTCATTTAGTTCTGCGTATGTACTGTATTGTTTGTGGGACTTGGTGTAGAAATTTTTAACACAAATGTAAACGACAATATGAGCATTGTTATCCATTGATATTCAAGTTTTTCAACACCCAACTGCACAACTGCATCATTTATCCAATGCTTATATTGTCGTTTTCATTTGCGTTTAACAGAAATATACACCAAGCCCCACAAAATGCCTAATAATAGATACGTAGAGCTAAATGGAATAGAATACCGATTATGTTACACCTGTGTTTCCTGCATTATTTATTATTACACCACTATCTGTAAGTCTGACCAACACGTTATTACCGCTATGGGCAGCTAAAATTGGTGCAGCAAGTATTGATTTTACCTTACCTTTCCATCGTAATGAATGTTATTTTTACATCAGTGAGACACTTCACGAGTGCACATTTTTAGGAACTTCTCTGCATAACAAGAAGCCGATAGAATCTCAGTCTGCAATGGAATGTCTTTGAGCTCAAAGACTCCTTGTGTAGGCAGTTTTCAACCGCCCATGGGCAATTCCACATTTCCCTTATTAGCCTTAACTTCCTGACCTACCTATGTAGTATTACTACTTATTTATTTGGAGCGATCGAATGTACCATAAACTGATATGCGTATACTGTCCCTTGTAGCTCAGATCCCAGAAGGGTACTATTTGTATGGTTATGATTTGTTTTGAAAACAATAACTAAATATTTGGGTGGGTGAACGCGGTTCACACATATCCATAGCTTCAGAAACAACGCTCCACAAATGTTGGAAACATAAAACAACATGTCGTAAATATTCGGAACCCTTTGTCGTTTGCAGATTGTTTTGTGGAGTTCTAGCATAGTCAGCCACAGATATTTTGCCCCTATGCAACTGGTGGTGGTCTGTGCTTTGAAGCAAAAACCTTTACAACATCCACTACAGATGCCAAAATAATTGCAAAAGCCACCTGGAAGCTGTTAGAACCATGATGCCATCATCAAAGCAGTACTAACCGCAGCATTACAACAGAAAATAGCTGAAAAGTAGCCATTTTGGCCGATAACAATGCCCAGGAACACGGAGTGCTGGGCAACACTTTGATTTCCTGGCCTAGAAATGGTGGCTACTCTAATTTTCATTTTTCTAGTATGTATGTATAATGTATAGGATAGATAGACAAGATGCTGAGTTCCACCCAAAATTTCGATACCAAGATTTCACTGGAAATACATTTTTTACCATCATATGAATAATAAAATGGCATACTCAGAAAAAGGTGCGTGTGCGTATCAAACAACAAATTTGGTATTCAAGTTCCCTATCTTTCAAGAATCAGACATGACGATTTATAGAAAAATCCCTTCTATCCACAACTATGCTTTACATGAAACATTCTTCGAACATTTTGATTTTCTCAAAAACGGCTCTAAAGATTTTGATTAAGATATGTGTTTAAGATATTTTTATGGAAAAAGAAATAGGTATCTCAAATTTTCCGGTAATAGCATATGCATAGTTTATGCATATATTATATTTTTTGGGGGGATAAGCAATTTTCGAGATATTCTTTGTCATTGGTTTGAATTTCAAGTACTAAATGATAACTGGTCGCCTACCTTGGTGCAGTGGTTACCATGCTAGCCCCTAAAACTTAATGTTGCAGGTTACTTAACATGGCTTCATAATACCGGTGGTCCGTGTAATGTTTATTTGAACAAAAATAAATGTCATACTTTGAAATAAGAAGGTTTTGGGACAAAATTCCGCCACAAATAGTGATTTCGACCTACATTGCCATCTGTGGGCAACAAGCCGATCCCCCGTCACCATGGTGCATAGCGGCGACCTCACGTACTAAAAATTCAAATCTGATCACAGAAACATCTAAACGATACCCTAAGCTTCACTTACGATCTACCGGGAATTAACTAACTTAAATGATAAGGGCTATTTGTTTTTTCTCACGTTCGTGCAAAGTATTTTCAAAGCCTTCACAGAGTAGCTTGCTTTTGAAAATTATGACTATCGCTTTATTAGTCTACTGTGTCCTCATACCGCCAAACATGTTCATATAAGTGTAATGAAACTTTGTTTCTAAGGACAAGAAGAAGGTAGTAGCTAGAAAAAGTTTGCGATGTAAGAGCAGTTTAAAGAAGAGTGAGTAGAGAATGCTGCGTAAATTTAGCACTTCACAGTTTTATAAAGTTACGTTGCAATGTAAAATTGTTTAAAAACTAACGTTTATTTTGTTTTAGCTCTGTACTTTAGCCTTACATCCTGCAAGCGAAATATATGTGTAATTTTTTGCCTCTGGAGATTGCCCCTGGAGGGTCCAGTTATTTCAACCGTTTTTTGTATTATTATCCCGGTCACAAAACAGAATGATGAGTGACACATTAGAATGCTTTTACATTTATTTGAGTAAAAACTTCTACAGTCACCCTATGTATATACTCCTGGTTGACATTTAAAATGTATAATGACCTGATTTTGCATTAGCCATCCATACATGTTTGTTCTCTGCAGTGAATTAGCCATTGAAATTTTCCTCTCCGTGGAGCTGACATCCCAATGCTATTCACGTAAAGGATTACCTAATTACTCCAATGTTAGCTTCCAATGTGTGCATGCGTATGTCATCGTAAATGATCCTTAGCAGGGCCTAAGAAGACAGATTAACGCCAAGGTATGACGAACGAAACCAGTGAGTGATTGCTGGAAGTCCAGCAGGAGTTCTCTTTGCGATTGAGCGGCCTGGGACACTTGCGATTTTTCAGATAATCTGGTGAAAAATAATTAAATTTTGGATTTCGGCTCAGAAAATCTACACTATTTTAACGAGACACAAAAGTGCCTCATGGTGATTTTGGTAAAAAATACTGACCTTTGGATTTTTTATGCAACAATACATCTTATGTTACAGTACATGTTTGCAAAATGTTATTCTCCTAGGACGGATGTAGCATATATTTTCTACGCCTTTTAAAGCGTTCGGTTTGTTATGGCTATGCCAAATTTTAAAGCCAATTTTCTCCTGTTTCTTCCACAAAAATACAGTTAAAGGTCTTAAGAATTGTGTCAAAGTAGTGCAGAATGAGTTATATTTATATATTAGTCCTACATTAGTTTTTAAAAGTTAATCAGTATAATTACACGTTGTTTTTGCAGTTCTTTCACTATTTAATGTATCATAATATTTTTAAAAAGGCTATACACATTAGCAAATTTCAAACAGAGGATTTGTTAAAAAGGTATTAAGGACTACAATTAAAAAAATGGTTCATGGAGATCAATAGCTGTAAGAGAAGATAGATATT
The DNA here is from genome assembly GCA_030762935.1 of Hymenopus coronatus. Taxonomy (NCBI): domain Eukaryota; kingdom Metazoa; phylum Arthropoda; class Insecta; order Mantodea; family Hymenopodidae; genus Hymenopus; species Hymenopus coronatus. The sequence goes on along the minus strand of CM060900.1, from coordinate 378,359,776 downwards.
TATTTTTACAATGGCACCAGATAAATTAATGTATTCACGATGAAAACATGTAGTTGAGTGAAAGCTTGTATTGGTACTTGTTTTGTTGCCAATAATTTCAGTATACAGAATTACATCTGGCTTTAATGCTTTATAAAACCACTTATGCCACTTCAGTGTAAGCTTCAAGTACAATATCGACGAAGTTTTAATCTTCTAAGACAGATTTAACACAGTTTAGAGGTCATTTTTAACGCGACTGGCCGTTTAAATTCCACTCCGTCCAGGTATATGATGCGTCATTTTCTGCACTTTAGTATTTTTGTTATTTTCGCATTTTCGAAACTTATATTCTCATACAAAAGTACTGTTGGAGACACAAAAGTTTTCTACAATCCACAAGGGCAGTAAAATATCTGGCTGGAGTCTTTGTATAGGCCAAAGAATATTTAAAATAAATGATTATAATTAGCATGCTCTTCTTTTATAACTTTTCCACACTTTTCGCTATAAAATATATTTTAAAGAAGAACTGGCGAATATAGGACAATTTACTTCACACCATTCTTTTCAGAGGTACTAAAGAATTTAACTGTAAAAAGGATATCTATAGCTCGATACCCGTTTCAGGAAATATGTAATAGCTAATAAAATTTACATACAATAATTAATATCTCAGGATTGTACTTAGATATTTAAAGTAAATTTTGTACACCGAATTCTTTAATTGCTAGTAATACCTGTACAAAAAGTCAAATATGTAGATGTAGTACTTTGTGTGCCCCATTTTACAATCGTTCGGTGATCACTGATCGAGAATCTTCTAGTGACGCCCCAGACAAAAATGATGACGGTCGCACCATGATGGATGATCAATTAGTATTACTTTCTCGACCACATATGTCCGGTTTACATATTAGGTAGAGGAGGTATTGCATGACACTCTAAAATTCGATAGCGAGGTTTTACCCCCTGAAGACCAAAAAAGCATTTTTTTAAAAAGGCCCGCATGTGTGTTCGTATGTGTGGGCGTGTGCGCCTGTGTGTCTGTGAACAGCATAATTTAAAAACGTGAGGCTGTTAAATACCAAACTACATGTTTAGGTTTAGCATTTTCCAAGGATGTGACACGAAGATTTTCAACAAAATTTCCCCACTACAAACTACGCCTTTATAAGAAGCATTTTTCCAAGACTTTGATTTTCACAAAAATGATTCAAACGATTTTGATTAAAATACCATATATTTAAGATATTTTTATGACAAATGAAATGTTTAACATGAATTTTCTTTGAATAGACTTTAAAGATCTCTTCATTCTGGATGACATTTGTATAATTGGTAAACCGTAAGAGTGAGAGAGAGAGAAAAAAAGAAAGAGAGAGAGAGACAAGAGTTTACTACAAAAAATGAGATATGTTAAAACACACAATTTATATCAAATACATTTTCTTGTAGCGTTAACCATTTCCGAGATATTCCGTTATTGGTTTCCATTTTAATATACTTAAACTTTTCAGAAACAGGAAGGCGTCAATCGTACATGTCTCTTATTTGGTTCCCGGCCATCCATAGACAACCGAATAAGGTAGTGACCAGCTTTTAAAAGATTTTCCTCTTGCTTTAGCTTAGTGTACTCCCTTATTGCCCTTCTACTTACAAGCAAGCATATAGCAAAACCATTTCCGCTTATGATTATTTTGATTACTGCACATATATAACCTTCTTTAAGAATACTTTGTAAAACAGATAGAGAAACTCATGGAATAGAACAATGGAATACATCAGGAGTTATTTCAAATAAACGTACACAGACAGAAAGCAACACTTTTCAATCCATAGCGCAATAATCATTAAAACAGTTATTCACTCTGGCACCATTGTAATACTTCACATAAGCAGACCGCACTACGTGACTCAAATTAGGCGATTCACGGACGCACTCACGGAAACACACACAAACACAGTCACACACGGCCACGGACACACACACATGGACACACACACGGACACACAAACACTCACACACAGACACACACACACACACGGATAAACACACACAAGGATTCACACACGGCACACAAACACACATACAGGGACACACACACACGGTCACACATATACATAGTCACGCACAGGTCACATGCACACGCGGACACACGTTCATACATACACACACAAACACACACGGTATAACACAAATACACACGGACACACACACGGTCACATAAAACACACACGGTCTAACTTACACACACGGACACACACACACACACAGTCACTCACACACACACGGACACACACTAACAGAGAATATCACACACACAAGGACAAACACATACACACACGGACACACACAGGGATACACTCACACGGACACACACACACTGGTTTGACTACTACAACATGGTAAGAAGTACGACCTAAAATGATTGATGGGAAGCAGTTAGTAGTGAACGGATTTTGCTTAGAAATTGAAAGGTAGTTTACATCTATAGTTTGCGAAGTTTTCTATAATTGCCTTTTAATTAAACGCATATTGATATATAAAGTTAAATGCACCCCAAAACTTATTACTTAGAATATGTTTATCTCTTTAAAACACATAATTTATATCTTTTATACAATTTTTATATAGAGGTGACCGTTTCTGAAATATTGCTGTTTGTTTTAATTTTAAACTTACTTTTATTCAAACGGGAAGTGATATTTCGTTTCATCTCATTTTATTGCAGGGCATGCAAAGCAAGGTGAAATTCAATTTTTTTCACATAGGACCAGCTTTTAAAGGATTTTACTATCACTTTATCCTAGTGTATTTCTTATTTCCATTGTACTTACAAGGAAGCAACTAATAAGACAAGTTGTGCTAATGTTTACCTTGATTAGCATGTCGCAGATAATAGAATAATCTTTTGCAAGGAAAGTTGTTTGTGTAACAGCTAGAGAAAACCATGTGAACGGAACACATCCGATTTCTGTTCTATGGAAGCCATACAATCATGACATTAAATGTGGATGCTTTTCTTAAGGGGTTAGTTGGACGGAAATATATGTAGGGGAGTAAGTTTCCGATCATGGCCACATAAGTTTTCCTGAATCAACTCATTTTTTTCAGAGCTTTATTAATTAATACCATCTATAATTTTGTCTATTTATAAATAATTTAGTCAATGAAGGAAAGCGTAACATTGTATTAAATTTGTCATAAACCCAATAGAATATGAAGCTTTTCCCCAATGTCCCTTTGAGAAAGACTCGTGTAAACTGGCGTAGTATATGTAGTATTTATATTGTGTTATTGGAGTGCTCTATCTTGCATTTGGTTTAGAATGGGTTGCGCCCAGGTGAAACGATCGGTGGTATGTTACGGCATGCCTATATGTTCAGGAGCTAGGTAAAAGCACCAGTTTGAGATCCATTTTGTAAATGTTCAAAACGTACTATTTCATTCAATATTATATTGCTTTATGCACAGTAATTGTAGTTCATTTGTAGTAAACCACCTGAATTTTAAAAGTGTTTACAATTTTAGTGGGATAAGAAGCACTTATGCACTACAACCACTCACAAACAAAAACACTCCTGGTGCTTGATCAGAAAGAGAGGCACACCGCCAAGGTTTTTAACTTTTTAAATTAAGTGGATCTAAACAGAGGATTCCATAAACATGTTGTCTATTGCATTAACTGCCAAATAAGTATATTATACAAAATTTGATCGTTTAGCTACACTCCCCTTTATTGCTAGAAATTAATGTTGGTGTTTAGGATGGTGAAGCTGGTGACGTTTTAAAGTCAGATAACGAAACAAAAGACAAGACTGCTTCTACTACTTCGGAGGTCTGGAATTCGAGGCACAGGAATTAAATTGTAATTAAATTTGTTTCCAACAACACCATCTGGAGTACATAAACATAACATAAAGCTGACAAAATATTGGCCGGTCTTGAAATTTCAAGGTATGATTCCAAATAGAATAAAAACAAATCGTATAACATCGTTTTATTTTCCTGGGATAGCTTACCAAAATATGAGTAAGATCTCAGAGCTGCTTTGACTAGAAAAATAAATTAGGGTACAAGACATATATTTATCAGAAGCCATGTAAGTAGTTACTATTGTGCATACCTATCTGTTTCTATATACTTCTAATATTCCCGTTTTCTGTACCTCTTAGGAACAGACAGAAAGCGAAATTGTTCACTTTGTTTCTGTTGTACATATATTAGTTAATTTCAGACATGCGCAAGATTATTTGTGTTCTAACTGCATAGTAAAGCATGGCGAGTCGGGTTTAGAGAGTATGTATTGCCTCAGGAATTTTGCATAACCTGAACTCAAACTACAGACACAAATGTTTTGCGGCGGCTGACGTTTGAAAGTAATCTAATTTACATGTTGGTTTCCTTCCTGCAGTATTTCACAAGTTTCATCTCCTATGGTGTATAAGTTTTCTGTTATATAATTACTTCAGAGAGAAATTACGTATTTACTCAAACCTAAAATCCCCTTCCCCTTTATTATATTCTCCTTATACTGCTTTATTTTCTTCCTCTCCAGGAGTCGTCGAATTACGTTAAACAACTAATGAACTATATTTTTTTAGCTAAATTTAAAACATCCAAATATAACAAATGGTCACGTTTATAGACACCGTCATCTCTAATATGTCAACATCACATCGCAACGGAGGAGCGGTTAGTGGTCGGTCAAAACCGACTAGCATTTCCAAGTCTATTTAGGCTAAGACGAGCTTCAAAATTCATTTCCTTTCCTTAATCAGAAACAGAATCACGAACTATGGGCAAATATTTCACTTTTGCTCTGCCATTCAGCACTTGACTACCACTGATATTCTTCGATTGCTCTAAGTTGAGGGTAGATATAAACAAAGCTATGTGACGAAAATGAAATCCATTGGCTAGTGGCTTTCAGCCCTTGTTATTCTTCCTCAACGTTGTTCGACGCTGTATTAAATATCCTGTTTTCATTGCATTGTGTACAAAACCCAATACAATAAGTAGTATTGAGGTTATGGATTCCGGTGTAGGCCGCGATATTTCGCTCTCCGCCGACGTTTCGCTGCACCTATGGAAGAAGCTCGACATAAGTTGCAGCGATAAGTCGGCAGAGATCAGTATTAAAAATCTGATATGTTCCATTCACATGACTTTCTCTACATCTCTTCAATAAATTATTGATAAAAAGCTTATCCTTCTATTTACTTCATGCTAATCGAGAAAAAATAAGCAGAAATAGTCTTATTGCTTGCTTCCTTGTAAGTAGAAGCGAAATAAGGGAGTGCCATAGGTTAAAATAATAGTCAACAGTTGGTTACTAAGTAACTGAAGTTCCTTTGTTTGTATGGACAGGAGTTGACAAATTCCTGTATGAGAATAGTATGAGTTTTTTAAAGCTGAAACCACAAACAATGAAAGTCTAAAAAAAGATCAACTCTACGAAAAAACTGTATATAACATAAACTGTGTGTGTTTAATGTGCTCTACATTTTTTGTGTGGTAAGTGTTGTTCATCTCTTACAGTTTAGCAGTTATGCAAAATTAGGTAAAATTCATCTAAAATAAAGTAGTCTTCAGAGGCTGTTCCAGAAAATTCAAGATATACATTTTATTTGCCGGGTAAATATATTTAATATACGATATTTTAATCAAAATTGTTAGAGCCATTCTTTCAGAAAATAAAAATTTTCGAAAAAAGATTCCATGTAAAGGGTAGATTAGGGTAGGGGAGTTTCTTGAAAATCTTCGTGCCGCATCCTTAGAAGATACCAAACTTGAATACCCAGTTTGGTATTAAATGGCCTTTTCGTTTTTGAGCTATGCTACCCAAAGACACACATACACATGCACAGACAAACACAATCATACATTAACATTTTTTTAAAATGCTTTTTTTTTTGGATTCAGGGGGACCCAAAACATGTATTTCCGGTGAAATCTTGGTATCAGTTTTGGGTGCATTACAATACCTTCTCTAGTACCTGTAGATAAAATAAAAATCTGATGTGTTCCAGTCACATGAATTTATGTACATCTCTGTAAAAAATTACTGTTAATAACGTTATTCTTCTATCTATTTCATGCTAAAACATTAGTAGAAACGGTCTTATTACTTAGTTCCTTGTAAGTAGAAGGGAAATATGGGAATACAATAGGCTAAACCGGTAATCAAATGTTTTTAAATATGCTTGCTATGGGATTCAAGTCCGTTTCTTTGCGTGACCAAGCGTTGACAAGTTCCCGTATGAGAAATATTTTAGGTATTTTAAAACTGAAATCAATATCAAGAAATATATCGAAAACGGCTAACTCCACGAAAAAAATGTTTGTCATAAATCGTGTGTTTTATCGAGATCTCCGTCTTTTGTGTTATACGTTTTTGTCAATCTCCTACGCAAAATTCAATACAAACCATCCAGAATAAAGAGGTCTTAAGGGGCTATTCCCAGAAAATTCATGATATACATTATTTGTCATGTAAATATCTTAAATATAAGAGATTGTAATCAAAATCGTTAGAGCCATTGGAAAAAATAAAAATTACGACAGATTTTCCAGTAAAGGGTAGTTTGGGGTGGGGGGATTTTTTTTAAAAAAATCTTCATGTCCCATCCTTGAAAGATACCTAACTTAAAGACCAAGTTTTGTTTTTAACCCTCTTTTCGTTTTTGAGATATGCACAGACAGACAGACAGACAGACAGACAGAAAGACAGACAGACACACACACACTCGGACCTTTTTGTAAAAATGCTTTTATTGGATTCACGGGGTTCTAAAACTCGGTTTCGAATTTTTTTGTGCAATACAATACTTCCTCTATACATTATGTACATAGTACGTGTAGACAAAGTAAAAATATATAGTATTGCTGCAGCATCACGCTATACGTTTACGTAAACTGTTGAGAAACCTTATTACGACGTGAGATTTGCATAAATTAGTTTTGTAACCGGTACCGTGGAAGACAGTTCGAGCTTGCTAGAAATTAACAAGCCCTGAGGAGTGGTGACAACATTATACCGAATGTATTCATACACTTTTATAGAAGAATCCTGCTAGGTTTGTTAGCAATGTAATGAAGTTAACATGGGAATTTACAAGACTGTCGGTATCAGTAGTGTACAGGGTTGTGTAGCTCGAAGCAATACCACGTTCAAGTTAGCTAATATGCAAACATTAGTGCAATTAGGGTTCAAATAAGGAAGCCCTTAGCTTTTGTCTATAAAAGGTGGTAGTCCCGCGTCCCGCACAATATTCACAGGGTGGGTATATAGCTGTAACTGTTTATTTTTTTTTTTTTTGGTAGTGTTAAGCCCGCATTTGCTGCTCTGGCACCGCAGGCGTTGACACTGATGATACATGAAGATGGAACCCCGGTGGAATGTGATGGCGGGGGAAACCAGAGAACCCGTAGAAAACCCGCCCCTGCGCCACTTTGTCCACAAAAAATCCCGAATGCTATCGCTTGGGATCGAACCCGGGCCATCTTGGTGAGAGGCCAGTGGTATGACCACGCGGCCACGGCGGCTGTAACTGTGTGGCGCAAGGCAATTCTTCGTAGCCGTGTTCTCGTCGTGGGTATGAACACTATTAATATGACTAATTATGTCAAGGTCCTATTCCCTCAAGAGTCGCTGTGAAGGAATAAGGATGAAGACCTCAATGACAACTTAGGCAATGAAGAAATTCTGCGAAACAGTTCAATTGGTGGAGGAGGCAAACTTCCTACTCGGGGTTTCAAACACAGTAGAATCCGCGATATTCCGATGGATAATTTCAAAAGGGTAAGGAGCCAACCCCCCCCCCCCCCCAAATCCGGTCCTTCATATTGGAGGTTATATGGCGGGCCAGTACACCGCCAGTAAGAGCGAGCCAGGTCGTTCAGGCGTTTCACCTGGGATTGGCATTCAGGATGTCGTGGGTTCAATTCCCACGGTCAATCCCATGGGTTCTTTTAGGTGACTTTCCCTGGTTACTAGGCAAATACAGGGGAGGTGTCTCCAATTATCCGAACCTTCTGTTCTTTCACTTCATCTCCCTTTCCTTCCACCCGGTCTCTTTCAGGGTTGCAAGTGTGGAGGAGACTGCGGTGGTGCGTCTCTCCATAGTGGTGAACGTTTTTTGGAAGTGTAAGTCTTGGGGGCAGGGTGGCGCCACCGTAATCAGAATGACTTGGGTAATTTAGTCAGACCCAGGATACGGGCTCCTAGCGCTCCCCGCGTTAGGATGGAGAATTGCTTGGGCTATGTTAGAGACCCAGCGGTCGGTTTAGGCTGCCCATCGATACCTACTCACATATCAAACCATCCTGCGGTCTGGCGCACAACAAACCTATGGTAACTGCGGTGAGGAACACCCTCCGGAATGTACTAAACAAGCAACCCGCCCAGGTAAACATTTTAGTAATAAAAATGCCAAAGGAAGCTACCGAATACATCAATGAATCTATATAAATAAACATCTTTGGCACGGAGCGGAACTAAATGCTCAAACGTTGAAAACGTATCACAAGAAAAAGATGAATAAATAATAGAAGAATGTTGGCGATAACTTTTTTGACATATGATAAATGAGAATTAGGAAAGATGGCATCTGGAGGGGATAGTGGACAGTGAAGTGGATAGATTAACAGTCAACTTGGGATCGAAGTAGCGACATCTGACTGAGTGACTTGAGTACTTGTGGATTCGGATTAATAAGTCAATAATATAAGTAACTTCTGTTTCTTTATGGAATATCTGATATCTTGTAACCGACACATGATTATAGATACGTGTTTTACAACATGTTTATTTCGTTGCCTGTATTATAAACATTTTATAATATGTTTTATGTGATGAGTACAAATCGGATCGACTTTCAGATACGACAATAATGCAATGTTCAGTTGTTTAACAAATAAAAGAGCAGTCTGAATTCCGAATATGTGAACAGGAAACGACAGCTATATCACTGCTGTTGTTCCGGAGCGCACACAAACGGTTCGTCCAAAATAAACCACTAGTGTTCAAGAGGAGGACATCAGTGCTGAGCACGGAGGAATAGATTACTTTCATCTTATAGCGAACAAAGAATAGCATCAGAATTCAACTATTTAAACTCTTGTATCACTTTCTTTCCTAATAAAATAATTTAGTCTTGGTGCACCATGACTTAACATAATGCGCTATATCTTCTGCTTCCGTAAATACAGGACATCATAAAGGTAATAAGGTGACAAGTAGTCATTTTCCCTCAGCCGCCTCCCAAGATAGCATCCGGCGTTTTCTCGCCAGGTAGGTGCTCAATACGTGTTAGACATGGAGAGGGCGAGTACATTCCATATCAGACCTTCTTGCTAAGGAAAAACCTCAGGTCGTACCGAGATCCTAACACAAGTCCCTCGCACCGTATAATCTACTGCAACACTTCGAATTAATCCTTTTGATCAGATCAAATAGAGTTTAGTTCCATGTACATATAGGATAGAATACAGTCGGAGGGGATTTGGCACCAAACCTGAGATTATTGTACCTACGTCTCATGAGCCCGCTCGAGAGTGCAACCGGAAGCAGGAGTGACATCACAACAATGACAGGTTCCTACATCTTCAGATTGAAGCACCCTGAAAGACAGAAAGGAAGAACGGGGCCCTGCCTCATTTAGGGTCCAACACCCCTATCAAGAGCAGTTCTCATCCCGGCAACTACCCGAAATCGGCGGACGGAAGTAATCATTTTGAGCATTCTTTTTACCAGCCCCGCCACGTCAAACACCTTCGCCAATACGTAGGAACTGTGGAAGAAACCAACACGATGAAGAATGAACGAATAAACAATAGAAACAACATGAAGGACCAGGAAATTCAAGAGATGAAAGAAACCTACCCAGCATTTACCTGGCGACCCGCGTAAACACACAGAAAGAAATCTATGGGTCAGCTAGGCAGTACAATGGAAGCAAACCCGCGAAATCCTGAATGCGGGCCATAGTCGAAACAGTCTAAGGCATTCCTTCCGGTAATTACTTATACTATTATCATACATATTGCGACTGCCAGCTTTCTAGCGGACCGTACGCCGCACGTTTACTGCAGAGATGCGAGCGCGTTATTGCACGTTACGAAAACCTAATTGTGGTGAATGGTGATAATGCGCTAGTAGGAAGATTTCACTGTTCAAGTTCTTGAAAATAAAATTGAGTTTTGTTTATGGACGCCCTTTAAACATTACTGTTCTGAGCATCGATTGTTGGGCATGAAAGACTGCTTAATTTTGCTAAGAGTCCTTTTATCAGTCTTGGGGTTATTTTAAGTGGAGTAAATCTACGACACGGTACCACTTAAAGATTTTTACGCCCGAAAAAATTAATTCACCTGCCGGGTTTGAGTCTGTGACTTTGGCAACCAGAGACTAGCATATTATCCTTAGACCACGAAGGACAAGTTTTTCAAGAGTACATCGATCGCTTACATACACTTTCTGTTTTAAATCTGCTATACAGAAAAAATTTAAATATTTGTTGCTCGAAGCTGTACCTCACAATAGTTAACACTTTTCGATTTAACCGCGGGCTATGTTCGCACTTCCTTATATACCTATCACGACGTGCAACGGGCTATGCTCCCAGTGAAGTATAAAAATACACAGAAATTTTACGACGGCCCATGTTCGCATTTCGTTTGTTGTGCTATTTAGCTAAAGAACATGAAGATACCCGCATCACCATGAAACTGCAATTGCGGTGCTCTTAATACACTTGAACAAGTAATATTTTGGTTAAATGGAGAAATTTAATACACAAAGCTATCATCAGATAAAAGCTTATCAATTGACAAACCAGATCTACTTGCTCTTTAGTTATGTCATTTTTAGCCTCAAAATGGCGGTTTTGACATAGGAGAAAATAAAGAAAGAGATGGAAAATATTGGGAGTAAAGGAAACAGATTCGGAAGAAGCATGAATGTTACATATGACTTTTTCCTTAATGTAATTCATTACCTATGTCAGCGTTTACCCACCACACTATGGAAGCGCCGCCTTTACTGTTATTATACCAACGACATCCTTGGTTGCCCACGCTGTTAACTGCATGTGTCATTCTTTCCACAATGCCTTATGGGTGCGCTGACATCTTGCTTTTCGCAATATCAACTATATATGCTATATTGCTCAGATCATTGCGCTTTTCAGATGCAAAGGCATAATTAGACATTGGAGGTGGGAAAATTCCTGTTGATGCTTCTACTGACCTCATTTCTTTTCCATCAAAATTTCTGTCACTTCACAACGTCAAATGAAGTGTTCCCAAATATTGGTGAAAATTACAAAAAACATACTTGATTGAGTTAACGGGCAATTTTACAGCAATTAATAAGAATGTAGATGATTTCAATATAAAAATTCAGAGTAAAATTGATGGATAAATGCATTCATTTAATTCGACTGATTCCATTACAAACCCAAATGAAGTCGCCAATTATCTAACTGAATTCCTAAATTCATTGGATTTGCCAGGATTACCACCATACAATTTACAGCTCAAAGTCTACTCGCTAATAATTATGCTACGCAATCTGAAGCAGCCGAAATCATGCAGCGGAACAAAACTCGCTGTTAAAAGAATTATGAAACATTTTATTTAAGCTACTATAACATAGGAAAGTTCAAAGGCGAGGATATACTTATACCAAGAATACCACTAATGCTAACAGACTTTCCTTTTGAAATTAAGCCTTTTCAGTTTCCGGCGTGCCTTGCATTCGCAATGACAATAAATCCCAAGGTCAATCGTTAGAAGTGTGTGCAATATACCTTGAATTGTCGCGTTCTTGTACGTTGAGTTATCGAGAATCGGCAAACCATTGGCGCTATTTGTTTTCTCTCCGGAAGAAAAATTGTACATTACAAGGCATTGCAATAAAGTATTGTCAAATTATTTAATTGTAATTTTATTTCATGTATAGATATATGTGTGTGTGTGTATAATTCGAGTTTAAGTTCTACCTAGGTAAAATCTAAGCGGAGCTTTAATGATTAGGGGGACAGATACTTCTCTACAGCCTTTCGGTGATGCCATATGCTTGCTGATCTTAGCCTATGAAAAAGCATTTCTTGCTAATAGAAAACTACTGTATTTTACTGATAGAAAATAATAGGCTTTCTTCCCGCAAAAGTATCACTGAAGTGGTTTTATTTGAAATAATTTTGTTTCTATGACCAGAAAGTTTGTCCTTCCTCATTCATTTAGCCACATTATTATCCACCATTGCGCAGTAAGAATATCGAAGATTGTGTTTATAAAGATAATACAGGATTTATATATTTTCTGTGCAGGTGCTCCTAAGAGAATTTCCAAGGTTATTTTATAAACAAGCATGACATTTTTTTAGTTCTATCCTAAAAATAATATTGTTTGAATGGTTGTGTGTGAAAACCAACCACTTATATCTGTATATTGTACGTTTATGCAGAAGCATTATGCATTCCACAGCATTCTTACAGGAGAGTTGGTTTACGAAAATCTTAGATTGACAGTTTGTGAAACTTATTGCATTAAATGTCATTTAGTTTATCATCATTTCCTCCACTTTCAAAATTCAGAAATGTTTAAACGGTAAACGTCAAGCAAAGAACGATAAGGGCTCCAGTATAGTAATATATCCAATTATTAGACGCCGCCCACACATACCGATCTATATTTAAACGCAAACAGTTGCCACCACCCAGCTCAACGAAACACAGTACTATCGACGCTTGCACACAGAGCAATAGCCATCTCAGACAGTGAAAACCTCGCTAAAGAATTTCTGTATCTCAGTACCAGCCTAGAGAAAAATGGATATAGCAAGAGCAGCATCAACAAGGCACTAAAACGAGCCTCTGTCAGTACAAACTGTGCACAGCGTAATGCATCCCAGCTAGATGAGTCACAAGACACGAAGAAACAACGTAAAGCCTACCCCCCATATACAGGCCATTTGTCTGGTAAACTGAGTAGAATTATGGGCAAATACAACCTCAAGACTATACACAAGCCGCCCAATAAAATTCGAAATATATTAAGACAGGTCAAAGATTCCCTCGGCCTCAAGACTCCCTGAAGATAGAGCGACGTTAGCTCTTGAAAGCTTGGAAATTATTCTAGAATTCACCTGGCTGATAGTCCGAGAAAAGTTATTTCCACGTTATAGAGTTATTAGTAGCGAACTCATTCAAAATAATCTATGGTTTTTTGGAAGTGGTACGTTTATTTAGTGTAGTGCCTTGATTACTGCAATAAAATATTTATGATTAGTGACTGGTGTTTATACGTTTTGGCTCAGGCGATAACGTATATGCCATCCGGAAGTTGCCTTGTTCAAATTCCCGGACTGGCCAGTCCGATCGAAGCCTTTTCGCAGTTTTCCTTGGTCGCTAGTCTAATGCTGGATTGGATAATTTGATCCTTGAATTTTGTTATCATACTTTTCATTATTAAACTTTCCTTCTTCTTAACCGTCGTACCAGGCATTGGGCTGATCATCCATCCTGAGTACTCCTCTGTGGTTAACAATGTCGCGGATTCAAAGACGGTGAGGGCGATGGATTTTTTCGGGCGTAAAAATCCTTAGCATGACTTTCTTCGGAAGAAAAGCAAAGCCTTTGGTCTCGCGTCGTGTATTTACTACTCGTAAAGGAACCTCAATCCCGATAAAGAGGCCTCTGAGTAAAATTTAGCGGTCTTTCACGTCCATTATAGCATGGTACGCTAAAAACCGTAGCAGATAAAGATTGCCCATATATAAAACTTAATTCTGAATGTTCCAAGGTCCAGAGCTTGCTTGTTTTTTCGACAAATGCTGACGCAGGCCCTTGGGGTGTAAGTCTTTCGACGGGGAAGTTAGTGTTTATGCTCCACTCTAAATGAGCTTCAATTTTGGAACAAGAAAGGGATGATAGGTAATTGCTTCATTTGAATTTTCTGTTTAGTAATAACAGGTGTTTAATTATTTTAGGACATTTAGGGGGTATTAAAACATCCTTAGGTTTACAGATCACAATCCGAAATGTGTTCCGTTGAGTAAGTAATATATCCGCCCTTTCCGATTAACTAATTACGCGTAAAATTTAAGTTTTCAAAGAAAATGGTAACCAAATTATTTTAATAGATTAGCTTTATTGGCGTTTTTATTCACAGAATACACAGCGCACCAAAAGTATGCAAGGTCTACAGTTGTTTTCTTTTGGTGAGCAGGATTGGTATTACATAGCACTGATTTATCAATCTCGTTTGGAAAATTTTCCCTTAAGGTTAGCGGAGTGTACGCTATACTAGAAAAGAGAGAAAATTACTAAAATGGTATTCGCAATAAAGAAGTTAACCTATCAGAGATTTTCATTATTTGGGACATCATTTATTAATATCTAAAGAGAATAAGTATGATGAAATTTAATGCGTAACATTTGCTCTGGTTGAGACAGAAAACGTGGTAGGATAAAAAGAAGCGAATATTGTAAACTGAAGATCCATTACCATTATCTCAAAAGCTTCTGGCTCAGTCTAAAACCTTAATTGAGTTATGCTGAAACAATATGTGAGACCTTTGAAAACGTTTTCGCATACAATAAATGCTTTTGCTTAGGTTTTGTTAATTTTTCAACTGATATTAACTTTTGAATTAGTAATAATTTAAAATTTGATTATTTACTAGAGTTTCTCGAAAAGAATGAAGTATTTATGCTGCAAAACAAATGGAGCATAAAGCTACTTTGTATTTGCATAATCAAGGAAGCTACAGGAAATCTCTTTTGTGTATGTAAAATGTTTACTCCAGACAAGTTATACCCTTCACTCACATTTTCCTTAGTTGTGATAGTGGAACACATAATATTACAAATCCTTGAGAATATTAGTGATCTAGTGAATTGCTTAAACCTTCATAAATAAATAAAACCACAATTATGTCGCAGAGGATATCGGATTCAAGCTTCATCTAAAATTCCTTTAATAAATATTTTAAATTAGAAAAGTTTCACAAACTCCCTGATTCTAGTAATACGTTTTTCTTACCCGTTTCCGCAACAAGTTCATCAAAACAACAATAGATTTCACCTAGGCCGTAACACGTCTCTTTTTGATTAACCTGAATCGAATTTCATGAAATAAACACCAACATGTGAACAATATTATACTCGGCGTGAAACGAAGCAGGGGCTAGAAGCAGTCTTTCTTAATGACTTTAATTTTGATGTGACTAAAGAAGTAGATGGCTAGGTCAATGTTACAATTATAGTCTTGATGGGAAGGATTCATGATAGACGAGTAGTGTGTAGCACTCAACTGAACAAACGCTGTAATTGTCAATTTATTTTGATACCAATCTATTGTAGGCGGCACCGATTTTGAGTGGTTAGACTGTTTGCCTCCCATCTAGGCGGCCCGGGTTCGACCCCAAGCGCCCGCATGTGGATTTCATGGACATCTAGGCAGCATCTAGGCAGACTTCTTCCGGGTCCTCCGGTTACCCCCGCCGCTCATTCCACCAATTGCTCTATAATCAACTCTCCAATCAACAATTTCGTTTTCATTTCATATCATCCACTTTCCCATGTTCATACCTGGCTACGATCCGACCCCTCTTAACAGGTTCTCCAGTCTGTGGTTTCGTGCCGTTGGCTCCCCGACAGGCTTCTTTGAAATTGGCTTGAAAATCCCAGAGGGGTGTCAGTCCTACAAATACGAGCAGGGTAAGCCGATTACGAAATGATACGAAACTAATCTATTGTTGTATCATTATGCTGAAATGGCCGTTGGTAGTTGAAATATTCGTTAAGTCAATGATTTGTTGCCAAATATTTATATAATTATATCGAGTACTAAATATCGGTTCATAACTAGTAATAATGTAGAGCCTGTCTCCCTGGTCGAGTGGTCAGCAAGCTAACTTTTCACCCGGAGATCCTAGTTTGATTTCGAGCCGTGACTTCCAATTGTTCTTGACTATTACCTAGGCTCCACAGAGTCAAAAAATGTGGATATGGGAATAACTTGTCATGTGAATGAAGTTCAAACGCCGGAAGAAAACCTACAATATTCTAATCTAAAAGTTCAAAGAGTAAAAACGCACACCCACTTCGTGGACCAACAGCCCGAAGTCGGGCCAAGACTTATTCGTCCGACCACTACGTCCCCTAACTTTATCCATTAAAGACATCATGGTTGGGGTGCAGCACTGGAGGGTGGGACCTGCTAAGCGCCCCGAGTCCCCCCCGGCCGTTTAATGTGGTCTACGCAACTTGGAGCCGCATACTTTCCCCAAGTAGCTCCTCAATTGGCCCCCTAAAAAAAACCTCACGGGGCTGAGTGCACCATGGAATAGGTTTCGCAGCAGGAGTAAGTCCCCAAGTTGGTACAGGGAATCGAACCACGGGCCTCTTGCTTGGGAAGCAGCCATGTTACCACCACGTAAAGGAGACGACCAAAGAGTAAAAACATCATAAAATATTTCAATCAAAGCCTCATGTGACCATAGCAGATAAAGGGAGCTATAGAAATGAATGAATGAATGGAATAAATGTATTTATTCCAATAACAGTGTACATACATTGATTGATCTTCATGAATCAGACGGGTCCACAGACCATACGTGCTTTTGTAATACACAGAATAATGAGAAGTATTAAAACCAAAATGAAGAGCAAACACGAAAATAAAAAGACAAACATATTCAAATACAGCATCTTAAATTTACAACGCACAATATACCGCATTCCGATGCATTAGAGTACCCTATTGTAATACACATTTACACAGAAAACACATTGGTTGTGTTACACCTCACTCAGTATATTTGAAAGTATGTAAACGTTTTGTCAACCAAATGGTTAAATTATAAAGAGTTAGCTTGGAGTTCACGAAGCTACAAATATCAGTATAAACTTAACAAAATTCGTTTCTACATGGGCCAATTTTTCTGTTCCCAGGTATTCCTAAAAATGTCGGTGTACCCATTGTTAAATAACAATATTTAGCTAACATCAAAGTAGATCATGTGACCACCAAAAGAGTCAGTAATCAGCTGACTGTTTACATGATGTATGCATTTGTTGCCATAATGGGAAAATGTAAACATTGTTCCATATACTAATGTGCGAGCTTCAGAGGTAAACCAAACAAAACTGAACCGCATATATTAATTCTCGTTCTTTTAATTTGTTTTGGTAGGAGTAGAGGCTGATGCGAGGGTGGATTGAAAAGTAGCACTGAATAATTTTTTCTCAAAGCAGCTTAATACCTAGTTAAAAAAAATACAAATGAACTTACAACTTTTACCCCCTTTTCAACATAGTCACCCCTTTTCTCAACATATTTGTCCAATCATGATACGAGTTTCAATAGCCCTGTTCTTAGAAGTCCGTTTCCCTCGAGTATAGCCATCTGCGAACTAATTTCCGTATCTTTCATGGGACCAAACAAATGATAGTTCGACTGTGCGAGGTCCGGACTGTTTAGGTGAATGCTGGAGCACTTCCTAACCAAATTTGGTGACTTTCTGACGAACTGCAGCAGAAACATGGAGGCGAGCATTGTCTGAAGAAGTTTGATATCGTCAGCATTAATGTTGTGGCGTTTGTCACGAAGAACACGACACAGATTCACCAAAGTTATAATTTAGCCTGCAGCATACACGTGGTCCAGTGTTTAGTAAAGTCCATCAATAAAACACCATATATATCCCAGAATACTGTCAGAAGCACTTACCTACTAGATTGAGTCATTCTTAATTTGTTCTTTACCGGGAACCAGTATGTTTCCACTCCATACTTGCCTTCTATTTTTCGTGCGTGTAATGGTACGACCACGACTCATTACCAGTGATGATTACTTTCTGTGGTGTTCCGCGCTAAGTGATCCAAGTGAACACTAAATTTACGAAATTTTAACGTGATATGTAGAATATTGTCCACTGCACCATAGAAAATGTTGATTTACAGTTGCACCGCCGATCGTTCAAAATTTCAGCCTCAGTGCCTCTGACATTCTGCGGGGTTGCAGCTTTTACCGGCCTTTTTTTTTTTTTTTTTTTTTTTTTTTTTGGAAAGGGGAGACAGAGAGAGAGTTGGAGGGTTGAAAGAATGGCTTATCTCGCCATTGGGTGAAGATTAGAAGGGAAAAATCGGGTGAGATAGGAAAGGAACAGTGAATGGGGAATGATGGAGTTCCGCGATAGCACCTCCGTGATTATTGGTAAAGTTGATGTTGCTGCAGCACATGGGGCTGCAACAAGGAATGGCTTATCTAGTCTGTAAACATGACCCGAGGGCCCTGAGTACAGCGCTAGGGAGTCTTGGGTGAGCTTTAGTACTGATGTCTGGTGTTGCGGGTGTGTGTGAGAGGGCATGATTTGGTGGTAAGGTCCTGAAGAATCCGATGGTGACTATTTGAAATTTGCTCGGCTACATTGTTGACTGTCAGTTCTTGGCTGTCAAGAACTGCAGTATAGCATTTATTGACGTCCTTTCGGGTTCCCTTGAGTAGGTCATCCAGAAAGGTGAGGCGTAATGGCAATTTTGAAGTTTGAACATAGAGGTCCTGGTTGGCCTCCAAGATCCTGGTGTTTACGTCGTGGATTTCCTGTAGTAGGGTGTAGAGGACGTCCAGCTCCAAGAGGAACTCAGACGTGACCTTATTCTGGGCTATGGCATCGGTGTCTTGACGGTTGGCTGTAGAAGTGGTGTGGGCGTCTGAGATGGCTGCGGTCATGGTAGTGAGGGCTTCTTCCAGCGTGTTCAATCGGCCGCTAATGAGCAGGACCTCTGAGTGCAGGTCCTGCACGGTGTCTTTAACGGCGCTGTCGGATGGCGCATCTGCCTGTGGGGTGTTAGTGGCGGCAGGCAGGTGATGGGTGATGGAGTCTTCCGTCTGCGTCGAGGTGGTGGTTGTTGAAGTCCTCGCCTCTTTGTCTATGGGTGTGGCGGCAGAGGCTGGTGTCAGGTGGCGGCGGATGCGTGGGTAATAGGGGCACTGCGCCTGTCCTGTGAAATGACCAGGGCCATCACAGGTGGCGCAGTACCGGCGTCGAAATCTGAGATCATGAGCTGCGCATTCAGCTGTCAATCTGGGCGCCCCACAGTAGTAGCACCGTGGGGGCTCAGCGCAGGTGTCGGCGGTGTGGCCGAATGCGCAGCAGCGGCGACATGGAAGCTGGCGACTACCTCTGCTGGCCTCAACTGTGTGACGGCGCCCACAGATGAGCAGACCGTCAGTCAAGGCTGCAGTGTAGTCGGTTGCGTTGGAGAATTCGAGGCGCACCAATGGTGTTGGACCCCTCGAACTAGTGATACGGGAAGCCCGTATCACTGAGGGCCACTGGTGGCGAGCTGCTGCGGTGAAGAAGCGGTGGGGGAGGTCCAGCGGAACTCCCCGGATCACCGCGCTGTGCCTCACAGGAAGCACAGGTTGGTTGGGCTGCGGCGGCTGCGTTGTACATGGCTTGGTCACAGCGGTGGTGGATGATTTGCTGGCCGGCAGGTGCGGCGGCTGGAGGCGGAAGGGTGGCACTGCTCTCAGCCGAGAGGGCCGGTTGGTGCTCGGCTGTGGCTGCGGCGACTGGAGGCGGAAGAGTGGCACTGCTCTCAGCCGAGAAGGCCGGTTGGCACTCGGCTGTGGCTTCGGCGGTGTATGAGGCGGTTTGGTTTCCGCGTTTCTGCTTGGACGGCAGTGAAGGCGGCGCTGAGGCCGGCAACTGCGGCAGCAGTTGCCGGGAGCTTGCGACAGCGGCGACCGGCGATTGCGTTGGCGGTTGCCCGGCAAGAGCGGGAGCTAAAGCCGGAGAAACCGTCCAAAACGCGCTGCCATTCCTAGGTGATTTTTACCGGCCTCCCGGAGCGTGGCGAACCCCTAAGGTTCACACGGCCCTCTTGGAAAAATGCACACCACCTGGAGACATTGCTAGCGTCTATACAATTATACTCATACACGCCATGCATGTCCCTGTGAATTTTACTCGATAATGCCCTTCAGCCCACAAATATCGAACCATACCTCTCTGCTCTTCACCCTTGGATGGCAGTATAGCACACGCTTCTCTCACTAAAGCTGAAGATGAAACAAACAATGCCCTCTGTAGTGAAAACTTCGAACTATATATGTGTGAAACTACAACATTCCAGCTGCAATATCAAGGCAGAAAAACTATTGTGCATTACTTTTCAATCCGCCCTCATATATAAACGCATTTCTCCAACGAGCACTAGTTTTAACTATCAGGCGCTTGTGTTTCTCAAAACACTGTTGGCAGTTTCTACCTTTCAAAAACTTTAAGTTGCATAGCACTTGTATTTAAAAATTGAAGGTTCAACCACTTTAATGTATAGAAGACCCATGACAAAAGAAAGTAGAATGTAATTCCTGCAGATTTGTTAATTCATTTGAAAAAGTACACACTTACAATCTTTGGTTTATATGAAAGTTCGCTTCACTCTCTTTAACAATAGGGAGAGTCAGCACTGGAATCAGCAAAATTTACAACTACTAAAACTATATTTATTGAACATTTCACTCTAAAATTAATAGGAAGAATACTTTTTTATTTCTTTTGTTTCTTTTAAAGCTAGGGCAATTATTTTTTAATTCCTTATCAAAAAATCCTGATTAGTTTGCCGACGTAAGCGATGGAATTAGGTTTCACTGTTTAGTACCACATGATCCTACATGCTTGCATTAAGAGTAAAACTATATATGTAGTAGTTTATTACTGATGAAAATGGTATGGGAAACTGTCTCATTTGCAAGGGGGAGGAGGAGGAGGAAGAGGAGGAGAAGGAGGAGGAGGCGGAGAAGGAGGAGGAGAAGGAGGAGGAGAAAGAGGAGAAGGAGGAGGAGAAGGAGGAGGAATGGTGAGTGCATATCCTGATAGGATGTAGTGGCACTGAGGAATGGAAAGAAATTGTTACTATGATATCTCACTCCGTTGAATGGAGTGTTAAGGGCGTGTTGGGCGTTACTGGCAGGTTGGGAAGACGCGGAAGCGATGGTTAAATTTCTACTTAAGCGAGACAGCTAAAATCAGATAAGGCTGCTGATACGGAAGAGGGATGAAGCAAGAGCCTAAACTTACCAACTGAGTGTTAACGCCACTGCATGTCATTTCTTCACTTAATGTTAGTGACTTGGTTTACTAATTTTTTTTAGGTGTTCTTTGTTTTTCACAAAAGGACGTAGTAATGCATCATAGTACGGCTTAGCGCTGCTTTTTGCGTTGTGTTGCTTGTGTTTGAGGTGCTGTAATTGAAAATGTTTGGCGATACCTTTTTTTCATGCAAGTGTTTCCTTGTTTTCCTTTTATGTTTCTTGTTTTTAATTGTGTTTGTTATTCTGTGCATTATTAAAGCACTACGGTCTATAGACCCTTGTGATTGATAGATGTGAATATACGTATACTTTTATTTATAAATATACTCAATCACTCATCCATTTAGAGTTTTGCATTTTTTTTTCCCAAAGCTGGAGATGAACATTTTGAAGTGGCCTTACTGGATAACCTGAAATGAGTGGGTGCATTAATTGTAAAATCATTTGTGAATAAAAAGAATATTGTTTAGGAGCATAGCCCGATTGTGGAATTTTGTGTAGTTGTATAAAATAAAGTACTTATGTTGAAAGTCTAAGATTAGTTATGCATTAGTTTTAGAACGTAATAGTGAAGCGTGGTGATCGTACTTCTCAATTGTAAACAAACATTAGGCCAAACATCTGCCTTATAATTGTTTTTCATTGTGCCTGTATATTTGCTGCCTATTAGTGTGTAGTACATAAACATAGAACAATAGGGATAATGACGGATAATGAAAATAGCTACAATGTGCTGACATTAAGGAATATAAATATAATGCTTACAATCATCCAGAGCACACATAGTTATGATACAAGCACGACAAAACAAAATAATAACTAGTTCAGCAAGGCTTTATTTTGCTAACATGAAGATGGCAATGATAAACAGAAATAGTAATTATTTTGGACAACTGGCCTATATTTCCTTAATTTGACACGATATATGATAGATCACATTGTATTGTTAATATTTTATCCAAAGGTACCTGTTATTCTGTACATATTCAGAGTAATCTGAAACGTTAAATATGGTCTTTATAGATAATTCAAGAGTCAAAGTACTCGGTTCCAACGAATTGACATTAAAAATCTAAAAACATAGAAATATGTTACAGCATATGTAATCTATGTCAAAATTATCCTCGGAACAACACACTGTAGATATCTCCGAGATATTGTTACCATGTTTTTTATTTTCTTCCTCATGACAAAATGCCTATCCTCTAGACTTCATTTTTTGGAAGATTCTGTGTACAGAAGGTTCTGGGAGTACGCGATATACTAGTATACAGAGAAATATTTTCACCTTTAACATTTGATCAAGAATCCTTGTTACTAGTATACAGAGAAATATTTTCACCTTTAACATTTGATCAAGAATCCTTGTTAATTCCGAAATGAGCAACATCTACATAGTTAGCACATCAGAAGTGCAGTTAACTGCACCATTCACTAAAATAAAAGATGGCACAATGCCTCTAATTTTCATATGCAACGGTTTTTATTTTAATCCAGCTAGCCACACCAGCATTGACAGTAAGCTCTGACTAATAAGGATGCCTTATTGCTAAATATGACTTTCCTGCAGATTAAATAGTAGCTGAATAATATTTACTTACTATATTACTTACTAATATTATTTTAGGATTCTATGTGTTAATCAGAAAGCTCAGTTGAAATAAATAAATAATTATACCAGAGGTGAAACTTTTTCATAGAGACCTGGCAAATGCAGTCCATTGAGAGCATGTGACTGTGTGGTGGTAGATCTTGGAAATGAATGAGCAATGGCCTACAGATTACAACTGTCATATGCTATACATATGTAGAACCATCCAGTCATTATTTAAACGTTTACACTATTAATTGGATATATATACAATATCATATACAATAATCTGATGTGTTTCATTCATATGACTTTATCCACATTTCTGTAACAAGTTATTGTTAAAAAGATTATTCTTCTATCTACTTCACGCTAATCCAGATAAAATTAGTAGGAAGGGTCCTATTGTTTACTATCTTGTGGGTAGAAGGGAAATAAGGGGATACATTAAGCTAAAGTGATATTCAAATCGCTGGTTGCTATGTGATTGCAATTCGTGTCTTCTTTGACAAATTCCCACATGAGAAAAGCGTAAGTAGTTTAAAGATGAAACTAATAAGAAGGAATATCTGAGAAATGGTCTGCTGTGCAAAAAAGGTATACGACATAAATTATGTGTTTTAATGAACTTTATATTTTTTGTGTTATGCGTCTTTGTCTAGCTGTTACGTTTTAACAGTTATGTAAATTTCAGCAGGGATTCGCAGGCTATTCCCAGAAAATTCAGGATATAAATCTAATTTGTGTTGTAAACATAATTAATATACGATATCTCAATCATAAATGTTAGAGCAATTTTTGAGAAAATCAAAATTTTCCAAAATTTGTCCATGTAAACGGTAGTTTGGGGTGGTTTTTTTTTTTGAAACTCTTCTTGTCGCATTCTCGGGAGAGAGTAAACTTAAATACCAAGTTTAGTATTTAGCGAAATTTTCGTTTTTGAGCCATGCTGTCTACAGAAACACACAGATACAGAGACGCACTCTGCACTTTTTCTAAAAATGCTCTTTTATATTCAGGGAGTCTCAAAACATGTATTTCCGGTGAAATCCCGGTATTTAATTTTCATGTGGACCACAATACCTTCTCTATACACTAAGTACATAGTATGTTTACATAAAGTAAAAAAGACGATTTAGTAAACTTACAGACAACCATTAAAAATTCACATCTGTAACAAAATCTGATGGAACAGACTCAAAATCTTAAAGAAACGATACATTATTTGTTAAGAGTATTTTGCGCCAGAAGACAAAGACTACGAAGACAACGGGTATCACAGATCAATAAGAATTTAAAAGGGTATACTGCTCACATGTGATTCGAGAATTTACTTAACGGGAAATAGATCATCCAAATAAAACACCAGAAGAAAACTGAAGTACAAGTACAATCCTACTTACTGCAGTTCAAATCCTTCCTAAATATATTACAGACATATATAACGCTGTTTAACTACAAGTTATTTTCCAAAGCAATAGAAGAAAGCAAGAGCTATTTCAGTTATCAAACCAGGAAGGGCGGGAAACACTAAGGTCATAAACTTTCGCCCTATCAGTTTGTTGAATATAGGAGGGAAAATTCTAGCAATACTGCTAATAGATCGAATCCTGCATCATGTTATTTAAATCGGTATATAAATGGAAACCAATATGGCTCTACGCCCCCAAGAAACACCGTAGCTGCTGTGAAAGTAAAATAATAAATTATAAAGAATATATTCAGGGAAATTGGTCAAAAAACTAAGATACCATTTATAAAAGCTTAGACGCCCAAGGACACTTTGATGCGGCGTAATGGCCAGCTATACTCAAGAGTCTAAAAATAAAATATATGTGCCAAAGTAGTGAATATAACCTTACAAAAAATTATTTATACCAGAGGATTGAAAGTCTAATGTCAATAACCTCGGTCTAGAGAAATAGGTAAGGAAAGGCTGCCCTCAAGGATCTTGTTGTGGGCCAGGATTTTGAAATTTACAGTACAACTCTCTCCTTAGCATAAAATTCACAACGCATACAAAACGTATCACATTTTCTGATGATCTGTTAGTAGTAGTGAATGGCAAACACACTTTAGAAGCAGAAAACTATGACAACATAGAGCTGAAGAAGATTGAAAGCTGCGCTGTGAATAATAAAATAAATTTCAATGATCATAAGACAAAAGCTCTGGTAATCACACGAAAGAAAAGAGAGAAAAAAACAAATTAGCATTTACCTAAATAATAAAAGGATAGAACAGGTTAAACTAATGAAATACTTGGGAAAACTATTTGATGAGAATTTCAGCTTTAATCAACATATCTAATATGTTTCGGAAAAAAACACAAAACTGATACATGCACTATCTAAAACGCCAAACTTAGTTTGAGATTTGACACATGAATAAAGACTAACAATGTATAAAGATGCAATCTTACCACTGCTATTTTATACAGCAGCAATATGGGTAGATGCGCTAAGCAGAAAGTATAACTGTGCCAAATACATCAGAGTACAAATACCAATTAACATCAAAATAGCAAAAGCTTGTCGAACCAGCTCTACAGAAGCACTTTGAATAATTACAGGACTGACACTGACACTCAAAACAAGGAGATCGCTCTTGAGCATCAAATATCAAAACAGAGCACAGAAAGGCAATTAGACACTCCATTCGAGTACAAGAAACGGTCATAAAATTGCCAGCTATAAAACAAACGAAACTACATGAAAATTATCAGGTTGATTAGGTTGACTGTCGCCATCTTTATATATAAAATCAGTGTATGTATGCATGCATGTATGTGTGTGTATGTATGTATGTATATATGTATGTATGTATGTATGTATGTATGTATGTATGTATGTATGTATGTATGTATGTATGTATGTGTGTGTATGTATGTATGTATGTATGTATGCATGTATGTAATGCAATGTATGTATTTTGTTGCCCCAATTTCGACAGACTTTGTACAGATACCTTTTGACACAAGGCAAAACACACTGTCTAGCTTGAAATGCCATTTCACAAGATGAATAATTTAATTTCCTGTTATGCCCATTAAAGCTGACAAGATTATCTGCATCTTCCTACTCAACAATGCTGATAGTTTAATTGACAATTTGTATATTAATTTTTTCCTTTTTTCGCATTGCTTTCTATAGGTTTTATTTGTGTTTCTATGTATGTATTTACTAAAATTAAACAAGATTTTGTTGACGTTACTTAATATGTTAATATTTATTGTCAATTGAGGTGCAATATCTAAGCAACCACGAGGAAGCCGTAGTTTTCAACCTGAAGGTTACTCAATTGCAACATGAGAAATCAGCATTACAAACTGTGGTATTTGCAGTTCTTAAAAGCTTTTTGTGCATACATTGAGCAACAGTTTACATTGATTACAATAACGTATTTTAAGAAGTGTAAATGGTCATGTTATCCGCTGATTCCTTTCAAAATTAGTAGTAATAGATTTTAATAATAAAATATTCAATAACTCATGTTTGTGTGTATAGAAGCCCCGATTTAGAATATGTTTTGAAACGTATTAATATTTAGCTTGCAAAGAAAGGACAGTTTTGCGCTTAAAATGAATAGTTTTAAATTAATTTATTTTAAAGGAATGGTGCAAGGAAGGGATATATGCTTTGCTTTAAGAAGCGACACAGACATTATCCATTGCGAAGCGTCTAGAAGCCACAGTGTTATAATAGGTCTATTAATGCATTAGTTCTTTAAGGTGCAAGGAAAGATAGTTTTGCACCTGAAATATTCAATTATTTATTTTTTCCATCTTGTTTTGCATTTATTTAGTATTTCACATCTCCTATATTACCGTAACGTTTAGCATTTTTGTAGGTCTACCAATTCCGTGAGCATAATATTGGGCAACAGCGATAGCAGACTCGTAACATTAAACAAATTTTATTTGAGATGATGCAAGATCGAATATTCGTGGGCGTGCATAACATCTTCCGGTCTCCGGTCATGGAACTGCGATGAAGAAATAAAATGGGAATGCGACTGCATTATCCTTTCCCTGAAAGACTCCCACGTGGAGACCATTATGATGACTCCTTTTGAAGTAAAATATTCCCGAGGTAAACCAGACTTTCGTCCGGTTCTCAAGGTGACATTTACTTCCGGGGAAGTGATCAAGAATAACAACATCGTTTTAAGGTCTGGGATTTGGAATGTCCGACTTTGAGAAGAGCTGGAAAATTGGAGAACCCCAGGATGGAAATGTTAACTGCAAAGTAGAAATCATGGTTTGAGGTGAAGTGAGGTGGACAGGCAAAGGTGAAATAATTTCTGGTGAGTGCTATTCTTTCACTATTTACTCTCCATGTATGAAGGGCTTACACCCCTACAAACCAGCGCTTGTAAGAGGACAAGCTTGGACTCTGGATGAGAGAAAGAGTCACCGGAATGAGTAATCACCACGATGCTTGGTATAAGAGTGAGGAAGAAACAAAGGTGACATGTAGGAAAAGAAAGGTGACTATGGGGCAAGCACTGGAATCAATGGCGAGGAATCCCGCCAATACGCCACTTTATCCACCAGAAAACCCACATGTGGTCTCCTGTGATTGAACACGGGCCACCTTGGTGAGCGGTGACGGGTATAACCACTCGATCACGGCGCAGAAATGAATAAAGCAAGTTAATGAAATATCCACGGAGACCGTGAGGTTTACTGATTGTTTAATGTTTTTGGAATTAACTGCTTATCTAGTGGATATATTAATGGTACAAGCTAATATGTCTACAGCCAAAACACCGCATTGCCAAAGAGTTTGAAGTATTTGAACAGAGGAAATAATACAGAAATAAAGTTGTACAACCAACTCAGTATTACTGGGTCACTGAAACAGTGTGTTTGGAGCAGCAAAAGAAGAAGCCATCGGTGGATAACATGGATTTGGCATGATAAATGATAGAGTGAACATGTTTAATAAATGTTTTACAAGAAATCATAATTGTGATTATGAACACAAATTTTAAGAAACGCCTGAACAAGTTATACATTTAGAAGAGCTAGATAGACCTATCTAGATACAAGAGATATTGTATTGTGTAAAAAATCGCTTCAAAAGGAGTGTGAAAGATGGTAAAACTATACCTAGACTCGGATCATGAAGATTTGGTTGCTGGTAATGAAGCATTATTGAAGAAGCGATGAAAGTATGGAAGGAATAAAGGAAGGTGGAATACGGAGGAGCCACGGAAAATACAAAAAAAAAAAAAAAAAAAACGAAAAGGAAGACTTAAAGGAAAAATTTTGCTTATTGTGAACCTAAGAAGCCAACTTAAAAAAAATTAAAAAATACACTGACAAGACATATTGGAGAACAGGATACAAAAGAGACTACACTATTGACTAGTCAAGAAATCCTAAAGAAAATGAAAGAGCTTAAACTCTTCCTACCGAATTCAGCTTCAATCCAAATGTTTGGGAGCTTTTGTGTTTCTTTATGTTGGAGATCACCAATTATGAGAAATATACTGATGCCAATCTTTCATTCTATAACTTATAACCCGGTCTGGATTCGATTCCAAGCGACCGCATGTGAGATATGTGGTGGAGAAAGCGGCATAGGGACGGGTTTATCTCCGGGTTCTCCGGTTCCCCCGCCATTGCATTTCACCGGTGCTCCATCTTGATTCCAAGTATCATCAACAAAAGTAGTAAAAGCGGGCGTTAAACACTATAAAATACAGGGTGTATGTAAATGAATATCCGGGTTTTAACTCTTTATAATATTTATTACATTCAACTTACAGTTATGAATGATATGTCAAATGAAAAAGCAACTCAAACAGTTTTACCAAGAAGCTTATAAATGCTCAATGTGACTACCCTTTGTCACACGGCACACATCAAATCTATAGTCGATTTCTTCCCAAACGTTGATAAGTGTGTATTCAGTAATTGTAGCAACAGCTGCTTCAATCCGGTTTCTTAATTCAGGGAGGTCAGCTGGTAGCGGAGGCACGTACACACGATCCTTGATGAAGCCCCAAATGTAAAAATCGCATGGCGTTAGGTCAGGAGAACGTAGAGGCCATGCATAGTAAGCCTTGTCATTGGGGCCCTTGCGGCCTATCCAGCGCTCAAGTACAGAGAAGTTCAACCAATCGCGTACTTCGTTATGCCAGTGAGGTGGCGCATCATCCTGCTGGAAAATGAAGTTCTCTGGCTCATTTTCTTCCAACTGAGGGAAGAGCCATTGCTCTAGTGTATGAAGGTAAGAAGTGCCAGTTACAGTAGGTTCACCAAAAACGAAAGGCCTATAAACTTTTCGCCGGGATACGGCACAAAAAACATTCACTTTAGGGGAATCTCGTTGCACTTGTACCACCTCGTGAGGATTTTCTGAGCCCCAGATGCGCACATTGTGAGCGTTAATATGTCCATTAAGGTGAAAGGTCGATTCATCACTGAAGACAACACGATCCACAAAATCGTCATGAAACAACATGTCGTTTGCGAATTTAGCACGTAATCCGTGGTCTGTCGGCTTCAGAGCATGTAATAACTGTAACGGTAAGGACGTAGCTGTCAGCGTTTTCTCACAACTTTCCAACAAGTCGACACCGGAACTTACAATTCACGACTAGCCTTCCGGACTGATTTCTTTGGGCTACGAGTGAACGACTCTCTCACTCGCTCAACAGTCTCTTCACTTACTCCTGGTCGTCCCGTGCTCTTCCCTTTACAAAGGCAGCCGGTATCTTCAAACTGATTATACCATCTACGAATGTTTTTATCACTAGGAGGATCACAACCGAACTTACTACGGAACGCACGTTGCACAGTAACTACGGATTCGGTCTTTGCAAACTGCAAAACACAAAACGCTTTCTGTTTACTAGTCGCCATCTTTGCTACTACCGCTGTCTAGCGGATTGCGGCAGAAACATTGCTCGCACATGCGCACTTGTGCCAACAAACAAAACTGTTTGAGTTGCTTTTTCATTTGACATATCGTTTATAACTGCAAGTTGAATGTAATAAATATTATAACGAGTTAAAACCCCGATATTTATTTATGTACAAGCTGTATATAAGTTATAGCCATTTTGTAATGGATTATTTTTAAATTAATGTATTATGTCTAAAAGCGAAAGACAGACAATATGTTCCAAACGTGAATTTACTGCGAAAATGCCTGTGAACAGAGTAAGATCTATTTTCAAAGTCCCGTTCTCAAGTTACAGTGTACCGACACTCCTTTCTCCGTAAATACGTCTTAATAGCAACAATAAAAGTATTTATGATTCGGAATTTGGGTACTTTGTTGCGAGAATCGATCCTTTAAAACAAACTTGTACACGGAAAGCATGAAAAACCCGTATAAAGCTGAACGTGCTTTCGCATCAATTCAATAATATTGTGAGAAGCGTCCCCTACAGATGTCCCTGGAGGCAGAAAGCAGAAAATGTTATTCTATACAAAATGTGTGAAATGGGGATATAATTAGTCTGATAAATGTCACATGGTAGCCTTAAAACCTAAACATTGAGCTGAAGTGGGAGAAAACCAGAATATCGCAGAGACGTGGTTTTGAAATGCAGGACACTCCGAAAATATATCAGTGGGGTTCAGGCGCGGGTTTACAGACAGTATTTCAGACTTTATATTTCTGCTGATATATTAAACGGTGGTGAAGCAAACGGAACAAAGTTAGGTGCTGAAATAAAATGAATGATAAATCCTCTGTAAGTCTTTTTATTTATTTATTTATTTATATCTAAAACGCAACAACGCCCTGATGAACTAGAAGAAGAGTTGTAAGCCGAGCAACAGCCACGGAACAATCGACAAAATCCCAATCCAGTATCATTAGCTCCTTATCCACCGTTATCTCATTAAGTTATGAGGTAGTGTAATCAGCACTACTCAACGGAGTCGGCAAACCCCAATACATAAATTAAAATGTTACATTAATTATTGACGGATTGTTTTTCTTGTATCCATTTTAGAGCGTTGGCTGTTGGAATGAATATTTTGGAGAAACTTATTTTACACATTATCTAATTAATTAGTGAAACTAAATAGAAACCAATCAATTTTACAACGGAAACTTTCTGGGACTTAGTTTGGAATTACACTGAGCGATATTTGGGTAAAAGAAACCTGCAGAACTGCCCTGTGGTACTGTAAACTAAATTGATGGTATTTAACACCATATAGATATACATATAGGAATACATGCTCAACTACTCTAACATTATAACAGTCCATGGTACTGGAAAATAATAAAACAAAGGTGCATAGTTCTTATACATTCACGATATCACAGGCGAGCATTGTTGTTGCAGACTTTAAATTATTTGCCTGTTTGGATTCAATAAATAAAGACCTCAATCATTCTAATTTATATGGGTATTTTTGTGAGGTACTGATCCATTAGACACTCTTGGTTGAGTTTTCAGCTTGGACATTTCTACTTCTTACCTAGCTCCAAATGTTCTTTGCCAAACACTAAAAAGCTACAGGTTCAAACCATTTGAAAGGAAATTCCAATACGACATTTTGGTTCCTAATTGCCGACGATAAGAGCTATCCAAGAACATCTATAGACTACACACTGCAACATTTTGATTCCTAGAGTTTTTTATCCATTTTTTAATTTTATAGAAAATTGTTTTATTTTTTACACTGTCACAGGAAGTTGGTGATTTGAAGCTAGAGTAGCTACAATATTATAATTCCACCCACACATACATCAGCACAGTTACATTGGTCAACATTTCCTACTTCTTTAGGACATTTCATTAAGTCAAAGGTGACTTTATTACCTTCCATCTCGTTTGATCCTTGTGACTCTGAAATTGTTTGCTTTCAATTTCATCAGTAAGTCATATTTTATATAAAAGCTATCAAAGTATATTTCAAATTGTAGAGGATCAGACTCAAAATGAAGTAAATCTAAAGCTATTCGAGATTCCAGACGGTAAAGTCATTCTTTCCTCCATAAATTTTCATTTCATGAAGATCTGTTGTACTTAGCTACCGTCCGTATTTTTAAAACAAAAATGTATACAATTTCCATACTCCAAAACGTGTTATTTTCCTATTCAGAAACATCTAAATATATTTCACTCTCCAATTTTGGCAAAAATTGTTGATTTTTCAAAATGTTAGGGATTTTTGTTATGAAGGTATTAAACAAAAAACAACAGAACAAGGATTAAAGTTACATTACATTGCGATTAAGGCTAAATACATGTGCAAAAAAAAAAAAAAAAAAAAAAAAAAAACTGTGCAAAACGTTTTCTCTTTATAACGTGTGGTTTGACTTACAGAAAAAGATTCTTCTCTGAGTATTCTAATTGCTTATTTTTCTAAACATTCATTATTAGTAGGCTTGCGGGTAAGCGGTTTTCCTTCACTTTCATCCTGCGTCTTCTTTACAGTTTATTTGAATGAAGAACTTCTCTTCTATATTAAAATGCAATGTCTGAGGTTTTACCGACTCTTCTACAACTACATGAGGAGAACTTGAATTTACAGATGATGTCGAACTTTTACACAGATGGAAATTTGGAACTTATTCATGTTACAAAATTTCATTTAAACGGAATTCTATATCATTTAGGAGCAATCAGCTCCATTTACAACTGCAGCTATCTATTGGTTAAGTATATATTATATCCATTGCGTAATTATATTTATCTCATTCAGGTTCTATTTCAGTTCACTTTCACTTCTATTACTTTGCTTCGGAATTAGACTATTTCCGCACCTAAAAAAAATTATGAGTTGTTACAGTCTTAACTGAACGAAATATCACGTGTAAGGAAATGATAGAACCCACTTACTCAATTAAAATAAGCAAATATTTCGTTCAGCCACACAACATGATAGTATATTGAAGTATTGTACAAAGAAACAGTATTAACAGTGAAGTGTTCATGATATACATTTTTGGGCTTCCATTCCTTTTTCGCATTTCGATAGTTCATCCATTGTCATTTTCTGGCAGGTTTGTGGACGGCAAGAAAGTGACAATGGATGAATTGTGGATGCGCGTACAGGCCACCTCCATCAAAATTCAGTGAAGTGGTGTAAGGTATGTACGTTCATAAATGTACAACAATAGAACATATTCATTTACCAAGACAGATGCCTCTAGCGTTTCATCTGAGATGGCATTCCGGAGATCGTGGGATCGGTTCCCCGCCGCCGATCTCTCTGATCCATGAGTTTTTCGGCATTATTTCCTGGTCTCTAGGTGAATGCTGAAGAGGAGTCTTCATTCCCCGAACTTCCTGCTCCTTCATTTCAGCTTCATTTCATCCCAACCGTTCTCCTTCAGAGTTGTAGGTGTCGACGAAGACTGCCACAGAGGTACCATTTCGTGGAGGCGAATGCTCTGGAAATACAGCTCTCGGCGGGATGGCGCAGAGTCCTTTCAATATACCTTTAGCGAAAGAAGCTCATGTTGCCAAATTTTAACAGTTCTGCACACACTTCTGTTGTGTATTTAGAAGTTTTACAACGAAGTAGTGTGCGATGAATGCGTCTACTTTGGACAGTAGTTAGGTAGTGAGGAAACTCGTGAAGAACCTAAGGAGAGAACATGAACTTTACTGATCCTTCCATCCTAAGGACTCCCACCAAGAAAAGGGAACTTGGTAGATAGATACGAAGCTTGAGAAAGAAACTGTAAAATCCGATGTGTTCCATTCACATGAGTCGTATTGAATTTGGCTAACTATTCTACAACAAACCATTCTTACAAAACTTATTTTTCTTTATACTTCATACTAATGAAATAAGCAGAAGCAGAAATGGGGTGACTACACATTTTTTTTATAGCCTCAAGGGAAATGAGGTAAAACACCAGGCCAGAATTCTGTTCTATTTGTATGCCAGGAGAACACAATAACAATAAGAATAATGATGGCGATAATAATAATAATTCATTATGGCTTCACGGGTGATCAGCCGTGTCAGCTATATAAAATCCAAGCTTTCGACCATTGCACACTCCATGGTCTTCATCAGGGACTGCATGAAGCTTTTTTTTTTTTCTTCTTATTTTCGAGTGGAGGGGAAAAATCCTCTTTATGGACTAACCCGGGCAAGCCCGGAGTGTCGGGGTCTCCCATGTGGGCATACCGACTAAAAAACCCCTCCACCGGTATTAGAAGGAAGAAAGGAGGGGCGGTACCGCATTATTGCACCCGCGGATTCAAGGCGATAATTTAACTGACTGCAGGGTGCAGCCAGAGGGGTGAAATGAGGACCGGGAGACCGACTTGACCGAGGCCCAGACTGCCACCGCGGAGTATTCGGGGAGAGGAATGAAGGAATTCTAGGGTGAAGGATGGAGTTAGTGCTGGTTGAGTCTGTTGAGCCAGTCGTCGTATCCTGGGACGTTTTCGAACCTAAGCCCTTGGCGTCTACTTTGGATGTTGAACTTGGAAGTTTTAGGTGCCGACTTCTCCAGTAGAGCTCTCACCTCCTCCTTGAAGATGAGTCGGATGTCGGTGACTGCTGTTGCTATTGCTTGGTGAAGTTCTGGATGTGAAGTGGTGCTGTGTTGTTCCTGAAGCCTGTCCTCCAAGGCCGTCAGCTTAGCCGTAAGAATCAGGACCTCCGCGTGGAGGTCCTGAATGGCCTCACTTAGGCCCTGAATTTCCTGCTGCAGGATGGTTGGTGTTGGTTGTTCAGTCTGCGGAGATGGCTGTGTAGAAGATGGTGTCAGGGCTGGTTTATGCGATGAGTGCCTGCTCTTTGGGTAGCTGGGGGGACTGGGCTTGCCCGGTGAAATGTCCCGCACCACCAAAGGTGGCACAGAACCGGCGACGGCGGCGGAGGTCGTGCCCAGTCCACTCCGAAGTGAATGCGTTGGTGCCACAGTAGTGGCACTTCGGCGGCGAAGAGCAGTCTTCTTGGCTATGCCCATAGGCACAGCAGCGACGGCAGGGTCGGTGTCTTTCCTGTCTGCTTGCCTCAACGTGCAGAAGTCGCCCTAATAAGGGCAACCCTGACGCCAAGGCAGCCTCCAGGTCTGATCGGTCCTGTAGCTTCACCCTTACTAGTGGTGTCGGGCCCCGGTCACAGATTATTCTAGTGGCCCTCGAACAAGAAGGCCATCTAGATTGTGCAGCGGCGAGGAGGTGCCGGGTGGAGAGATCCCGAGGTACCCCCCTAACCACGGCACTGTACCGGGGCGGCGTCGGCGTGGAGCTCAGCGGTGGCAGCGATGAAGTGTTGGCTGCCGGTGAAGCAGCGGCGGTTGGCGGCGGTGGTGATGGTGAGCGCGGCAAAGGTGCAGCGCTCACTGCCGGTGTAACGGCAGGTGGCGGAGATGCCGGTGAACGCTTCCTACCGGGCATGAAGCTGCTGGGATACGTTCTATTATATATTGTATCTCGGTGGGCGGAGCCCGCGCTGCCCTGGCCAATGAACGCGTTATGATCTGCGATTGGCCCGGCTGACCGAAGGGCCGTATTTGGTCTCGTCCGCTTTCTGCCAGGTCCGTCCTCTGTTCTCAGTCTCAGTCCGCTCCACCCAAACAGACGCCGACCACCACATCCAAGACCAGTCACCGCCGCATCACCTCCAGCAGAGATTACTAGTTCATCACCAGCCATCATCAACACTCCACCTCAACCAGCGCCAGCAGCAACTGACAATGCCATTAAGGACGCCGTGCAGGACCTTCATTCCGAGGTCCTGCACATCAGCACATTACTAAAGGAGGCGCTGTCGGTCGTCACAACCGCTATTGCCGAGACACACGCCACCCTACTCCGGAGAATACACAGTATTGAGGCCGGAGTCCAAGACCTCCAACAGACAACCGTTGCCACCGCAACCGCACTAAGGACCTTCGCCGCCAGCTGCACCACACAACTGAATGCAGTTTGCACACAAACATCACAAGACGACGGCATCATCAGACGGACTACAGCAGTAAATCACAGACTACTGACCGGTAATACTGACGCCACCAAAAACCCACGAACTAGCAGACGGACCACGGACACTATCTCACAGACTGCACTGACCTTTTCGCCCTTCATTTCCCCATCACTTACTGATTTACTCACTCCACTTTATCACAGCACTTCACAACAACCAACCAACGACCTGGACCGACTCAACGAAAACTTCCCTCCCCTACAAGCCACAAAAAATAGCACACCAACACCAAAGCCTTTATTAAGGAAAACTAAATAAACTGAAAATAAAGACACCTTGTATTCCTTTACTCCCCGGGTGGCAGCCGGGCCTCGGTCATGACTGTCACCCGGAACTACCGCTACCTTCTGCTGAGCCACCAATTCGGCCAGCAGTACCGCCGCACTAACGAGGGTGCTCAGCGGAACCTCCCCATCCCAAATTATCTCCTTCGAACCCGATTCTTCCTTCCCAATCCCGCACTTCACCTAATGGCGAGATAAGCCATTCTTTCTACCTTCCAACTCTCTCTGTCTCCCCTTTCCAAAAAAAAAAAAAAAAAAAAAAAAAAAAAAAAAAAAAAAAAAAAACCGGATACTTTCACAAACATCACCTTCAACTACCCTTAATTTTCACCAATTACTTCTCCAGCGGGGCACTCAGGGCGCAAGTCATGTGTGTCCACTGGCTAATATCACCAACACTCGCTGTTACTGCCACTGGTAGGCAGAATTCACTATCACCAGAAATGCGCAGGTGCTTAATGCGGTACTGCAACAGAGAGGCTTGGGCCTCCTACTTCCGGTGGGGTTTTTTGTGAGTAGTGCCACCCTGGTTCGAGTCCAGGGTGGGGAGGCTTACACTCCCAGGCTTGCCTGGGGTTAGGGCGTTAGTTGCCTTTTCCCCCATCATCAATAGAAAAAAAAAAAAAGGGATAAGCTAAAATGCACGATGACGCACAGCATGTTAACGTTTAAGACGTGGAGGGGTTTTTTAGTGGATATACCGCACACGGCAGGGAGTTCCATATATCCCCCAAGCCATTGCACTAAAGGCTAGGGGTTGAATGCAGGAATGCATTTTTCCCCTCCACGGTAAAAAAAAAAAAAACAAAAAAAGAAAAAAAAACGAATAAGTATTAGAGGCACGATGGTGAAGATGAGACAGTGCTACGGCAGCACGCAGCACTACTCCCCCGGCAGTCGCCGAGGATGCAGTACCTCCGTCTCCGCCGGCTGAGGCAAACTTCCTTTCGCCGCCAGTCGTCAGCGCAGCTTCGGCGCAACTGCCACCGCAGTTGCCGATACTTACAGCAAGCACCGTCTCCGCCGAGCTCCACACCGCCGCCCCAGTTCAGTGTCGTGGTACGGGGGGTCCCTCGGGACCTTTCCACCCGGCATCTGCTCACCGCCGCGCAGTCGCGGTGGATGAAGGCCATCAGTATTTTCTGCGACCGGGGTCCAACTCCGTTGGTAAGAGTGGAGCTTCAGGACCCGGCTGACCTTGAAGCTGCTTTGACGTCAGGGCTGCCCTTATTAGGGCGAATTTTGCCAGTCGAAGTAAGCCGACAGGAACGCCACCGGCCCTGCCGCCGCTGCTGCGTCTTCGGGCACGCCAAGACACCTGCACTTCAGCGCCACGGTGCCATTACTGTGGGACCAGCGACTTGACGACGCAGTGCACTGGGCATGATCTCCGCCGCCGCCACCAGTTCTGTGTCACCTGCCGTGGCACCGGACACTTCACTGGCCAGCCCCAGTATCCCCTTTACCCGAGGGACGGACGCACCACTCCGCCGCCAGTATGATCACCGCAGATCCAACACTCAGACGCCACACCACCTCCAGCTTCTCTAGACGCAGCGACGCGGGATGCCATTCAGGACCTTCATGCGGATATCCTGAATATCGGCGCTCGCTTATCTGCGCTAGAAGAGGCCTTCACCAGCGTCATCTTCAGGAAACTGCTGGACCTACAAGCTGCCACCACCGCCGCCATCTCCACTCTACAGTCCTCCACCTCTGAGCTGTCCAAACGGATAGCCAGCTTCCAAACGCAGCTACAGCAGGACCAAAAATGTCAGCAGTAACATTCATCGCTACCCAAGAACACCGACTCCTCAGCGACATCCGCCTCATCATTAGAGAGGAGATGAAGGCCCCGAAGACGACGCCAGGATGGCCACCAAACCACCACAGTGACCCTGAGCCTCTGGTTCAGGTAGCTGAAGGACCATTCCCACATCAGCCTAAGACAGCGCAGCAATTGTTCAGAGAATTCCGCGATTTCCACTCAGAACAAAAGAACGCCAGGAAGCATCACCATTAACTTTCACAAACATCACCATTAACTACCCTTCATTTTCACCACTTACTTCTCCAGCGGGGCACTCAGGGCGCAAGTCATGTGTGTCCACTCGCTAATATCATAATCACTCGCTGTTACTGCCACTGGCAGGCAGCATTCATTATCACCAGAAATGCGCAGGTGCTTAATGTGGTACTGCAACAGAGAGGCACGGGCCTCCTACTTCCGGTGGGTTTTTTTTTGTGAGTAGTGCCACCCTGGTTCGAGTCCAGGGTGGGGAGTCTCACACTCTCAGGCTTGCCTGGGGTTAGGGCGTTAGTTGCCTTTTCCCCCCATCATCAATTAAAAAAAAAAAAAAAAGTGTTATGACAGACTCATCAAAGAAGCCCTCGAAATCAAGTTGCACCCTTGCAATTACAATAGAGATTCTGGACTTCAACTCAGCGCAGCTTGGACGCCGGCCATTATACACACCTGTGTGCAATGGTCGAAAGCTTTGATTTTATATACCTGACACGGCTGATCACCCATGAAGCCATAATGAATAACATTCGCCGTGAAAGCTTCAAGTCTTATAATAATAATAATAATAATAATAATAATAATAAAGAAACGGAACCACTCATTTACAAAAGCTGTAACTTGGGGAAATTCAAGAAAACGTTCTAAAGGTGTGTTATAACGAATATCACATTTTTTGTGTAGTAAGATTTAGTTCTCTCTCTCTCTCTCTCTCTCTCTCTCTCTCTCTCTTGTATTTTAGTAGTTGTGCATAAATCATGCAGAATGAAGAATGTTCAGAGTCTATTCCCATAATATTAAGAATAACATTTTATTTGTAATGTAAGTATATTTAATATATGGTATTTTAATCAAAATTCTTAAAGCCATTTTTATGAAAGCGAAAAAATTAAAAAACTCTTCGATGTCAAGTGTAGTTTGGGGAGGGGTGGGTTTCCTGTAAATCTTCGTGTCTCACGATTAGAAGACACTGAACTTCAATACCAAGTTTGGTACTTAGCCGACTTTTCATTTTCGAGTTCTACTGTTCACAAACATACACACATCAACCGTTGTCTAAAAATGTTTTCTTTTTTCGTTTTAACTCAACATATACTCTTAAAAACATATTTTTCGGGTGAAATCTCACTATTGAATGTTTAGGTGTAACACTATATCTTTCTTCTCTACCTACTATGTACTCTGTACGTGCTAAAGAAAGTAAAGAGATTTAGAGTACAAAATATTACTTTAAACGTGTTGTTAATAAATGTGGTGTATTATAAAAAAAAATGCTCAAGCTTTTGAGCCTCTTTGTTGCTATTAGCTAATGCATTACTACCGTCAACATTTTCAAATATCACAAACCTGCCGGTTCTCATGGCCGCGCTCGCTAAAGTGCCTCGTTTTGGTGCTTCTAGGCGCAGGGGATCGCCCCCATTTGGCATGGGTGTTATATGTTTGTAAAATGTGTATATATGTGTGTATTAACAAAAAGAAAACGGCAATCAAACAGAAAAAGCAAAAATAAAAAAAACAACAAAAAAACACTGAGCTATAAACAGTTCCACGTAACAGTCAACGTAAAATCACCAATGCAACCAAACGTAAATTTATTTGTACTTACTTCCATGCTATTAAGTTGGACGTAATGGAATACTTTAGATACTTTTATCATTGTTTTTATTTAATAATATTATTTTGGCATTATTATTAGTTAAGAAGTAGATAGGTATAAAACGTGTTTAACATGCTACAGGGTGAATTGCATTATCCGCAGAGGAGCAAAAGATGTGACATCGCTCTCCAAGCGACAATTTGTCACTCTGAAAGCAGTGTAACGAGGAAAGGACGTTAAGGCACAAACACAAATGTCACGAAGTGAAAATCGCCATTTAGTGCACCAGAAATGTAATGCCTGCTAGCAGTTTAACTGCGTGAGTTGTTTTCTGGCGCTTCGCTTGACAGCGAACCTTCCGCTAAGTACAAAGTGGAGACCATAGCAGAAAAAGTCTCTGGTAATACTTTACTTTAGTCCGATTTAATTTTACGTGCAACCGAAATCCTTATAGGTGATATGTCTGAAACATTTGAAAACCTCACAGTATGTAAGGCACCTTATTGAAATTTGCCAGTTATTACATACAATAATAGTGATATTTTTGCCCTGTATTAAAATTCTAGTTTGCATTGTTATATAAATAATGGATTTTTCTATCTAAATTTATTATTCTAAAAAGGTTGCCACTTGATGCATTTTAAAAACAATTACATAAATGGTTCAGTTTTACAGCAAAGAAGTTTTCAAATAGATCTGTCATATTACGTATAATATTTAGATTAGCTCTTATTAGTGTGGAAAAAATATTACTCTTCATATTCTCCAAAGCTCTTGATTTTTCAAATTTAAATAATTTATTTTTCAAAATTGCATCATTATTTCGAAAAAAAACTGTATGCACACTTTGTTTAGTGTGCTTTGGAGGTACAGTTTAAAAATTAAAAGAATTTAGTGACACATGTTCGTGTGGAACATTTTTTGAAAATGTGTTGGAAACAAGTTTGCGAGAAAATAAGGATTAAAGCTAGAGTGCCTATTAACAAGCATTCGCCTACACCTTTATAGCTTCAGTTAATTGGTAGTTACGGTGCGCTAAGTAGGAAAATATTATATACTTTCTTAAAGTTTAGAATTCAAATAATACATTAGTAAAAACAATTACATTTCACAGATACCACTTTCATGGATAATGGTGACAGTGATACATATTAACTATTATTTTTGTTAAGTCATCGACCAGAGTCATC
Organism: Hymenopus coronatus; assembly: GCA_030762935.1. Lineage (NCBI taxonomy): Eukaryota > Metazoa > Arthropoda > Insecta > Mantodea > Hymenopodidae > Hymenopus > Hymenopus coronatus. Next base: position 378,319,060 of record CM060900.1, on the reverse strand, counting down.
GTTTTATTCAGGAGCTAATAGGAGATATAATGGAGAACTTACAGTCAAAAAACCGGCCTACGAAATATTTGAGAAAGTCTGTACAACAAGGTATTACTACCATTAAAGCTGCACGTTTTATACTTTCAGCTTCATGATGAAGTATTCCGTTGGATATGTAATTTGATGTAATATTTAAACAGAATGTGTAATACAATTATTTTGAGATACCACATGCAGAAGTATTACTGAGGATACTCAACTTAAGGGGACTCGAAATGCCCTATCTTGCCAATGTTAAATTTTGACCCTTTATATCAGCAACCATCGAAGATAATGAGCTAAATTCTTCAAGGTAAATTCAGCAATACCTTTGCTGTTGATTGATGAAAAATAGAATACCTCTGTTAATTAAAATTAAAGGTATGATTTTTTTAATAAAGCTCTTAAAATTTTATTGAAAAATATTTAGCTTAAAATTTAAAACAAAATAACTAACCCATATGCATAAAACCGTTTTGTTAAAATAAATATTATTTAGGTGCAAATGTGTGGTAAATATTTCAGTCCTTAGTGTTAGTTAGTTTCTAAGATAATGGGACACTTGTGTAGAAAATTTTACTTCTTCAGAAACTGCTTTCAAACATTAAATTAAAAAAGAAATGTAACCCAACTTTCCACGCACAACGTCGCAGGACTTCAAAACTCTCACATGAAGGAAATATGAGCGGGATGCCAATGCTGCCTATAGCTAAAGTAAAGCTTTCCGATCAAAATAAAACATATATATAATTCTTCTCTTACATTAATATTTACAATATTATTGATGTTTTTCAAGCTGAATGTACTAAAAAAACTACTATGCAGGATTATTTTCAACAATATTTTTAAAGGATTTGCAATTGGCGTACCTGTATGAAAGTTATACCAAAATTAGTGGGAGGCTCAAAACTTGTATATGCAATTTTCTGGTGATCGCGATAAGGCAAAATTTGTTGATGCATAACAGAATGGTATCGACATTAATTGTAGAATGAATAGCTGTCCCCCTAATTACGAGGTTTATCTCCAATTAAAGACGAATTTTAACGAAAGCTGCAAAATTAAATCTCATTTACAATCCCACGACATTAATAATTCACGGCATATTTGGAGAACTGTCATATTGATACTTATTTCAGTACTATAAAGGTATGTTTCATATTTTGCAACATAGAACACTAGAGCGTAGGTCAAGGCGAAAGAAGATTCCCGGTCTCGCATGTTCATGCGTATTTTGCGGAAGGCGGCAAGAGATAACAGGAAACGCAAAATTAATGCCAAGGGATAGTTTAACGCCGAGTTGACTTTGTGCATTTTTGTTGCAGTGTAGAGCCAAGCCACACGGTTGTAAAAAGTTTAAAAATCTGATGTGTTCCATTCACATGACTTTCTCTATATCCCTGCAACAAATTCTTCTTAAAAGCTTATGCTTCTGTTTACTTCATACTAATCTAGAAAAATTAGCAGAAATAGTCTTTATTACTTTTTGCCTTGTAAGTAGAAAGGAAATAAGGGAGTAGCATAGGTTAAAGCGATAGTCAAAAGCTGGTTGCTATGTGACTGAAGTTCCTTTGTTTATATGGATATGAGTTGAGAAATTTCTGTAGAGGAAAGTTAAGATTTTCGACCCTGAAAACAAAAACAAGGAATATCTCAAAAACGATCAACTCCAAGAAAAAAATGTATACAACATAAATTGTGTGTTTTAATGTGCTCTTCATTTTTGTGTGGTAAGTTTTTGTCTATCTCTTACGGTTTAGCAGTTATAAAAAATTCCGGAAAATTCACTCAGAATAATGTAATCTTCAGTGGCTATTCCCAGAAAATTCAAAATATACATTTTATTTGTCGGGTAAATATCTTTAATATACGATATTTTAATCAAAATCGTTACAGCCATTTTTTAAAAAATCAAAATTTTCGATAAAAGTTCCATGTAACGGGTAGTTTCGGGTGGGGGGATTTTTCTCAAAATTTTCGTGTCCTGGAAAATATTAAACTTAAATACCAAGTTTGGTATGTTACCGACTTTTTGAGTTTTTGAGTTATCCTGTTCATAGACACACGGACCTTTTTCTGAAAATACTTTTTTTAGATAAAGGGGATCCTAAAACATATATTTCCGGTGAAATCTCGGTATCGAATTTTTTGGTGGACTGCAATACATTCTCTATACACTATGTACATAGTTCGTATAGAGAAAGTAAAAATAGATAAACTATTTTTCTTGTTCAGGGCGTGGTAAATTGCGAGGATAGTATTAGCACACCAATGTGCGGGAATTTCTGCACGCAGTATTTGTTTCCATGCCAGTAATTCTACTGTATGGGGCTGTCACTTTTAAGCACACTTATAACCATCGTTTTTGGCCAGGAGTGTGAATCTGCGACCTAGGGATCAGAAGACCAGTGCCTATTTAGAGAGTTTACTTTGAAAATGCAGAAAATAACTTTTATGTTTTGATCGTGTAGCAGAGTTCAAATAGAAAAGTATCGTATTTAATTCACGTCAAAAGATTCTAATGTGTAAATACTGGTTAGCTTGGATTGGAAGGGCTCTGATTCTTGTGAAAAACTCAGTGAACTGATGCAAACGGCAGGTAATTTAAAGATTTACTGAACAGTACTAAAAGAGTTAAACAAGAAAAAGAAGACTTTGTATGCTAATTGTTGAAAGTTTCTTCGAAGCCAACAAACTCCTGAAAACTTGTCCATCCATTAATGAAAAATTGGATGAACAAAGACATCCGAATTAGTAATATCTGTATTTATGATGTAACTATATCTTGTGGTTTACCGGGAAACATGCAAATCAGGTGAGGAATTTAGTGTCGTACCGATAGGTTGGCATGGTAGCTCAGTGGTTAGAGCGACCGGTTAGAGACCGAGAGATCCGTTGTTCTAATCCTGGTTATGGCATTGCATTTTTCATTTTGACTTTTTGTTTCCGACTCCTGACCTACACATGGCTTGTGTGAAAAAAGAGTAAACGAACAATGATTTTATTCATCATGATAGTTGGCTAAACTATGATGTCCGGGACTTAAAGTAATTATGAAATTGTAAGATGCCATTGGGATGTCATCTCAAAATAATTTGAGATCACTTGTGACTTACCGGGAAACATACGAATTAGTTGAGAAATTTATGTTGCCATGGTACCTCAGTGGTTAGAGTGACCAGCTAAAGACCGGGAGAACATTGGTCACATACCGGCTCAGGCATTGAATTGTTCAGTCTGACTCTACTTATCCAATTCCGTCCTACACAAGGCTTGTGTGAAAAAACAATTCACTAACACTACTTGATTATAATAGTTGGCTAAAATATGAAGCTCGGGACTTGAAACTACTTACGACATTGTACGTAGCCATTGCGATATGTCATCTCAAAATAATGTGAGATCATCTTGTGGTTTACCGGTAAAAATGCGAGTCGAGGAATTTAATGCCGTGCCGGTAGGTTGCCATGCAGCTCAGTGGTTAGAGCAGCAGACTAGAGACCGGGAGATCCGTGGTTCAAATCCTGGATATGGTTTTGATTTTGTTCAGCCTGACTCTAGCTATCCAATTACATCTTCATTTCAAATAATAATTTTAGAAGCTACTCAATCAATTTGTGAAGTTGTGTCATCCTCCTTGGTCTGGGGGGGGGGGCTACATCTAGCCTCTGAATCCCAGATCACGAGTTCAAATCCGGCGGAGGCGATGGATTTTTCGGACATAAAAGTCCTCAGCATGACTTCCTTCGGTAGGGAAGTAAATCCGTTGGTCCCATGTCATAGATTTACGGCACTTTAAAGAACCTCAAGCCTAGTAAAGAGACCTGCAAGCTAAATTAAGTTATGAATGTGCGTCTTCGTTTATCTCAATAAAGTATTATAGAGCGCAAAAATTCCAAATACAGGCTTGCTGCGACAAATGTATGTTCCACTGCTAAGAGAACCATAGGATCAGGAAATCTGTACAAATTTTAAGGATCAGCCAATTTTATACACTGTGACAAAACCTATGCCCGGAGAGATGGAGTTGCTTCCGTTAACATTATTTCGTTAAAGTTGTTATTATTGTTATTATTATTAGTAGTAGTATTAGTATTTACAGAATTTTACCTAAAGATGCTGTTGATGTACCGAAAGTGCTTGTTTGTAGTACATATTATGATGAAAAACGTGTACTTGCAGGCATGTTGCCAGGCCACCATAAAAGCTACCCAGAGGTCTAAAATTCAATTTTAAAGCAAAGTCATGATGTCATTGAATCTGCACGATGTATGGGAAAGTGTTTAGAAACATTTAAAGAATTGATTTCCAACATCTTATCCATAATGCACATACCTAAAATACATAACCTAGATCTTAAAGATAGAAATTGCCTAATAAGACTATGTAGACTTAAGGAATGTGTTGTAAAATAAATACATACTTTTCTCAGCAATAATTTGACAAAACATATCATCATGTGGAGTTACATCAAATAAATACCGTGTTGGAAAGTAGTTAAAATGCATCCTACTGCAGTAATAACCACATGGAATACCTGGTTTACTGCTGTGGTGTATCTGACACAATATTTACCTGATGTAGTTTAATGCCGTGAAAATTTTGCTGAAAGTGTAAGCTACCTTCAGAAATTTAATGAAGGTGAACTGAAGTAACAGAATGTCGTCCTTTGGGAAGCCATCATTGTTAAAGAGTATTGTGGTACTATGGCTGAAATGATAACGTATTTTAAAGTTAGAGATTATGGATTAGCCCATAAGGATGTAGCAAAAGTAATTGAACTTACTGGAGACTATAACTTGTGGAGAACTTGACTTTTAAACATAAAAAACTTTCAACTTGCAATTTTAATAGTACAATAGCACGATAGGAAAAGAACTGTAGAGAAAAGAGAAAAAGATCTTTGCATGACAAGTATTAAAAATTCTGGACATGAAGATTTTGATTGTTTAATAGGCTGTTTCACTTAATTCAGCTAAAACATAATTAAAGCAGATCTCACTTTTTGTTAAGGTACATGTTCATCATTGTGCTAAATTTCATATGCAGCTGCAAAGAGAGTCAAAATCTGCTTATTAAGGAGACGATGAGAAAACAGCAGTACGAGAGTTAATATAGGATTATTCATAACTGGTTTAAAGGCTGTCCAGTTTATGTATATTTCAATTTCAGATGTTGAATTTGAAACAGCTCTGTCAGCATACAAAAATACTTTAGCTAAAATAACTAATCTTACAGCTTAGAAATCATACTTACTGGTTGTTACAATGAATTTATTAAATGGAACAGTTTAAAATTAAATTGGAGCAGCAACATTTAGCATTTCATTTAGCCGCTTTCACCGCATTTTTAGCATTCTTTAATACTTGCGTTTACAATTTTATTATGCATAAAACTCTGTCCCTAAGAATAAGAAGGAAAGAAAAAGAAAAGAAAATAGAGACAAAAAATAAAGGAAGAACAAAGACAGACCGCTAATTTCAGTTTTAAGATCTGAAGCGTAATGTTTAAAATATAATCATCATTATTATTATTATTATTATTGTTGTTGTTGTTATTGGTTTTATTGTCCACGTGCAGTCTTACACACCTTTTTTATAATTATTAATTGCCTAAGGAGTTGAAGTAATCAGTATATGTGTATCTCTCCTGTTTCTGCACTGCACACATATTCTGTATTGCTTAGTATTTAACTAGTTTATGCTTTGTTATACAATTCTTTAATACGTGCAAGTGAAGAAAAAAAGCGTGTTAAATTATGAAAATTTTATCTATGATATATAAGCTTCATCTTCCAGTTACCTAAACTTGCACAAGTAAACAGATTATTATTATTATTATTATTATTATTATTACTATTATTATTACTATTACTATTATTATTATTACTATTATTATTACTATTATTATGATTATTAATAATATATATCCTAACTATCAAAATGTGTGTTGTTCATACACAATATTAATGTAATATAAATAGCATTACATTTTCCAACAAGTCTGCTAATTCAGCCGAATGTTCACATTTCCTATTGACCTCTGTGACTCCAGAAACGAAGCGATTGTGTCACCATACTGTTTAAATAGAAATGAGGCAAAAAATGCAGACTAATGCTAACATAGGAAATTTTGCGTGTTTCTTTCCTCCGCGCCCTGGACATCAACAAACTCTGAATAATATGTTAATAGATTTCTACGTCTTCTCATTCCTTGTATACGGGGTAGTGTTGAATATAGCCGTAAGGTTGTGGACCTCACATAGTTCTACTTAATTGTTGATGTAGGCCATAACACTGACTTTATTTTTCGAACAAGGGAGAAGGGAGTCAAGCCTTACGTTCCCTTCATGTTTGCGTTGTTGTAAGTAGTGCCAGAGCAATGTAAATAACTTATAGGCGATGAAATGCAAATTATTAATTATAACACAGCGTTTTATTAGTGTCATGTATTTCGGGGTCTCTCTTCCAACAACAAAACCAACATCCATATGAATATGGATCTAACAGCTGTTTGTTACTAATTACTAGAAATTAAAGTTTAAAGAACTTGCTTGAAGCGGCTTGCTCTTACTTCGATGCATACCAAAATGTTTTGTTCTATGCTATCGCGTACTTGGTTGCAAATTGATGGATTCGGTTTCATCCAGTATGAAAAAGATCTCATAGAGGGCCACCATCCGTTATAAGAGTCGCAGAAAACATAACTTTATGTACCACCAAATGGAGAAATCCATTGGACCCAAATCAGGAAGTCGAGCAGGCTATGCAATAAATCACTATTGACCAATTCATCTTTGCAGATATTTATCACTGCATACTGTCCTACTCAAATGAGCTGGCTCACCACAGTTTGAAAGCCAGATACTTTGGATGAGATCCAGGGGTACTTCATAATTAAATGATGCAACTCGTTTCTGATAGACTGCAGATACGTTTTTACCTTCAGAAGAAAGGGAACGTTTATGAATGAGTTTAGGTAGAGCCCCTGTTGATGCCCTGTCCTGTCGTTCTTCATGAAGATTGTGTTAGGCAGAGTTGAGAGTATTATGAAAATTGAAGATACCGTCGCGAGTAAACCTAGCGAACATGGTGCATGCTAAGAATTTACTAACATAATTCTATAATACGGTGGCAGAAATTCTTCTCGACTCAAAGTTCTCCATATGTATCCCTGAAGGTTATGCGATAGAGAGGATTAAATAGAAAGTTCTGAGATAACCATTTGACTAGCCTTCCCTTAATGCAGTGCGTCTTGTGGCACTTGATGGGCCTGCTTCCACACCACGAAGAACCGTTTTACTCGATCAGTGTTTCGAACCTCTCTTGGACGTTTACATGCGAAACACTTCTGTGAAATATGTTACTCTCTTTCAAGTGTTGGTGAATTCCTGAGAATGCTCGTGAGCAAGGTAGTTGCCTGTCACAGTATCTTTCTGCATTAAGCTCACGTGTTATTTCTGCATTCCCATTAGTGCCATGCAAAACATGCTCTGGGTTCGGTTATGTTTTTGGAGTGTAACTGCTACCGAACTGTGCTTAGAAAGAGAGCAAGCTACAATAATTCGACTTTGGTCCTCGTTTACTGGCTGGAATCTCTCTCTCCATCCTTTGCATGATAAGGATAACACAGTCACAGGAAGCTCTGAACGACTTTCGAAGAAATCGGTAATCCGGCTCACAAACTGCCGCACTTACTTTTGGTGGCTAAAGAACTTAAGCTATTTCTATGTGGGGAAATACATACAAATTAATTAATGAAACTACTTCTATGAAAAATAACGCTAGTTGAGAACCGTGAAATAATTAGAAAGTATAAATTATCAAGACAATATAACAAACAAGCATTAATAAAATCGCTCTCCTTGCACAATAGCGTAGCCAAAAGGAAATAACCAGAATAGAGGCGCTACCTCCATATGGGCACAAATTATAAATTAATTACTAATTATCATAATATTATGAATTAATAAAATGTTGTTGATTTGGTCTGGGTTAAGCCAATCCATCATCCTTATTTACCAATAAATTCGCCACCCTTCCAATATTTTGTAAAGAATGGTTTACTCAGTTTGAATAAACTACATCGCTGGGAACGTAATAAAACAAGCAAGGCCTTACATCCTAGTCCGCATATATCGCTTTGCTGGTGTCCCTTCGAACGAATTGAACTGCGCTCGGAAATTTCCTAATGACTGATTACCATCTGCAAGGCCATATATATTATCATATTGCACAGATCACTCATAGTTTTCATTTTCTTCTCCCTTCCGCATTCTACAACAAACAATCAACCAATTAGCGGAAAATACTTTAAATCGAGTAACTAGTATTGGTGTTTGATGGGAAAATACTTAAGTAACTCTCTTAGAAACCATTTTAGACAAATTTGCCTTTGAATTGCTTTATCGTTTTGATGTTGGATAGGCGTCCCAAAAATATTTGACAACAATAGTGATGCAGTCTGTTTACAATATATACATGTGTGTTAATTTATGGCCTAGAGCACGTAGAACCTACCCCAACTATGATTGGGGCACAGGGTATACGAGGGTGCTGGAAATTTTGCGCACTACAACCAATAGAGATATCTTCCGGTTGTCATCCTTTAAGGAAGAAGGAATCAAATTACGCAACAACAGAGAAAGCTAAAAGCCGCTGCCAGAACCGCCACAGAGACGCACTGAAGTTCGTCGAGGATGTGACTCACTACTTGAGTAAATAAGAAGAGTGTGCTGAAGGATTTTTGCATAGCATTTATAGTTAAAAATGTTATAATTACGGAATTTGTACTGAATACGTAGTAATAGGTCACTCAATTATCATTAGTTGGCAGCACAAACATTCTGCGCGAGATTTGAACATATAAGTTCGTAAAAAAAGATGTCCCAAACGATCAAAATAGCCAAAAATAATCCATCATCATTGCTATGGAAAATGCTAACTCAACGGACATTTAGACACCAAACTGGACCTTTAAAAATGGTGGAAAGTAAAAAAGCTTAACACAATTCAATGAGTTAATGTTTGGGAAACATTTAATAGCATAAATCTTAAAATCGTATTTTTTTTTATTTGTGGTCTATTTTCAGTCCCGCTGTCCCTTAAAGAGAATTTCCGCGCCCCAGCCGGGAATCGAACCCGAGACTCCGGGGGAGAAGTCATCTCTCTGACCATTCAGCCACGGAGGCAATAGCCTGCGTTTTGTTACAACTATTTCAAATAAAAGAAAGAACACAGGCGTATGCGAAGATGGTATCATCGCAAGTTCTGCTTAATGCATTGCACCCTACGATTTTAACTTACGATTTAATTACAAACCACGGTAATCAAGGCAAAACGATGGGAATAAAGCAAGTGTAAGCTATAAAACATAAATTAAAATAAAATGAATATCCGAAGGTTGAATTTGAAGACTCAGTATAATGGCATTCTAGATTTGAATCTTAAAGATACGTTATTTGTTTAGCAATTTATTTCACCGCTACGCATTGTTATAGAACAGAGGAAGTTTGTGGCTAACACATTAAAAGGGAGCAACTATTTAAAATTTCAATACCAACTAAAACTGCCATCATTTGTTTTGTTCAAAATTGCACACCTTCGATACAGAAACAAGGTTTCTTTCTTCGTCAATGCCTCTAATACTACTCTACTCATGGTAATAAAGGAGTCTGTTCACGCGTTTCTGAGAGAATCCCGTACTTCTCCCTCCCTAGGCAAGAGACGTGACGGACCCCAGGTTGTCTTAGACGGGAAAGGGAGAACAAACAGAATTCCAGTTTTTCACAACCTCTTCATCTTCCATGAAGCTATGTAACTCCATTTGGTCTCCGACTACACCTATAAGTGCTTTATTTTTATGGTAGCCTATGAAACATTTCTGCACAACTAACTGTGGTACAACACTATTGCAGAAACTTTAAAGAACAAATGGGTTTTCAAGCTTGTAATAGGATCGAGGAATTGTGCAATTGTTACCTATGTTCTCGTGTTACCATGTGTATGTCTCAGGTTTCAAGTTTCACGGACTAAATCATGCTTGAAGATGCTATAAATTAAGCCTATTACTATCGCCGTTTATCTAGAGAATGGGCGTTAATAATAATAATAATAATAATAATAATAATAATAATAATTATAATAATAATACCAATACTACTACTAATAATAATATAAATAGTAATAGTAATAATAATAATAACAACAATAATAATAATAATAATAATAATAATAATAATAATAATAATAATAATAATAAAGCCACGTGTTCGGTTATTAGATGGATTTTATTCTAGTTGTAAACATATAAAAGCGTACGCTCGGAATTTAACTTAATTAAATAGGTATTTGCAACATTTACGTATGATAAGTTTTACGTGTGATTACTTTCTAACCACAAAATAAATTAAATGCAATAATGTAACAAATGAGTATAAATATTCAGAATTCCTGAAAGTAAGGAGAAATAAAAAATACGATGGATTTTGTTAATAATTTTATAAGTGGCGAGAGAGAGTCTCTAAATCTCAAGATTAAAAGCAGGGTCGCTAAAATGATAAACAAACAACGGCGGACATATATATAGTTCTGTTTACACAAATGAAAGAGTTATGAGCTGTTGATATTAAAACAGAGTGAGAGATAATGAAAATTATTGTCAATTTTGCTAGAAAAGAAGGAAAAAGACAGGAAATAACGAAGTGCTATGCAGAATCATAGAAAGTTTATAAGAAATTAAATAAAAGTAATTATATTGTATAAGCAGGAGAATTTAATGCCGGAGTCGGAAATCAGAAAACGTCCAATATCATTGGGGATCGAGCAAGAAACTTACGATGGTTAACAACTGAGATCATTTGCAACTATTAATAATCAGAATAAACGTATATATTCTTTCGAGGAAAAGTATATAATTGAATTTACGTGGGCCGCTATTAATAATAATTGTTGTATGCTATATTATATAATAATACTAACAATGTCATCATTAATAGTAATCATAATAACAGCAAAAACTACCATCAACGGTGCATGATTCACATGTTATACAGAGGAGTAGATACAGGAATGGATCGTTATCCTGTAAGAAATAAAATTGCAATAACAAATATTTGGATCAGCAATAAGGGAAATGGCGCTAAATTAGCAAAGTAACATATAAAGTATATTTATTATAAGATGAAGGAATGAGATGTTTATACCAAAGTAGAATTACTAGAGACATGTAAGACTACGGAAAATCAGACAGAAGAAATCTGGCTGGCAACAAACCAAATAAAGCTGCTAATGAAATATATATAAACCTGCCAATTAAATATTGGGAGCACGAAAAAAAGAAAAATGGAAGAAAAGGACCGAAGATAAAGAACAGAAATATCAAGACGCAATTAATAAACAGAAAGCCTATAAACAAACAACTACAATAATCTATCTTCCGGGCTTGTCAATTGGGTCTTGAAGTTCCCGACGTTTCGCCAAGGGCTGCGCTTGGCATCCTCACAGGTGATCCGGTGGCAGTTGAGACTTCCAATGAAATGTTGCGGCAAGAGCTCTCTATGCTGTGATTGTCCCGCGTGCATTGGTGGGCTGTCTTGTGTTTTGCTTTTGTTTCTGAAATTTCGTTTGCTTTCCAACACAGGTATCCAGCCCTTGTGATTAAAGTTATTTCCTTGTTTGTATATATCTATTGCCTCCCCGTGTAAACGGGCATGGTAGCTAACACAAGAGGACAGAATTGCGGTGTCTTATAATTGATGTCATGTCCAAATAATAGTGTTCTGCTATTGCAGATTTTCCATTTGTCCTATACTAGTGTGTCGTTCATATTCCTTTAATCGTGATGCCACACCGCGTATTGTAGTGCCGATTTAAGCCTGGCCATAGGTACAAGGAAGTTTGTAAACACCAGCGGATGAGTTGTGATTGCGGTTGTCTTTAGCCGATTTCAGCAAGTATTTTACTTTTAATGCATAGGCAAGCTTCTACGATCCTTCAACTTTGATCTACAGACCCACACGCCAGCCGTGAAAGCCACATTTTGTGCATATACTACTACAAAATAGGGTGGAGGTAGACAAACAGAGTGTTAAAATCAAAGGAATGAGACAAAACAAATGTACTCGGAATGCTAAACGTATTTCCTGGGAGAAATACATAATCAACATCGAAGATGACGGACATGGTTGACAGAATTTAGCGTATAAAAATAACTTAAAACATTCAAATAAGGAAGGTAAAGACACAACTCAAATATACTTATTTTCAAAAAACAATACTATAACATTGTAGAAATCTATATGACATTCGTGAAGAGAATAATGTTACTGATATGTGTACCAGCGATATTATTGATCAAATACACAAGAAAACTAATGGCACCAATGGAACCACTTGAGAACATTTTAAATATTGTCCACACCCGTTTGTATTAATTAAAGTGGAAATAGGGCGAATAAAAATAAGTATAATGGTACTAAGTATACCTAATTATATATATATATATATATATATATATATATATATGTGTATAATGTAAATGTTAACAGTAAGAATACATGCCATAAGTGAATTATTATTAAGAGAAGAGAAAATAGGTTTGCAAAAGATTTGTTAATATACGGATTCTGTTTTACACTTCAACAGATATAGAGAAACATCGAAAAATTTGAAAACAGGCACCACCTATAGAGATTACATAAGGTATTTGATAAAGTAAATGATGTTAAATTATGGAGTATTTTAAAAAAGAAGTGTTATCCGAAAAAAACTTAATAGAACTATAGAACAGACATCAGAAACACTTCAATCTGTACTTTCTCACAATGATGCCACTGAGTCGGTATGTATTAATTAAGGAGAAAGACAAGGACGTTGCCCATTACCTCTACTTTTTATTATTTATATGGATACCTACATATGAAGTGGATTAAATCCTCTCCCACCCGCAGAGACGTAATTAAAACAAAATTTAGTTTTTACATTTTACATTTTTTCGACGATCAAGCCGTATTTTCCACCGCACCGATACCTTTCACAAATCAATAGGTAAAGAGTATAACCTAAAAAATCTCATGTGTTGCACTCACATGACTTTCTCTACCCATTCTGCAAACAAAATATTCTTATAAAAGACTATTATTCTATCTACATCATGTGAACGGGATATGCAGGACCACGATCAAAGGCTTCGCCGACGCGTGCTAACATATGTTACCCATGTGAAACACGTATTGTTCACACTCCACGCCTTCTTTGTCTTCAAGTCCTGTGCCTTCCCATTACCGGCACGTGCCACTTGTCAATTTGAGATGCCGAAAGTGATTATCATTGCTTACATCGGTTCTCCTTAGAGTAGGGCCTTTAATAAATCGGCCCGCAATTGGCTATCAATTACCAATTAGTTTAACCACGAAAATTCGGCATTTTGCTGTAACTTTGCTAATTGTGTAGATAAAATACACATTGGAGGGTCACTCTCAACTGTAATTTAATTTAGATTTCATTTCTACAATCAGATTCAACCTATACATATAAATGTTGATTATAATTAAATTAATTAAACTGTGCAAATTCGCGATTGGCTTGAACGCGCAGGGCATCACCACTCACTCGACTTTTCACAAGACCTAAATCGAACAAAATAAACGGCAAGGTATTTTCAAACTGAATATAAACACATTGGACTCCAATATGGCTAAGAACGAGACAGTTGACTCTAATGCAATTTATTTTTAAGCCCCAACAAAATAGCTATGGTGCCTAATATAACTATTTTCTTATTGTTTCCAATTCTGTAATTTAAATTACGCACAATTGCTCAGAAAAGTGTATCATATACTTAAACATATATGCAATTACTTCGAGCAAGTATGCGTAATTTCAATTGCATAACTGAAAAGATAACAAGAAAAATATATCGACTAGGCTACTTCTTCTTTGTAAGGTAGGGCAGAAATCACATTTTAATTGTAGTAATTGGATAAATCTTTTCCGAGCAACTATTCACATTTTAAATTTTAGATTTTGAACAAAGAATAATAAAAGTAGTTGTGTTAGGCACCTTGCTCTTTATAAGGGAGGATTTCATATTTCAGTCAGAAATAGCATTTTAAATAAAGTAATTGCATAAATCTTTACTGAGCAATTATACGTAATTTAAATTACAGAATTGAAAAGGGAATAAGAAAAATAGTTCTATTAGGAGCTTTGCTCTTTGAAAGGGAAGGCTTTATACTTCAGTGACAAATCACATTTTAATTATAGTTACTATATAAATCTTTTCCGAACAATTATGCGAAATTTCTATTATAAATTGAACAAGCAGTAAGAAAAATAGTTCCATTAAGTCCACTGCTCTTTGGAGGGAAAATTCTGTACTTCAGCCAGAAATCATATTTTAATTATAGAAATTGGATAAATCTTTTCCGAGAATTATGCGTAATTTCAATTACAGAATTGGAAAGGGAATAAGAAAAATAATTCTATTAGGCACCTTTGCTGTTTTGTTGAAACTTAAAACTGACCGAGCTGGGGTCTTCTGTACCGTTCGTCGCCATATTGAATTCCACTGCGTGTAGATTCAGATTGAAAATTCGCCTGCGGTGCCAAAGTAGTAAAAGCGGATGTTAAACACTGTAAAAGAAAAGTTGGAAAATCCCTTGCCGTTTAGCTCATATGAAACACCAAATGAGCACGCAGAGCAAGGCGCGTTCAAATAGATGGTAAATTTTCGCGGTTTAATTAATTTAATTATAATAAAAACTTATATGCATAAAGATAGGCTAACTCTGTTTGTAGAAATGGAATCAACTTTAAATTCCAGTTGAAAATGACCTGCCAATATGTATTGTATCTACACAGTTAGCAAAGTTAGAGCAAAATAGCAAATTTTCGCGTTTTAATTAATTGGTGATTGATAGCTAATTGCGGGCCGATTTATCAAAAGACTTACTCTAATGTAGAACCGGTATAAACAATGATTGTCGCTTTTGGTATCTCGAATTGAGAAGTGGCATGCTCCGGCAATGAGGAGGGAGAAGACATGCCGACAAAGGGGTAGGGTGTGAAAAACGTGTTTTACACCTGTAACACCTTTTAAAACATTGTGACACGCGTCAAAGCCTTTGATCAAAGTTCTGCACATATTCTCTACTATTATGCTAAAGGAGATAAACATTAACACAATTGATTTTACAGCTTAGTTCCTTATAAGCAGAAGGTGAATAAGGGAAATTACCAGGCTCAAACGATAAAAGCCAATCGATAGGTGAACAATTGAAGTTCCGTTCGCTTTGCATTTCCAGAAAAACAAAAGAGTGACCCCATTTCACAAGAAGCGTAGCTTCAAATTGAAAATAATAAGCAAAGAATATCTCGAAAACGGTCAAATCTACAAGAAAAATGTATATGACATAAATTATGTGTTTCATTGAGATCTACATTTTCTTTGTGTAACCCTTTGCTTCTCTTAGGGTTTAACCGTTATGGAAAATTCTGAAACACCAAGCCTGAATAAAGAGCTCTTCAGAGACTATACACAGAAACTTCAAAATATGCATTTTATTTATGACATTAATAGCTTTAACATTTATTATTTTAATGAAATTCATTAGAGCCATTTTTTGGAAAATATAAGCTTTTCAACAAACTTTCCATATAAAGTGTAATTTTGGGTGAAAATCTTCATATCGCATCCTCGGCACTCCCCAAACTTAGCCTTATTAAGTTTTGAGCTACTTCTTTTTTGCTCTTAGCGGCCTCCAAAACATATATTTCTGGAAAAATCTACCTATCGAATTTTGGATTTAATACAATACTTCCTACGTACACTATGTACATAGTACGGCGAAGAGAAATTAAAAAAAGACCTGCAAGAAAACGATTAAAAACGACTATAAATAAAAATGTCCTTGAGCAAATTAGGGCTGCCTCACAATTACTCGCAAACAGTTGCCAGAGCTAAACCTAGAACTAGAAGCCCTACAAGACATAAGATTTTGGTTCACAATAAACCTGTTGACCAATACTTGCTTTCCGTTCCCAGTACCCGGGAAAGTTTCCCGTCAATTGTAAACGTTTCCATTGAAACATGTATTAACTTTATCTTTCACGTACTATTGCTTATCGTTTCCGGTTGTTGCAAACCAGTTTTTTTATCCCAATTCAAATATTTGAGCTGTAACATATATCTTTATGATCACGACATAAAATAAAATTAATATGCGCATAATGATAGTGTGTACGCTCCGTAGAACATTACATTGTTGTAAAAAAGAAATCCAGTTAAAGCTTTACAAAGTTGTTGCTTTCCTCAGTTTAACACATGGCTGTAAGTCAAGGGTAATATGACAGAATAATACAAGTGAAATGTACACAACTGAGATGAAATTTCTGAGGGAAGTGAAAGGATTCAGCAAAATGGAACATAGTCGAAATGACACCATACGAGAAGAACTCAATGTGTCCAACATATAAAAAAAACCGCTGGATATAAGCAAAATGAGTACCAACATATACATAAAGGATGATGGCAGGATACCAAATTAGGTATTCATTTTAATCCTGGATGGGAAAGAGGTATAGGACGCCCACGAATAAGATGACCGGTTATGCCGTTACAGGCTATTGAAACCTTATCCGTGAAGTAGAAGAAGAGCATTAACTTTCAACTTCCCGGTATGTCACTACTTGGTTAGAAGCTTCACACATTTTGGTCACTCAAACTTTTTCACACGTGTCTTAGATATAGCACATTGCTGTTAAGAAATCAGAAACGTAAACGAATTGAGCATGAGCCTATTATAAAGGCCTGCTATCTTCCATTCACATGACTTTCTCTACCTATTCCACAAACAATTCTTACTATACATATTTATTTTATTTACACTATGCTGATCGTGGTAAACATTAACAGAATTGATTTTACTACCTTCTTCCTTGTGAGTAGATGATAAATAAGGAAACACACTAGGCTAAAGCGATAGTCAAATCTTTTAAAAGCTGGTCGCTATGTGAAAACAATTGAAATTCAGTTCTCTTTACATGACCAGAAGTAAAACAAAAGAGATACCATGATAGTTTTCCCGTTCGAGAAACGTTTGAGTATGTAACTTAAAATTGAAACCAGTAACATTGAATACATCGCAAAATGCTAACACTTCAAAAAATATGTTACATAAATTGTGTGTTCTAAAGAGATCTATATTTTTATGTTATAAGTCGTTGCCTATCCCTTATGGTTTACCAGTTATACAAAAGTCTTCCAGAATGAAATATCTTCAATGGTACTAATTTTATTAAAAATAATTAAAAAGTATTTTTGAGAAAATCAAAACTTTTTAAAAATATTCCATGTAAAGAGTGGTTGGGTTGAGAAGATTTTTCTATCTTATCCTTGGAAGATACTGAATTTAAATACCAGGTTTGGTGTTTAACCGAATGTTCGTTATTTAGTTATGCTGTATACACACACACACACACACAACCAATCACATACATATGCATATCTATATAACGAGAGAGAGGCTACAAGGACGTTTTTTCTAAAGCTATGTTGTTCTATTAAGGGCATACTAAAATATGTATTTCCGGTGAAATTAAGAATTTAAGAATTTTTTAGTGGAATGCAATTGCTTTTTTACCTACATATACGTTGCACATAGCTGCTAGAGAAAGTAAAAATGTTCCCGCTCTAAAATGTAAATGCCTGACGCGCGAATTCGCGCCAATAGTTATATAATTTTTGATATTTTGATTGCTGCTTTACATTACGCAGTATGAGAACTCAGCGCTTGTGTTTTTGCTGTCACACTTCTGATGACACATATGTGAAAATTCCTCCATATCTTTCTTTCTCTTGTCGGTTCTTTAATAATACAGATGCTCTGTAACACCAATGTAATATCTGGGGTTTCTTGTGTATCTCTGTTTCTTTCTCTCTTCTTATACAACTTGTTATTCTTCCAACTCCCTGTCCTGCTCAAAAACCGTTGCCAATTGCTTCAACTTGCCAGCATGCTTTCCTGTTCAACGTTTTTGAAACTTATTTTCAAAATATATTGAACATATAAGATCCTAATATTTGATATTACATAGTACATTTCATTTATTTATGTTACCTGTCTTATTTATTTGGCTGTTATTAGACTTTCCTACTACGTTCCCTATCCTTATTTTCATATCTCTAATCATATTCCGTATATATTAATAATGTAATGGCTGTTTTACAAATGCCCGAGGCTTTGCAACCAATTTCATGCACGAGGTCTTATAAAATCATCAAATAAAGTAAATTTTAAAAATCTGAGTTACATTCACAGGAAATTTGCTTGCACATTAATCAATATTGTGTTCATTTACTCATAGTATGAACTATTCTTACAAAATATTAATTTTGCTATTTACTTCATACAGATCCAGATAAACATTAGCTTAAATGGTTTAATGAATATTTTCTTTGTTGCACTATAATAGACTGGGGAAACACAGAAGGTTAAGTTGCACACTCACTTCTTTATTAAGGTTTCGCTAAGTGATATCTTTGAAATTTCGCTCTTCTCGCATGACAACGACAAAAAGGGGCTATTAATTTACCAGTGGAAACATTATTCAAACGCTGACAATTAAAGCAAATAATAAGGAATATCTCAGAAGTGGTTAATGTCACAGCAATTTTTAGTTCACATATACAGTTAGTCCAATAAAATCCATTGCTTACGGTTTGTCAGTTATAAAATTCAATATATATATATATATATATATATATATATATATATATATATAATTTTATGGGGATAGCCTGTATATATAGATATAGACATACTGATATATATCTATATATATCTTCATTTCTCCTATATACGCATAATTGTTATGTGAATAAAAGTCGTTAAATTGAATATGGATGGGTCATTTGTTGAATATGTTCGTTTTCTATTCTAGGAGCTCAATGTACTTAAATAATAAGTTTGGTGTTTAATCAAGTCTATGTGTATATCTCTGTCTCTGTCTGTCTGTCTCTCTCTCTCTCTCTCGTTTTCGCTATCTTTCTTCCCACCGTCCTTTTCTAAAAAAGTACTTTCTTGGTTACGGGAACCTCAAAATATGCATTTTCGATGAAATTTGGGTATCGAAATATAATTCAGCAGAAATAGGATTTATAATAAAACGGTATTAAACTAATATGAGACATTGCTTGGGTTAATATTCTTAATAAATATGGAAGATTCTAAAATAGTTGCCATAAAGGAAGCTGCAGCAGACAAATTGCCGCATTTGAAACTTCCTTGCAATGAAGCAACATAGTCGTAATGGATGGAATAACAATTGAAAAGGAAACATTTCACAGAGATATAAATTCGAAAGTTGAAATCCGGGAGTTTTATAAGTAAGAGAGAATACCAGAAAGAAATATAAACGGAAGCATTTTGGAATTAGTATTTCTATGATATATGTATTTTTTATATTCCCATTTCGTAAAACCAAGTATTTTTACTAAACGACAGATAACAGCGGGGAAATTTCTAATGTAACACTGCTTTATCTACGGGCCTGACGTTTCAAGAGGGTGAAGAAAGAGAAAGAAAGGGAGAGGTATATACATTTAATAATTGTAATTATTATATAATGTGTAATTAAGTATATATTTAAGTGTCAATGTATCTTTAAAAACGAATATATCATAATGACAACTTTAGCAACATCAGCGCTGTGAATTTCCACAGTAAGGTTAGTTATTCTGATTCGTTTCTAAAGATAAATCACCACTTCATTTGATTTCCTGTGATGCTTTTAGCGCAGTTGTAGCCTAGAGCTTTGATACACGCAAAACCCAGCGCGAAAGAAAAACAAGGACAATCAGGCAAGGCTTGCAGCGTTGGGTTGACGCGCACAGCCAAGGGTGGAAGCTGTCTGCTAGGAACAATTATAAATTTCTTCTCCATGTGTTGGCACCGGAAATTCGACTATGTTGCCAAGTCTCTAATAAGCGGAGCACGTGACTTGAAAAGTTTGTTTGCTTTAGTCCAGGTGAAGTTGGATTTTTATGTAAGTGCAATTTACTGCGGTGTGCTTGTTATAGTTATTATTATAGTTATCATTATAGTTGTTGTATCTATAGTTATAGTAAAGACTACAGCTTTTATTGTTTACATTTTACATGTATATGCAGTAGAAGAAAAGAGTAGGTAAGAATGCCTTTCTCGGTCGCGCATAATGCCGCAACCGGAAATACAGCGGTGGTACTGTAAATGCTTGTTACTGATTATACAGAATTTTTATGTAAAAAGGAAACTATGCACATGCCAGTATTTCAGAGAGGTATCTTTGTCAATTGTTTATATTAGAAGTTTATAACTTCACTGCTAAAGATCTTACACGGTAAAACTAAACTTGTATCGTAATCAACTGCAAATGCTTGTATCACATTTATTCCTCAGATACAGAAGAAAGTTACTTTTAATTAGAAGTTTCAAACATGGGTTTGAAAAGACTGAACTGGAAAATCTAAAGAAGCAGAGACTAAACGGGTTTAAGAGATTTGTATAAAGTTATTTATCATTGGTTGCTCATTTATCTACATTCGCACCTAATAGTCATTCACTATGCCAAAAAGAATAAATAAATCGCATCTTTACTTACTTTGAAAATTGCAGCTATTTTACCATTCACTAAAAAACAATAACATTATCATTCAAAAATGCTCCGATAACCCTGGTATATTAGACAACTAGGATACCTATTATAGAGTTATTGTTTTATAGTTATCTTTGTGAAAGCAATGAATGCGTTTTTTGGTGTTCTGGCATTTTGCATCTATTAAGAAATTATCATACTACATTGTTAACACTGTAATTATGAATAATGTGTGAATGTGGAATGAGGTCTGGAACAGCAACGAGGAAAAGACAGGTAGCGGTGACTGACGAGTCAGAGGAAAAGGACGGCATAGTTAGAAGTGAAGTTGTGAGAGCTAAATCAAGTAGAAAATGATTAAGATGAAAAGACGGGAAAGGAACTGAGAAGTGATAAGAAATAAGAGAAATGAAAAGTGAAGAAGGAGAACAAGGGAAGTTGAGATACGATTCGAATAAGAGTATAGGAACTGGAAAGTGAAAAGCGAAAATAAATCCTAGAAGCAAGACGGAATAGCAGGAGAAGCGAAAAAGATAATAAAAAGAATGAATAATGAAACAGACACAAATTGAAAGGGAGCCCACCGAAATTTCTGCAAGTCTGTAAGTGTTGGAAAAGTATAGAGGGCTGTCGACTGGCAGGTGGACAGGGTCCCAAGACGAAAGGGAAGCCCAAGATAGGTTTATTTCGAGCTTCCTTCAACATATGTTTTCCTAGCGTATGGAGAGTATTTAGTGCTGTTTTGTGGTTAATAAAACCAATAAGAAAACAAAACCTATCCGTTTAATATGCAAAAGTATTACCGCAGTAATTATTCAATCGATCTTTCTCATTTTTATCAAAATATAATGTTCTTAATGATGAGAGCAACTCGCATTATTTAACAATTATCATTTTTCAATGCTGGTCGTCTCCTTAGTGCGGTGGTAACGTTGCTGCTTGCCAAGCGAAGTCCCTGGGAGGCCCATTGAAGAGCTACTTAATGGAGAATTAGCGGCTCCAGGTCGTGAAGACCACATTAACTGGCTGGGACGGTTCGAAGCGCTGACCACGTCTCATCCTCCAATACTGCACCACATCCATGACGTCTGTCATGGACCGCGATGGGGGACGCAGCGGCCGGGCGGTATTGATCTGTGCCACGGAGTCATTTATCAATTCTGGCTGGTGAACATTTTCTTAAAATTGCTTTAGCAGAAAACCACGGAAAAAAAAATTACACATAATGCTGGAAGATTGATATCTATACTGGACAACTACTTGTGTTACTAACGAGAGAGGTGGCACCATATGGAACTCGCCCGGGTTCAACACACATCAACCGCGCACTCTGATCTGTGGAATTTTTCTTGGTGCTGCTGATAGGTAGGAGGATGCGGGTGACTCCTCTTTTACAACAGTTTTCCTGTTCCTGACTGTATCCACCACTTCCTTTATTGATAACTGTTTCATGCTGCGATGGTATTCGACTGATTGCGGCTGGCTGTTGGGTATTGTTACCTACATTCGTGGTAACTTTCAATCGGGATCCGATTGTTGGGTCGAGTGTCGTCGAATGCATTCGAGCTGGAAAAGTTCAGAGACCCCGTCTATACTTTCCCCGTCAACATCGCCGCTCCCTCCCAGGAAACACGGTAGAAAGAAAAAGGGCGGGAGCTAAATTCGCCGCTCTACCCAGTTGCGGAAGTCCCTCCGTCCGCCTGCACATTTCCCTTGTTTTGCTACAGAACTTAGGCGACTCAACTGCACAACATTTGCTTTGATCGCAGCTTGAACTTGCCATAGGTTCTAAAAGTAGCTCTCGACATTTAGTGAGGCAGAGAAAGGAGCAACATATCCTTTCAAGCCAGCTTTCCGCATTAATTCTCTGACTCTAATATAGGTTCTCTGAATGAGTTTCAGGTCATATCTAGCATCATTTTCGCGGAGTTCAGTGATACACACAGAAATCAAAATGTAGTAAACATGTACTATGTAATTAAAACTTTTGCCCTGCAATTTAAATTGTAGAAGGGACAGTTAGCTACAAAAGGGGCGGCTGTATTACAATCCATTCAAAATACAGATTTAATAAGTATACTCCCTTACTAGAGAGGGTAAAGGTAAAAGGTTATAGGTAGACAACAGAGGGAGACATCTCTCCCATTGTGATCTCTGCTTTATCTATTGTAGCACCTCTAGGAGAATGGAATGAGGTGAAGGAGCCATAGGAGGTCACAGGCTGTAGGCACACACACAACCAGAAATGCGCGGAAGACCAAGTTCGATGACCAGTCCCACTACCGAGTCTACCAGAGAGCGCGTGCAAGCGACCCGTCAACCTGACAGCCACCTAATGTCCACAGGAAGAAATCACTGTATTGATAATACTTTGGCGTCTTCTGCTCACACTACCACATAATTATTATGCATTTAGAATAACGCCTGAAAGATAGGAAGGAAGTGGAATGAAGGGAAATATTGGATAAGAAATCGCGGTAATTGAGAAACCACTAAAGTAATCACTTGACGACCACGGCAAACCCATGGATCAGAGTGAGCAACTAGCGGAGATGCAAAGCTGGACCTTCTAAATTGGAGTCGCACACATTACCGCGGTGCCATCTCGCTCGGTCCTTAATAGAAAATGTAATATCTAAACTATTTGGTAGAATATGATTACGAACTTCCCATTATACTATGCATGCCGAACTTGCAAGCCTAAATCTGGTTTTGCAGCGATAATAAAATTAATATCCGTAAAAAAATGAAACTTTAAAAGAAAACATTGTGCCACAGTAGACATGGTTTAGAGTTAAAGTGTTTCTCAAGCTTATAAGTCAGTACAACTTAAATGGAGCACACTATTGACACATGTATTATATGAATGTTCAAACTTTAGCGCTCAGCTAAAGTCAACCACTACAATGCCACATCGTGACTTATATGTATATCACCAAAGTGTGAAATATCTGCACTGTTGCTGAAGGCAATTTTAAAACATTCATTTTCACCTGCGCTTTATCTATTCTGTTTATAGTTTAAGTCGAAGTAATTTTATGAGCATAAAAATATAAAACATGGAGATATAACATGACAAACATTTTAGTTTTAGGGCATCGTCGTCTTTACTCTTAACATGATTACATTCAGGTTGGTGAAATGTGTGTTTTGCGATATTCCGCTATTTTTATTTAACCTAGCCTTTTTTGTTTCCCTCACCCTTGTTCCTTCTATTTAATGGGGTGCTTAAAGGCCTATTCATTCTTTTCTTTTTTATCCTACACGCTATTGTTTCTGAACGCTACAGACATTGCTTGTTTCATTTATTCCCATAATAACATTCATTTTACTTGAATAATCTAACGCATTCATTACTATTTTAGGTTCCATCTTAGACCACAAACATTTCGTCTCCTCCAAGATTAGCATTTCACAGAATTAACCATGCTATAAGCACTTCCTTACTAAGTTATGTTAACTTTTACCGTAGCGCGCTATCTGCTTACTGTCTGGTGACAATGATCTGAATGGATAGCTGACTATTTATTCTCATCGTTGTCCATGGTCTATGGATAAAACGCTAGCCTCTGGTTCCCTAGGCTAAGGGTTCGAACACGGCGGAGGGCGATGGATTTTTTTTCGGGCGTAAACATGTTTAGCATGGCTCCCTTCGGAAGGGAAGTAAAGCCGGTGGTCCTGTTGTAGATCTACGGCATTTAAAAGAATCTGAAGTCTGAAAAGAGACCTCTGAGCAAAATTAATAGTATTTGACGCTCAATGTACTCGTAGAAAGCGACGCTGAGATCCACAGCAGTTAAAGAGCGTCTATTAATAAAACTCAACTTAATTTAATTTAGACTGTTTATTGTTACGCACAATGAGTACTAGTGCTTATTGGATTAAAAACCTTATGCAATCTTTATGAACATTTTTCTCGGCTTCATTCCCGTTGTAAAACCAATAGCAAAAATGTGTCTCGTTGCCCGACTTGTTTTACTGCATAGCTACAGCATTTTCTCAAATCTTTTATTTAAAAATTATAACGATCATCATATCAAAGACTGCAAATTAAAACTAGGCAAGTGTGAGCATTCTGGTTAACTCTAGCTAAGAAAAAAAACGCAGCGTTCTGAATTTAGTATATTAGTCACTGCTTTATTATTATAAGCAACAAATACCGGACTTTTATTGAAAAATATATTTTGTTTAGAAATTTGGAACTACGGGAATCTAAAACCTCACAAATTATGTAACATGACAGAGAAAATATTTCGCGTACGATAATGTGTTCAAAGCATAAAAATATAACAGCTGAATACTTACACCATATTATTATGTGACAATGCGAGTGTAGAAAAGGACAAAAATAAGAGCAACGTGTATGGTTTGAATAGGGACAACGCTAAGTCATTTAACTCCATACTACATTTTAAGATTGAAACAGCTATTTAAACTGTTGTAAGCTGCAAAACACAGGAAAATAGGTTTCTTTAAAATCAAAATGTTGGCTATGTTTGCTTCTACATATTTTTATGAGCAACTGTTTTCACAAATGAATTATGCCGCGTGAAAATAAAGAATAATCCAGTTGGACCATTTTACTGTTATATAAACTATATACAAAATAAATCATTACTAGGTAGACAAGAATGAGTAACCGCCATTGTATTCAGTGCCTGATTTCTTCTTTAGCTATCGGTTCATATCAAACTATGTGGTGTTAGCAAAATTTGGGGATTGAGTTATCAAGTGGTTCACGGTTTGCCCATACCTGCTTTATGCAGAAAAAATACTGCAAACATCGTTTAAGAAACCTAGTATAAAATAGCACATGCTAACTTACTCCCACTGGCAGTAGGACATTTTTTAAACTGAAGTGTGTTTTAGTATACAGAAACAGTATAGTGCTATGTAAATGTAATAGGAGCATCACTGGAGAACAAGGAAGTGTTTGAAAAAGCGAGACGTTTCTTTCGAGATCCTCCAATGTAACTAACGCATATATATATATGTATTTTTACTTTCTCTACACGTATTATGTACATAATGTATAAAGGAGGTATTGTATTACACCCCAAATTCCTTACCAACATTTCACCGGAAATACATGTTTTGAGTCCCCTGAATCCAAAAAGAAACATTTTATACAAGCATATGTGTGTGCGTGTGTCTGTGGACAGCATAACTCAAAAACGAAAAGGTCGTTAAATACCAAGCTTGGTATTTAGGTTTGGTATCTTCCAAGGATGAGACACGAAGATTTTCAAGAAAATCCTCCCACTCCAAACTATCCTTCACATGGAAAAAATTTCGACATTTTTTATTTTCTCAAAATTTGCTCCATCAATTTTGATTAAAATCTCGTCTCTTATATATAAGATATTTACATGACAAATAAAAGGCATATTTTGAATTTTCTGGGGTTAGCCTCTCAAGACCTCTTTATTTTGGATGAATTGTATTAAATTTTGAACTAGTAAACTGTTTGAAGTAGAAAAAAACTTGGTGGACAGAAAATGTAGATCACCATAAAACACACAATTTATGCCATATACATTTCTTTGGGGAGTTGGCCGTCTTCAAGGTATTCCTTGTTATTGATTTCAGCTTTAAAAAAACTTTTCTCATACGGGAACTTGTCAACGCTTTGCCACACAAAGAAACGGATTTCAATCCCATAGCAACCACAATTTAAAACATTTGACTGTTTAGCCTAGCATATTCCCTTATTTCCTTTCTACTTATAAAGCAAGAGTTTCTGCCAATATTTTATATTAAGTAGAGAGGAGAATAAACTTATTAACAATAATTTGTTACAGAGATATAGAGAAAGTCATGTTAATGGAGCATATATGTTTTTTTTATCAAAAGTGAGTAATATAATACCTATAATTATGAGAACATAAAACTAATTATTATCATTTTAACAGGATTCAAGTAGCAAGGCTACCAACAGTAACATTAATGTCAAATTGGTGATCGATTATCCTCACCTGGCTGTTGAATTGTAAACAATCAGTATCTTGCAGCTCATAAAAAAATCAACTTGCTAATCAACTGATGCGTTAATTAAATTCTAAATAAGTATTAAGAAGCAAAAAGGAAATAAACATCAAGTAAAATTTAAATGATAAAATTCAACCAGTAGATAGTATGACCACCTTCCATGTCAGCAAAAATGAATATGTCAACATACGGAGGATATGATGTAATTCATGCGTGCAACCGCAGTAAGCTTGGCAAACCTCGACTTTAAATTACGTTAGGAGTAGTAAATCCAAGAAATTCTATTTCTCACAACGGAAAGTGTATAAGAAAACACCATTTAATAAAAAGATTTGTTTTACTATAATTGCATTCACTTACGATGTGCATTGCACTCTTGAGGACATGCATACATGTTAGGTCCGTCTTCTTTCGCTGTTTACCCTCCTCGTATGAATAACGTATAACTCTCCCCCCCCCCAGAACTTAAAGGCCAGCGCCTGGGGCCATATGTCTGTTGGGACGGGAACAGGCTCAGGATCAGCTAGACAGCAGCCAGGACGGTGATCAGCCCGATGCCTGATATGAGAAAGAGGAAGAACATAATATCAAATGATGCCGAACTCGACGAAAATAAAGGTGATTATAAAGCAGGTGGGGGAATAAATCGTAGGGGAAACCGGAGAACATAATATCAAATGGTGCCGAACTGGACGAAAATAAAGGGTATTATGAAGCAGGTGGGAGAATAAATCGTAGGGGAAACCGGAGAACCCGAAGTAAACCTGCCCAGACCTCACTTTGTCCACCATAAGCCGTACATATGCTATCCTGCGTTCGAACCCGGACCTTAAGTGCAACCATACATCCACTGTATGCCCTACCAGCTAGTCCAAACAAGCTACTCTTTACAGTTTATGCTTCCCGTATACACAAGTGCAAAAGAAGTTGCCGCCTTACTAAATTAGAAAGGGGCAGTGAAAGTGCGAAGTGAAAGGTGACTGGGTTTACCAAACGGAACCAGAAAATCCGATCGTCTCCTTAGCGCGGTGGTAGCGCAGCTGCTTACCAAGCGGGAGAACTGGGTTCAATCCCCAATACCGGCATGGGAGACCGGGCCCGGGGTACACTTAGCCTCGTAAGGTCACTGGGGGGCCAATTGAGGAGCTACTTGATGGAGAAGCAGCGGCTCTAGGTCGTGAGGACTCCATTAACCGGCCGGGGGGACTCGAGGCGCTGACCACGTCTCACCCTCCAATACTGCACTC
This sequence comes from Hymenopus coronatus, assembly GCA_030762935.1. Lineage (NCBI taxonomy): Eukaryota > Metazoa > Arthropoda > Insecta > Mantodea > Hymenopodidae > Hymenopus > Hymenopus coronatus. The sequence continues at coordinate 378,291,171 of CM060900.1, read as the reverse complement.
CATCCATGACGTCTGTAGTGGACCGAGATGGGGGACGCAGCGGCCGGGCAGTAGGCCAAGGTTCCCCGTGAGCTGTCGTTCCATGGAGTTATTAACCAGAAAATCCAGACCTTTTACAAGAAAGGATAAACTATGTCTGCTTCAACATCAGGAAAACTTTAAGACATACCCAACTGCTTCGTATTTGGCGCTTGTAAACATGCCTCCGTGCGTTCAAAGAGGTGCAGAACTCATCGGGACTATTTCAAGTTAAAACCGTCAATGGGAAACTCCATGAAATACCTTCGTTTTACACCGCGCAATGAGTGCGACTAGCTTCGTCGTCTCCGCAACAAACAAGAGGGGAAAACGAAGGTTGTTTAGCCACTTCTCCACCTACCGCTATGACCTGAAATTTCCCCATTGAGAGCTGCAGATCCAGGGGAAGTTAGGCCACCTGGTATATGGTCCGTCTAACTGCGTTCTGGCGCTATACGCCTCTGTTTCACGGATGGTGGTGGACTGTGTCTAGGCCAGCCGAAAACTCTACTTAGCCTGAGGGTTTCAATGACGAAGGCCTGAAATAACGGGTGGTACGGAGTGCACCCAGTGTGAACCCTGCATTGTAAATGTTTCGAAACATACAATTACATTGACATTGACTTTTAAAGCGATAAGTGCATATTATTTCATTCGCAACTTAAAACAGACACAACAATGGCCAAAAGAAGATGTCTGATAGACTTAAATTTCAAAGTTACCGCAAGAACTGGGGACAACATATTTAAAAAGCAGGCTAGCCTTAAAATGGTCATGGCATTTAGAATGGCGAATCACTCAATACAATAGGGGTTAATGTTGAAACAGCGATCTATGCCATGCAGAAGTTATGGTCATGGCTTCGTATTTGCTGTAAATTTATTTTTGCTTAAGAGCATTAAAATGAGTCATAACTCAATAATAAATCCAATTAATTTACTTTCTGGCTTGTTTTTCGCTGGTTTATTAGTTCCTTTGAAAAACAAATCTAATGCTGGGATCATCACAAAGTTATAAGTATTATTATTTAACCACAAACAGATCTTGGATATTTTCATTAGAAACTCTTGCTGAGCTTTTTCAGGGAACAGAGAAAATGTGTATTCTTATATTGAATGAATATTAGCTTAAAAGCCGATATAGTATAGGAGGTAGATATAAATATACGTTCAGTGCGAAACTGGCCTTTCAGAGATATTGTAGGGATGCTTTCTGTAAAGCAACATAATAGCGCCAACCTGTCGCCGGCAAACATCCTTCGTTAGGAAAACAGACGTGCTCATGTCAACAACAGCTGTGAAGGCATGTCTAAAAGTAGGACTGTGGAATACGTGACTTCTTGAGTCGTTCAGTTCCCATGGGAATATTTATACTTCGGTTTCATACAGGTAATTCCAGCAATAGGAAAATTACATTTATTATGTAGAAATTCTGTCAACGAATTAAATTAAAGACTTGGTAGGAAAATGAAAAGTATATCACAGGATTTCATATACAAGTGTAGCGAATATTATCAACAAGGAAAGAAATAAACAACAATTATTTGATTGTGAACGACGCTGTAAATTGCCGGCATCATATTAGCGCCGAAGGTGAGCCGGAATTGAAGTACTGAGACCGACAACAAGGAAAGAGTATCTATTCCGCATGGAGGGCGGTAGCTACAGGTGGCCCAATAACCCCGTATTTTACGCATGCAGATTTCCCTAAAGAGTTGCTGAACTCAACGGAACTATTTTAAGTTTAAACTGGTCTGGTGATATCAGGTGTAACGAACTTCCTTTCAACCCTCTCAATGAGTATGGCGCTCTCGCCGGATCCATTGATAAGCAAGAGGCTACCATTACAAGCCACAACAGTTTTAATTTAGGCAGTACACGGATCACTGATGTGTGATGCCAATATACTTACATCTCCAAGGGTTATACTTGGAAAACACGTGTCATGAGACAAACTGAATTCTGCTTGTTCGTTATCAACAAGCTTACTTACATTACTTTTTTTGGTAGTGTTTAACACCCGGTTTTCTACTTGTGGCACCGCAGACAATGACACTGGAGATACATGGGATGAAGTTGGAGCTCCGGTGGAATGCGATGGCGTGGGAAATCGGAGAACCCGGAGAAAATCCGCCCCTGAGCCTCTTTGTCTACCAAAAATATCACATCCGGTCGCTTTGGATCGAGCCCGTGCCGCCTAGCTGAGAGGCGATTGATCTAACCACTAGACCACGGCGCGGCCCAAAAACATACATTAGCTTTCATTAATGCGTCAAAGGGCAGTTAGCTATTCAAAAACTTGCTTAAGACTCAGACAGTTTTGAAGATGCAAAGCATGCATAAATTTTCCCCAACCACGAGTATCTTGCACTTATTATGCTAATTAGTTTGAAAATATCCTGCTCGTAAACTCTCAATATATCTTAAATGTACAAATTTTGATTTTGTAGTGCGAGTAGCGGGTAAAATAACTTTTTGTATCACTGCAAAAGGAATTTATCTTTGTTCCACTTTATCTATAATTCTTTGGAAGTATTCTTATAGTACTCTCACCTGTGTTGTCTATATCAGTTCTTTTACCTCATCTTTACGATAAATAGCATTACATTTCCTCTAAAAGGTAGTACTAGCGGGGTGTACATCCCATCTTATTTTCCCAGATATTCTCCAGCCATTCCTTGTCTGATATAACGGAATTGTGTGCTAATACACAAATAACTGAAGGTATACCTAAGACCTTAAGTGGGATCTTGCAAGACGAGGAGTTCCTTTATGTCATTAACAACAGTGCAGCATGTCGGTATGTTTACAAAAATACTGTTAAAGTACGCGAGTTGGTGCTTCCCATCGTTACGTCCGATAGAGTGGACCAACCGCTCGACTTTGTTCTCGGGTAACTGCCTAATACATGTACTTTCATTGGCGCTAAAATCTATATTTTCCTACCACACAGGATCCGAGCAACAGCGTCCGCATCTTGATTCGCATCCTTTCTAAAAATGCTGTACCTATTAGGATATTTTGTTTGAGATGAAGAAAACAATTCAGAGAGCAAAATGGCAGGTGTAATAAGCTTTCAAGAAAACGTGTAACACAACAATCGAGTCCACAATGATAAGTATACATAAAATTAAAAAACAAATTCCAGTTTGAAAGGCTGCGCACACAAACCAAAAATATTTATCTTCAAAAGTTTAACATCCCCTTAAGTTGTGTATAATAGTTTAATCCACATTGCCTTTACGCATTATTTAAATACCGGCCATCCTAATATTGAGCTTTGGGTTTTTATTTCTGCTATACACTAGCCCTAAACAAACTGTATATTGCCTCGAAACTCTGTGTGCAACATTCTTCTAGTGAGATCGTAATATTAGTGTGACAATGCCATCCTTGTATGTAGCCATTCTCGCGTTCGCTCAACCTGGAATGCGAGACATCGCAGTTGAATATGTAAACAACACGGACGATTGGCGCCACGTACCAGGATCCTTCGGAATGCGAGGAAATTTCCACGACATCATGATTCTTCTCGATATTCGAGATGCTTCTCCAGGCTTCGGCTTCGGCGAGTTTCCAGAAAGTTTTGACGCCATTTTCTAGTTATAATAGGAGGAAGGATTGCAGTGAGATGGTTGTGTTGTGAATTGTACTGAGTCGTGAGTGACTGGAGTGCTAGTGCGCAGTGGTGCGCGAGTTATGGATGGCATGCAGCTGTAAACTATGTACGCGCCCAAACGTCGGGTGAACTATTTACAGCAGTGAATCAAAAACTCTATTTGTAATTCATGTTTGAGTCAGTAAAGGCATTTGTTACAATATGATTTAAGTGCTAAGTACCACAAGGTATGAATGGTATTCAGAATATACGTGTTATAATTAATATAAAAGCTAATATATTAATAATATTCTTGTCAGGTGACATGTATCATGCGGATTGTAAGCCATCGCTTCATTGTGTATATATACGCCATTTCTGACATTGGAATGTATATGAAGTTCTTCGGGAGGTTCGCTCTTGAGAGCTTTCAGAGGCGAATAGGAGCTTGATTAAAATAAAGAGGTACCTAATTTTGGGTCTGCAAAATCCACGCGATAGTCATTCGTTTCACATTTTCAGTATTCAGATATATATTCGAATTACAAAAGTGATAGCTTGCTTTTGTGCCCAGATGGCTGCGTCCCGTTCATTCTACCTGTCTAAACTGCGCGCCGGTTTCGTACGCGAGTTCCACACAACTGATTGGATTTTGATACACAAATTTACATTCGAATGCCCATAAATAACAATTTAACTCCGCGCCTCGGGGTACTCTGTAGTAATTAAATATTTAAAAACCGCCTGGTGTGGTGTAGCTCTAGTAGAAGCATTGAAGGTTTTCAGATACATTTGATTTCAGAGAAGTTTGTCTTCTTTAAGCCAATTTTCACTGAATATCGGGGATATTTCGTTACGATCGGTTAAGAACATTCTTATCGTTACTCTTTAGCGTAAAAAAAGAAATAAAATTACAATATTTATAGCCAGTAGTAGTGATTTTATGGAAATACATAGGCTTTCACGGCCGGTGTCGTTAGAAATTAAATGATCTTCCGGGATTTTAGGCCGTGGTGTATTGGAGTTTTCTACCAGACATTTCGTCCGGCGCAATAGACCACGGCCTACAAGCCCGGAAGATCATTTAATTTCTAGTAGCGATTTTGCTATTGCTAACAAAGCGGCCTCGGCTCTTCGAGTTATTAAACATAATTTTCTTCCTCTCAAGAAGATGTTAGAACGATAGATAATATCAAATGTCGCAAAGAAATTGGTTAGCGACTTGAATAACTTATTTTACTTTATCCATATGTTACAGAATAGGTGTGTATGAAGTCTCGGATTAAATGCGGAAAACAGCTGTGAAAAGGATGGCAAAGGCGGATCTAAGGACAATCTTCTCCTAGCATATTGCACAACCGCCTATTTATTTAATGGTAATTTTGTTAGACAGGAAAACTGAATTTAGAATGTATAAAACTTTTAATCTTATGCAAAGTATTTCTTGGTAGATGTTCATCGGCAGGAAGATTGAACTTGCTTTAAACGTTCTTTAACAAGCATAATATTTAATATTAAAACTGGGATAATTCTTTTTAACACGGTAAGCATCTTCCTTATGTCCAGGCTCTAGGGCATTCTACTTATTGTTATAGCAAACAATGAGATCGTATCCGTAATCTGTATGGCATCACCAGATATTGCTTTCGTCGTCTAAAGGCAACAAGCTAGCATATGTTTCCCAAGTTGCTAGTACAAACCCGGATGGATTTTTTCGGCCGTAAACATTCTTAATATGGCTTCCTTTGGAAGTCAAATAAAGCCGGTGGTACCATGTAGACTTACGTCACGTAAAAGTACCTTAAAGAGGCTTCTGACAGAATTAAATGGTCTTTGATGTCCAATATAGAACGGGACGCTGAAAACCATAACGGTTAAGGAGCGTCCATAAATAAAATTGCATTTCACGTCAAGCTACTGCTTTGCCTTTATCTTGCTTCTTTTTTAAGTCTTTGTAAGATTTTCCAAATAGTTACAGATTGTGCTCTAAGTTCAGGTATCGTACACGATTACAGAAACTACTTATTGCAAACATTTTGCTCAATTTAGTTTAATTAGTTGAATCATCTCTCGTCCTTAAATCGATGGTAATTTTAGTTTTTGAATATCAGGTTTCAAGCCGACTTAATAGTGTCCTTTCAAGTTTTAAAGGCGCATCAATAATCTATATTTACCTCATTTCATCAAAAAAAAATTCAGTTCAGGACTTTAATAAATAATTGGTTCTCTAATATGGAGTTAGCAAACGAAAGGGAAGAAAGACGGGCTTTATTGCACTTCCTTTGGGAACATCTTCAAAAGACGTTAATGTACTTGTGCAGCTTCACGTAGTTGAAAAGATCCTTTTGATAAAAGCTTTCTCGAGCTTCTGAATGCCAACTTCAATTTTTACATTGATGTTGAAATGCTACCCTTCTAACACCCTTTAAAGGAAAGGAAAAGTGAAAGTTACTGTACGTCACATTGGAATTGTGGCTTGGATGTTTCTGACATTTCCAATCAAGTTTTTGCGATGTTACTAGAGTTACTTGTTGCGGATGATTTCTTGTTCTTCTTCAGAATGTAAATCTTAAAATCGGAAGCTCAAATTCAGTTCTGTTTGCAGATTTGGAGCAGCTCAGTTCGTTAAATGTAATCCAATTGTGCTCCATCGATTTCTTTGAAATTTTAAACGAAAAAAGAAAGAAAAAAAAACTCAAGCCATGCTGTATTTTTACTTTCTCTAGCCGTATGTACATACAATATTCATAGTAGCTAGAGAAGATATTGCATTCCACTCAAAAATTGGCTAGATTTCAGCAGAAATGTACCTATGTTATGAGGTCCACTGAGTCCAAAAAAACATTTTTACAAAACTTCCGTATTTGTGTCTGTGGACAGCATACCACAAAAACAGTTTAACATAACGGTTAACAGTTATCAAAAATACATCCAGAATAAAGAGGTCTTCATAGGGTATAAACAGAAAATTCAAGATATACATTTTATTTGACATACAAATGCATTTAGTGGACCGTGTTTTAATAACAATCATTAAGAGATGTGTTTGGGAAAATCAACATTTTCCATGTAAAGGGTAGTTTGGTATGGGGGATTTTTTTGAAAATCTTCGCGTCGTATACTTGGAAGGTAAAAAGCTTAAACTCCAAATTTGATATTTAACGGTGATTTCATTTTTGAGATATGCTATCCACTGACACACACAAACACATACACAGTCCTTATTCTAAAAATGCCTGAGGCCCTGAAACCATATATTTCTGGTGAAATTTCGAATATATACATAGTAAGAGAAGAGAAAGTAAAAACACATCTACATACTGCTCACAAAACAGTTGGGCAATGCAAAAGAGAAGATGCTATAAAACACACTATACTATTTCATATAACTAATGGTTTCATGTTTATTTCAAATACAACTAACAACTCTCACAAAATATATTTATGTCAAACATGTTAAATGTTTCTTGTCACGAAGAGTATTTCAATCTGTTATACATATAACCACCGTAAGGTGAACATTGGTGAAAAGTATTTCTATTTATTTTTAATACATGATATTAATCCTATGTAACTGAATATTATAATGAACACAGTGCTAAAGATAGAGTTAACTTATAATATGTTGTAGCTGTGCAGATATAAACCACAAAATTTGACATAAATAAACCCATGCTGTATAAATAATTATTTATACATATGCAGCTATGCTTTAAACTGCTCTTAACCACGTACTCTCAAATATATTAAAAATACGTCTGGAAATACTTATCGTAAGACGGGTTGTTTTCGTTGTCTCCGTCTATGTCTTCCACCTGTTTGGGCACTGGTTGTCACTTGTCCTACCTTCTGATTCAGGAGAGGCCTCTCATATAGCCTTGCTATGCTCTTAACCCATATTGGTTCAAGCTACGTTACCGAAGGGGAAAGGGGGTGCACATGAAAAGAAACGTACAACAAATGAAGTTCCGAGTTGCGAACTGGTGATGCCCGAACTCTATGGTTAGGCAATAAACCATCACTCTCACCGGATGATACAAAACTAGGTTTATCTTTTCTCTGTGTCACATACTAAAATTCTAATGCGAAGGTAATTCGCGTACGTGGTGAACGAAATTAATACACCGCTTGTACAAGTCAAACTTGCTAAGGTAGATTGAGCGGGTTTGAAGGATAAAGGTGTGTATTCCCCAATCAGTTTTGCCTTATCTTACTCGCCTGGTATGTTGTGCCACAGTAGTACCAATGAAAACCGTGTAATACCCGAATCGCCATTCAAAGTTTCAACAACATCACAGTGCCAGATGTATTTTTAATCTTTGAAGTGGCCTAGCTGGCCGTATTTGGTGTGTAGAGATATCCTTTCGTGCGTTAAAAGAGTTACAGAACTCCTTGGGGATAGCCTAAAACCAGTCAGTGGAGAACTAAAGTGGCAAACTTCGTTTACCCTCCTCAATGAGCGTGACCCGCTCACCGTCTCCGCTGATAGGCAAAGAGATGTACAAAAAAGGTCGCTCAAGGCAGCTCCCCAATTATCGATTTTAATTTGAAATAGATCCGTTGAGTTCTGCAACTGTTTTATGCACGATGATATCTACATCCATCAAATATCAAGCAAGTGGGCCATTCGGTCACTGTGAATTGTGTTACTTGACATGTAATTTAAATTAATTAATAGACCAGTACTGTCGCTGTAAACATTACTAATGTCCATTGAGAAAGTGTAGTGAAGGCAGAAAACATGTTGGTGTAGAGTGTATTTTTACTGATTTTTATATTCTTGTTCTATTATTGAACTTTATTAAATTCGACTTGGGTAACTGAGGTATTAAATATACGAACTTTGGAGCTCTGGCTATAATCCTGTAGGACCACCCTCTCTCCCTTTTCCACTTAGTTTTAGTATTTAAAACTTCCGAAACATTTTTATCATGTGTCAAAGTTCTGCAGAGCACTGTCTAGATACTAAGTAGATGCCAAGTAGTGTTTGCTTAAAACTATATGGTAATTACTGAAGACAAGCTTTGTACGAGAAGTTTTCTAAAATTGAAAATTTTGCTTTAAGATCTTTGCCGCAAAATAAAACTAAAATAATTGGCAATTCTTGTTTAATTTTCCAACTAGCTGAGTCTATATTGGCCATAGGTATATGAAATAAGTCTCATTTAGACTTATATATCTTGTTTTGGGCTTGAATAAAATGTGAATTATTCGCTGATTCTGGTTCGGGCGTAAAAATGCTTCGCATGGCTTCCTTCGGAAGGGAAATAAAGCCGTTGGTCCCGTGTCATAGACTTACGGCACGTAAAAGAACCTCAAGCCTGATAGAAAGCGCTCTGAGCAAAATTAAGCAGTTTTTCACTCCCAGAATAGAATTGAACGCTGAGAACTACAGCGGCTGAAGGGCGTCCATAAATAAAACGCAAATTCCATTTTTTTTTTTTGGTTCGCACGAACATTCAGTTAAATTCGTTTGTCTGTTGTATGGTTACTGGCCCGCATCTCACTTGGGTCAGTATTTAAAAAACTGGCATCTAGAAGATGAAATCCTTATTCATTGTTACACCCAATAGATCACATGTATGAGTGTTATTTTACTTCTCTCTTTTTATCCCTCCCTCTCTTACTCACACACTCGCTCACAATTAATAATACTTGAAACATAAAAAAGTCGTTATAACTCTCAGTTTGTGATTATCGAATTTGATAGTGCCTGTACAAGTTCAACAGGCATCAAGTATGAGGCCAGGAAATGCATACTGTATAACGATGTCTCACCCCAAACAACAAGAATGGTCAACAGAGAGGCGATGACAGAAGAGGAAAATAAACCATAGACTAACAGAGAAAAGAAATAAGAAAATATCAGAGAGGGAGTAATGTGAGTCTTTAACTACATACAGAACATCATACAATAATCTAGGCTTCATTTGTTCTTTGTTGATTTGCCTGCCGTAGCAACAGCAACTTATCTATGTAGGTCACATCTGTCAAAAGAACACCATACTATATGCTTTTGTTGCAGTTCGGTCACACTTTGAAGTATATTAAATAACTATTTTCTGCGAAAATGTGTACAAAATTTTTAGGCACCCGCTGTATTTTTCTGAATGTGTGTTTTCCTATGAAGCATAGAGGTCAATGGTTTAATTTATAGAATTAAAAACTATGTAATGATATTCACCTGCTTCGCCAGCTAACTCTTATAGGGATTCAAAATGGCCAAACGAAAACGTGACAGTGAGCATTGTGAAAGTAGTTATTTGAAGTCGCTGCATAATAATAGCAACTGTCTTGTTATGAGTATTTCTAGACAATCTACAATACTTTAATTTAGCTTCATTACATGTTTTATATAAGCAATGCTATTATTTCTTTTGTTTATCTTGACTTGTAATGGTAGCAATGTTATCTTGTGCTAAGGCAAAGCTGAAAACTACGCAGTAAAGTATTACAAAAGATTTTCAGGATTTCTTTGTTACTTGCGAGCATCAGAAGTGTAAGTGTGAACTCTGGAAAGGTCACAAATATTCTATAACGAGAGCACTTTTCATTATAATAGTGTATCACATGGTGTCAATACAATCGAATCGCGTGATCTGTTGACGTAGGGTGTAACTTTTAGCGTCAAGTGTCAACCAATAAGCGTTTAGATTCCTATTTAAGCTGCCACAAACTGAAAATCCACAGAGTACTTTCTCTCCTTCAGAGACAAAATCTGCGACACTCCTCGCCATGATGAAATGCGCCAAAAATATTAAGTGCGTGATATGTACATATTATAAATTCATGCAAGTGTTGTCCTTCAGGGGCGTAATCTACGCCCCTTTTAGTAACGAAATCGCACCTATAACATTAAGTGCGCGATATATATAATATATTATAAATATATGAATATATATTATAAATTCAAGCAGTGCTTCCTGTCTCTCAGAGGCGTAATCTGCGTCACTTGTCACAATGAAATCTTGCCAAAAACTTTAAGTGCGTGACATGTATTTACTCCAAGACCATGTGAAATGCAACAGTGGAATACAGTGAACTCAGTTGTATTTTAATATGTGTTATCAAGGTCACTCAACGCTTCAACGTGTTTGTATGTAAATATATATAATAAATTATTGTCGAGGTGACTTCACCAAGAGTAATTGATGTTCAGCGTTAGAAAATAATCACCAGAGTGAAAAAGGATCCTGTTTCGTTCATTTATTAATCATCCAATAGCATTATCTGTGTACTTTTCCTGTCACCATACCTAGATTAAGTGCTCTACCGAATCCACAACAGCAAAGCCGAGGCAGAGAATCTATATCTTCTACCAGGTACTCGCATACTCAAACAGACCCTGCATCAACTATGGTGGACTCATCTACTTGCCTATATACTGTCTGTCGTCACTTTGCATACACGACCAAGTTAAGTATATAAAGCCTGACTCAACAACCACAAAAACGACGACAACATGAAAAAAGTCATATACGCAATATACGAAATACTCTTCTCTCATGTTCACACCAGAGAAGAGATGACTCCTACTGAAGGGTGAGGAGCAAATTGAAGTTTTCCTGTTTCTGGCGATCCTTAACATGGATTTATAACTGTGCCACTGAGTGAAGCCCCAACACCAGAAAGTGGAAGTGAGAGGAGTTCTCTAATTTGATAACTGGAGGTTAACAAATGAGTTACCAACTACGAGAGGAACTTGGAGTGTGTCAATTACAGCAGTAAGTTTCACAGTGCATAGAACAGAGAAGAGCCATCAATTAAACAATGTCGAACAAGGATTGTGCTTTCCCAGGATAACACAGAGAGTGGTTATGTACGACATAACACTCCACGTCCTCCAGGTGTATATGCTTGTTTATACAATTACAGCAGTACCATTAATTCTGCGCGCTTTGCTTTTTTTTTCCTCCTTATTTTGTTAAATTAACTATCAAATTTGAGTGCGTATTCAAATTTCATTCACGGCCGTTCATGTCTCATAAATTATAGTCAATAAGTCCTATCATAAAACATATTGAAGCCTTTAATATAAACTGGAGCTAATTTGGCCCATAATGGTTTATTTTGACCCAACTTTGGAAAACAGTTGATTTTATAAATATAAACATATATATTTTATTTATATTGTATTCAACGTGAAAATCGAAATTATTGCCCTCATATTACTTAGAGCACCTCAATTTTTTGGATACCTCGTAATTTTAGGAGAATGGCATTTCAATACCATAATCTTAAAAAGACCGGATTCTCCCGATTTTGAATTTCCCTATTATATGAGAGTAATATGTACTATATTTCATATTAGATGCAAAATAAAATGAAACGTATATTTGGAAATTATAACTTTTATTTTATACTGTATGGAATATAATGAATAATCGTCATACAATAGTGTCCCAGCATTTGGTGAATCAGATATCTTTACGATGATGTTCATGGTGTTGAATTGTCATAATCCAAAAATAAATTGATTTCTTCCAATGTTGAGCTCTCTGTGTAATATGAGAGCACTGAATCCATTTTTTATATTTGATATTATTATATTTTCCAAAACTGGGTCAAAGTAACCCATTAAAGGCCAAATTACCTCGAGTTTATGTTGAAAGGTTCTCTACTACATTATTGTAACACGTCTTAGCTATAATTAATAGATAAGAATGACCCTGAATGATAGTTGAATGCGATATTAAAATTTGAAAGTCAAGTTAACAAAACAAAGTGTCCAGAGTTAATGCCACTGCTGTAGAGTAAGGTAAAAGAGGACCGTATCGTGGTGCACAAGGATCTATCATAGTGCTCTTAGTTCATGAAAATCAAATTTCCGTTTTCAGGAAATACGGTGTCCATCACAACATTTCACTCTATCGACTGAATGATCGTCCATCTCTGTCATGAACAAGTGGGCTAAACTCAAAAGCTGGGTTTCAGATCTAGGCTCACAAGGGCTTTCATACAACAAATATAAAACCCAAGAGACTCAAAACACTTGGAAAGGTTTTCCCCAGTTTTACCTACATTATTACATTTAACATGTCTTGTTTTGTTGCTACTTTTCTTTTTTTTTTAGCTTAACGTGCTTTAACCTGATTGGTCATCGAACGATGAAGGAAATTAGTGGAATGATGCTCAAATGATCTCGGGATCCATGGAGCTTAAAGGTAGTCAAAATTCACCTTCTCAGGATAAGGGAAAACCCCGAAAATACTTTATCCGGATGGCCCACCCTAAGTGAGATTCGAACTCGCGACCTGTTGAATGTGAGACAGATATGCTACCTCCCCACTAACCAAACGGGAAGTTTTTGGCTTTCTATTAAAACCAAGTGGAAAACATCCAAAAACCGTTAAAGCTTTCAACATTTTTAGACCACAGTCATTGCCTTTTCAAAATAACTACCGCAATATTTGTTGCAATTATGCCGATTAGCAGCATTTCTTCTACTGGCTGCTCAAATGATAGCTTGTGATATCTTTCTCTTACGGTATGCCAGGACCTGTTGAGAATGGACAATACCAATTAAATTTGCTGAGAAGACTTAATGTTCAAAAACTCTTCTGCTTGGAACTAACTACCAGTTGTTTTTAGATAGATAATCGGCTGCTCCCGAACCTATGCACAAGGACTTATAACTGCGTCGTATTAAATCTATAGACTTGCAGAGTACTAAGAGCTTTACATTGTAGGCAATTTTTTCCGTATTAAAGTTACAAGTTTAAGTGCCATGACTCGCTAAAATGCTTTCGGCGAGTGCCTTTACAGTAACCATTAAGCCAGTAATGAACCTAACGCTACGCTTCTATAACTACAACAAGAGTGCTGACTCGCCAGAACATGTTACTTGAGGCACAATAGGCGCCAGAGCCAGGGCATGACTCAAAGCGTGATAACTCTGCTAAAGTCAGAGTTAACTAAATTTTCGAAATACATGCACTTACATTAACCCAAGTCCCACCTACATCGGACTCCTGCGTCATTTATCCTAATTTCTATGTTGGCAAGTTTGACTCCTCATATTATCATTTGGGACACAATTTTTTTCTCTTTTCCTGTCAATTGACTGTGATAATTTTTATAACTGATTTACCTCCGCGTCCCTTATGCTTGTAAACGCAGTAACTATACAGCAATCTGCCTTGAGCCTTTAACAGAATTCCTGACTTAATTACCATGGTTACTGTAGTTCTCTATCGTGTTTCTTCCTTCAACACAAGTTTGCTAGTGACTTCTTAGTATGCAAGAAAATTCTAGCTGACTCTCCTTTAACATCAGGCCTAGAGTGAGGATTTATATTCAGTAAAGTGCCCAACGTATCATTCAATATGCACTAACACATTGAAAATATGCAGTAATGAAGTAATATTCTCCTCAAATTTAGTTAATTAAATTTTAGTAGCAAGAACTATGCACGCATTTCTAAGGTTGCTTACCTTAATTTTCAAATACCTGTGAAGGATCTAATTTTAATAAAATGAGTTAAATGCTGTGCCTGATTGTAAATATTGCCAAGCATTTTACAATCATAAAACTATCCTGTTGCACATGAGAGTTAAAATCAAATATTGTTTTATGAAGCTATGATTTAAACTTTATGCCTTACACAGTTTTGTCTTCTTCAGCAGTAATTCTCACATTCGTCTTGTGTGTGAATTATCGCATTGGATGCGTAAACAAGAACAGGAAGAGCGGCACAATGATAATTGGAATTTTAGTGAACGCGACCCTGGATACTTCGGCTTCCAGAAGTGCCAAGTTTCTTTGACAGTGGTGCGCGAGCTATGAATGGCATCCGTCAAAGCAAACCTGTATGATGAAAATGAACATTCAACATCACAGCCTGTTATCGGCAAAAATTTAAAATACGGAACTGTAGACGGTTGATCAACATCTTACTTGGCTGTTTTTTAACACAGACACCATTTTCTGTATATAGACAATTAGTAATTAAACATATTAACATAACAACAGTAAACATAATATTTTATCTCACTATAGCTCATAAAAACGAGCAATGTACTCTGGTATCATTAGCGCTAACTACCTGGCAGACGCTATTTCTAGGAAACTATTTACAAGATCGTTAATCTTCTGTTAAACAGACTAATTCAAGTCCAAGGTCATCGCCATTTTTTAAATCAGGCGCTGTGAATGTACTTGACCGCAACCCTAATTCTCACTTAAATATCTTGAATTGCTGGCATGTGCAAAAATGGGACATTGTGAAAAATGCCCAAATATGTTGTATATGCAAAATAAAAGTTAGTATTATCGCAAAAACCTCAAAATATGCAAAATACAATGTGTTTTTTTTTTTTTTTTTTTTTTTTTTTGAAAATTAGATATGTAAGGTATTCTTGAATATAATCATTCAATAAAACATACATTTATATGCTAAACCTCAGCCTATTAATGGTTTACTTAAAACAGAGTTATGACTGGTTAATTTTTACATTGTTCATTGATTTTCATATTATTTATGCTTGTTATGTTTTCATTTCCTTATTGTGTTTTTATAAAATAAGAATTAATGTAATAAGAGTATAATACGGTATCACAATTATAAACAGCTAAGATTATGTTTTACTTTCTCTAAACGTACTATGTACATAGAGTATAGAGAAGGTATTGTATTGCATCCAAAAGTTCTATCTTTCGATTTCACCAGAAAAAAATGTTTTGAGATTAAGAAAAATTAGAAACACATCCGTGTGTGTTTGTTTCTCTGGGCAGCATGGTTCAAAAACGAAAAGTCTGTTGAACACCAAATTTGGTACTTAAGTTGACTATCTTTCAAGGATATGACATGAATATTTTCAAGAAAAGCTCCTCACCCACAGCTATCCTTTACATGGAAAATGTTTCGAAAAAAAGGGATTTTCTCAAAACTGGCTCTTACCATTTTGTTTAAAATTCTATGTTTAAGAAATTATTTCTAAGGATGCAGAAGAACAACTTCATATGGTAACAAGACGGGGCACCCCCTCACTGGAGCCTCCAAGTGTTTCAATATCTGAATAAAACACCACCGAACCATTGGATTGTTCAAGGAGCTGGCGACTTAGTACTTATCAGCTGGCCTCTTCGGTTACCGGAAATGACGCCAAATGACTTCTTTCACTGGGGTTTCGTTAAGGAAAGCGTTTTATGTACCACCAGTTCCACAGAACCAAGAAAAGTTAAAGAACCAGACCCATACCGCCATAACACTGTGATGACGGGTATGCTTACCCGCGTATGGAATGCATTTGAGTACCCTTGTGATATTGTTCATGTCGGTGGTGGAGGACATTATTTAGTATCTCAGCTTGAGAGATACGTAAATATGTGCTTCAAGTTTCATAGTTGTATGGTTTGCCTTTGGTAAACATATGCGTTCGAAATACCTATATTCCTTTTTGAAACACTCTGTATATCAAAGTATTTATATATATATTTATACGTTAATTACTTTTATATCTTCATGCAAATACTTATATCCAAAAATGTTTGCTTAAGAAGGTGTTAAGCTATTAAATCAAAAGTCCCTGTCGATGTTACAATTTGTCACACCCTCGCGGCTATCTACGGTGTGTACAAATCAAATCACAGGTGGCTACAATCCTGCCAACCAATTCCATTTCATGCCAGCTGGAGTCTCATAAACAGATGGCTTCAGTTGTCCCCTTAGGCAGCAAGCGACCAGTGCTACATTTCCAAAGCGATGCATCATTTACGACAGTCTCCAGTAAAAATTAATCTGACGTGTTACATTCACATGACTTTCTCTTACTGCTTTACCAACCACTTCTTACAAACATTATTCTGCCCTCTACACCATGCTAAACAATATAACCATTAACAAAATGTTAATAATACTTAGTTCCTTATAAGTAGAAGGGAACTAAAGGAATGCACTATGCTAAAGCGATAGTTAAATATTTTACAAGCCATCGCTATGCAATTATCATTGAAATTCATTATTTTGCTTGGCCAGAAGTAAAACACGGGCGACTTTCTGTCTGAGAAAAGTACAATATTTTAACACTGAGATTAATAACAAGGAATATCTTGGAAACAGTTATCCCCACAACAAAAATGTAAAGAACATAAATTGTGTGTTCTGACGGGTCCTGCCATTTTTGTAGTGAGTTTTTGTCTATCTCTTGCGGTTTACCAGTTGTGCAAAATTAATCCAAAGTGAAGAGGACTTTAGAGGCTATTTCCAGAAAATCCAAGATATACATTTTATTTGTCACGAAATTTTCTTTAATATAGGGTATTTTAATCAAAATAGTTAAAGCCATTTTTGATAAGTAGAAATCTTTAGACACACACACACAAACACACACACATAGCCAGACACACATACTGACCTTTCTCTAAAATGTTTTCATTTTAATTTCAGGGGTTCTCAAAGCTTATATTTCCGATGAAATCTTGGCATAGAGTTTTTGATTGGATTATAATACCTTCTCTATCTGCTATGTACGTTGTACATATGCGCTAGAGAATGTAATAACTTGGGAAAGGATGCCCATCCAAAGCAGATCCCTTCTATTCTGTTCGCAGATACTAAACCGAATTTATACTCTATACAGTTTAATAAATGTGATTGGATCGTTTCATATTTTAATACACGAACATCCTCTAAAGATACTTTAGCACAGTTAAGATCAGTGTACAGTTTAGAAGTATCAGTCTAAGAAATGCCACCAATAGATCTTGTAGCTGTAGAGTAATCACTGGTTATCAGCGAAGAAAAACCTTTATGTGTGATCGGTCATTATAACAAATAGGAATGCGAATATCAATGGTCCCATTGAGAATACAAAAATCCTGAGGAGCGAGTACAGTTTAATCTCTGTGGGATGTCAGTTGCAAGCACGATGCATTGCTTACCTTTACGGGAATCCGAGATCGATTTCGATGTTTTATGATTGCACATCTCCAGCAAGAACCCCGAACTTGGTTTCGATATGAGTGTTCGATTTTCCCTTGTCCTCGATCATTCCGAAAATCAAAGGATTTCCTATAGGAAAATGAGTGAAAAAGATGATCACACCTTGTGTATCCATATTAAACAATGTATTCTGGTTACTTATTTTCCGAACAGACTTTATTACTAGCTCCTGTGCTCCGACCCATTCTGTTACTGGCACTGAGTACCATTATAGTGGCTAGTTCTTTTAGATTTTGGCATGGCTCATATTACATTATCAGCGAAATATCACTGAGGTTAAGTGTGAGGCTCGGCAAGTCCCGGTTCCAATTCCAGTCAGGCCGGTCATTCTACCATGGAGTTGTTTTGTGGTTCCCCGGGTTTGCAAGCGAAAACTGCAAGAGTTACTGTTCTTTGTTTACATCATTTCCTGTTATCATAATTTATTTTCTCTGTTTCTGAATTGTAGGACCAGGCAACGGTGATTGGCATATTGTGGCAATAAGATAGAATTTGCGCTCTGGAAAGGTTTCAACATTGCGTTTGGTGGAACTGCTGAAGCCTCCTTCTTGGAAGCTATCTCGATTACCAGAGGAACCAATGGCTAGATGGCAGAGTTAGCCGGCGTCAAGCTAACATTATGTTGGTATAGTTAGCATCCCCAACCTGTCTAGGGCACGTCATTAACCGGATATGGTCGTCTTTACTGTCTTCTCTTCTTCCCTCTTGCCAAAGGTCACAGTAGATGCAAACTTGCGGTGCTATGCTCCATTTACTAAAGGTTCCATCTTCCGCAATCTCTTAATGCCATATTAGATTTCCGTGAATGCAGGATAGGGTTAACAGAATATGCACCCCCATTCAAGAAAGCTAATGTAAGTAAACTCTCAACTCAGCAACCAAACTTATCATCCGATTTAAGCGAAACAAATAATAACAGACGACGTTCTCAAATAGCCGAAAAGATCTCAGTGTAGAGTGACCACCAGACTCAGAACCATGTGATTCTCGTTGTTGGGAGGTGTGTTGCAGTGAAAGTGTTGAGCATGCACATGAAGGAAAAAAGTGCTTTTTTATTTTCAGATTCGTCTTTATGCTACGAATATTCAATTTCTGAGCTGGAAGTCAGCTAAACACACACACACACACACACGTGTGACGGGTGATGTGTACACATTATAGAACTATAATCATTTTATTAATCTTCATAAAACTACAATTTTATCCACCTTAAAATTATACTTTCAATAATAATCCGTATTATAAATAAACTTTATTGTAATCCATTATTCAACTTATAATGTATATATATATATATATATATATATATATATATATATATATATTTATGTTACGTTTGTATATTCTTTATGCTACGAATATTCAGTTTCTGAGTTGCAAGTCAGCTAAACACACATACATTATATATATAACATATATTGCTGTGGTGTTCTTTGCAATAGCGTGTTGAAAACTAAGGTGATTTATTAATTTACTTTTTCTAGCACGTATCTACAACGTACATAGTAGGTAGATATGATATTGTATTCCTTCCAAAACTGCTATATCTAGATTTCATCGGTAATACTTGTTTTGAGAACCCCTGAATAAAAAAGTACTTTTAGAAAAAAGGTCTATGTATGCCTGTGAGGGGCGTGTGTCTGTATGCCTGTGGAAAGCAAGCTCAAAAACGAAAAGTTCCAAACTTGTTATTAAGTTGAGTATTCTCCAGCAAGCGACAACTAGATTTTTAGAAAAATTCCGCCAGCCCATCTTCTGTTTACATGGAACATTTTTCGAAATACTCGATTTTCTAAAAACTGAGTTTGACGATTATGATTAAAATGATGTTTATATGACAAATAAAATGTATATCCTGAATTTCATGGGAATGGCCCCTGAAGTCCTTTTCACTCCAAATGACTTGCAAACTAATAAACGACAACAGATTAAAAAAGCTTATTACAAAAGTAATATAATTCCCAGTAAAACATTAATTTATGTGATATACTTTATTTTGACCTAACTGTTTTACAGATATTTCCTGTTATTTGTTCCAATTTTAAATTGCTTAAACCTATCCCAAAAGGGCAATACTCATCCGGTTCATATTCTCTGGTTTTACCGCTGGCCTTGGACTGAGAACCGAATTTGGATTATAATCTCATAGCGACAGCTGTTGAAGAATATGACTATCGCGTTAGCTTTTGGATTCTCTATTTTCCTTCTACTTATCAAGAGCTAAGTAATATTTTTATTTTGATTGGCATTATGTAGATAAAAGAATTCGTTTGTAAAAGTAATTTGTTTTGCAGAACAGATAGTGAAGGTTCTGTAAATGGAATAAATCAGAATTCTTTTTTATTATGGAACTCCTTAAATGATATACTTCTCCGTGTCTCTTTCCATATTGGGCGTGAAAGACCGTTTAATTTCGTTCAGAGGCTCCTTTATTAGGTATGAGGTTGAACATACAACTTGAGCCACCGTTTTACGTCCCTTCCGAAGGAATCAATAAGTATTTCTTCCCGAAAAAATCCATCGCCCTCCTCAGGGTTTAAACCCCAGGTTACTCCTAAACCATGGAGGAGTACTTCTGTAGTGTACAGTAATACAACATTTTCCTGAAATTTAAATTAGTAACCGAGATTATCATCCAGGGTAAATCTTAAACAATATAAACCTATTAAAATTGTGTAGCTTACCAAACTGTCCTATAATTGCTCTACCTTTAAATAAAGTTTATACCTGATAAAATTTTCACTAATATTCACTGCTAGGTTGGCAGGCCAACATAAAGTGATCTCTGATAGATAAGATTGCTACAGAGTGTTATTTATCACCCAGGTCAAGATCAGATTATATCAGAAAATTATTTCCATCATTCAAATTTGCCTATAAATTCCTCTGCATGCTATATGCAAACAGGTATCATTTTATGAAATCTTAATATATGTTTCAAGATACTTTATTGTAGAGGTTTTATAAGAATTTGCACAGGACACAAGGTTAATAAATTAATTTCGGCGTGTTCATATGCAGGTTTGCACAGTTAGAACAGAAAGTAGACAAAGAAAGGGCAAAAAATATAACAAGTTATGACAACTTAAAAAAGTTAAAAATTATGAGTGTTAAAATTGTTGGGAAAATGTTCAAAATGTTCAAGCATTTTAAGGTGGTATTTTACATAAAACTTACGAATATTAAATAAAACACGCCTATATGATATCTGAAAATATAGCCAAAATACTACAGCAACCTAGAAATAAATTCCTGATGAACTTATCTATCAATGAGGAACTTCAATAAAATTTTGATTTTCCACGAATTCACAAATTTATTTCTCCATCTGTTGAAATAGTATACCAGTGATATTTACAGACATAATATTATCCTTTACTCAGTTAATTAGGTTAATTGAAAAATAAACGCACGTAACCTAAGTGAATTAGAAGAAGGGGAAAGTAAAATAAAAACAAATGATCCTGACGTGAAAAAGTCACAGAACTGAACAGAAAACTGCTACGAGGCGTAGAAACATTTTTTTTTTTTCAGTTAAGCATATGGGGGAGTGTGTTGTCACACAAAAAAGCAAGTACAATAACGGAGTTAGAGACCACCCACGCCGAGAACCAAGAGCAACATACAACTCACAAATAATTTAGTCGTGTTCCATGTGGTTTCAGTGTGCACAATATGGCATTAGCAGCAGCTGCAGCATGCTGAGGTACAACGCACTGGTTCATTAATTTGTCAGGTCTAATCCGGAGAGCAAGCTGCTGCCACTTTATTCTCATACACGAATGATAGTTTCTGCCCTCAAGCAGATTTTATCTGATTGTCGTAAAACCTGTATTCACTGTAGGTTTAATTGATTTCGCAGAGTAGATCTATACTTTACAGATAAACTTAATTTAAGCACCGTTTTTCATTAACGTAGCAGCTGATTGCGTATTTAATGAATACATATGTACTTCAGGCAATAAAGCATTTGTTAATTTGCCTGCATGCTGAAAGCGAGATGCTATTAATTATTTCCGAGTATTTCACTTGTGCATATGAGACTTTAATGAGTGGAAATCCGGTTACTCATGAACAATTCCAAACAACAGGAGGGTGTTTAAAGATGTGATGTTACTAGAGAGACCACTTGGGTTTTATGCAACATATAGCATATTTATTTCATTGTCTGAATTGCAATGGTCCGAAGATATGCTTATTATAACAATTAACAAAACTACTCTTCCACTCAAACCGAGTGTTGGTTAAAGTTTGAAATATGCTAAACCATAGCCAGGATTAGAAGATTCTAGATTCAAATCCTGACTGTAGCATTGAATTTCTCAGCCTAATTCTCTGGATTTTGAACATATAAAACACACATCAACGCCTGATTTGCTCTGTTGGAGTGCAAATAATTTGCGAGAGGACAGAAATATAAGGTTACATAGTTACGAAATAGAAAATGTTTCCAAATACTGAAAGTTGAACTTCAGGGAGACAAAGTAAGATATGCTTCTAGTTTTTATTGGACTAAAGTAATAAACACAGTTAAAAATTAGTAATAGAAAACAGCGTAATAGAATTTACTTATTGGTATAAGAACCCTCTAATGAAAGCAGGCATTATTAGAAATGTAATTAATTGTTAATGTTGCATCATGAAGAGACGTTTAGCTACTTACTGGCTACAACATTTGAGCGTCATCCTGTTTCTCTTTGCAGTTGTGGGAACAGTGAAACATGGCGACCTGAAACCACGCTTCACATAACCGGAAACGGCACCTAGTTTGCCTTCAAATATTTCTGGCTTGTTAAACATGTTTTCACTAGCCAGTCATTTATTACATTTTATTTATTTATTATTTTTTTTTCATTTTCAGGTGTGCGGTGTTTAGAATATGAAGCTGTTAATATGGACAAGGGAGAATAATTCAAGGGAGCGAAATTAGAAAACCGCGTGACCAGGATCTTTTCAGCATTTTAAAGAAGTCTCATATTAATGTCGAAGCTATTGTGTTATATTCTAGGCACATTTAATGTCAATTAAGGAAATATTTTCAAGAAATCTATGGTTATAAATAATTGTATAAGACAGAAAAACAATCGTATGCAGATACGGGACTAAAACGGTGCGTGTTAGCTTTTTGGGCAAATGTAGGGTAACCTTCTTTCAACTAAAGCATCCATCAGCGATTTACAATGTTACCATTTGTGTACAACACCGTTTTATTAAAAATGTTCATTCACTGCTTTTCTTTTTAATAGAGAAATGAAATAAATGATTATTATAGTTGTAAATATCAATGTTCGTATATCAAGACCGTCTGGTAACTAACTGAGCACAGTTTCTCCTCTAAAGAGGCAGCAAGTAAATCATTATGGACGTAAACATCAACATCCGTTGGTTACAAATCCTCTTGGTAACTGTCGACCACACGTTTCCTTACTACGAAGAAAAGTAAGAGTTGATTATGGCCGTAATCAGGAATGGCCATTTGTTACAAAGCTTGTTGGTAAATACCGAGTTTATTGTTTTTCCATTAAAGAAAATCAAGCAAGTAAATTATTAAGACTGTAAATGAAAACGCCCAGGTTAGTTCTCACCGACAGCACTGCTTACCCACTAAGAAAGGAAATAGATAAGTTATAATGGCTCGAAATATCTATGCCATTCCATTAAAAATCAAATTATGGGTTCTCCGGTTTCCCCCGCCATCATATTCCACCGGTGCTCCATCTTCATACCAGATATCATCAGTGCCATCGCCTGCGGTACCATTGCAGTAAAAGCAGGCGTTAAACACTATCCAAAAGATATCAAAGTATTTACCCTGACACCTTGCCTGACAGCGACATTGCAGGTTCTAGTTCAGTGTTAGATTTGACTCTGCCAACGGAAGACTGTGCATTTTGCATTGGAGAGCAGAACCAATTTTCAGAAAGTTCATTTTAACCTAACGTAGCCTGATCTCGACGAAATCTCAAAACCTGCCGTTCACCTGTCACGTAGCCATGTTGTCTTCTTAACCAATAGGAAAGGCTCAGGAAAGACCCTTAGTCTAAAACTGAACTAGAATCTGCAATCTCGCTGCCTGACAAACGAAAACCATAGAAGTTGAAGTTCTTGCAAGTTTATAGCATTATGTTACTATTCTATGGAACCGTGTGATTGCTGGCCCTGCACGAAGTTACAGCAATCTTGGTTTTCAGCCTGGACCCTAGCGGGCAATGGAGGTACAAGAGGAGAGTTCAGATTCCTACCAGCTAGTACCTATACCTATCACAGCGTATCATACTGCCATAATTATCATACCTTTATAACCCAAAGTATTGTACTTAGAGAACGGAGAAAGTAAGACACTCAACAAGGCGATCCCGATGGCCACGCTCGCTAAAGTACCTAGCTTTGGTGCTTCAAGGACACAGGGGATCCTGGGTTCGAGTCCCACCTTGGGCATGGGTGTTTGCATGTTTTTTAAATGTGTGTTTGGAGTAAAAAGAAAATGTAAAACAAAGGAAATGTATATAAAAAATAGAGACAAGAAAAGGAATTCAGTGCCAGAGTTCCGAAAAGGCTCCGGAACTGTATATTCTTTTAAATCAATAATCTGCAGTGTAAAAGTGGCAAATCGTATATTGTTATGCCAAATCCGTCATTCATTTTCCTCATACATGCTTAAAATTTAAATAATCATTGTTCTCTAATAATGTGCCTGCACTTCTGGGAGCCCAACAGACGATTGAAAGACATGTGCACGTGCGAAGTGCTGTTTTCTTCTTTAAGTAACATGAATAAAGTAAGTTCTTTACTAAGCAGCAGTTTTCTGAATTGTCGTTTGATGATAACGTAATAGCGGTATGCATGGGAAGCTCGCTATAGACCTGAACAAAAGCTACCACATTAGTAAATTTAATAGGGACATTTTCAGGAGAAGCCAATGTTGTGTGCCGCCTGCTTAGCTCAGTCGATAGAGCACCTGGTAGCTGCGTGAGGGGTCCTGGTTTCAATTTTTAGCTGGGAGGTAGAACATTTTCTCTAGCCTTGCCTCTCCAGAGACTGGAAATATGAATGTTGTTGGAATATGTGTGATGAAATGTATCAAACCCAAAGGAAAACAGACACCCAACAATAACCGTGCACGAGTAAACACTAGTGCAGATAGACAATATGCCCAAAGTTAATAGGCTGCTGATATTATCATTGCAATTAGAGGCGGAGTTGTAAATGAAACAAGGTAGGTAAATATATGTGTACACACCTGTATATACATACACACACACACATATATATACAGGGTTACTACAAAAGAAATAGACAACTTCAACTGCCTGTAAAACAAAAACTATTAAAGATAGCAACCTAATTATTTTGGAGGTATATTGCGAAACTCTCAAAGTTTGGTCTGTTACTATTGGTAACGCTGCAGTGTTTTGTTTGTTGTTGCAGAAGCTGAAATGGCGGAAAATCCTGTGGAAAAAGGCATATTGCGTGTTGGAATTTGCTAGAACGCAATCAGCAACTGTTGTCCAACGACATTTTAGAACACGTTACCACAAAACGCCACCGACTAGACAGTCAATCTATGACTGGTATAGAAAATTCGAGACAACGGGATGTTTGTGCAAAGGGAAGAGCTCGGGAAGACCAAGAGTTTCGGAAGAAAACGTGGAAGTGTTCGTTCTGCCTACATAAGAAGCCCACAGAAATCGACATCTAGGGCAAGCACGCAATTACAAATTCAACAGCAAACTGTATGGAAAATCTTGCGGAAGCGACTGCACATGATGCCTTACAGATTACAGCGTTGCAGTTTCTGAGTGAAGAAGATAAGGTCATATGGCGTGACTTTTGCATCGACATGTTGCGACATGATGAAGACGATGCTGGTTTTTGTGAGCGCATCATTTCATTTTTGTGGTAACGTGTTCTAAAATGTCGTTGGACAACAGTTGCTGATTCCGTTCTAGCAAATTCCAACACGCAATATGCCTTTTCCACAGGATTTTCCGCCATTTCAGCTTCTGCAACACCAAACAAAACCATACAGCGCTACTAATAGTAACAAACGAAACTTTGAGAGTTTCGCAACATACCTCCAAAATAATTAGGTTGTTATCTCTAATAGTTTTTGTTTTACAGGCAGTTGAAGTTGTCTATTTCTTTTGTAGTAACCCTGTATAATATACACACCTGTATATATATATACACACACATATATTTACATACCTTGTTTCATTTACAACTCCGCCTCTAACTGCAATGATAATATCAGCAGCCTATTAACTTTGGGCATATTGTCTATCTGCACTAGTGTTTACTCGTGCACGGTTATTGTTGGGAGTCTGTTTTCCTTTGGGTTTGATATATTTCATCACACATATTCCAACACCTCATTCATACTTCTAGTCCAAAGGTAATATATTATATATTTAAATGGATCTGAGAATGTCCAAAATGCTTTGTTCTGTTCCCTATACTATGTTTGGTGGTGAACACCACTCTTCAAGTAGTAGTAGTAGTGGTGGGGTGGTTGGTGGGTGGTGTGTGGTGGTGGTTGGTGGTGGGTGGTGTGTGGTGGTGGTTGGTGGTGTGTGGTGTTTCGTGGTTGGTGGGAGGTGGGTGGTGGGTGGTGGTTGGTGGTGGGTGGTGGTGGTTGGTGGTGGTGGTAGTGGTGGGTGGAGGGTGGTGGTGGGTGGTGTGTGGTGGGTGGTGTGTGGTGGTGGTTGGTGGTGGTGGGTGGTGGGTGGTGGGTGTTGGTGGTGGGTGGTGGGTGGTGTGTGGTGGTGGTTGGTGGTGGTGGTGGTTGGTGGTGGTGGATGGTGTGTGGTGGGTGGTGGATGGTGTGTGGTGGTGTGTGGTGGTGGTGGTGGGTGGTGGGTGGTGTGTGGTGGTGGTTGGTGATGTGTGGTGGTGGTGGTTGGTGGGTGGTGGGTGGTGTGTGGTGGTGTGTGGTGGTGGTTGGTGGTTGGTGGTGGGTGGTGGTGTGTGGTGGTGGTGGTGGAGGGTGGTTGGTGGTGGTTGGTGGGTGGTGGGTGGTGGGTGGTGGTAGGTGGGTGGTGGTGGAGGGTGGTTGGTGGTGGTTGGTGGGTGGTGGGTGGTGTGTGGTGTGTGGTATGTGGTGGAGGGTGGTGTGTGGTGGTGGTGGTTGGTGGGTGGTGGGTGGTGTGTGGTGTGTGGTGGTGGTGGAGGGTGGTGTGTGGTGGTGGTGGTTGGTGGGTGGTGGGTGGTGGGTGGTGTGAGGTGGTGGTGGAGGGTGGTGTGTGGTGGTTGGTGGGTGGTGGGTGGTGGGTGGTGTGTGGTGTGTGGTGGTGGTGGAGGGTGGTGTGTGGTGGTGGTGGTTGGTGGGTGGTGGGTGGTGGGTGGTGTGTGGTGTGTGGTGTGTGGTGGTGGTGGAGGGTGGTGTGTGGTGGTGGTGGTTGGTGGGTGGTGGGTGGTGGGTGGTGTGAGGTGGTGGTGGAGGGTGGTGTGTGGTGGTTGGTGGGTGGTGGGTGGTGGGTGGTGTGTGGTGTGTGGTGGTGGTGGAGGGTGGTGTGTGGTGGTGGTGGTTGGTGGGTGGTGGGTGGTGGGTGGTGTGTGGTGTGTGGTGTGTGGTGGTGGTGGAGGGTGGTGTGTGGTGGTGGTGGTTGGTGGGTGGTGGGTGGTGGGTGGTGGTAGGTGGGTGGTGGGTGGTGTGTGGTGTGTGGTGGTGGTTGGTGGGTGGTGTGTGGTGTGTGGTGTGTGGTGTGTGGTGGTGGTTGGTGGGTGGTGGGTGGTGGGTGGTGGGTGGTGGGTGGTGTGTGGTGTGTGGTGGTGGTTGGTGGGTGGTGGGTGGTGTGTGGTGTGTGGTGTGTGGTGGTGGTTGGTGGGTGGTGGGTGGTGGGTGGTGGGTGGTGTGTGGTGTGTGGTGTTGGTTGGTGGTTGGTGGTGGGTGGTGGTGGTGGTGTACCTGGAGGAAGAGTAATGTAAATTTTATCAAAAAAGGAAAATATTTTGAGGAAGGTATTTTGGCACTACTAATGCATACCCACATGCTTCAGCCGCCAGAGTTAAAGAAGCTAACTGGTAAACGAATATGACCGTAAATATGTTAAAACAACTCGTATTAACTATCGACAGCATTAATTTTCCACTATGGAATCCAGCTAATAAAAGGTTATGGTAGTAAATATGAATGCTCATATGTTACAGGAACCTGTTAACTACCGAGAACATTGCTTTCCCATGAAGTGCAGGTTTCTTAGCTGGCTAGTAAATGTGGACAATATTTACAGCATTACCTGATTTCAATTCTAGCTTACATTCACATAACTCTGAACATCTGTTTTGGGTTTTCTATTTTATTTATTTATCTTATTTAACTACTAAGCGCAGAGTTTCCCCACAGCAAAAGTAAGAAATAAACTATTAATACCGTTAATATGTATGTACGTTTGTTAAAAATGCTCTGTTTAACGCCAGCACTGTTTTCCCACTAAGAAAGCAAGCAAGTAAATAATTGTGGCCGTAAATATCAATTCCCGCTGCCCGTGTTTGCCATGCCAAAGCCTGTTGGTAATCGCCGACAGAAATATTTTCGCTAGTAAACGATTATGAACGTAATTATCAATGTCCATATGCTACAAAGCCTCTTAGTGACCATCAATAGCATTTTTCCTCACCAACAGTAAGGTTATAACAATAGAAGAAGATCTTAATCTAATTAATTCCCATTCAATAAAATAAATTATATTATTTATAATAAAACATATACTGAGAATAAATATTATTAATGATATAAATATTAACAAAAAAAAACTAATAAAACATAAAGATAAATGTATCACAACTAGCTAGTAAACGATTATGTCCGTAAATATGTTACAGAAGCTCTTGTAACTACCGACTGAGGATAGTTTCCAGCTAGTCAACGATTATTATGGTCCGTACCTATAGTAATACCTTATTTCCATTCTAGGTTACTTTCATGCACTTCTGAAATTCTAATTCAGGTTTCCTACTGAATTCACTACCTCAAAACATCTGCCTGTCTACCTGCCTGCCTGCCAGCCTACCTCATTTAAATACTGTGCTTTGAAAATATTCGGGAACAGCCTGAATGAAAAAGATTCATTAAATTTCAATTTAAACACATCGCACTTTGTGTATTAGCTGCCTGAGCTTTCCCGTCGGTTCATATTGGACTATTTCTGAAAGGCAAAGCTTGTTTCAGCGTTCGGGTAGAGAAAATCCCCTGTTATCAAAGCATAATCTGAAATTAACCTTACTAAACAATGTTAATATATTTTAGTGTTGTAAATACAGTCCTATAAAACGGAGCCTGGGTAACCTTATAAGCAGCATAACCTATAAAGGATGAAGAAAAATCGTCACACATTGATACGTATTCATAAATTTCAATCTATACGTATAATGAGGTGGAATTCCCTGGCGTGTATAAGCACAATCTTCAGCAATTGTAAATCTTACCTAAAATTATAATTAAGTGATTTGGTTTACTTTTATCGAGATTTGAAATACATTGTCAGAAGAGTTCTTAAGATTATAAGTACCTAGTGTTTAATCCGTAACATAACTTAACATCTCCTCTACACCAAACTTTATAATCAGGATGTAGAAGAACGTTTATGCAGCTATTTATTTGTTTTGGTAGCATCCGTGGTTATACGAGCCATATAGATGTTCGATTGGGAGGTTAATAGCGCAGTGCCTAGTCCAGCCGACCGGCAATGGTGGGTGGTCCACCGAACCTCAACTCAATATGCAGACAGTACGTTCTAACTTGTAGGCAGAGGCCGCCGCTACAGTGCACATTCTGAGGTCGAGACCACTATACCAGCCAGATCTGCTGCCCATATTACGCTCGATGAAGTCCGCAAGCCAAAACAGAACCACAACAACAGCAAAAACCACAGAGAACGTATATACAGGAACAACCACCGCTGAGGAACATACACTCCAGCGGCACCCACGTAAGAGAAGGAACACTCAACACCCATTAGCAACTGCATCATAAAACAACCACCGCAGACACCTGAAGCCTCACAACCAATCAACACCCAGCAGCTACACAAGGCAGTGAAACGCCACGCCAGCACGAAAGGTACACAGGTGACAAGATTTTGACCGCATTACTCTACCAACATACAAGACATGCTCACTATTATTCAAGAAAATATCCAAATGCTCATTAACTCATTCAAATTATCCACTGAAGACCTGAAGAACTGTATCACATAGCGGTTTCAAAATCAACACAAATTCATACTGAAGGTTGACAACGAACTATCTGAAAGACACAACCCCCTAGTAAATATCAACCAAGTCAATGCAAAGAACCAGTAACACACATTAGACGGTATCATAAGTTCTATAGACAATATACTAACTTCATTAAGATGATAAAATCACATATTTTAAGATAATTTTGTTCAATAAAGGGGAAAAAGCTTTTGACTAGGTGTGTCATTCAGTAACTAAAAACATGACTACAGTAAAAAAAGAATACAATAAAAATATCTGAAGAGGGAAATAACCTAAAATAACCACGGAATCCATTCTGATCCATAATTACCTCTATCACTGGCTCCGGCCGGATGCGTGTCATTGTGTTACGTAGAACTGAAGTGTTGCCGGACTGTATTAGGGTACAAGTTGTACGTTTTCTTTACTGGGATGTAAGTAAACTAATATGTAAGCACGCAAGTGTAAGTCAATAGCTATACAAGTTAACGCAAACATGACCTTCATAAAACTTAACAATTGTTTCGCCATATTGGAACTAAACCTAACTTACAAAAGATTTGCTTGGCAAACACGTTAGATTTAGAACATAGAATCAAGGTTTCACCACTGTTATCTCAATTTCAGAGAAAATGTTTGTTTTAACTTGAACGAAAAGTAAAACGTGAAAAACTTCACGAAGTAAAAAAAAACAGTAAAATGTATGCTTTGATACTAAAGCTAAAAACTGGATTTGTTGCATTCACATGATTACTCTGTACACTCTTCTGCAAGCTGCTGTTACAGAAGCCTACTCTACTATTTCTTGTTAATACAGCTAAACCATCTTTACTCATTTACCTATTAAAAGTTTTCATAATTTAACAGACATACTTATAAAACTCAAATTGGTTATTATGTGCTATTTAATAGACGAATTTAATATTTGTACGAATATTTTGTTGTTGCGGTATCCTCGTATTACTTGTCTAATACAGCTTTCTACCTTTAATTTGCATAATTTGCCCCAATTGACACCATATATAGTAAAATATTCACTCCGAAATTTTTGTACAATTCACCAATAAGTGAATATTTCGATATTCGTGTGGGAGGCATTATGAAACTATTTAGCATATTACAGACACAGCAAGCGCTGGAAACATTGAGCTCAGTTATATTTTGGTGTGTCTTATGCACAGACAACACTCACTATGCACACGTCGCAGCAAGCCTTCTTCCGGGATTGTAGTATGAAGGTTAGAACCCTAGTAATAATCTGATAGAACATTTGCAATCGCATAAGAAGTTCCCATTTACGTTTTTCTATATAGCCGTATTGCTGTAAAAGACTATAACTGATATTATATGTGAAAATATAGATATACGTTTTTAGAACTTAAGTAATTGTTGAAAAACAAATAACATTTCTTTTCCTCTCAGTGTCCTATATTTCATGGAATGACCCTTCTGAACGGCTTTGATGTTTAACGTGTTTATTGAGTCTGTATAGTTTTCAAGGAATATTACGAATAACAGAGAAGGGTACCTCTTAGTAAATCCTTCACCAAAGAGTTTACATGTTGATGGAATAATATTTAGTGAAAATAAGAATCCTCTATTTTGAACCGCAGCAGCTGTCACAAATATGCTTTGAATAGTAGCCGTCAGGAGGTTGCTTTTTCGTCCATGATTTTCTCAAGCGATCCTGCCGCTTCTGCAATGTCAATATAGTAAAATCAACTTTTCAAATCCCTCATCAATAAGGGGATTCGGAAGCTTATAGTATACACGGAAATTCAATGGTATTTACTTTCATATAAACTCTTCTTTGCTAAGAGTTTTCTGGAGGTGTGCCAAGTTTTCTCGCTTTTTTGTGTATCCTTAGAGGAAAATCAAAACATTGAAGTGGCACTGCTACAACACATTGACATTTAAATATATTTTATTATTTGTTCATGTGAGCACAACAACATATACTTGCATTGGTTGAGATTTAAGGAAATTATTACCGACATTAATATATTTTTTGATTATGGTGAGCAGAAACTTAGCGTCGTTTAATCTGATTTAAGTATTGCTTCCCTACGGTACTCACACTATTTCTTTGAAATTTTCGTTTACAGACATTAAATTGCTTTTTTAATTTAACCTTTCTTCATGTTTCTTTGCTATCTTTTCACTACGCTTTTCAATTGTATCTCTACTGGTTTGCCGTTTTACAGACAATACACATTTATAAGAACAGAAACACCCATGTCCAAATCGGGACTCGAACCAGTGATTCCCTTCGCCACGAAGCTCCAAATTTAAGCACCTAAGCGAACGCGGCCTCTGGGACCGACTAATTTCATATGTATAAAGATTATGCTTTCCAAACTTAAGAAAATGTATTTACCTTGTAAAAGGCGCCAAATATAGCAATACATTTCGATAAATACACTGAAAATAGCTATTACCACTGGCAGCTTTATAGAAAAACATTTTGAACTGGATACATTCTCTTGTAGGTGAGTGAGTAAATTAACACCACTTGTACTAGTCGCAGAGCAAAATGACCTGTGTTTGCTAATTTAAATTGAGCTCTTCCTCAAGTTTCCGTATTGGGACCGCTACTACGAGTATTATGATAACTGCGTTGCCGTAAAATGTAAAAAGTGGAAGGATACAACTTACTGATGATTCCATAACCTCCATTTCTGGATCACAGTTTTTGTTATAAAATGTTATTGATGAATAATGCCTATAATGAAATCTTCGCTTGGTTCAATACTTATAAGTTTTAAACTAAATGAAGACAAGACAAAAACAATGACTTACCTTTAAAAATGATCAAGAGGAAGGTTGCAGTTTCAATGAAGCTACTTATTATACTTTTGGATTACCATCTTGATCAGTCATCCTGCGCCTTAGTGTAGTGGGATAGGGCATGATGTAGTTCCCGGCCATGGTATGCGTCCGGGTGCGATCCCACCCATTGAGACCGCCGTTTAAGTCCCTGGTATCGGATCTGTACCTAATCGGCATTGTAAGGAAAATAAGGTGATGCTATAGCGGTCTTGGCCAAAAAGCCAACTTTACAGCTGGTGGATGCTGATACTGGACACACCTCGTCGTCACATAAGAGAGCGTGTGTACATGGGCATGCCATTGGCAGTATGGTTGGTAGGTCTTAGCCATGTTTGTACTAGATTGCCACCTGTGCTTTATTTTCTGCGTCAAGTGAAATAAGTTACAACTATAGTTCATTTAAAGAAAAAAAGAAGAGAGTTGTTTTTATCATTGTATTTTGGTGTATTGTATTCATATCTGGCGTAATGAGACTATAGTAGACAAAATATGAGTTTTAAAAGAAGACACTTCATATAATAGTAAACTCAGCACACTATGATGCCTGTTGTACCCCAATATTTGTTAAAGCAAGTATACGTTGCTACCAGTCTGTTTTAAACAGCTTGTATTAGATAAAGGCTTCTTTTAAAGATGTGTATCATATACCAGACACATTAGTATTTCCTTCTCATTTCTGTGTTTTCTTTTTTAGTTTTCTGTGTGAGATTTTTACTGTGATTAAATTCAACTGAAACAATAAAATTGTTAAAGTAATTTTTCATGCACAACTTTTGGATCCAGCAGGTAATTATGGAATAAAACCAAATAATGTATTGTAAGTCTTGTGTTTTTATTCCATTAAAAGGTTATGTGAGGAATGATAGGATATTGGTAAAAATTGGAAGCTTTGAAGTATCAAAGGGGTGAATGGAGCTGTTTGTGTTGCAGGATCATTACGCATCTCTCAGCAAATACAAATCGCGGTAGATGAGGCAATGTAAAATCAGTGAAATTATCCAGCGTCTGTAAACAAGTAAAACTAATCAATGCCTGGCGGAACATTATATACTCAAGAACTCACCATCAGTAGATTCAAAAGCAAAAATCAGTTTGTGAGTGATTCATACCGGCAGGTGTCCGAGAACGAAATTTTCGTAAAACGCAGGTTAATATCGCTGCTTCACTGGAACATTCCATCACTCAATGTGGAAGTAATTCTAGTACATTGCAGTTTAGATAGGTATAGGATATAGCCCTCCTATATTGATATTGTCTTTCTGCTAGTTGGAAGAATTTCAGTTCAAATTTCACGTTAACGTTATTCATCCTGTGTTAATCTATGGAATAACAAACTATTTGCAAATGGGATTCCGTGGCTATTGTGGGTAGTTATGTGGTCTGGAGGAGTAACAGCTTGATGAATAAGAACATAAGTAGGTTTCACAGTGTAAAAGCCACTATTTTATACTTTATCGGAGCAACTGATTTAAAGTAAGTTGCGTTTCACGTCTCATCTGGAGCGCATTGCTACATTTGTCCTGAATGCAACCGGCTGTATATGTTCGTTATGGTATATCCACGGGGTCACGGTGACTATTCAGGATAATCAGAAGGATTTCAGTCATCAACAGTTAAGGCTAGAGAGAATCTCAGATAATTCCCGACCCTCTGGCTGTTAGAGAGGCGCAGTTGAGTGTGAGAAATGCGATAGAGCATTCCTGTCCATATAATATAAAGTGATATTGATAGTATTCTCTAGAAGCTTCGTTATATTTGTTGGAGGAACTGTGCAATTAACCAAATTCTTCTGAGTGCAAAGGTACTACACAACGATATACCTTGTACCACTTCAGTATTCTAATTTTGTTTTTGGTTATACCTAACACTTCGTTAGATATACATAACTATCAGACTTCCAGTTAATGTCGTTTACGTAGGATCTTACCTCAAGTATCTGCCCAACACATCGGTTTTAGTAGCTGTGGATTGCATGTGTAGAAGCAATTGAGCAACTAATAGGACGAACAAATTATATATACGGGACAAGCGTATACAAATACGCGTTTAATTGTTATAGCAGCTGTTAGATACAAATGGCAGAACACTTTAGAGGAAGCAATCATTCAGGGCTCGTATAAGTATATGTATCTTTTCGGCAATTTCAAGGCAGCCAGACATTGCCGCGGTCCCTTGTGAACGACAGTATAGAAGGCCATCTTAAGGCCTAAGTTAATTAAGACAGTAGACTTATGTTGCTGTACACAATATGATATACGGCCTCTCAAGGAAGCAAACGTATGGCGAAGAATGGCAGTTACTTTATATATCGTAACTGGAACTTATTAATTACACATTATGATATTTAATGCACACCAATACAAATTATTATTACAATTAATATGTAGTCCCAGTTTAGTAGCAACAACTGTCTATAATCATGCAGCTTCTTGTGCTAGAAACTGGAGAAAAATTCAGTGTATTGATGCTCTTTAGTTGCTATTGTTCTCAGCATTCCATTCTATATCGAGGTTTAAGATCCCTAATTTTTGCTAAGAGGCCTTTTTATTAGGCTCGTGGTTCCTTTACATGTCGTAAATTTAAGACACGGAACCACCGGCGTAGACTTCCACAGCTCTTCAGACACAACTGGAACAAATCCAAACATATACACTTCTAAGGTGTTTGGAAAATCAGGGTACGTTGTACATAGGACGCTTGCATTTTACGAAAAATTCAGTATTGAACATTTTCTGACAATCACTCAGTGGAGTGATCAGCTTCAAAGATCTTGTTTATGTTTCTTTTTTAGGTTGTGAAAGTTCATCTATTCCCAATTCATCACATCCGCCGAGTGCGTTCTGCCAAAACTCCCTTGTAGTTTATGTGTATTTGAGCCCTTGTGTGTTATTTGATCCCCCTTATGAGTTGCTGAAAATCCTTCGGTGATAGCAGAAAGCTTCCCACAACCATGATCAACATTCCTGAAAGTCTGCCAAAGCCCTCTCATTCTTAAACAAAGAACCTGTACCTCCTCTGTAGATCGCTGCTCTACATTTTCATTCATCAATTGAAAATACCTCATTAATATTCGAAGGCTTTCACGGCCGGTGTTAGAATCACTTATAGAAAACAAAACCGGGCTTGTTGGCTGTGGTCCACAGGGCTTCATCCCTTGTTCCCCAGATGTTTCGCCTTCGTCTGCGGCAAGGTGCTCAAGACCCACAATATAGACACCATTTTCAAACCGACAAAACAAATACGCAGTTTCCTTCACTCAGCCAAAGATCCCAGAGGCCCATTTGCATCGGCAGGCGTGTATCGCATCCCCTGTTCATATGGCGCAGTATATGTGGGTACCACCCAACGGAGCATCAATACCAGACTTTCAGAATATCGTGGACATTGCCGTCTGGGTCAACCTGAAAAATCGGCGGTAGCACTGCATGCTCTAGAAGCAGAGGGGGAACATGTGACCGTTACGACGAAACTGACATCCTCTCCTCCACTACTCATTACTATACACGTTTGCTCCGTGAAGCTATTGAGAGCTATAAACATTCCAACAATTTCAATAGAAAAGAAGAAACATTCAGATTAAATATAACTTGGCACCCAGCCTTACAGAACAGATCAAACAAGAAAACACGTGCACCAATCAGACACAACATGGGCGAAGGGGACCGCAATCCGGACCAATCAGGTCATGCGAGGGCGGTACCTCTCACAGTATATAAGCCGGCCGCTCCAGACAACGTACCACGATTCGGAGCTTGAACTTCGAGCTGTACACATGGCAAAGAAGAAACTCCGCAGAGCCGCAGCTGCTAAGGCAGCAACCGTCACCTCTTCCCCGGCAGCCGCCGAGGAGGCAGCATCTCCGAAGCCATTGGTCGCGGCAAGCCCTGTTTCGCCGCCGACCGTCACCGCAGTCTCGCCGCAACTGCAGCCGCAGTTGCCGCCCTCACCGCTGCCACCGACGTCTCCACCCAGCTCCACGACGCCGCCACCCCGGTTCAGTGCTGCGGTACGGGGGTCCCTAGGGACCTTTCCACCCGGCATCTGCTCACCGCCGTGCAGTCGCGGTGGTCTTCTTGCTTGAGGGCCACCCGCATATACTGCGACCGGGGGCCAACGCCGCTCGTTCGTTTGGAGTTACAGGACCAGGCGGACCTGGAAGCTGCCTTTGCATCAGGGTTGCCCTTATTAGGGCGACTTCTGGTCGTCGAGGCTAGCCGACAGGAGCGCCATCGGCCCTGCCGACGCTGCTGTGCTTACGGTCACACAGCTGAAGTCTGCTCTTTGCCACCGAGATGCCACTACTGTGGTACGAACACCACCACCGCCGAGTGCACTGGGCACGATCTCCGCCGTCGCCGCCGGTTCTGTGCCACCTGTCGTGGCACAGGACACTTCACCGGGCAAGCCCAGTGCCCTCTCTACCCCAGGAGCAGACCACTACCACCACCCGCCCGGACTACAACACCGCCGACCATTATCGAAACCACACCACCTGCACACTCGTTAGACGCAGCGACACGGGACGCCATTCAGGATCTCCACGCGGAGATCTTGAACGTCGGGGCCCGTTTAGCTGCCCTTGAAGAGCTGTGCAGTGTCATCACTGAAAAGGTACAGAACCTTCAAGCTGCCACCACCGCCGCCATCGCCACACTACAGTCCACCATCGCTGAGCTGTACAGCCGGACAGCTAGTGTTCAGCCACAGCCTCAGCAGGACTTCCAGCCGCAGCAGCTCCACTCCGCCGAACGGCCCCACTCCAGGGGCCAATCACACAGCGGGGCTGTTACAAGACCCGGACCTGAGTCTTGGATTCTTCGTTCACGGCAGCTACGACTGGAGAAGAACCAACACTAGCTCAACTCAATCCCTCACCCTCTAATTCCTCTACTCCTCTCCCTGAATATTCCGCGGTGACAGTCTGGGCCTCGGTCAAGTCTCTCTCCCGGACCTCATTTCACCTCTCTGACTGCAACCTACAGTCAGTTAAATTATCACCTTGAATCCGCGGGTGCAATCATGCGGTACCGCCTCTCCTTTCTTCCTTCTAATACCGGTGGAGGGGTTTTTTAGTCGGTAGGCCCACGTGGGAGACCCCGACACTCCGGGCTTGCCCGGGTCAGTCCATAAGGTGGATTTTTCCCCTCCACTCGAAAATTAAAAAAAAAAAAAAAAAACAACGTACCAGTCGCTACTGAGAGGCTACGGACATGTGTACGCCATTGAAAATGCTTGCCGCAGACGCAGGCGAAACGTCTGGGGGAAAATGGATGAAGCCCAGTGGACCACGGCCATCAAGTCCGGATTTATTTTCTATAAATGCAAAGACTTCCCTTAATAATTATTTGACCACTTGTCATAAGCTGTTGACGTTCAGCAAATCTCATATTTGAACAACTATAGCCATTAAAATACCTAGGTTCATATCAGCAGTGGTGAAATGATGACAAGAAGCAGATAGCACTTAAGGACCAAACTAACTTCATATGTCCTTGCCCAGGTGGGGTTCATCCTTAGAAGTATAGATGATCATGGATACTATGACTGCTGTTATCTACCGCCAGAAGCTTCCCTGAGTATATCTTTCTTTTTTACTTCCAGCTGAATGGTTACATAGCTATTGCTATGAGTTCTAGGGTGGCTCTCGTGGCTCTACTGCCTCACCAACCCATGCTGGTTTCCTAGCTGAAGACCTCGACAGAAGAAGGAAAAACAAGCATTCCGCCTTAAAAGCGATATATTACTCGCCGGCATCTCTGCTTTAAATCACTTAAAACCTATATGTCTCCGTCCTGAGAAAGAGTAGATTAAGCAGTTACGGCAGGCATGATGACCACAGGCTGTTTCTGAACAAAAGGGGTGGTATATCTTTTCCAACTGCACGTTTGGATTTAATAGCAAATCACGCTTGTCTCCGCCACTGCAGGAACAAATATTTCCTTATTTGAAGTTTGGCATTAAATTCCCACAGACGATGGTTACGCTGCGGACATTTTGTTACAATAGACAACTGCTGTTGAACTACAGCTTAGGAAAACATGTTAGCAGCCATCGCCTCACTGAAAGTTGTCCTGTGATTCCTTGGATTTATGGATGCCCCCCTGGCACGAAGGCAGCAGGCAAAGCTCCAGGGTTGGATGGGCTGCCCCCGGAAGTTTTTAAAGTCGCAGCCAATGTTAATGAGCTTGGTAGGAGTATGCTCCAGATATGTAACAGATTGTTTATTGAGGGTAATTACCCTACCTGTTGGGGAAAGGGCATTATTCATCCCATCTATAAAGGGAAGGGAACTATTGGAAATCCGGATAACTATAGGGGGGTTACTGTTTTGCCAATTATGGAGAAAAATTATTGTATAGTGTTATATAACCGGATAAAGGACTGGGAATCTAAATTTGGCAAACTTTCAAAATTTCAAATGGGTTTCAGAGAAGGACACAGTACCTTAGATGCCGCTTTTATATTAGACACTTTAAGGACTGAGCAACTGTTAATTAAGCGGGGAAAGCTTCATTGTGTTTTTGTGGACTTTAAGAAGACATTTGACTATCAATCGAAATGCATTATGGTACAAACTAGGCAGAAAGGGGTTATCAAGTAAAATCGTGAGAGCATTGCAGGCAATGTATCAAAATGTCGAATTCTGTGTGAAGTACGACAGAAACAGTGTCCGAGAGCTGCCGAAGTTATAGGGGAGTGAGGCAGGATTGTATTTTATCTCCCTTGCTATTTAATCTCTTTGTGGATGCTATTACTGATACAATGATAGCAGAGAATATCCAAGCACCAGTAGTAGCGGATTTGCAGATCCCAACACTTTTATACGCAGACGATTTAGTATTGTGCTCTACGACAGTAAACGGATTGCAACGAGGACTGGACAAACTTAGGAATTATTGCGATGAATGGCTACTTACAGTTAATGTGAATAAGACTAAGGCAATGACTTTCAAAAAGGGTTGTGTTTATAGCAGGGAGGAGACTTGGACATATGCAGGACAGATACTGGACAATGTTAAATCTTTTGTGTACTTAGGACTCACATTCACAGTGAACGGAAAATGGACAGAACACATTGACATTACGAAACACAAGGCAAGGGTGAAAGCGACGGAACCTCTCCGGATACGCTACAGAATACCGAACACCTTAATGGAAACTGTATACGGAGCGACAGTTAGATCCACGATGACATACGGAGGAGAAATATGGGGGTGGGAACAAACAGGGAATCTGGATCAAGTGAGGACCCAATTTTTGAAAGGAATTCTGGGTGTAGGGAGGGGTACGGCCAACTGCGGAATAATGAGGGAATTCGGGGCACTTAGTGAAACGCTAGAGTGCAAAATCAGAGCAGTTAAATATTGGCTGAGAATCGTTCACGGAAACCAATCTCTAATTAGGGCAGTCTGCTACCGTGAACAGTTGCGAATGGAAGGTATTTCGACGTGGGCATCAAAGTTAAAGAAAGGGTTGGAAACCATTGGGATGGGAGACATTTGGATGGCGGGGCAGGAAAGCAGGCGAAGTATTTGGAGAAAAATTAAGAACCACCTCTGCGATATTGACAGACAGCAAATAATTGCGCAATGCACAGAGAAGGCGTCATTAGAAGTACAGTCTGGGCTGAAATCGGAGTGGGGTATGGAGCAATACATCAAAACAGGTACCAAACTCATTAGAAAGGGGCTCACGTGGATTAGACTAGGAGCATGGAGGAGCACGAACATTTCTGACGAGAATAGTACGAGAATCTGTCCCATTTGCGAGGAGGAAGAGTCGTGGACTCACATCTTGGCAAGATGTAGGGGTACGGAGGAATGGCGGGAAGAGTATTTGCCGCGATTTTTTACCACTGCGAATGTAGGGCTAGAAGCTTGTTGGACGCTACTGGCAGGCACGGAAAACATGGACGGGCTAGGTAAATTTATACTTAGGGCAAGACAGCTGAGATCTGAGGAGGCTGCCAATAGAGAAGGGGGGGGGGATAAGATCAACTAAACAAAAGTGACTACATTGTTCTACATACATATATATTATGTCATACTTAGGTCACTGTTGTGCTATGGTTTTATATATGTTGTATATATTATGTGTATATATGTCTTTTAAGTGTAATTTTCTATTATAAGAGGGTGCATTTATGTAGGTGTACTCTGTGCTGTAAATTTAAATTGCTATATTTGAATATCTTTGTATTTTTATTTTCGGGTTCACTCTTAATTCTTTATTGTTGTTTAATAATGCTTTGGACTGTGTATTTCCTTTGTCTTTTTATTTTCGTGTTTACTCTTTTAATTCTTTGTTGTTGTTTTAATATTGCTTGTAATGTGTATTACAAAAGCACGTAAGGTCTGTGGACCCGTGCGATTGTTGAAGTTCTATGTATAATATTGCTATGTCAATAAATACACTTATTTATTCATTCATTCATACTTTCGAATGGCTAGGCTCGTGATGAATCTTATGATTGGCCGATTTAATTGATGGTGTGCAATACTTATGGATAACCAAACTAGCTGGTATATTAAAGGTTTATCTGTATCGTCAATGCAAGTGCGTCGTTGTTAGACGGGGGAATATATTGAGATCTGCCTTTTTCTCGTAGTCAGTATCCGCGCTAACACTGCAAATGGTACATCAGAAGGCAGGTTAAACTTTGAAAATTAACTTTTTGCTGATGTTATTTCGCCGAATCGGCATGTAAAATGTTCTTCTCTCTCTCTCTCTCTCTCTCTCTCTCTCTCTATCTATCTATCTATCTATCTATCTATCTATCTATCTACCTATCATTGTAAAATTACATCGATATCACTTCCATAAAGATAGCTTTTTCTGCTGCAATGAAGCTGTAAATTGTCTACTTAAACTGCTTAGAGTCTTGCTAAATTTATTGAGCACTAGTTGATTATCAGTGCTGTTGATTGGACCACCGTGGTATAAAACTGATTTTAAGATATTCGCATGATTGAAGTTGCCATAGTTACTGTATAGGACTTGCAAAACAGGTATTAAAAGATACTTGACTTAACAGTAGTGCACTTATAATTATTTTCTTGTCCCCCTAAATGTTAGTCTGAATAAGAGGAAGTGTTGATTTTACACTCATTTACTGACGTGTTCAACCGATTACCTGTATCAGCTAGTTCTGCAGCTGTGTTTATATTTCAGGGTGTAATGAACAAGTAGTTTGTTTTGAGCCTCGTGTAATGTTTTTGAATACTTTGATACTGAGTTTAACATGTGCTTTGATTAGTATACATTATTTCTATCCATAGCCCTAAAATGGTGCTAAATATGGTAATTAAAAAAATGATATTGAAAATGTTTTCCTGGCACAGCTTCAAAGATGAAGCTGCATTAGGGAAGCATATCACCTTTGCTATTCATGTTTACCTCCCAAGAAAACACCTTAGCGTATTTTCAGCAAATGTTTAATATTCAATGAAATCAAATAAAACTGAAACATATATCTTCAAAATTGAATGAAGCATTAATACATAATAACTGTTTTAACGTAAATGTTCAAGTATGTAAAAAATAATTACGTATAGTGCTTATGACTCTGAAATAAAAGGTTAAATTGTGTATCCAAGATTAAGTAAAGGAACTAAAAATAAGTTCGATTCCCGATAACAGGGTGGAGATTTTCTCTTCCGCCTGGAGAGCTGGGCATGTTTCCTTTCATCATTATCATTATCATAATCATGTTTATCTCATCATCATCCAACGGAAGAGAAGTGGCAACACCGCTGCTGTATCATCCTTGCCTGAAATCTGAGGTCGGGTTCTGGTCTCTGCTATCTTATTTTAGTCCGGGCCAATGACAAAATTCGTAATTAACATCATTACTCTATGGGTAACAATGTTTAAACTAAAGACAGTTTTTTGCGTGATAAGCAATTCATAATGTATAACAATATTACATTATAGCGTCATAAGTGCCGTGACATGAGAGTCACGTGATAAGATATGTCCCCTTAAAATCTGAAATTCACAAAGCGCACAACTTTAAATTACCGAATGAAACTCGGGCAAAAGTACACATATTTTCGTTGTATTTTTATAGCCATTTGAACTTAATTCGTACAACTCCAGAATTATAATATTCCTTTCTGAAAGAAATGCATTTTCTTGCAGTTGATGCCATCTAAAAACACACATACATATG
The DNA here is from genome assembly GCA_030762935.1 of Hymenopus coronatus. NCBI lineage: Eukaryota > Metazoa > Arthropoda > Insecta > Mantodea > Hymenopodidae > Hymenopus > Hymenopus coronatus. The sequence continues at coordinate 378,248,413 of CM060900.1, read as the reverse complement.
ACTGCCACTGAGCCATGCGGCAAAAATAACTGAGTTTCAACTTGCTTGGCACAGATTATATCACGTTCATACTCCTAGCTCTTATAGGTGATTCGTATTATCACTCATTTTTTGGTCATCGCGTGTTTCATTTAGAGTGGGCACCAGACATGTGTATATTTATGTTGCAATTTCGTAACACTCAACGTAAATTATAATCTGTACACTATAATGTTGTCAATGTGTGGCTATAGGTTCAAAGAATATTAATTATAAATTGACAAAAGTCATAAACACTTACCTACTCATGATTCGTCTACAAAGAACTCCTAATTTTTGGTACGAGTGACGGTAATATGTCTAGTTTTTATAGGTTGTCCACTGATTAAGTGTAGAATACCACAAAACGGTCATAAGTGTAGACGAATTTTCAGATTACTGCTGTTTGTCGTAGATTCCTGTACTTAGTGTCTGTGATGAAAGTTATGCTTTAGCAAACCGTGCAATTATTTATTACTATAAAACCAACAACTAATAATGACTTGTAATAAGTACTATTTAAATTCACACACCGTGTTCCATTGTTCTTCTCTAGACTCACGTAACCGTTTGAGCACTTGCACAAACTTCTTTCATTACTATGCACCTAACCTGTTTATATTGACAAATCACAGAATCGTAATAAAAATGAACAATTCGAGCATGATTGGGTGTTATAAAATCGAATATGAACGTTTTATTAATACTGTTAGACGATGGTGGTAATTTTAAGAACTGTATGGCGAATGACTTCTTAACCTCTGAACTCACCATCAGGTACTACTAGTCAGTTTGATTCGTTCTATAACATTAAAAATTTGGAGGGAAATCATTTATAAATGCAGCCACTAACTGAGCACTAATTGGATGAGTGTAAATGCATAAATAGCTTTGAACCTCATTAATAATTTCGGCTTTATAGATTCCGAAATAAAATCGCATCGGTCGTTAATTCCCTACGCAATTTGCGGAGCACGCTAATGACACCTGCGGAAGGAGAAAAGGTTCACAGGTAGGTTTAGAGTTAGGGGTGAGGGGAAATGAGGTAGGGTTCACAGGTAAGGGTATAAGGTGGACATGGAAGCAATGAGTTAGGTTTCAAGTGTGGGGATAGAAGTGAGGACAAAGAGGTAACATACACAGATCAGGACAAGAATGGGGACACTGAGATAGATTTCACAAAAAGTGGTATGGTCAGGATTGAGACAATGAGGTAGACTTCTTGTGTAGGGGTAGCGGTAGTGGCAATGAAGGACATTGCCGACTTAGGGGTAGTGATGTAAACAATCAAATAAGTTTCACATATATATGGGGAAGAGTGGAGTAATGAAGTGGGCTTTCTGGCTGTCCGTCTGACGAGTCTTGATCATCAATTTGTACCATTCAAGCCTCTGAGCAAAAATGATCTTGGCGAGCTGGATATATCAGTACTCCAACGGTGCCATACTGTTAGCCCGTTTGGTATACTCAACGAGTATAATACTGATTTACTGTTCGAACGACCAGTGTGACCACATTCAATAGGAAGGTTAAGTCTTTTTGCTTCAGTTGCTTTTGTGTCTTCTGCACAGCCTGAGTCCGCCTGATATTCCCCCTCGTGAGATATAGTTACGGTGACCTCATCGGTTCAGTGTCGAGTCCTATCCTACTTATCTGCCTGCCGAACCACTTTTAAGAAATCTCCTTTGACTTTATTTTTATGCTAATTGATATTTTGTCGTACGTATTTGAAATATTCACGATCTCTAAAATACCTTTAATTTTGCGTAAAAGATTGTTGTAGTTATCGAGTTTATTCCCATGGTTTTTAATTTGTACTACATTATAAAAAAAAGTTTTAATTATATAACCACTAAAGTAAGAGACACCGAAGTAGTAAAACTGATGTACTAAGCTTAGATTTTTCTACAGGTGAATAATAATAGTATTAAAACCATGTTCTATTCAAGTATGTATTTTCATTCTGGATATATTAATGGATTCGCTTTAGTTAGGTAAAAAAATACTCTTCTCCTAGAGATACTGAGCTACATGCACCATTTTTAAATTAAATTCCTCAATGTCTTTGTAGGGAATTGTCTGGTTGAAATTTTCCTGTAGTTGGTATTACTTTTTAAGGACATCTATTAGACAAATTGGGAAAAAACTATGCAAAATATATTATTTAATGTTATTTAAAACAAATGTAAAACTAATATAAAGAATCCAACCAGACATGCAGTGGCATGATTTCAGATTTCTAGTTTTATTTCTGTGGAACAAATAGATTTTAATATAGGAAAATAATGAAAACTAATTCGAATATCAAGAAAATGGCTTTAAATTTTGACATAGGGAGCCATTAAACCAACATAAAGCTTTAAAATAGCATACAAAACGCATTTTATATTCACCCCAGCAGAATCAGAAATTGTAAAGTTTTAGTTTAAACTATAGTGCATATTTTGCATCAAAGGTAAAACAATTGACGTTTTCTACCACAATAACAAAATAAAATGCACTCAAATGCTCCTAAATTTTAATTTCTGTTTGTGTTGGTAGCAGCATAATTTACTTTAAAAATATTGTAAAATTCGTGGAGTTTAAAGAATAATCATTATTTAATTTATTGTATTATATATTATTTGCAATGCATATTTAGCGGCGTATATACATGGCACTGATGGTATGTTTCCTTTCAAGCAACGTATCAATAACATTTTATACAAAATTTGTTTGAATTTTACTTTAAGGATATTTAAATACATGTATTGGTTAGGTTTGATGAACAAATTATAATGGGGGAAAATAGAATGTGTACAACATAATGTAATGGGAAATGTGTTGACAGTAAAAGAGGTTAGAAAACTTATAGGCATAGCAAAATCTTGTCATCCATTTTCCCTAACACTGAAGTAAAAGGTCTGATAACAACGGTATGATACGTAAACTCACCGTTGATCGAACATTTGATCCAGTAAATGACCATTTCCCAAGAGCGGGCATATGAACCAGACGCTCAAACATATTTCGCTATATTTGCTAGCACTTTTCAAAACCCATTACTCTCAAAGAACCAATAGAGACTTATTATATATCGTATGAAACAAACGAGAAAAACGTCTTTCCTTGACAACAAAAATGGGCTTCACTTGTAAGTGTAGGAGCAATGAGCTATATTTCACATGTTCGGAAAGCAGGGTATGAGGTAAACTTCATAGGTAGGGCTAGGGTTAGGTGCATTGTGATAGGTGGGGTACGGGGTGGGTGCAATTATGTAGGCCTTACACATAGACTAGGGCTGGGTGCAATGTGGTAAGATTCACATGCAGTGGCAGGGGTGATTGCCATGACGTAGGTTTCCCAGGTATGAGTAGGGCTGCGTGGTATAAGGTAGGTTTCACAGGCAAGAGTATGGATGAGTGCAATGAGGTAGACCTCATATGCTAGGGCTGGGTGGATGCAATGAGGTTATCTTCACATGTAGGGGCAGGGCTTGGTGTTGATTCAGGAGGGGATGCAATGAGGTACACTTCACATGCTGGTATATGGATGGGTGCAACGAGGTAGAATTCACATGCTGGAATAGGAATGGGTGCAGGGAGGTGGACTTCAAATGTTGATACAGGGGAGATGTAATGCGGTACACTTGACATGCTGGGTAGGGTTGGGTGCAATGAGGTAGGTTTCAATGTAGCTGTATGGTGAGTGGAATGAGGTAGATTCCTAATGCTGGGATAGTGGTGGGGGCAATGAGGTAGACTTCACATGATGGGATAGGGGTGGGTGCAATGAGGTAGATTTCACATGATGGGATAGGGGTGGGTGCAATGAGGTAGATTTCACATGATGGGATAGGGGTGGGTGCAATGAGGTAGATTTCACATGATGGGATAGGGGTGGGTGCAATGAGGTAGACTTCACTTAATGGGATAGGGGTGGGTGCAATGAGGTAGACTTCACTTGATGGGATAGGGGTCGGTGCAACGAGGTAGACCTCACTTGATAGGATAGGGGTGGGTGCAATGAGGTAGACTTCACTTGATGGGATAGGGGTGGGTGCAACGAGGTAGACTTCACTTGATGGGATAGGGGTGGGTGCAACGAGGTAGACTTCACTTGATGGGATAGGGGTCGGTGCAACGAGGTAGACTTCACTTGATGGGATAGGGGTGGGTGCAATGAGGTAGACTTCACATGCTTATATAGGGGTGGATGCAATTATGCAAAGTTCACTATAAAGGTAGGGTGAGCGCAATGAGGTAGACTTTCATGCTGGGATAGTGGTGGGTGAAAGGAGGCAGACTTCACATTCTGGTATAGGGGTAGGTGCAATGAGGTAGACTTCAAATGTAGGGGTAGGGTGAGTACAATGAGGTAGACTTCAAATGTAGGGGTAGGGTGAGTGCAATGAGGTAAACTTCACATTTAGGGGTAGTTGTGGGTGGAATGAAGTAAACTTCAAATGTAGGGGTAGTGGTGGGTGCAATGAGGTAGACTGCAAATGTAGGGGTGGGGTGGGAGCAATGAAGTAGATTTCACATGTAGGGGTAGGGTGGGTGCAATGAAGTAGACTTTACATGCAATTAGGTAAGTTTCACTTCTGTGGCTAAAGCTGGAAGCAAAGGCGTAATCTCATACATACTTTTGCATTGTTCTACTGTCATGTCATGTTCTTACTTTCATAATTTTTTTCACAATTTAATTAAAACTTCTTTAATGCTTATAGATTTGATTTCGATCAGCATTTTAATTCCTACGGATTAAATACCCCTCAGCGTGATTTAAGGTGGGTTTACCCTTAATGGGAAATGTATAAGCTAATTCCTCTTTTCTTCCAAGCCACCTTAACATACTATGTTTCATTATTATAAATCTTCCATGGTTTTCATCGAATTTGTTTGTAAGTTGCAGCAGCAAGTCTTAATTGTAAAGTGGCAAGTGGTGGTCGTATGTTCGGTCATAAAGCAATCCACACTTCATTTTCCGTTCTTAATAGTACCATCTTTGGAACATTATAGTTAAAAATGTCTTTTTTGTTAATTTTTAAAATTGGAGTGTAATGATCTCTAATACAGGTGTTGCAAAACTATATTAAGCACAACTATATGATGTTTTGCATTGCGCAAAGAAGATTTAAGACACAATCCTTATAATTACAATTCTATTTAGAATTCCAATGTGGGGACTTATTGCTTAAATATTAAAGTTTTAAACTAGTATTGGAACAGTTTCTACAATAACAAACAGAAGTTTCTCCATTTCTTATAAATCATCAGACTATGACGTAAAGTTAAAAAAATAATAACAGTTTTAGAATTTAGGATTTTCAGTAGATCACTTTTAAGCTTGTTAACTGTTTAAACATACAATGAATGGTAAGATCATTCACTGGGATCTCCTCTTCAGTTGGAAGGTAGCACACATACTCCTAAGAGTATTTTGGATTTTTACTATAATTATAAATGCTTCCCAGATTATTAAAACTTATTTTATAAGCAAAACTTCACACTTGCCATGTTTAAATCAGGAATAGTTTTAGTTTATGATAGTTTAAACTCTTGAGACGTTGGTCTCCTACAGAAGTCTACCATTTCATAAGCACAGAACGCTGAGCTAATATTAATCTACTGTTTGCTCTTATTCCTGCTCTCTTTCGTTTTCTCCATGTTTACTTTCTCTACACGTACTATCTACATAGTATATAGAGAAGGTGTTGTAATGTACCCAAGAATTCGATACCGAGATCTCACTGGAAATACATGTTTTGGGACCCACTGATTAAAAAAAATTAGAAAAATGTCCGTGTGTATGTGTGGTCCTGTATGGGTGTGTTTGTGTGTGTGTGTCTGTGGGCAGCATAGCTCAAAAAACGAAGAGTCCGTTAAATACCAAACTTGGTATTTAAGTTCACTATCTTCCAAGGATGCGACACAAAGAGTTTCAAGAAAATCACCCTACTCCCAACTACTGTTTACATAGAACATTTTTCCAAAATTTTGATTTTCTAAAAAATGGCCTTAACGATTTTGGTAGGCCGCAGCGATTGTCAATCGCGAATCTATGTTCAAAAACTAGTGATTGTGTTGGGATATCGAAAAATCTTCCGATCCCAAGGTCGTAAGTTCAAATCCGATGGATTTTAAGTATTCTTAAGTGGGCAAACGGTGACAAATTTTCATTTTTGGTCAAAATAATCACTAGTTTTGGGGAAAATATAGGTCTATCCATCTCATTTTACGTATTTCCGGAGTTCGTAGTCTTATTACGTGTGTAATTATAATAAACTGGCTGTTCTCAAAAGCCTTAACTCTTGAAATTTCCTCCACAAGCAAATTTTAAGCTTAATGTATTCCCAATTTAACGTTTTCCTTTTATTTTGGCATTTGTTTTATTTTAAATAATCTTTTCTTACAGGCATTTTGAAAATAAGTTGAAAATTGCAATGGATATTAAGGATATTATCAGTATTAAAAATAAGTATTGTGTTTTTTTCAGTATTTCATGAAAATTTTAATACATAAAAACCCAAGATTTGAGAATAAAAACACACAATTTTTGTAATAAGTAAACCAAATTATTTTTTATTGTGAGCGAGTATCAGGTATCAAAATTCAAATTTTATTTTTATAAGCCACAGTTTAGGTCATTCAGTAATATTTTCGGCCTCATTGCCTTAAAGTTGTAGGAGGAGACAGATTTAAAGAAAAAACCTGTTTTAAACACAAAACATTAATAACTAAAGAAGTAAACAACTGAAACTTCAGTAAGTTCATGTAGCATATGTGTACAAAGCCTTAGTTTGCTAGTTTTAAAACCCTACAAGTTAGATCTGAAACCTATTTGTCCCCATAAATGCGACAGCTTGATGCCAGTGGAGTTCCTGGCTTGTGAAAGATCTCCTGCGGGACGAAATTCTGGCACACCGGCGGTGCGGATATGGTCACGGCAATTGACAGCGCGTTAAAATATTTAGCTATATACAAATTGACAAATATTGAAAATACATTCTAAAAGGGATGATCAGAGACTAAGGTTACAATGTCTGCAGTGAAACAAGTATATTTGATTTCGTAAAACAAATACAGCCATCTAATAAAACATACATTAGGGTATTGTTTCACATAGTCTCCATCTTGATTGAAGCATTGTCGCTTCGTGGGACGAGTTTGAATATTCCCTGCGGGTGAAAATCCTCTCCTTGCCTGTTTCGCCACGTTGTGAAGTGTTGCACCTCCTCAGCTGAAGCGAATCGTTGGCTTCCTAGATGGGCCTTCAAATGAACATATGCCATCACCATGCGTTCCGGATCTTGTTAATATCTTCGCCCCAGCGAGGACAGGAACCACAACGCCGACTCAACGCCGAGAACACCATTTATAATGTACACGTATCCACACCATTTGCCAGCACTGCCACCACCACACAGCACGGATCTAGAAGCACACCCGGAAGGTGATAAGCAAAAAAAAAAAAAAAAAAAAAAAAAAAAAAAGATGCAAAGGGAGTCGTGGATAATAAGAGTGACCTTGGAGTTGCAACTCCTACAAACAGCAAGACCATCCGATAAGAAGAACGAGAAGACATAAAAACCAATGGATAACTTATACATAGAATATATAAAGAAAGCTATCCTGAAAAATAAACAATAGAATAGACCATTAACAAGGGAAATACGCATTAATTAGCGGCGTTTTCTCTGTAGAAGGAAAACGCACGCAGCAGATGTCCAGAAATACATACATACGAGTAGAAATCCTATTACTCACTGTCGAACTGCGATATTTTACTTATCGTTTACGTTCTCCTGTGTTGTCAAGTACAAACGATGTCTGATGACAGATGCATTATGTGATACATTTGCAATCTGCCTTAATGTCGTGATGACGTCAAATGATGAACACTTGGTAATCATCCCTTGGTCACACATGTTTAATTATGTAAGTCATCAATCAATGCTGTGTTTAGATGTTACGACTGAGATGAAAGTGAAATGGCTTTATCTGAGAACCAGGACGGTTCAACTATGTACGTTCACAAACATGCAAACATTGTGTTTATGAGTGATTCTTTTATCACATGCCTAAGAAATTTTAAAGTTAACATCCGACTGAAAAAATCAAGCTACAGCAGAGATTTGAACAACACAACTCCTGGTTTCCGTGTGGTAAGATTCCGGTATGACATTAAACTCCCAAACTGCTTCGGATATTTACTTTCTCTAGCATGCATGTACAGCCGTGGACATAAAAATGAGTCATCCCCAGATTCCATGTGACAGTCGAAGAGCTTCGTGTATCTTCGTAAAAACTGTGTTCACGATGCACACGAAAGAAATACACAATGGTCTGTGACTAACAGCGTAATGGTCAAATTATGAATACTGAAAACAAATCACAAAAGATTGTTATGGTGGCCGAGATTTTAAAAAGGCCTTGCTTTCACTTCTAAGATCCTAGGTTCAAATCTCACCCTGCTTGTCACTTTTTATTTTATTTTATGTTTGTTAATTTTATGACCCGATATGTAGAACATAATATTGCCTTAGTATAAGTTTGGCATTTGAAAATGTGCGTCTATCTATACACAGGAAAACATAATTATACTAACAGTCGTGTTAAATAACTAAAAAAAACGATATGTGTAAATAAACCATTATCTTCTAAAACCCCCAAAAAATAAACATAATTAATATTGAATGTGCAAACTCTCAGCTCGTATAACTGCCCTCAATCTTCGGGGCATAGACAAAATTAAATGTCTGCAGTAATATGGACGAGAAGTTTCTTGAATTTGTGACTAGAAGCCATGTTTTGACCTTCGCCCATCTACAGGTAAATTGGAACGCAACTTCCTTTTTACATAAGCCCACACATTCTCAATAGAATTAAAAAACTGGTGAACAGGGTGACCAGTCTACCACTGATACACTGCCTCTCTGAAAACCAGTTTGAAGCCTTTTGCGATGTGTGGACATGATTATTCTGTACAAATTCTACAATTCCACCAGGATACCTCATCCTCAGAGAGGGAATCAAAATATTATCGAGTATTACCGTGTACTGCACACAGTTCAGTGTATCGTAAAGCTGCCACAGCACACCTAAACCGCCCCTTTATATACAGTCTCAACATGATAGAGATACGGGATCATGATGGAATTGTGAAGCCACGTATTTTGCATCATATCGGGACCCCTTTGAAAGATAGACAATCACCTTTCCCTTACGCGTGGAAGAGTCACCTCGTTTGAGCATATCATGTTACTCCTCTTACGGTGGCATTTTCCTGTTGGATGGGTTTGTGAAGGTTATGTTGAGTAGAAAAAGGAAGAAAATAAATAAAAATTCCTACTTGATTAAAATCAAATTTTCTCAAAATTGGATTCTTAAAATTCTTCAAAATTTTTTTTTAACAATACCTTTAGTATTTTTCATACTATACAGCTTCCATTTTTGTCATTGTGACAGAATTGCTCGTGCTTGATGCATTTGTACACCATTTTGCGCAGTACGTGCTTTCCTGTGCAGCATATTGCTGATCGCTATAACGAACCATTAAACAAACATCATAATAGCTATCATATTATTAAGTACCGAATGTCGTGTATGAAATAAGTATGCCCAAGTAAATAACCGCTGTGTGTTAATTCAATATCATTAAGAGAAAACGAAAAAAATATTTGCTACATGCGAAAAGCGAACTTGCAACCCAGAACAGTACCCTATGTTTTGCTACAGTGAACATATATGGAAGAGGGCAGGTTTAGTATGCCGTTTTGTGTCGTTAATATTTTTACTTAATATTGATAGTCTGTTGTGAAGAAGCTTAAGTAGTGAATTTGATTATGATTATTCATCATATGGGTTAGAGATATCAAGATTTGTTACTTGTAACAAGTAGTTGCTGCCGCTACACAACTGTATCGCGGATGGTATACACAAGACGCTGTATCGTGTAGCATGAATTTGGTGTTCCAGATGTGACGCATTTGTTTTGTCCAGGGCTATACAATGTACATGCTAGAAAAGTAATTACGTTCCACCCAAAAATTCTATTCCAAGATTTCACCGGAAATGCACGTTTTGAGATCCCTGAATACAAGAAGAACCTTTAGAAAGATATCAGTTTGTGTGCGTGTGGTGTTTGTGTGTGTATGTGTATGGAGATCATAACTAAAAACGAAAAGTCCGTTAAGTGCAAAATGTGTTATTTAAGTTTAGTGTCCCTATCTATTCAACAAACTATACTTTAAAAAGTATATTCCAACTATATATCCTTGAATAACTTATTTAAAGGAATAAGGAAATACACTATACTTAAGCGCTAGTCAAATCTTTTAAGAGCTGATCACTATACGATGCATTTGAAGTTCCATTCTGTTTGTTTGATCGAGAGCAAGAATAATTGTTGACACCAATGAGGAAAGTATAATAATTTTAAAATTGAAACCAAACACAAAGAATACTTCATATATGATTAACTCTATAACAAATATTGCATATAAATGGTATGCTTTAATGAAATGTACATGTTTGTGCAGTATACTTTAGTCCATATACCAGTTATAAAAACATTGTCCATAATGATTAAGCTTTAGAGGCTATTTCTGGAATGTTCAAGATATAATATTATTTGCAAAAGTGTCTTAAACATGTGGTAGCTTAATCAAAATTGTTAGTCATATTTAGGAAAATCAAAAGTTTCGAAAATGTCTACCATGAAATCTTTCTGACGCATCCTTGGAAGATGCTGAATTAAAATATATAGCTTGGTATTTAATCCAATTAGGATGTTCACAGACTGACACGACAGAAACAAACTTTTTTCTAAAAGCGAGTTTTTTTATTCAAGGGACCCCAAAACGTGCATTTGCGGTGACATTTCGGTATTAAGTGTTTAGGTACTTTTGCATTGTTTGTGCCAGCAGGAGGGAAAGAAGGGGGAAAGACCTGTAGCTGCATAAAGCGGCAACCTTTCCCCTCCTACAGCTCAAAGCTGAAAAGAATACGAATGAACTGTACTTACTAGTATGTATACTGCATATTTCTATGTATATGGTAGAGAAATTAAAAAAAATGTTTGTTGAAATGAAATGGCGTGTTATTTATTGACACTCTTTAACTGCTGTGGTTCTCAGCGTCCCATTCTATATCGAGTGTGAAAGACCGCTTAATTTTGCTCAGAGGCCTCCTCTATCAGGCTTGAGGTTCTTTTAAGTGCCGTAAATCTAAGACACGGGACCAACGGCTTTACTTCCCTTCCGACGAAAACCATGCTATGGAGTTTCACACCCGAAAAAAATCCATCGTACTCTGCCGAGTTTGAACCTTCGACCTTGGGTATATGAAGTTTGCATGGTAACCATTATACCATGGAGGGCGAAAAATATGCTTCTTGTTCAGTATCATGGCAATAATTAGAGTAGAAACACCACCAAAAGGGAATGCATTACAAAATAATTATTTATTATTCTTACCATAATATTAATAAATTAATAAACAAATTTTTGACTTAGAGTGTATTAAAGCAACTTTTTATATTTTGTAAACAAGGGTTTATACAGCCTTAAATGAACTACTTCGTTTGGAACGTCCATAAATGCAGCAAATCCCAGTCAGTAAACATGGCTTCAAACATGCCCCTTTGAAAGAACTAGACCGCTCTCGGGCATTTCAAATGACAGGATCCACTCGTATGTTTTGATGGTTGCATAGGCAACAGGTCTCACGTTGCTCCGTCTTGGTTTTCATCTCAAGTTCGAACACTATCCGCTACGTTTCTGGATTTTTAAAAATTCTGTCATTGAAAATTGATCAGTACCAATTATACATTACAGTTGTATGTGAAAATAAGATACAAAACAACATGTAACTTGTACCTGCCTGACCACCCTAGTAATCTTAAAATAAATACTTATAACTGATAATTTACATAAAACAACTTAAGCCAAACGTAATCGATCTAGCATTTTCTTTTTGGTCTCCTGGCTAGTGGAGGAGACGGAATGTACAGGTCACTAAGTAGATGATTAGTTAAAATGATGATGGCATGGTGAAAAAAGGTTTATAGGAGGCGCTAAGGAGGTATTAACCTCCGCAATGACAATGTCAGCATGCAGATTAGCATTGTGGATAAACAAAGGAGTTCTCAGCTACAAATACCAGTTTTGTAGGCGTTATATTTCGCTAGTTTGTGTGTTGGATGCACATCTACATATGGAGCAGCCGTACTGTCATATAGTGTGGATAAAAGAATTGCAGATGAGTTTGTGCTCGGTGCAGCACTTTTTTGTCCCAATAAGGAAATCCTCAGATGTTTTTCGCATAAACAGCTTGCACTATTGCTATCTTAAAATAGCGAACAAGAATACATTTAGTGCCCTCTAAAAACTATACACTAACTCCATATCTGTAGCATAGGCATTTAACTGACCTAAGACTTGTCATTCATAAAGCGAATCTTTGTACTGTTGTGTAGATCTGAATGATTCCAACAAAAAATAGATTAATTAATTAATTACAAAAGGCCAACCATCCTAAGTTCCGCCTGTTTTGCAAATACGTATATTACAGTCTATTCTTCTAATTTGAAAAGATATTAACATATTTTAACAGTGCAAACAAGTTGCCTTGTTTTACTGGAAATAAAGTTCTTGGTGAATGCATAGTTGTAGTATGTGCAGTATAAGAAATAGAAGGTAGCATTCTTGTAAGAAAGAATTTAATAGAATAAAGATAAGCAACTTCTAAACTATGAGCAACGCATACTGTTAATGCGGGCAACTTTATGCTGCCTCCTGTGCAACTTGTAATGTGCATATATCTGTCAATACAGATGACGTAGATATAGGTATCTTTAAAGGAAACGTTCATTACTTACTACTAAAGAGTCTGGGGTCATTGTTATGCACTTATTTTGATAAGGAGTAAATTAAGTTAAGTTGGGACACATGTGGATGTCTTGAAAGAGGCCACGAAATTTCTTAAATCCTCAGATCAGATAATATCACATCAAACTCATTCTATTCAATTCTTCTTAAATACATTTTTTTCTGGTTTCCTTTCTTATTTCATGTTTTAAAAAGACTAACTCAAGAACTAAGTGTAAGGCTCTAACAGCAGAATAATAATTTCAAGAGCTGCTGATGTCCGTTGTTCCAAAGCTTTGAAATGTAATGTACAAGGGTAAAGCAAAGAGAGTAAATTTGCTCGATGCTCCTGCGAATCGACCAACAGTGCGAGAAGCAGGAAAAGATCATTCCTTCAGTGCTATAACAGTATATAATATTTTGCGTTTGAAACACGTAATCCAGCTTTCATATTGTAGGTTCATTATTCTAAAAGAACTACTCTGTTATGTCTCTTGTATTAATATTTTTTACTTCGTATATTCATAGCCTTACTTATAATTGGTAATAAATAATTGTAATAAATTTAGCAAAGTAATGGAAATTATTATGGCATCAACATAATAAAATAACAAGCTACTTAACAAGCATTAACTTGGTTAATACGTTTGCAATCGCAATGTTTTTGTTTCTTTGATAATGTTTAACACCCACTTTTACCACTAGTGACACTACAGGTGAAGACACTGATCATATATGGAATGAAGATGGAGCACCAATGGAATACGATGGCGAAGGAAACCGGAGAACCTGAAGAAAATCCGCCCCCTAAGCCCCTTTGTCCACCACAAATCTTACACTTGGTATCGAATCTGGGCCCTTTAGGTGAGAAGCGAGTGGCCTAACCACTTAGCCACGGCGTGGTCATACTAATCTCTATGTACTGCCAACAGTATGAGAATTAATTTGTTACAAGTAGCTTTGGCATTTATAGCCGTAAATATGAACAGACACCTTGGTAAATACCTGGGATCGAACACTGCAGTAGAAAAGGTTCCTCTACTTGGTAAATCTCGCTTTCACTTACATGAATTGCGTAATGACGTTGCAAATTGAATTTTCTAGGTGTAGAACTTTGCCGAAAACTTAACACCTATTCCGCCATTTTCTAGAAATTGGAAAAGGTTGTTCATGCGAGGCATAAACGTAAGAGTCGATGGCTTGTATGTTGGATAGTTTTCTGTTCGTGACATAAACTGACACACTACACCTATCTAGGAAGAAAGACGTGTATGCACGGAGCAAGTCTATTTGATGCGACCCAAAATGAAGCGAGTTTGTGATGCCTAGTTTAGTACATTAAGGAGATGGAATAAAATCTCTCATCATTATTATTATCATTAACTCTATTATTGATTAATTAATTCATTTATTAGTTTATTTTGTTATGACTACATATGTGTTAGAACTGAATCATGTCCTAATTCCCTTTGTTTAATTGTTTTGTTCTGCAAAGGCTTTATAGGAACTCGAACTGTAAAAATTACATTCCTTTGCAAGATTAATTGTTCCTGTTTACTTTCGCCTCTTACGTTCTCTGAAAAGTGCTGGAACAAATTGTTGTTCTACGTGATACTCCTCGTTTACTTTCTGTAACCCTTGTGATTATATCTGGTTCTCTTGGTGGTGACTGAGATTTTACATTATACAATTGCTCATATAAACGCCATCTCCTTGTTCCAAGTTTTATTGTTTTATTTGTCTCCAGTCTCTTCTGTAATTCACTCATGTTCCTCTTCTGAGCACTTCCAGTTTCATTTAATCTTGAGCCATTACGCAATACCTCTCATTGTTAGCAATTCAGTTTACTCCGCATTCCACTCAAGCTGCTATGCACTTCCTTTTAAACCCTTTGAGACTTCTCCATAATTTAAGCAAACATACCAAGCATTCTGAGATTGCTGTTACCCCACTTTGTATGACTGCAGACAAAGTTAGCAAATAGCTGCGTACAAAGCCATGAGAAAAATATCGGAACTGTGTTTCTGCATTTTACAAAATAGTTATAGTGCCTCGGTTTCCATTTTGCAGGGCTCTTTTGTGCAATGGCGAAGCGTAAATAATATGCCGTGCATTTGCTTCAGATGTTTATTCAATTATTTAATAATTAGTGCATTACGGGCAAAGGTTAGCCGCAGGAATAAAACCTGCGTCTGGACTTTCCATCTGAAGTTATTACTTCAGATGGAAAGTCCAGAAATGTAATTATTATATTTCTGAATAAATAATTAAACCACAAACATTGTATAAGAAATAGCTGTGCTGGCTAGCTTGATAACTTTAAACAGCTTACATGAGGTTCATATTTCTTAAACACTAGTCTGTAGAAATACACCTTTTTTTCCATTGATTTAAATGTGTGACTGCAGCAAATATGCTTTCTGTATGTTTTAAAATAGGAGAGTGTTAATAGAAAATGGAATATTGTCTAGTGAACATTTTACTGCAATTCAAAATTTGAACAAAAAAGTAATATTTACCAATTTATAATATAAACTATATTTAGGTTAATTGCATAGTTTATATACCAGAGGGACCAACTGCCACGTATTTTAAGTGTGCAGATATCTCTTCATGCGTTAAAAAGTTACAAAACTCAACGGGGTTATTTAAAATTAAAACCAGTAATTGGGGGATTGAGTAAGTGACCCTGTTGCTTATCAGCGGAGACGTTAAGCTGGTTGCGCTCACGGAGGAGGGCTAAATGAAGGTCGTTCTTGCCAGTTCTCTGTTGACCGCTTAACTTTAGATAGCTCCGTTGAGCTCTGCAACTCTTTTAACGATAGGTGGGATGTCTGCACATGTCAAATACGGGGCAGTTAAGCTATCTGTAGTTTTAAGGAAATTAAAACAACATTTTCAGCATATCTCGAAAAGGTATATTACAAGGTAGCTTAATTTTGGTGTGTGGTGTTCACTTTATTCATTCCGTGTATTCACTTTAGTGTTAGCAAGATACATATTTTGAGAATACAAGAAGTACGCTTCAATGAATTACTTTATCAAGGACACACATATCACGAAATACCTAGATGTGTACATAAAATAATTGTGGCTCTTTATGTGTTATTCAGATATGAAACTTCATGGCAAACCATGTGGACCCAGTAACTTTAAAATACATAGCCGTATTTTGCATAGATTAAATGGTATATTATCAGAAACACTACATTATAAGTTTTCAACCCTACCTCAAGCTAGTGAAAAGTATTATATAATGGATAGAATATTTCTGCTTTTTTTTTCTCTACCGTAGCTTTGCATGCTCATTAAGACAGAAAAAACAAGCATGAAATGTGCAACACCTGTGTGTCGTGCACGGGTAGTACCCTTTTTCTCTTGATGGCAACATTAGCATCAATAGATTCCAGTTAAATGTATTCCGGCTGTGTTCGACACAGCTGTAACCTAATACGCTTTTTAAAGTTCGTAGGTTTTCAACGTGGGGTCCAAAACACATGCAACTTCCAATCCAACAAATATCACTTGCTTGAATTAAATGGATTCGTAATGAGAATTATTTTCATCCCTTGGATTTATTACCTTGTTATGCCTTATTTGCTTTTTCACCATCTATATTTTGTTTTCTATGGGAAGGGAAGATCTCGCAAACACATCTCTGTTTCTGCCTCTGTGCTAAGAAAGTCATCTTCTACGCTACGAATATATTATAAACATTGTTCTTAATGTCACTTTGAATTCTGTATGTATTGTGACTTTTTTCTGTTTTCACTGTCACTTCTAGGTTGCCACTGTCACTCCACTTAGTTTCGTAAATTCATGAATGTCATCTAGTTATATTTTGCCTGTATTTTCATTTTTGTTCGTGACATAGAGCGTAATGAAATACGCGCGAACAAGAATTTTCTTCACTCCGCTACACTCGCTGTGGAGACCAACACAAACAATTTCTAATCTCTTCCACTGCAGCACTCACCGTGTGTCATATCGGTGGTCAGAACCTCACTCGGAGAACAGTATTTTTTGTCGGATCAGAAACGAACTTGCTATTTCACTAACATTCGCGAACACTCTGATTTAATTAGGTGCTGGAGATTTTCCTCAGAATATTCTAGAATATTCTGAAGGCGAGAGTAAGGGAAACTTTCAAACAATTCTGGTTATTTGTCCTTAACACTGCTCGCGTTAATGTCGGTCTAGAGCGCTGCCGCGTTTACTTATCTCTATTTATCTCTCCAACTACCCGGCGCCAAATTTCCGATAGCTTTGATGGAGCAGCTGTGCCACAGTGCTTATGTACAGTTCTACTCCCTAGATAGGGTAAACCCCTGATAAACATTAGGACTAGAATCATTTATTAAATTTAGTATGGCCCTGAAATTATGGTGCACCAAGTGAATCAGCAACTCCTAATTGTTATCAATACATGCAATCTGTTATGCCGCAGATTTTTCTTACGGCTGTCATCTTCGTCTATCCCTGACAGCATTTATCAATTTTAGATAAGGGTTCACAGTCTGTGTTACTCAGGGTAATCTTAGATTGGGGTGTATTTCAGAAACACAGTTACAGCACTAGTTTTATATAATTTTGTAAGGTCACCTCACTGTAGACAATCCTAGTCACTTTGAAAAGAAAACCGGCAACAAACATCGATTACAACAAATACAGTAAACGCCATTAAAAATAAAGTCAAATCTATATAGTTAGAGAAATGGTAACAGCAATTAGGAACATAGCTTAATGTTAATGTTACATTCTCGGTACAAACTGTGGTAGACATATTCGATGCTCTATAGTGTATGTTATTGTGTGTGTGTCTGTGTGTGTATGTGTCATTCCGGAGAGGGTTTTGCACTGCTCTGGCAGCTAAAACCAGCCGTGGAGCAAAAGCCACCGTGGTGGGTTCGTAATATAGTCCAAGCAGTTCATCTTAACGTGGGGAGCGCTAGGAGCCAGCAAACTGGGTCTGATTGAACTTCCCATGTCATACAGGCAACTCTCACCTGTGTTTACAAAGCACATTCACCACCACGGAGGGGCGACACCACCGCAATTACGTCAACACTTACAACTCTGAAAGAGACCGGATGGAACGAAATAGGGACGAAATGAAGGGACAGGAAGCTCAGGTAGTGAAGAAACCTCTCCAGTATTCGCCTGGAGAACCTCGGAAGAAGGCCATGAATCAGATAGTTCCGCCGAGTGAACTGAACCCACGACCTCCCTAATGCCAGTCCCAGACAAATGCATGAGTAACCTGCCTCGGTATAGGAACACATTCTGTAATATGCATAATATAATTAAAACGTTTAATATGATCCTTAAAACTGTTGATAAATATTTCATAAAACGAATATCTTAAAAATGTTTCAGACAATGCTTTAAATAAAGCCCTTTATATGAAATGAATAAGATGGTTACTTCAACCAGTATAAAACGAGCACTGAAAAAAAAAATAATGCTTTAAGCAGCCAACCTCCTACAGCTGTGCTTTAAAATTATGTAATGGTCCGAAATATGCTTATTTGCCTATGTTCCTTCTTTTCTTACTGTTTTATTTGTAATTTCGCTGGGAAAAAGTGAAATATACAATTTTACTAAGGTTTGAAATTAAAATTTTCCGAATCTTCTCAACACAGCAGAGAATGAGCTAACTTGATATAAATGAAATGGTTTCTAGAGTGTAATTTGGACTTAATCACGTGATATAACATTTGCCCATATCTCATCCGTTCAGATAAAGTTATGTTCGAGCAACAAGGATAACAAGTATTAGTGGTATAAGGTTTGACTACTGGCCTTTCTAGCCACGGCTATTTTTCGAAAAGGACGACATATTACCACAACGAACTTTTCTTAATACAGGATGGTCCATTTAAGTTGAGACTGTATAGTATCTGCAGAACCTTGTAGAAAGAAATGTTTTGAATAAAAGTTTCCCGATATTATTATGGGGGAAAGTAAATTCCATCAGTTGTGTTTTATTTGAACAATGTTGTGATAATTATTTTAGGACCAGTTTAATTTTTTTAATGAGAACCTGCATTTTATGCTATTTTTTCATACCCCATAAAAGAATAAACAGCATTTGATTGTATGAAGAACCTCCAAATTTTTCTTACACCAACCTAAATAACAATGAAAATTCTGTATGTCTGTGTACGAAGAGCACAATGAGAAATTGTACAATCTCAACTTAAAAATGGTGATTTCTTTATATTCTTAACAAAAATGGTGGAAGAATGCGTTTTACTACCCTCTAAATGTTTTTGCGGGTTGTCTCTAATTGTGCAATATTTAATAATAGCTTCGAGTTAGGCACAGAGGCGAGTTGGTATGTTACAAGAAGGGTATCAACGTAATAGGAAATATTTCTGCAATATTTTCCTCTTAGATATAGTCTGCGAAATTAATATTTAACGAGTACTAACAGTGGTTGATTCATTTGGTGGTGTTTTTATTATAATTAGAGAACAGCAATATCTTCTAGACTAGAATATTCTATTCAATATCTGATTGAAACACCAGTTCACAATCACAGTAATGACAAAGTCTAGAGAAAAGATGGATTGTCTGCACTCTTACTGCTATAACAGCAACTATGTCGAGTTATTCTGCGGGCTGTGAAAAAACAGAATAGCCGTAAGGCAATAGCGTTGCGGCATGTCCAGATGTTGGGGGCACCAGATTTCCTTTGCTGTTCTACATGTTGAAGCACGGCGTTTTGGATCATTAGCCACGCAGTGGTCCTATCTTTGACATGCATTATTTATCCCCGCTTTCTCTTTTCCATCCTTCCGTCTATTCACTACACAACATGAGGGGCGGGGGGACTAGGAAACACCATGCAGAATTCTGTACAGGGGGTGACCGTTTAGCACATACTAGAGTGGGGCACTATCGAATAAAAAATATGGCATAATTCGATAGTGGCATAAGTGTCGGTTATTCGATTGTTGCGCAAGTATTCAGTTTTTCATTCGATTTTAACATGTCACCGTATTAATGGTTGCTAGGCGGTCGATAGTCGCCAAACTTCGATGAACCAATGCAGATAGAATGCCATTTCAGAGAGCACAAAGTCTCTCCTGTTTTATTTTCTTTATTGAACAGTATTGGCAATTAGCCATTAACATTACATTACATGATGGTACATACAAGCTTTCAAGCAAGAAATATAAATATTTAGTTGGTATACTAAAGGATACAGTTTGATTTAAGCAAATACATTGATATTGTAATACTGCACGAGAGGTTGCCATTTTGTGGCGGATGCAGCAATCATCCAGTGTAGGGAAGTGTAGATCGCTATGTTTGTAAATTAAAACCAAAATATCAATTTCAAACCTTAACCTGTATTTGTATAACAGAAGTTAAAGATGTAGTGAAGTTGCTGCTTTTTGTTTCCTTGCTAGTTAGCAACCGCAAATACTAGTACAGCTTCCCACCTGTGTGTGTATTAAAATCAAGAAACACGAGCCGTTAGCTATGCCTTACATTTAATTCAGCCGAAAAATCATTTGCCATGTTTGGGACCAGGTACCGCAGATAGAGTATAAAAACTCTTAACTAAATCAAGGCCTCCACATATTATGAGGGAATAAGATTTGGCATGTTCATTTTAACCTCAAATCAAATAGCTACGAAATAATAAAAGTAATATAGCCTATATAACTTAAGTTCAAATTACAGAAACATAACCAAACATAATTATAAAGCAGGTAGGAAACCTTAAATGGGAAACATATTTATGTTATGTTTATTCAAAAATACAAAGTTTGTTTAGAGAAATATACGTGTTAGTCTAAATGCGAACAGAATGTTTTCACAATCCGACATTCAAGGAAATATGTATCATTTAAATAATAGAGAACAACTTCAAGAAATTATGAGTCTTAATACAGTAAAGTAGCGTGCACTAACGTAGATTTAATATCATTCTAAGCCTAGAACACCATTACGTCATGCTTATAAATCCGAATGCAAACTGGTTATTTTAGTAATTTACCTATGCAACGACTTGACTCAGTTTGCGAAACTAAACGTATTTTAAATCTGAATGAAAAATCGAATAATTCAATAGTTATCTCTTACTATCTAATATATTGAATTATCGAAAACAACGGGTAGTCCGTATTCCTAGCAGAGACTTGGTTGTCCCGTCTATCATGCTGAGCACATTATATTTCAACAGTACTAGAGTAGTATAGTGTAGTGTACTGCACTGGAGGGAATTCCGCACCTCAGCCGGTGAGAAGGGGATGAGATGAGAGAAATTGCTGAGGGCAGACGGAACCAGACTGCGGCAGTGAGCCTTCGTCGAGATTCTCTAATAGTTCATCTCGACGTGGTCAGCGCTAGGAACCCGCGCATCAGGTCTGAATAAACATCCTTAAGTATACTGACGAACCCAGCGCCATCCTGCCACCAAGAGCTGAGTTTTCAAAGCGCAATCACCTCTTCGAGAGGGCGCCAACGCCGCAGTCCTTGCTGACACTTACAACCCTGAGAGAAACACCAGACGGATGAAAAAGAGGGACAGTAATTTCGGGGAATGAAGATTCCTCCCCAGTATTTGCCTAGTGACCCGGGAAAACCATGGGTCAGAGAGATCGGGCGTGGGGGACCTCCCAAATGCCAATCCCAGACTAAACGCGTTGAGTCACCTAGCATTTGATTATGCAACACACAAGTTTGTCATTGCTCTAAGATATATTAACCATATCTGACTACAAGATAAAACATCAAATTAAAATCTGAATGGAAAAATGTGTAAACACTGAAAGGTTTACCCACAGTTTCGTGTTACTTTCTCAATATTAGCTACACGCTCATCCGAGGACACTGCTGCCTCTTTCAGCCCCTTGCATTGTGAGTAACGTGATCGTGAAAATTTGCCATCAAAATTTGCTCACAGCTCAGTTATGATTAGCCTCTGGTGTACAATAATACCGTGTCTGGTTAAGGTATGTTCCTTTTCCACTTAAACAATTACTATTTAAAACAATTCTTTGAAAGTTTTCTCCTTCAGACGAAACCTTAAAATTCTGATAGCTTCACGTCTTTAGTTTCAACTGAATAATTATTTTCTAATATCAATTGACTAATTTAATCTCTTGCTACTAATTATTACATTGCCATTTTTTTTATTTTGTTTTTATGTATAATGATAAAACAATAACTCTGGTGATATTGCTCTTCGTTTTTATTTGTGATAGTAACACAAATTAGTTTAAAATTTGCAACAGAAAAGTTGGTTCGTGTGTATTTAATTTTCTTAATTTTATACTTCTACCATGTAGACTCTTCTCTCTTCTCAGGTTTGTGGTATACGAGACGCGTTCTGTATTCTTTCTTCAACTACCATAAATAAATACTGCTATTATTTCCTTTGAATGTATTGTGAATCATTGCAGATACATAAACACACAGAATCAAGTTATATCATTTATTTATCACAAGAATACAAGATTTTTACCCCTTCTTGATTTGTTGTTAAGCGAAATCGATCTTCCTTTTTCTTTACAGAAATATTTGTGTTGTCATGGGTTCATTCATGGGCCGTATAACGTATGCAAGTTTTAGAAATGCACATAAGTATAACTCTTTCCATCTTTTTCTATCATTGTTGCGATTGTTGGTCACGCCTCCTTTACTTAGACCTTTTTGCATTAGAATGAACACAATATCTCCCAGATATATTAATAACACAAGTAAAACAATTCAGCAATAACAATTCACACACAAATTAATAGTTAAATGTATGTTATAAGCGTTTATTTAGCCCAAATAAATTTCAAGTTATTAAAAAAATTACAAAGTAAAAGCTCTTAATCTTGTGGCCTTAATATTGTTACAAATTATAGGGACTCAAAATAGAAAGACTAAAGATACCAAAACATCAGGTGGCAAGAGCGGAAGAAAACTGCACAATTCAGCCTTTTCATGGAATGGGCTGTCAGCATATCGGGATCATTTGAGCCTGAGCTGTTGAAAGGGGCATCACTAAAAGAGTAACTGCGATCATGTGTAACATTTTAGCATATGTCGACTGACATTCTATCCTGAATTTGCAGGCAATTTGTATTAGCGTGTTATATTCCGGCTATCAAATCTCGTATGAGCTTGTCAGATTCTACTAAAACTACACTTGGTGGTGAAATGTTTCAATGTCGAACCTAGTCTAAAATTTATCTTCGAAAAATTATTTCTGCACTGTGTTCATTTCTCACGCATAGAAATAATTGTATCGTAAAAATTGCATCGCTTTAATAGGGGTACCTTCAGCGTGATCAGCTAACCAAAATTTAACTGAGAGCTATATTTTTCCAAAAAGGTATAAAATATTTCCTGCTATTTACGCCATTTTTCTGCGTATGAGCTTATGCTTCCTCCGATTACTTCTCATTGCAAACTGAATCGCGGAAGCGACGGAACACATGTTCACCGCTCGAACTGTTCTCTTGTCATTCTAGCGACATGCTCAAACAATAATTTCAACTTATTAATTTGTTAGTTTTATATGCTACTCACATATAATTCTCAATGGAGAATCTAGCAATTCCACAAAAATAAACCTATACTGTATGATTTTCGCCATGTGGCATGACAGTTTCTTAACATCACCTTTTTATGAGTATACTAGATTGGGCCAATATAAACCCATTTATGCTATCCCGGATTTGCCCATTATGCGGGTATAAGGAAGACTGAACGCATATTTTGGCAGATTGCGTGCAGATGGAGGATGTTAGGAAAAAATTATTGCAGGAAGTATTTTTAGCTTCAAACAGACGAAGGTCAGCATTCTGAGATACGGCTCTAAACAGCCAAAACTGGCCAAGCTTGGGCACATGCTTAGTGAAAGTTCGTGCACTAAGATATAGAATATTTGTATAAATATTTTATACACTTATTTGGTGTTTGATTAAACCTATGAATACGTGGTGTAGTTGCGAGTGCAAGTGTGTGTGTATGTGTGTGTGATATCAGAACGTTCTTTCTTTTATTGTTCTGTGGTTCTGTTGTAGTAACGCGCGAGCATGTGTATGTGTATGTATGTGTCTGTGTGTGTGTGTGTGTGTGTGTGTGTGTGTGTGTGTGTGATTTCCAATGTTATTAAGATATATAAAATAAATATATATATATATAAATGTAGGTAATAGTTTAAAGTCAAGTATTTTTAGACAGCATATACGGTCACCTGACCCATGCGACTGTGTGACGCAAATATTGTATTATTGTAAACTTAATAAAATTCTACTACTACTATCCCTGTGCATACCCTGCCGTTAAAATATCAAACACAAATCACGTAATTAAAAAAGAAAAAAGTAATAATGACAATAATAATATCAACAAGTCCTACAGCTTCTCACCACCTAGATTGAAACCAGTTCTCTAACAGCGAATATATTTCTAAAACACTTCAGCAGGTTTGCAGTACATATCATATGCAGAATAACAAGACTTACAATCTTACGATTTCCAGTGAAGTAAAATGAAGAAACCATAAAAATGACCTATACATAATATTGATTATAGAGAAAGGTGGACGTCTTTATTTTATATTCTGCTCTGCTTTAAAATCAGAAAGTGTGTTTTAATGCAGCAAAAGGGGATCGGACATTTATTAGTAAAACGTAGCAGACAGGAGCTATACAGAGGAAAAGTAATTCTGTTATCTCCATAAATTACATTGCTCATCCCTGGTCTGATCATATAATCTTGTTAGCTTTTGAAAATAATACATGTAGAAATATCCTGTTAAATTCTTCCTGGAACTCAGCAAATATCATGGAATGTTCTAGTAGCTCCTGGTGTAGATTTTCAATACTTATAAATTTTTCATAAAATATTGTTTGTCTTTCAGCTGTTAGGGGTATAGATATGAATATTTTGATAAATAGTACCTTTGGCATTCACTGTGGTGTTTTATTTGTATCTTCTCTACGTCTAATAGTTTTCTAAAAAACTGAACAGATAATCTATTACTCGATGCGTTTTTCATGATCTTAACTGCATGGCAAAATGAATAAGGCATGTTATAATGGACTATCCGTTTCTCTTCCACGCTGTGATATCTCAAGAGATGAACTGATGACCTAGGTAGTATGGGGTCATTGGTCTTGCAGAAAACATTCAACTCTGTTCCGATACACCATTCATTAGAGCGAGGCCCGCCCACTGAAATTTACCCCTTCCGACACATGGTCTCAGGAAAAATAAACACGTATATTTCTTGAGTTTCTCGCTTACTTGGAGATATTAACAAACCAGAAAACATACTACACTTAATAAGTAAGGTTAAGTTCGCAAAGGAAGCAAATATTGATCTAATACTCTGCCACTACACTGATACCAATACAAATAACTGTACTTATACCCCTAACAGCCTGAATGTATCCTCATGGTTTTGACTACTACTGCTATGCTACTACTACTAAAATAATAATAATAGCAATAATAATAACAACAACAATAAGAAGAAGAAGAAATTGTTATATTCACGTGTATTTTAAAACATATTACTTAATTATACTGTTAAACATTTGCCAAACACGTGTGTAAACCAAGCTTTTCATTTGCGTTAAGAATAGGTTTGTGTATAATACAATTGTGTTCATATTCATGTTTTGAGCATACTAAAACTCTGATATATAGTTTCCGAGGCATTTTATTATGCTTTATTACAATGTATTTCTAACTGCTGGGCTACCTTGCAAATTCCCCTTGTTCCACCTTAGAGCAGCTCTATAAGCACACAAAAAGGTTGGTATGGAGATATTTATACTTTGCAAAATAATTAGCTTTCTCTGTAACAAAAAATAATAAATGTTAAGGACTATTAATAGACTTTGAAGTTTGCATCAAAAAGGAGCTGCTTCACTTCAGTCAGCATCAACCAATCCATTTACCTCTCTAACGAGATGTAAAATAGTTCCTTCTCCACCCGTTTTTTTTTCTTTCTTCTTTTTTCTTCAATGGCTCTTTTATTTATTGTGTTGTCATTTTACACGTTAAATTGTTCTACATATCCGCATTTCAAATGCATCAAATTTTGCTTTTTCAGTTTTTTGCAGTGCTTTAGCGTCCACTCTAAAATGAAACGCTGCCCACCAAACGCTTTGCTCTTTCTTTTAGTTATTTCTTTCAGAGATTGCATAAAATGTTTCTTTTAAATTTTGTTTTAGCATGCTATAGTCAATTTCACTTCTTTACAACAATTCACAGTACAAATATGCAGCTGTACATTCCTTCTATTATCATCTGGAGTCATCAGGATTATTTCCTTGATTTCTTTTCTAATAAACTTTGCTTTTTTAATTTCTCTAACCGCTAATCCAAAAAAAGCCTTTTGAAAAAGTTCCGTATGTATATGTTTGTCTGTCAGTGTGTCTGCGTGTCTGTGAGCGGCATAATTAAAAAACGATAAGTTGGTTAAATATCACGCTCGGTATTTAGTTCAGTATCTTTCAATGATGCAACAGGAAGATTACCCGGAAAATTCACCCATCACAAACAATACCCTCCATGGAGAATTCTTGGACTTTTCGATTTTCTAAAAATGGCTCTATCGATTTTGATTAATACACCATATACTAAAGACTTATATAATAAACAAGATGAATATATTTTATTTCTTGGAAATGCCTTTGAAGCCCTCTTCATTCTGTACGAATTTTGTATATGTGTTAACCCGTAAAAAATAGACAACATGTTACTACATAACATTTAGATCCCCTTAAAGCACACAATTTATGTCCAATATATTTCTTGTGGTGTTAACCATTTCCGAGATATTGCTTGTTACTTGTTGAAATTTTCTAATACTTGTACTTTTTCAAATAGGAAATCGTGATTCGTTTTTTTTTCTCCTGACAGTGCAAAGAGAGCGTAACTTAAATGCCATCACTTAGCGACCAGCTTTTAAAATACTTGTCTATCCTTTTACTCTAATGTATTAATTGACAAGGTTTGTTCTGTTATTATTTATCTTGACTAATATATAGTAGAACGAAAAATAGAATAATAATAACTTGTTGCAGGATAGATAAAAAAATTATTTCCTTTAGTTTGTCAGTTCAATACTGTGGTCTTCTACTGCGACTCTCATATTTCCACTTAATCTAATACTTACGAATGATGCGAGTCGTACCCCTCCCACAGCGCCTACTCTAATTTTGACCTAATTCATTACTTCCGCTATAGATAACCTACAATCTGTTAGCTTTAAGGCCACATCAATTTTCTTCAGATGATTTATGTTTCTTCTTCTAAAAAAATGTTCATCTTAGAGCGTGCATATCAAATTAGAGTTCTGAGGTAAAATAAGGATAGGAAAAAATGAAGAAAGGAAACTAAGGAAAAGAAATGTAAAGAGAGAAAAGAAAAGAAAAGGAAAATTGGTTTTCTGTTGACTGCTTATTTGCTCAGTCTATACATACACGTCACTAGTAGCAGTTTTCCGATACTTAATGCTTTATCATTAAAACTCGGTTACGCAATTTTCTTTTGGGAGGGAAAGATGTTTCAATGTTAACTTCCTTCAAGTAATACCGCTGCTTCAGAGTTCACAAAGTATACATTTACTATCTGACTTTCATGATAATAATTTATATGCAGCGCAACATTCGAGAAAAGTCTTAACGAAACACCTAGATATGTACTCATGAATGACAGACATCCGTCAGATGCTTTTAGGGCCGGTTTCACAAACCGCGATTATTTCTCGTGTTATTTTAGTTTATGTTAACTCAGTTATAAATATTTACCCTCGGAACATTAAAGCAAGTTTTCCCACGAGGTTGCAAATCCCGCTCAAGAAATCGTAGTTTTCGTTTACGGTCGTTATACCAGTCGGCTATTTATCATACATAGCAAGCGAGAAACGCCGTGCGCTGCTTGCAGTTGATGTCTTTTCCTGTGCATGACGAAAATCTAAACTGCTTTTGATGGAAGCGCAGGTGAAGCTTTGCAGTTTGGAAACTATCCTTATGAGTAAAATGGTAACTTTGGATCTGAAATTTAAGATTATCATATCCGATATAATTGGTGTACTTAATTACATAGTTACACAGGATGTACCGTAAAGACAATGATATAAAGCATGTCATGGCGCAGAAAAAAAGAGAGGGGCTGCGAATGGAAGCTTCGCTTATATTTTAGCATCCAATAATGTGTGGTAATAATGAAACAGTGTACAAATATCTGTAGTCTGCAAAGCCGAATGGTAGCGTGTACCAGGAATGGCAGCATACCATGCACAGAGAAATAGAGGTTAAATGTGTTGACGCAAAAAATAGTAACAGATCTCGCTTTGAACAAACTTCTAATTAATAGTGACATTTATACTACCTAACTGTTATATGTTGGATAGGAATTCCAATTCTTGGAATACAGTATTATAATATGACCTTTATTCTCATATAAGAGACATTGGCTCGAAAACATAATTATTGAGTGTAGCTTATTTAAAGTTTACTTTGAATGATTTCTGGTAATACACCCTCACATTTATACCCCAAGTGCATGATTCCAGACCTTTTGGAGGGCGGAGCAGAATCCTCATTAAAAAAAAAAAAAAAAAAAAAAGAAAGTCTGTCATGACCGATATGGAACCCGGGACTTTCAGTTGGTGCACAATAATGGTAGCCATTCGCCTACAGAGATTGCCTTCAACTTTTTCTGCAAAAACAGCATCATATGACAATACCTACATCTTAATATTTGCGGAACATAACTGCCTGGCTATCTGATCTACCATGATGGCCTTCTATTTCTCTCGTATCACATATAGTTACCAACACCGCCTTCATATTTGGCATTCTCCATAACTACTAGTAAATCCGTCACGCATTGAGGTAGCGTTTTTCTTTTTTGCTTCGCTAATTATATTTGGATGTGCAAATGGTGGAAAATCTGCGATAAAGCTTTAACCCGGTTTTTAGACATCCACAGCTATTACTCTGGTTGGTGAAACAACTTTCTTTGCCAAAGCCCGGTTTTAAACCTTTTATCCGAGCTAAATAAAATTATCGTTGTTGGTAAACCGGCCCTTAATGAGGTTTTTTCATTGTGTACGATAAAGATACTAAGTTGTCTTAGGTACTCTCATTTTAAATAGATGTCGTAGAAGATTTAGTACTCTGAAAAAAACATTTCTCATAACAAAATTCACAACTTTGTTACAATTTTATTAGCGCACTCGCCACCAAAAAATACTATCCCTACTGCGAAGCGCTTCTCTTAACTTCATCAACTGCGGGGGTCTAATTGTTACTATAGGTTTTTGAACAAGCTTCTAACTGGAGTTCTTACTTCCCCTAATGATATCCCATTTTCTGCTCTACGGGAGAGAAGGCAAACAGAAAGCTCGTGGGGAGAAACGTTTGTATAAATATCCAAACATAGCACCTTTTGTAATTGGTAGAAATTAGCTTACGGTGGTAGTGCGTCTGTTTACCAAGTGGGAGGACCGGGTTGGATTCCAGGTACCGGCATTGGGATTTTCTCCTATTGGGATACCTGGTGCACTCAGCTTCCTAGGGTTCCTTGGAGCCTAATTGAGGAACTACTTGAGGAAAATTGGTAGCTCCATACTGCGTGAATCGCATTCATCGGCGGGAGTGCTGTAAAAACTGCCCTATGTATATATTTAGGATTTTGCATTAAAAACCATTTTCTAAATCCCTAGTGATTGTTAAGGATCTTCTTTTCGGAATGAATCAATCACCATAAACTGTTGACTTTATAGAAGAATATTATGTGTATATAAGCTGTATATTTCCCATACAGTATCTTAAAAAACAATAGGAGAGAACTAACTACATGTATTCCCAAGTTATACTATATTGGTTCATAATTTAGATTTCTCTGAAACTTTAAAGGTTACATTTTAAAGTTATCATGCATAACTTCTATACGAAATATTTAAGTTATACCTGAACTAGTTAAACGTCTAAATCAGACTGTTCCAGTGTGGGCACGTGCAGCTAATTAGCGGAGTACTCAAGCATCGCATGAGCATGGACCTGAGACCGTTAGTTGATCTCGTCATTATTATTACTATCATCATTATTATTAATTATTGGTTATTATTTAAAGTATATAAATAAAAAATTTCTCAATATGTGTAGAAAGCCAGCTTGAAGCAAGCGCAGATTAGGGTGTCTACAAAACTGGGTTGCTGCATAGGGGGAAGATTCTTTGTTAAGGTAGAAAGTTGGAAAAAGTCACGTACTCCTTATGCATGTGCGTGCAATAGAGTAACAAGTGAAAGTGAACTGGGGGAGGTCTCTAATGTACAAGAAATGAGTTTTTCTCTATTGTATAAATGCAGTTCCGAGGTATTTATAGTGCATTATGGGACACATAGACGCCAAGTTAGCGGTCTTTTAACCAATATATATAAAGCAGCCATGACACCATATTGTTCTATATAAGTAGTAGGTTTAAGATAGTTTTGGCACAACGTAAATGATCTGTTGCTAGATATACAAAGTGAAGTTCAGTTGTCGGAGATATACAATGCAACGCTGTATATATATATATATATATATATATATATATATATATATATATATTTATTCTCAGATATGCACGGTTATAATCAGTTATAGGCATAACCGTCAGTTAGCTGCACATTTATGTTGTAAGTTGCAGGAAATGCTAAGAAACAGAGTAGCTTTAGTATGTGAGACAAAAGTGCTTGTCATGACATTTAAAGGTTCTAGTCACAAATAAATTTAGATACACAAGTTAAAAGTGTGTTATGGCATTTATAAGTATAACTCCTAACTACCCCCATTGTTTCTCGAACCTGAGCGAGTCAATTTCCTTTTCACCGACCGACGACATCGGAGAGGAGCTGAGGCAGCTATAGTATTCGTCGCTATAAACAGGTACGTGAGGAGTGACATGCTATAAGTAATTAGGTAGGGGAGTATACACACACTCATACACACGCACACACACACTCATTACACACAGTGGGGAACGTCAAATACGTGGCCTACACGAGACCGACGCATACACTACAGCATAAAATACAGCTGACAACGGTAAAAGCTGTATTCACGGCTAGACGAAGTATTCTGTAATGACGCTATGCGTGTCACTTTCTCTCCGAATTCAGCGCCTTTTGACATACAAGACATTGTGCGGCTCCGTATCTTTAGTTAAACAGAAATTGTTCTTCCCACGTAATAATCAACGGGCCACCCCGTCTTCACAAAGCGCTATATGAAAAACAACGCTACATGAAAATTGGCCGGAAGCACCAAGATTTGTGATATGACCTTCGCCCAGAAACGCTTCCCCTCCAGCTGGAGT
The DNA here is from genome assembly GCA_030762935.1 of Hymenopus coronatus. Lineage (NCBI taxonomy): Eukaryota > Metazoa > Arthropoda > Insecta > Mantodea > Hymenopodidae > Hymenopus > Hymenopus coronatus. Next base: position 378,217,209 of record CM060900.1, on the reverse strand, counting down.
GCGGGTTCTCACACATAGCCGACCAGAGTTAGAACGGGCTGGTCAAGTCTACTGGCGTGGATCAGTGCTCCTCGCTATAGTGTTTCATCACATTCTTGCATTTTCTGGCTTGACACTCGTATTTGAAAATTTTAAATAAACCTTCGCAGATATTTCCTCTTATATTTCACTGATATGTGATTTTGTCTACTATAAATGCATATTACGATTTATCTTTCTCGGGGTCATTTACAACTGACGCAAACGTTTTGGCGCCACAAATCCTAACCATGAAAATTCGTGGGCATGCACCTGTGGCTTTCAGATGCTGTATATTTATAACCTACGCATTAAAGTTACGCTGTACAATTTGTAACTTCAGTGAATGAACTCTAGAGATGAATTCTTCTGCATTTCCTCGCGTCCTTCTACTAAGAAGTACGTCCTTAACTAGTAAAAAATGGAAAAATGTTTCCCCTAACTGGTCTGTCGAAACAACATTTTTTATCATAGCTAAACCCACGTTACCAAGAACATTTGTATATGTGTTAACATATCTTACAGAAACACCAAGTAATAATTAAACAAAGATTAAAACTATTTTAATAAACATAGACCTAATGAAACATAGTAACAAGTTGCATATATGCATATAAATCTGGGATCCATGTTTACTTTTCGTTCCTACTGTTTACTTTGTCCTCCTGCTTTCATCGCTTCAGCTGCAATTATAATTTTAAACAACGTAGTGTTTAGATTAGCTTGAGCAAAAGAGCTATATGCTCGGATTTGACTGTTATTACTGGATTATAAAAATAACCATTGTAGTTCAAACATACTTATTGACATCAACTACAAATAGTATTTTATTTATAGAACTGTGAGGTCTTATTGGACATAAACGTAAAGATCGCAAATAAAATTAAAAGTTTCAGCAACATGAGGAAGGTATTTAGGACTGTTAAGGTAGATATATTTAAATGTCCGTAGCTTGCAATGGAAATATCTCTCATGGTAAAAAGTATAATAATAAATAATGATGATAATAGTAATAATAATAATAATAATAATAATAATAATAATAATAATAACTACAATAGTGATAATAGCTGGTGAACAAAACCTTTGTGAACCTTCTACCTAGTTACGTGTCCCTGGAAGCAGTTTGCCTACTTTCTCTATGGTGTGCGCTATGACGATAGCACCGGATGTTTGGCGAGCTTGACGATCCACGAGGCACTGAATGGAGCATTAAGCTTGGAGACGCCCTACATCTACACCGACCTCCAAAACGAAGAGCATCAGAAATAACCCAGTAACGTTAACGACAACTAATATAAAGGAGAACTGCAGGCCTATTACCCTGCTTAGCGGGAGGCTAAACTAAGCGGCATTAGGTGTGGTCACCTCTTTGTCGGAAGACCACTCTAGAGACTCACCATGTCTAAGCCTCAGGCAGTGCAAGAAGCTAATCAGGAACAAAAGATTTGCGAATATTGTACATAAACTTCTTTGTCACACAGATAAAACGCTTCTAGCGGTTAGGTACAGTGGCGACATTGCATCCCACCCAGGTACACCAGGCGACCTGTTCTATTGCAGGATTGCAGGAGGCAAGTAAGTTTTCAAGTAGTAGTATTAGTGCGCATTGGCGTAAGACAGCACTCAACTGTATAAGCGTCGAAGCGACGAAAACCTATACTGCAAAAAATATGATAACAAGAGAGGAAAGACGACTATTTCTAATCAATTTTGGAGTAATAAAGCGTTATTTCTTGAGTAATAAGAGCAGTTTTGTTACACTCATTTTGTTACATTTTGTTAATGTTTTACCCACCATAAGATAATGCATCATTTCAAAAAAAAAAAAAAAAAAAAAGAGTGAAAATGGGGTAACATTTGAGCCATTACAGATAAACAGCGCTACCGGAATTGTTAATGTCAGAGACAACAACGAGGTCGATACACTCACTGCCCGCTCACGCCGCTACACACATTGTCCGCTCCATGTTATGCTTCCATTTCAACTGTGTGCCAAAATACTGGTAAGATATTCTGGGAGAAACTTCGAAAGTAAAGACTCGCAAATGGAGTCATTTGCAGAAAAAATTCGACCGGGGCTGTTATATACAGATGGCGCTGCGGAAAGAAATTGTTATTAATATAAACGCCACTTAACAAAATATCGTAGGAAATTTGCCTCAAAATCTCTGAAAATATATACTGTTGTACGCTTCATTAAATTTGATCTTAAAGAAAGAGATTAAAATAATACAATAGAGATTAACTACTATATCTACACACCATATCGTACAAATATTGTAAATATGCATGTACATTAAGATGTTCGGGGTATGAGTGCGCAGACTTCAACGACAACTTCCTGAAACATAAGTTTGTTCCATTTGCCTCTATGGTGCATGGCTGCGTAAATAACAATTACATTGGTAAAATGTTTGATAGCGAATAAGTCATCACTGCTTTATCGTTTACTTCTTCAATGATATTAGCGAGATAGAACGACGAGTGAAACGTGTTTTTACCATTAGTTTGCTTAAATGAGTCTTTAGCCACAAAATAGTATTAAAGAAAGTTTGATTCTATCGTGCACTGAAATAAACTCGTAGTCATACCCTTGGCAGCTACGGAAGTGCAAGGCCAGGATTTTTTACAGTAATGTTGTGCCTCGAAACGCTTCAGATGCGTTAAATGCATTCAGAACTCTGGCAATCTTTTGAAATCAAGATTATCTAGATATACTTCTAGCTTAAGGCAAAGCTTAATTCTTTGGATTATTATTTTAGGGTACATTTGAAAAGTAAAGTGTAACATAATGAGGCTGCTAGTATTGATGATCTTCGCACACCTGTGTTTGAAACAGATCTAGAGATTTGGCTGAACGCAGCTTAAACGAGGATAGGGCAACATTGGCTAAGAAGATGCGATGCCAGCGTAGATTCTAACGGATCATATTTCGACAATCTATTGCAAATGAACATATATTGCTCATGTTACAGTTATTGACCATTAATACATTTCTTTTTGAGCAAATATGTGGCTCTGATTTATTTCACGATACACGTGACTGAGGTATTCTCATAATTCATATTGAAACTTGCTTTATCTTTGATCATCGGAGCATAAGAATTAGTTTAGGGCTCGTGAATACGATCGGATATCTTGAAAGAAAACTACTCCACTCCTCGATAATGGCAGCAGCTGATAATAAACACACAGGCATGTGGCGAACGAGATTTCAAGCACAAAACAAAGCATTAGCCCGACCGCAAACTGAAACAACACATTCGGCTCTAAGTCCTACTATGTTGGCAAACTGTGCAGATAGTGTTTTAAATAATGTTCAATTACCTCCGTTACTTTTCAAGAGGAATTAAATTTCTATTGGACTTTATTAATGCTCATGACTGTACCTCCCAACATGCGCAATCTGCGCACTCGTACCCCATGCCCTGTATATGTTATAGCTTACTTTTGTAATAGTAACATAAGTTATTTAAATTATAAATAAACATATACCTAGCATTTGCATATTTATGTGGATGTTTTCTAGAACATAAATTGGAATCGTGTACAATGTCGTTCTGCAAATGCTGTGCTGATCCCTTTGGCATGTCATCGCAAGCTTAAAATACGGATCATAGAGCGCGTGTAGGTTGCGTCTACAGATCAATGCGCAGCGAAACTCCTGTGCAGTAAAAAAAACTATTTGATAAAATCATATGCCCTATTCTTCGTTGAAAAACAGCGTTTTCATTAATATACGTCTTAATTCACAAGTTAACGACTAGGTCAACTGCTAAGATCATTACAGCACCGCCGATGTGCCGGAATATCATACTACTGGAGTTCCTTTATATAGCAGTGGATCTCCAAATATGAGGTGTTGCATTTAATACCCATCTGTATGGGTCGGGTTTGAACGTGGGACCTTGAGATCGATGATCAGCGCTTAACCAACTGAGTCAAACTGGCTGAGATTTCTAAATTTGATTTATTTTCAGTAAAATGGTTACGTAATTTGGTTGCTAAAGTTTGTTCCCAACAATTACTTGTAAAACAATAATACATAAAGAGAAGCTAAGTTAAACCTCCAAGTTTGTTAAAGCTAGTGTACAGTATTCATAGGAGCCGCATCCTTTAATAAGTGCCACAGGTATTTTCCGTAAAATATAGGCATACTTAGCGACAGGCCATTACTACACGTTAAAAATCCATGATTCAAATGAGAATGGAATAATCCATAATAGAAATTTTGCATTGTATTCCGAAAATTAATGGTCTTAATACTCTTTATAAAAATAACAATTTGGATTATTCTAATTATATATCAGTGTGATATTTCCAACAAATTTAAACGTTAAAATGAAATTCCAATAATTTAAGTGTAAAGCCATTTCTTTTATTATTATTAGCAATAAAATCAGAAGGCTGAGTTTTATTCAGACTCAGGCTTAGGCAATTAGCATTGAACCAATGTGAATGTTGTTGGTGAAACTATTTATCGCAAAATGTCTCAATGTCAAATACTAACGTCGTCTAACATTGAATTAGAATGTCTGCAATATAAATTTTAAGGACAGGTAGTAAGGCTTATCTTTCTTGCAGGGTCAAGCTTTCCATTATTATATTTACTACACGGATGACGTGATATTTCATTCAAGCACTGCATAACTTTGAGTTTAGAAATAGTGAAAGCTTTGAAGAACATCTGGTGTTTGCAAAAACTGGGAATGTAGTTACTGTAAATTTAAAGGAATTATGGCAGATTTATTTTCTTTATAGGACGAGGGCTGTTCAGAAACTCAATAACGATTTGGTATAACTAGATAATGAAAAACATATCAACCCAAAGCTTTATTTACAAAGTTAGAGTACCTTACTATATGTTTAGCGTTGTTGCCATTGCTTCTAAAGACGTTTATTGTAACGTGGTGCCAGTTTTTCAATGCACATGTTATACTCTTCCCCGGACGAAGATCCGAGCCAGGTTGGCGCTGCCACTTTGTGAACTCTGCCATCCAAAAAGTAATTTAAGGTGTCCAAAGAGAAATTCCGGATTTCGTGAATTCCCAAATGCATTATTTTGATATTCACAAGAAAAATAAATGTATACATTGACTTTTCAGGGAAAAGCTTTTGAACACTACTTCGTTCGCAAGAATTTTGTAAAACGTTGTAGATATAACTGGCAGGCTAAGCGATAAGAAAAAACAACCACAAAAAATACAAATCTTTGAAACACACGATTTATTCCAAACATGTTTGTTACGACATAGCCGTTTCCGAGATATCCGTTATTAATGCTTCTATTGTTTAATATTCTGACATGTTTTAAGGTCCTGTCGATTTTCAGTTGTTTCTTGAGAGAGAATTAGAACAGAATGGAATTTTAAGGCCAGTCTGGAGAGCTCAGTTCTTAAACATTTCACCATCGCTATTCTCTTTATAATGAAACGTATAAGGAATTATTTGTGTAAAATATTATTTCGATTAAAGTGAAAATAAGCTTTCGTGTAAATAGTTTGTATACGTAGTCACTATAACGATAGAGAGTAGATAAAATCATGGGAAGTAAAAACGCCGATCTTTTGTTTTATTCTTTCGGATCTATTACAAAGCAGACATTGTTAGTAAAATTGCTGACACTGAATTGATGTGATAATTGATGTTAACAAACACAACGTGTTTACTTTCATTGTTTATTCTACGGAGACAAGTTGAGAGGAATTCCAGTTGCACATATGACTTAACCTGTTTCGCATCTTTTTTTCTTTTTTTTATTTCTTTTGTTTTTTAAAAATACAGTTCCGGAGTGTGATCGGAACTCCAGGGCTGTATACCCTTTTCCATTTCCTAACATTTACTTTTGCTTTCTGTGTGATTACCGTTTTGCTGTTTTCTTCCGACACACACATACACACATTTCACAGACATATAAACACTCATGCCAGAGGCGGGACTCGAACCCACGATCCCCTACGCCACGAGCGTGGTAAACGGTGACCGGTTCATTAGTTCTTTTTCAAGTTGCGTATGTATACTGTTAATGTTGGGTGCTGAGTGTTGATTCAATGGAGACCCGGCTTATGCGTTGTAAAAATCCCCAAATTCCAATTTAGTTTCGTCTAATTATTTTACAGATCGTGTCAGTCTGTGGCAAGTCTATTGTAATTTTAAATAAAATAATGATATATAAGGTAACCAATACGTCATATACAACTTGGAGACGAGTTAAAAACCTTCCCACCCTTGCGTCCACCAATGTACTAGATGAATTGTCGGTTACTAATTGCAAATTTGATTTATCAGCTCTGGATATAGCTTAGATGTGTTTAGCATGGCTACCTATCTAAATAAATGCCTTCCGTAGAGATGAATACATAAATAAATGCTTATTCTGGCAATACTATTTACAATGCGCGGTTCAGTAAAATTAATTAGGTGACTTTTAAAAGTGTTTGCAATTAAACACATTTACTTTTACCGTGACTGCTGATGAAAAGTATATTTTTTTTGGTTCTGTATAAGAAAATGTGGTAACAGCTGCAGTATTAATGAAACAAATACTGCAGCAAAACAATATTCTGTAAAGTCTGTAACCTGATGCACCGTTATCTTAGAAATAAAAATGCTAAATGAGTATGAAACCGCATTACAGTGCCCAATTTAAATCCTCATTGCTGAAGGAATGGATTCCGTGTGCTATAAACATTCTTATTGCACCATACTTTTCACACCAACAGAACTTGCGTTGTTGCGATAATTACGAAGATTATTTTCGCTCTCCATTCTGTTGGTCTCCACGGTTTTATTCTCGTTTTCGTCGTATCTTTCAACCCCTCATTTACACAGGGTGAATTAAAATACAAATTCCATTTTAACAAAATAATAAAATATTACTAGCATGTACATAAATTAGGGTGGGGATTCATTTTTGCAATTTGGCTATATCATACTAACTCCAACCTCTTACACAGCTTTGTAAATCGCCAACTGAGCGAGGCACAACCATTCTCCTGAGGTATTCGATGATGTGACGACATAGCAGGAAAATAATATTGCTGCAGCAAGACTTTCGTCTTTAAACCAAACCTAATTTAAACACAAGAGGTCATTAATTAGACCACAATATGCGGGAAACCAAAGCAATATATATAGTATCTTTAATACGATTAATCTCTGTGCATTTTCAAGACGTTTGCTAATTAAATATACTACTAACATTGTATTAATATTAAATTTTAATAATATGAAGAGTAAGTAAGGCTAAAGGAGGCTGTGTTTATTTCTCTTAGATGACGTTTCCCTTATGCTGTATTCAAACCATAAATGTAGGACCATCAACATGGTTGCAAGTCTACCAGTAATGTTACCTGGGTGCTCCTTTTTGGTAGTGTTCAGCGCTCCCATTTACTACTTGTGGCACCGCAGGCGATGCCATTAGTGACACATGGAATGAAGATGGAGCATCGGAGGAAGGCAATGACGGGGGAAAGCGGACAACCCGGAGAAAACCCACCCCTGTACCGCTTTGCCCGCCACAAATCTCACAAACAGCCGCTTGGGATCGAACCCGGGCGTAACCTGGGTGTGTTACAATAAAGGTGGAATAGTAATCATTCTAAAGGTAGGTCATGAAAAGCAACAAGTAATGAATTATGGTGAATGTTTTTTTACAAATTAATGCAGTAGAATTCAAATTTCGTTGTGAATGGCACTGTTAAGCTCACCAAAGATCATACTGGTATTATGAGAGGAGTGTTTTGTGTGCGTGGAAAGAACATTACAAATACCAAGGGAGAAAAAGGAGCACTAGTAAACCAGATGACAAAAAATAACAACAAGAGGTGCACGGATTTTTTTTAACAATGAACCGACAACATTACACTGCCTTAAAGTCTGTCAACAAAGATCCTACGTTACTTTATTTAAAGGTGTCATCTTTCATAAATTATTACTAGAAACGTTATTTAGCTTTGTGAAGAGAAATAAAGTGGATATAATTATTGATGGAGAGGATATTGGATGATAGAGTACCAGATGTTACACCTCTCCCAATACTTATACAGATGTACTTTAAAGTGAAGTTTCATTCTAATTATTATTATTGTTATTATTATTATTATTATTATTATTATTATCATTATTATCATTATTGTTATTGCTATTATCATTGTTATTGTTATTGTTATTATTATTATCATCATCATCATTATTATTATTATTATTATTATTACTACCATTATTATAATAAATCATCGTCGTAGTCACTATTATTCGTATAGTACTCAACTGCATTATAAACACCAGACATGAGCCCACGGAGCTTTTGTTTGTTCCTCGTAGGTCATACGAACTTAAAGTTAACGCGGAGGAATACAAAATGGTTTAAATACTGAAGTCTGTATCCACAATACTGAATAGTAGTAGTGCAACATTGCTTGATACGATCAACACGGTTTACCGCTTCCAAGGTTCGAGCCGCAATATCAGGTGCTCGCACGCGTATTTCATATTATAAGAAAGCAAATAGCTAAAAGCTGACGTTCTGCTGAAAAGGTACAAAAAGTGTAATACTTTTAAACACAAATGTTTGAATGTTATGTTATGTTAATTTCTCGTTATCTTTTTATGATGTTTAGACTAAGAGAGTAATAATTATGCTGATGAGAATAAATATTTTGCTGGCATGCATTAAATTGTTTTGTTAAATGTTTACAATTGGTATTTATATTCTCATAATTTTAGAAACCAAAATGGATTTGATCATCAAAAGTTTAGGCCTGCTATGATACAATACAAATTGCTAAAAGAAGTTTTCAAAGTTTTCGTATAAGAAACATTCCTACACACTAAAGTCATGCAGTGTTTAATACAACCCTTTAAAAGAATTTATAGATCGTCAGGTAAATAAGAATGCGTGAAAGTAACTCCCTCCAGGTTGAAGCAACTAAGGTTTTGCGTAAAATAACAGAAAACAAAATGAGTAGTGAAGAATTGTAGTACGCTGAACTTCAACATAATACTGCTGTTCATTTCTTTCAGTGACAGTCTAGCGCTTGTAGAGTTGCGATGCTGTTTACCACAAATGCGGAACACTCTGCCGAAGTGGAGGTGAGGCTTAGAGTCGACGCGGTTGCGCCGTATTGGTTCTCGCTAAACTTCAGAGCATTTGGACCGCAAAATAGCGGTGAGTGCTACCAATTGTTGCCCACAGGACCTCTAGCCCTCTAGAAAAATTACAAATTCGGTTCTCCTTACGCTTCAGTTCCAAGTAACTTTGCTTAGCTCTTAAAAGAACGAAATCGCAGACAGAAATATAGCTTGAAATTGTCCAAATGGGCTTGTTTGGCAAAGCTTCAATTACAGGACGTAATTATTGTGAGCAACTGTTTTGTTCAGTGCTTACTTACTATATAACTAAACGACCCTGAAATGTATTTAAATGATTATAATTATCCAACACAGTAACTAAGAAAATAACTGTCATTTTATCCATGCAGCAGCAGCAGCAGCAGGAGCAGCAGGAGCAGCAGGAGCAGGAGCAGCAGGAGCAGCAGGAGCAGGAGCAGGAGCAGCAGGAGCAGCAGGAGCAGGAGCAGCAGGAGCAGGAGCAGGAGCAGGAGCAGGAGCAGCAGCAGCAGCAGCAGGAGCAGGAGGAGGAGGAGCAGCAGCAGCAGCAGCAGGAGCAGGAGCAGGAGCAGGAGCAGGAGCAGGAGCAGGAGCAGCAGTAGCAGTAGCAGTAGCAGTAGCAGTAGCAGTAGCAGTAGTAGTAGTAGTAGTAGTAGTAGTAGTAGTAGTAGTAGTAGTAGTAGTAGTAGTAGTAGTAGTAGTAGTAGTAGTAGTAGTAGTAGTGTACAAGAGGCGATAGGATTCTACAACTCATCCATTGGTTTTTGTTCGGCAGACCCCTGGAGGAGGGATGAGATGAGTGCAATTTTAAAGGGTGGCCGATAGCAGGACAGGGAGAGAGTCGCCATGGAGGATCTTTAACCGTTCACAAGCAATTCATCTTAACGTGGGGAACGCCAGAAGCTTGCACTCAGTCCCGGATAGACCAAGAGTTTGCAGACAACCATTAGCGCCACCCCGCTGCCAAGAACTGCATTTCCAAAGCCCAGTCAGCTCCATGAAAAGGCGCCTCCGCCGCAGTCCCTATGGACACTGACAACCATGAAAGATACGGTTGGGATGAAATGAAATTTAAATGAAGGGACAGGAATTATTGCGGGGGAATGAAAGAGCCTCTCTAACATTCGCATAGGGACCAGAGAAAGCCCCCGAAAACCCATGGGTCAGAGAGATCGGCCGCGGTGAACCGACCCCAAGACTTCCCGAATGCCAGTCCCAGACGAAACGCATGAGACATCTAGCTCGGTATTCATACTGGAACGTCATCATCAATTTTAAGAAAATACTCCGTGAAGAAAGAAAAATAATATTTTAAATATGTCAAATCTTGTAGTTTATTGGAACATATAAGATGTGCTGTATGCAGGATTTACTTCATAAACAGTAGAATTTACTGTAATAGCATATGCGACACAAGCTGGGACAACTGCTGTTTACTTATTAGGTTATGTAAACACTGCATTTGACCTCCCACACACAATGAGACAATCCTTGATTCTTATAAGCTTGCCCCGCTGATATATAACCTTCCACACACAATTCTCCTCCCCTTTCGCTTGATTGGCTAGGTACTTCTTTGAATGACGATATGAAAGCCATACCCAGTGCAAGGTCAGGCGATAATAGGGCTATAAACACTCCGTTGTGATATGTGCTTTCGTCGTCCAAGAAGCAGGTTCAAAACGAGGGATGTTCCTATATGTATTTGTTGATGCAAATCTACGCATATTTTAAATCATTAACTCTTGGTGCATAAAATATTGCTTTATATTTCTATAAAAATGTAAATAAGGCACTATCTTCTGAGATATTAACGTTAATATCCATGTTAAACAAGGATATTAACGCAAACTCACCTATGCCACCACGGTAGCCAATGAGAGGTATCTACTCAAGCGAAAGTTAAGTGATTCTGGAAAAAATTTATGTGTAGCCGACTTTAATCACAAGAATACTGGATTGCCTTTTCAAAAATAAGCCTTTGCTATATACCAATTCAGGATAGTTAAATATTGGGTAAAAGAATGAGAGAAAAGAACAAATTAGAAGCCACCCACCACAAAATATTTTCGGCGTTATCAAGATGCCCAAACAACCATCAGTATCAATGACTTGAAATTATGTTGGTAGTTTTAGGTAACCATGAGACGTTGTGCTGCCTATCAGATATATTTAATTAAAGTATGCTCACTTTAGCCTAACTTCGTTATTTAACTTTGGAATGAGTATTAGGAATTTTGGTTATCTTGCTGTTCTTGGCATTACTCCCTGTCTAACTGGCACGCATCCACAACAGAACTCTCCATCCTGATGGGTTACAAATAAACACAAAGGACCAGCATCTCTCCTTTGCCTGAGCTGGTTTGATTAAGATTTGGTAAACGAACTTGCTTGTGAATTGCAATCTCATCAGCTATGTCGTGCTTCTATGCCAGTTGATTGAACTACTCCATCTGAGCCATCAATGCTTCAGCGAGCGAAGTACATATATATATATATATGTCAGTGCCTCAGTAGGAGTGGGGAGAGTAGTATACCACAAGAATCAACTAGATACATGCATTTATATTATGCTGCTTATCTGATGATTTTTTTTTAATTATTTGATAGTTTTTCAAGATAATACTAACGGAACACCGTGGACAAGAATTAACTCAAGAGACCAATAAAGCAAGTTCTTGATCACCAAGTGCAATCAGTGATTCATTCAATTTTGGAGCCAGTGAATAGTAGTCCTGTTTATGTAAATTTTCAATCATTGTCCATATTTATTTATTACTATATTTTTGTTGCGAGAAGTTACATTTAAAGGTGTACTGCAAGCGAAAAGCTTGTTAAAGAATTCTTGGTGTTGTAACGTGTCCCCTGGGACATCTCAGTTGTTGTCACGTCACTGCGGGCACATGTATGGTAGCCAATCCCCGTCGATTACTCCTCTGACCACTGCACCTATAACCACCGCATAACTTAACATTTGTTTATACAGCTGCCACGTGGAGCCGGAGCTGTCACAAGTGGCCATTTATAATACAGTCGTTATAAATTGTTATTTCTAGTGAAAATTAGCTAACCATTTCTTAAGCACGTTGTAATATCTGTGTATAAGTGTATCTGTGTGATCAACAATAAAGATACCCTATAAAGTATTGCCACAGATATATTGAAAATAAAATATTATGACGTTGACAGGATCTGCTATGAAAAACCAGCGTTGCTTTGAAGGATTAATCAGTCAAAGTTGCGGCTGAGGTTATCTTAGAATCAAAGATAATATTCTAGAGTTCTAATATTGCAAAACTGTCACATATACACAAAGATAACACTGAACAACAGTAAAACCCATGTGTTTTTGCATTCAATTGGACGTTTGTTACGTGGACTTAAGCGCTGAATTTAATGATATAAACATATTTTTTTCTGGTATCCTAAGTTTAAAAGATAAGGTATCCTTTAGGATTTAGCACCGGCTATACAGAATGAGAGATGAATAACGGCAAATAAGTTGATATTTGGTGGAGCAAAATGCTTATAGCACATAAGTGTATCTCATTTTGTTCGCTCACTAATAGCTTTGTCGTAAATGAAGCACAAAATTCAGGGTCTAATGTGTTTTGAACGGCCCTGTATTATGTCTCTCCTTTGTTTACAAACATTACATTATGGTCATCTCCTCTGTTTAGTATTACTCAGACACCGTCGACCTGCATTCAGGTGAACCACAGTGAGGAAACGAGGGATCTATTCAGGCTCAAACTTCTTTTTCACAGAGAATGGCTTTACATGTAATCAATTAGCAGATATTCATTTAATTTACACCACAACTGGGAAATCTGCCAATGCTGCGAGTGACTGAATCACCGGCAATTCTAATCATCTTCACAAAAGATGAACATTCACTGCAGTGTATCAAAGGATTTGTGATGCAGTAACCCCTAATCCCGATTTGAAGTTCTTTATTTATTTGTTCATTATTTTTAAGTGTTGAGTTTTAATTTTAAATCCTCACCTTTGTTAGAGCAATGAGGCTGATTTTGTAGTTTAAAGAACGGACATGCAAATGCTTACATGCTGGGTATCAGTTATATTTATTCAATAAAATCAAATTTAAATAACGCATAATGTTGTGATCAATATTTTTAAGCTGAGTCCTGAATACACACAATGTTGTATGAAAACAGAAATATATGGTTGCGTAGTAGCAATTTAGAGAAATCAATATTCTTGCCTCACATCACATTAGCTATACTCGGGCAGGGCAAAGGGCAAAAGAGGGTCATTCGTGTGACTTGTTACGTAAACAATCACTGAACATCTGAGAGAGGGAATAATAGCCATACTAAAAGAAATTGTAAAATGTTCGTCATGAACATAACATTAGATAATGGCACACAAAACACCCTGCATATATTGAATCATTACACGTCCTCAAATGCTGATGCAAATATTTGCGCGTATTCACCTCCCACATTGTATATGCTCAAATTTCAGTTATATTGATTGACACTCCTAAATAAGACTTAGTAGTTATAGCGACATTTAGTGTTTTTGGAACTCACGCCATGGTGTGAGGATAATTTTACTTTTGACAACTAATTCTTACTTTTGTGCCTCCTAAAGTTAAATAAATATAAATTTTCTAAAATTCCAAAATACTGCACAGCATTTCTTTACTTTTTAGGTAATATCTTATGTTAGTAAACCTCTTCTGAAATGTCCTTGCATTTTATCTGCCAACACATTATATCTTGTTTAGGTCTGTCTTATCTCACGTTTATCTGAAGAGACATGCCAGTTTCACAGATAGTATAATCAATAACTTGTAAGGTTTTCTAATCCTTGTTTATTACAAGCTTTCCCCAGCTAGATGTATTCATCCGCACGTTACCTTCCCGCTTTACCCCCAGTTGGCCAAAGCACTCCTTTGAATGATGAAAAACTAGTCGTGTCCGACCAAGGATAGGCAACAGAGGAAAATAAACACTGACATGATAGACGCACATGTGCTCGCCATCGTGAAAAGCTGGTCTGAAGCAAAGATAGATAAGAATTTACGTGTATTAACTATTTATGTAATATGTTGATTCATATGGCTATGAAAACATACATTTGTAAAGCCTCTGCAATATACTAAGGTAATAACCATGTCAAATAAAGGAATTATTTGTACCACATGACACTCTATACCATGAAGACAGCTAATGAAAGGCACCAGATCACGTGACTGTTAAGTATATCCGTGAAATTTGACCAAAAACTGTGAACATTTTGAAACGTTACCTTTTTTGATAATAGCATTTTACTAGCCTTAAACCATAATAAAATATATAGTTATTCCCCCTTGGATTACGGTAACTGAAGATATAAATGGGTAAGTGCATCCCTATTAATAGGCACTCCCTAATTTAAGCCTATTCTTCTCTTACACGTTTCCCAATAATTTTCTATGCTGAGAATGCTCCATATGACGCAATATATAACTCATTTGTTTCAAAATTGTTACACTGCCTCTCTAAAGCACATAACCTCATATACTGTTCCGAAATCGTGCTACAAGTTTGACAAATAAAGTATTAAATCTTGAAAAATCAAGAGCTTTGGACAGCATGAAAAGTAATTTTTCCACACTAATTAGATTTTATATAAGAAACAATAACATGACAGGTATATTTCTGGACTCAATTTCTATAAAACTGGATATATATACACATAGTATACATAAATAACCATGCCAGCTAGAATTTTGATAAATGCCAAATATCACTATCATTGTCTATAAGAACTAGTGTAAATTTCAACAAGATATCTTACATGCTGTGTCTTCTCCAGATATCACACATGCATCATCTTAAGAGATAAGGGGCAAAACTGTGTGGAACAAAGATTATTGAATAGTCATGTATGGTGACTGAATATATCGCAAATGTGTATTAGTCGTCCGGATAATTTTATTACGTGAGCAATTAATATAGAGTACAATATAATACACAGAAATTAACTTGAGTAGTAGAAAAGGCTTATGAATTGCATTTTGATCTTAAAATGCGTCTTCAAGACTGAAAGGCTTCCCATGTGGGTTGTTGTAATTGTGCTAGTGAAGTGGGTGGATAAAGAATAAACGTAAAGTTTCTATGCCTTTCGTAATGCCTATGGTATAGACGGAAACAATGAACCTTATACCATTTTTATATAAAATAACAGGGCTCAAGGGGAGAATATAGAATGATAACTGAATATCCAACCATTACATGAGTAATTAGACCTGTTTTTCACACTGATGAGGTACATGCCTACTCCAGATCTTCCAAAAAATTGGACAGTGAAAGACGAGTATGCAAGAAGTGATAACTAGAGCTCGATCCGGGATCACGAAATTTCCTGATTAAGGTTCGGTGCTCACAGAACATAATTATGACGTGATGAAGTAGGCGTGGTCTCTACAACACGTTTTAAAACGTGCTGTATTATCTAGCATTGCACACTGACTGGCCTCGTTCGGTTCGTGCTAAAAGATAAACTAGTGAACACTGAAAGAGAGTGCAGATTGAAACATTTCTAAAATACGAAAGTATATGCGTTTGACACTCAAAAAACTTGTGGATAATTTAAACATATTTTGAGTGACTGCAGTAAAGATGTATCTTGTTAATTCACTGGAATGAATTCTGAGCGAGTTTGGTTGATCTATTGTCATTGTCTTTTCGAAGCTCTGAATATTATTATCCTGTATTTTTATATCAAGCCTTATGTTTGTGTTTGTAACAGTACAAGACCTTTTTCTTTACTTACGATGCTATGAAAAAAATATGTTATCCTGTTATTTTATGAATTAGAACGATGTATATAATGTCAATAACGTAATGATCTACTTTTGGAACAGATTACACCACAACTTGTGCATATTTACGTTACCAACCCCTCTCCTTATACCGCTGACTGCTCTGCGTGTTCGTAACCGTGTGCGCTTTGGAAACCAAAACCGAGCTCTACTGATAGCCCAGAAATTCAATCCTCAGGTTCAGAATTTCAAGACTCAGATCCCAACATGAATCATGCAGAAACTCAGGAAAGATTAAGTTATTTGGTTAAACATTTATATATTTCTAAACCACAAGCAGTATCTTAGGTTCTAGACCAAAGGAATGGAATCGCTTTCTCAGAAATGCAAGTATGTAAAATATTGTAAATGAGAATCGAAAGTTAATTGTTTTCAGAGTGATACAGAATTTGAGTTACTATTGCGACATTGATGGTGTGATGGTCTTGCTAAACTTCAAAACCCAGATAGCTGTAGCCTCTTCATTGGTACTTCAAAGTTGTTTGAAGTCTGTATTGTTACATAACGGTTACACATCCATCTGCAATCACTGGTTATGTAATGCGAATAAAATATGCTACCGAAATATCCTGCCACTACTTTAAAAGTTGCAGTATGAGAAGAACGTATTCGGTTTCAAAATGATTTGAATATTATTAGGATTGTAAAGTGGTTATATTATAAAATATGAATGCTTTTTGTGTGAATGGAATAACCACGCTGCTCTAAAAGTTATTTCTTCTGATGGATTTTGTACCTGGAGAAAGGAATGTCTCAGCTGAATTGGTTGATAGATCCAAAAATAGCCCAAAGATAAGATAATTAATGGAACATCAGCTGTTTGAAAACCGAATGAATTATATGGAACTTAAAGCATGGATACCATACAAGAATATCTCTGAAAAGATCTCAGGTAATATTATAGCACACAACAACAAAGAATTAAGCGGCAAGTTACTACCTACAGAAATTTAGGTTGTAATGAGTCTCTCGAAATTAACTTCTTACATTTCCATTTGAAACTCTTTTAGCAAATCTTGATAATGTGAGTGATGGCAAAAGATTCCACAAAACTATTTCCGAAATGGAGGAAAGACATCAAGGAAGATGGAAACCAAATATAGTTGAAGATTACTGCTGAAACCTGACAGGTGAAACCACAAACAATTACAGAAGAAACAGAAAACTGTAGAAATTCAACTGACAGGAGCAGAGAGTGGACCCGAAAACGAGGTGGCTATACTTTCAGATATGTAGGTACGTTAATTTTACAGAATAACTTTATTTTGCTATAAAAAACGCTTCTGTATATTGTGGTGAAGACGTTTTATTTATATTAAAAGTAAAATACTCAAATGTATAATACCTGAGGGTGCTAGATTAAAAAACGCCATATTTGCACTAGTATAACAAAATCTATAAGAAATTATATTTCTGAAGGTCATTTTTATTCACATAATCAACCTAAAGCATACGCTAATAACAGGGCCCCTTGATGACTAAGGCATAGTCTGTTATTTTTCATTAGCTAGAAGTGCATCTTATGAACAATCAAAGCATAAGACTGAGATAAACATTAAATGTTATTCTCAATATCATAAACTTAGCATACTGGAGCATTGCATTGGAGTATGTGTATATAAAAGTGTGTAAACGACAATTAAGCGAACACACCCTGTGTGAAGCACTTTATGCAGTGGGTCATATTTTTCTGAATCCATTATCCCAGATTTCGTCCATGGAAATGAAGTGAACCCCTTGCGAAAACAGAATGAGATTATGGTAATTTTTCTTTCCAACACGTACCTTGAGCACATGCGCCCACATGCAGGATACCATGTGCAATTTCTCTCACTAAAATTATTCCATTTGTCCACTAGATAACTAACAAAAATATGGAATGTTGATGCGCGTATACGACGCAAGTATGACGTAGACGTTCAGTGAAACGCATTTAGTGCTTGTCCGATAATTCTATTAAGCATTAACGGCAAATGGTGGGCTCACTATCAGCTTCAAGCCATGTTTTAGGTGACTTGGAATCTTGGGTGGTCTCTTTATCTTCTGAGGAGTAGATATTACTGCGCAACTGCAACACCTAGTTACCTCATAGACATATACTAAACCTTAGTAATTACACGATTCGCACTTCGTTATTGTAATTGATTTTTCACTTGTGTTAGCATAGAGTGGTCATGATGAAGCACAAAACATTAGTTGATATGTTTACCATTTGGAGTGCTTCAGTATAAATACAGACGGGCACTGTCGCTATCAATTCTTGCATCAAAACAGTCACTACGCATTGGACAGAAAGACCCTGCAGTTGTAAATGCAATAAGAGAAGCTGCTGCCGCAAATACTCTTACCACCTGCAGGGCTGTTGCCCACATTTGAGTTCCCACAATAGAACCTCTACAGTGCCCGAAGAATAGGTCACCACCCTGCTCAGTATCTAGCAGCAAACTAGAGAAAGTATCAAAGTTAAAAATAAGATGCCTTAAGGAATTAACTATACTGAATGTGCAGGAAGTGCAAGGAAGGCACCGATGTTTCTGGTGTCCTGTAGTTTTTATTTATTTAATATTTGTAGAAACTCCTTTTCATCTTTATTTCACACCCCTCCTTTGTGAGACAGTGCCTTACAGGTTTGAATTTATACACTAGTCTACCGACTATGAGACCTAGGTGGGCGGTGAAAGGGGAGGAGTAAGAAAACATTGCACTTGAATGGGTGAAAAAGATGTTTTACAACGACGGTCCACAACAATCCATGTTTGAGTCCGCATCGTAATAGTTTTATCTCACAAGTCGGCACTAAAACATTTTTTATGAAAGCAGATAGCTTTTGAACACAGGAATGTAGAACAATTGGAAGTAAGATAAATATGAAGTGTAGATTAGAACTAGGTAAGGGGTTGAGAACTATACTGACACAGGCGGTTTAGTATTTCCTTACCGGCATAAATCCCTGTGCATTATATCGATGCGATTTCATGTACTCCATTGTACATGAAGATTTTAATACAGCTGATGGAGTTTGAAAGGTCCATAGGACAAAATATAACATGCATAGTTAAAGCTATAGGTTAAATGGTTTTTGAGATGAAAACGTCATGTATTCTCTCGTTTTCACTAAATATGGTTTAGAAGTAGGAGATGAAAGGTTATTTTACAACGGTGTACTCCGGTTCAAGCCAAAGTTGATGCTTAAGTGTAAATTTTAAACGCAGACAGTGGTTGAACAACAAAAGAATTTCCCTGGAGGAAAGTGATTTACAGTGAACTGCAACAAATATCTCCACATAAACATGTGTTGAAACGTGCTAATCTAATGAGATCGGTGACAGGCAATTATCAGCTGTACGCTCGAGTGCCTTTTGGCGAGAAGAAAATTATGCCAGTGATCACTGGAAAATGAAAGTGCCTGCAGTTCTTTTCTATGCTTTAACATCCTGAAACTTTAGTCGTTAGAAAAAATTACACCATTTGTATGTGCAAAAAATGTTCGTAATAACTTTTAGATCCCAGAAGTTAACATTTTTCTCACTATAAACAAGTTTACCGTTTTTTACCAGCGATATACCGATGTCTGTATACAATGAAGCCTGTGTAGAATTTTGGAATTTTATGACAGATGTGATAAGGCAGCTTGTATTTTAGTTTGCTTTGAATTTGTATTATTAAAGGAACGTAACATGATACTCCTGTGTGAATATGGTACTATCAATATTTTACCTCATGTTTTAATGCATTCCCTTACTACTTTGGAGCATTATCAGCTAATTTTGTAAGAACCTCATGGATTACAAGGCGCTTTATTTATTTTAGTATAAATATGCTAGATTTGTATTATTGTACATAGAATGTGTGAATTAGCCCGATAATTTTATCTGAGAGATGTAAATAAATACAGTGTTTATGAAGAAGTACACTGCGTATCAGACACAGGAGTCCATAAATACGCGGACATAGTAGTTGTGTCAGACACAAGGACAACAGTGGAAGGACAATTCATCAAACTGTAAGATTTGAGACCAAGCTAAGCAAGTTGATAGAGAGAAAAAGTTCCATTAGGAACCATGTACAAACTACATTAAGAAAAATATCAAATTACAAACTGCCAATCAATTGGTTCGCTTTTGGAGCTCAAGGAACAATTACAAAAGTCACTATATAAATGTACTTAAATTCAATATCGATACTTCAAAATTATGACATGTATCCCTAAAGATCCTCAAACCGTCACTGTGTATTGCATACAATCATTTGGATAATCAATATTGTACCTAAGTTATTGTAAATAAGTCTCTCCGGAAGCGCACATCCTTAGTCAATCCATCTCAACAATTAAGTATAATTATTATATCCAATTAATTTTAATTCACAGAATAATTCTACCTCCTATTAACCACTTTCCATTTGGAATTAGAACTAGGTTGTACCTTTATTGTAATCATTGATTAAGGACAGTCATCCTTCTCAGTTTTTTTCTCACGGTGAATATGTTTCATTTCGAGCATCACTGAGATGCTAGTAAAAGAGAGAGTAAATTAGAAGTCAATTATCTCCCAGTGAGCCGAGTTTACCCCATAACTGTCTCCGTTATGTTTGTAGTATTTAGTGCCGGCTCTTACTGCAAACGGTACCGCAGGGCACAACCATTTATGATAAATGAAATAAAAAGGTCATCGAGAAAGTAAATTCTTGAGCATATCACTCCAGGCTCATTTTGCGGTACCTCCCATGCATTTTGCAGTTATGAGGACCGAGTAAAAACTGGGGGGGGGGAAACCTCAGTCAAGGAGGGGATTTGAACCGCAGACCTACCACAAATGAGTGTGTTTCAATGAGCTCAGCTGTGTCGGTAGAAATCAACTTCATGTAACATGTTAACCAAATGAGTAAGGCAATGCTGTAACTAACGGATCTGCTCATGAGACAGTGCGTTTCACATCATATATAGTTTCGTAATGAGGGCAATAACTAAAATATAGTTAGTCGTAATAATGTTAAACACGAGCACAAGTAACACTAATCCGAAAAACAAGTTTAGAGCATTGGGAAGGTGTATCGTTCATTTTTCCCCATCATTTTTGGTCCTTGAGCCTGACAAAAGGGTAAAAGTTAAATCTGGTCAGCTACCCTGGGGAGAGACAGGTAACTTACGGTTACTTATTGTTAGGAACAGGAACGCAATGATCCTACGCATGAAATCAGTAATTTTTCTTAACGAAAAACTTACGAAAATACCAATGCAAAAATGTAAAACTAGCACATGGTAAAACCAGAGCACGGCAGATGCGTGAAGCCAATTAACATTGTTGACAAAAACTCACAGTCGAAAAGTCCGCCAGTTCACTTCAGTCGGGAGGTCCGCCATTAGCAGGGATGTCAGTAACTCAAGTGATGAAATGCTAAGTCTAGTCAATAAAATTACATAGCCAACTAATATTTCCAAATTAAGCAACAAATTACGGTGTGCAACACCACCATGCGTGTGTGATAAGGCATGGTTAACAAAAGAAAAAGTTGTCAGGAAAATAAAGAGTTAAAAACAGAAAACGAAATCAACCTGTTGCGATAGATACCAGCCCGGAGAACATATAACGTAAGATCCATGCTACTCTGAGCTAGTCACGAACCCGAAACCATTCTTAAAAGTCTCATATTGCCGAAACGGCACATGTCTTCCGTCAGTGAGCAACAAGTAGTTTATAATACATCGCAATGGTGGATAGGAAATCAAAGTAAACGGACTAAGTTGGAAGCAAAAGCATAAAGTAAAAATACGGAGGGTTGACCTATTTAAGCTCCAACGTTTTCACTTATATTTTTTCATAGTGAGATACCTTTACGCCAGTGTCTATTGTGTTCAGTGTGATATTCATGGACTTTAGCTATGGCTCTGCAGCACAATTTCCATTGTAGAAGACAGTGTGTAAGAAGAAAAAGGTTGATGACTGATGACCCAGCAGACTACAGGCTGTTGCCACAATAAACATAAACATAAGCGTTTTGACCAATGACAGGAGTGGGAGGGCGATCGAAAGTCGTCCGAGCTTAAGTGGGGCAACCCTCCGTATGTAGTATAAACATAAATTAGCGAGAGCGCAGAGTGTGTAATTGACTTTAACAATGCAATAGACTCGGGATTATCCGAGGTAATTGGGACCGACACCACCTCGGCTGCGGAGGCAATTTGGGATATTACGCAGATAGTGTTCTAATAGTTTGCAAGGAACAAACAAAGGCTGTAACTGTATAGTAATTCTTTATTTCAAGATAATTCCTCATCACTTCTATTGTGCACATTATAGAATTTAATTAAAATATACGCAGATTAAAGTGTTAAATGAGAGTGTGTGTCTCTTTCGGTTTACCACTTATGCTAACGTCATCCGAACGAAGAGGTTTTGAGAGGCTGTTCCCAGAAAACTTAAGAATTACATTTCGTTTACCATAAACATTTCTTAAACACATGGTGTTTTAATCAAGATCATTACCACTTGCATCTCACCAAGGCTCCCAGGTGACTAATGTGGGATTTGTGGTAGACAAAGCGGCGCAGGGGCGGGTTTTCTCAGGGTTCGCCGATTTCCCCCGCCATCGCAAGCCACCGGTGCGCCCTTTTCATTCCTTATAAAATCAGTATTACAGCCTGCGTTACGTACTTGGTAAAAAGCGGACATTAAACATTAAAAAAAGAAAAATTATGAGAGCCATTTTTGAGAAAATCAAGATTTTCAAAAAATTTTCCATGTAAAGGTGTTGTTGATGATGTTCCCCAGAACTATTTCTTTCGGTCCTTGAAAGATTCTTTTTTGCGTAGTCAACTTACCCTCCCCGTATGTAGTACTGGCACCCTCTAGGATTTACATATGTCTTATATATTCCTAGGGATCAGAATTCTATCGGGGAGCCAACGGTGCAAAACTCAGAATGAACAATCTGGATCGACTGGTCGGCTCGTAGCCAGGCATGATATGAAATGCAAGCGAAATGTAAGATAAGAAAGGCGATGATGGAGCAATTGGTGGAATGAATGGCCGGGGCAACAGAAGAACGTGGAGAAAACACGCCCAGACGCTGTTTCGTCCACCACAAATCCCACATGCGGGCGCTTGGGACCGAAACCGGGCCGCCTAGGTGGGAGGTCTAATCACTCAGCTAAGGGGCCGCCCCCTTGAAACCTACTGAATCTATTTACCAAGTTTGATATTTAAACGGCGTTTTTGAGTTATGTTGTTCACAGATATACACTCACGGATCTTTTTCTAAAAATGATTTCCTTTTATTCAGTGGAAGCTAAAACAAGTATATGCGCTGAAATCTCGGTATCAATTTTTGTGGAATACAATATCTTCCTTACCTACAGTTGCGTTGTACATAGGTGCTAGAGAAAGGAAAGAAATAATTCATAGCTTTATTTGGGCCAAAATTTTGCTCCCTTGGATACTGTGACGTAAGGATCCTATATACGCAGAGCAAAGTAAACTCTTCTTATTGTTCGATCATCTTAAGCCCTTAGAATATATTTTCGGGGCTCTCGTAGGAGTCGTGCTCTTCTTCAGTATCGATGGCACTATTAGCAATATTGTCGTCATACAGTTTCATATGTTGGCCTTTGTTACACCACTTAATGAAGTCATTATTTTCGTTTGATGTTTTGATTAGTTCATTACTAGTTGGACGAGTTGAGAGACTGCCCGAAAGCGGCAAAGTTTCCTATACTTTATCTTTGATTTTTGAGTTCTTAACTTCAGCCCTCGTATTCGCAGTTCAATATGACGCTTTTTCCGCTGGCTATTAATTATAATAATAATAATAATAATAATAATAATAATAATAATAATAATTTAAGAGTATCCGTTAAGCCCATCGCTTCATCCAGTCTAGAGATCAACACTTGAATAAGCGCTTCACCGCTAGTTTCATTTTAGTGTCTCAAAATGCCCTGATCCAATAAGTGTTTAGCGAGGTTACATTAAATGGCAAGGACACGGGCTTAATATCTCCGCTAATCAGCTCTTTGGCATCTGAGTACAAAGGCACGCTGCCCAACAATACCGTTTTTGTACAGAGCTCAACCACATGAACCATTCCATCAAGAAGCATTCATTCAAAGGCGTTTTCTCTGAATAGGGTGAAGATATAGAGGCTGCTCCTTCCTTCTAGACGAATGACTTTAAGCGAAGGTACAGTGAGCTTGTCTACCCTTAATAAACAGGTCTGTAAATAGTTTATGTTACAAAACGAACAACTGTGCTTCCTTATGATTACGTTTCGACAACGCACAGCGTACAGTTACTGCAAAATATTGTGAGTTATGGGTTTAGCCATTGCCAGTGTTTTAACGAGAGGTGCTTAGTTACTAACCTGACAATACTAGCAATAGTGTCAAAATTAAAAGGAAGAACTCTTCATAGTCAAAGTCACGAAAATTATGTCATGTGGCTGCGTGCTTATGTTAATCCTAAATTTATTTCCTAACTCTCTTCTAGAAATTGACAATCATAATACACAGTTAGACAAACCTCCAATATCAAATTCTTTAAAAACAGTTATGTAGTCCTGGCTACAACATTACAACATTCCCTTTGATGGGCACAGCACAAAGGCACAATTGCATAATGTAATGTTAGACAATAAACCAGCTGAGCAAAATCTGATGCGTTCCACTCACATGGGTTTCTCTACCTGTTCCCGAAACAAACTTTTCTTACAAAACACTATTCTTTTAATTACCACATGATAATAGACATAAACATTAGCAGATATTGTCTTATTAGTTGCTTCCTTGTAAATAGAAGGAAATAAGAGAATACACTAGCCTAAAGCGATTGTCAGTTCCTTTAATGCCGGTCACTATGTGAAACAATTGAAATTCCGTTCTCTTTACTTGCCAGGAGTAAACAAAGGACAGACGAAAGAAAGATATTCTACCGTTTGAGAGAAGTTACGTAGTTTAAAATTGAAGCCAATAACACGGAATATCTCAGAAACAAACAATTCTACAACAAATATGTGTATGACATAAATTGTGTTTTAACTATATTTACAATTTCTCTGCAGTAAGCTTTAGTTTATTTCTTACGGTATATCATTACGCAAATTTCAGAAAATTCATCTAGAGTGAACAGCTCTTCAAAAGGTTTTCCCAGAAAATCAAAGCTATATATTCTATTTGTTATGTAAATACCTTTAATATACGATATTTTAATCAAAGTCATAGGAAACATTTTTGGGAAAAAGCAAATTTTCAAAACATTTTCCTGTAATATGAAGTTTGGGGAGGAGCATTTTCTTAAAAATCTTTGTTGTCGCGTC
Source organism: Hymenopus coronatus (assembly GCA_030762935.1). Taxonomy (NCBI): domain Eukaryota; kingdom Metazoa; phylum Arthropoda; class Insecta; order Mantodea; family Hymenopodidae; genus Hymenopus; species Hymenopus coronatus. The sequence goes on along the minus strand of CM060900.1, from coordinate 378,191,933 downwards.
CTTGGAAGATACTAACCTTAAATACCAAGTTTGGTATTTTACCGACTGTTAGTTTTAGCTATGCTGTCCACAGACATACACACACATACACGAGCGCGGACTTATTGTAACATTTTTTTTGGGACCCAGGGGACCGAAACAAAAAGTAAAAGAAAACAACAGAATAGTAAAAGGAATGTGAGTTCGTCTTCATCCTTCTCATCCACCTCAGTTCAGGATACTGAGATGCAGTAATGACAATACTGACACTCAAAATGACCACGATGATATTTGTGCTCAATGTAATGGATTCTATTTCAATTAGACGAAGCCCGGAAAATTAGTTTTTATTCCTTCAAGTAACAAATATACAATTAATATATTGAGATAGTATTACGTTTTTCTGCACTCCCATTTTCATGAAATGCAGACATAACTACAATTTGAAATCTTCCTCCGACCTACCTTGTAAATAGATGGTAGATTGGTTCAACCAAAACCAAGTAAATGAAGTTCTTATTAATTCATAACATTAGGATAATCAATAATTCATTTTAATGCGTTTCCAGTAGAAGGTAAAGGTCTCTACGGTAGTTATTTCTCTTCGGCTGTGCATGATATTGAGACAGCAGGAAGACGTGCTTTTGTCAATTTTGAGTTGTTTATTTTTATTTATGTTTAATACGACACGATAGTTTCCATCTTAATTATTTTAGGATCCACAACTAGCGGCTTTTTTGATAAACATAGTTTCATTAATTTGCAGATGAGTTTATATAAAACACATTTTAATAAGGCTAGTGTGAAATATACAGTTTATTCATATATGAGGGCAACCTAATAATTTACATTTATTTTCCGTACCTAGGAGCACCAAGAATATGCATGGCAGTCGTGAGCTTGATTACCCATGTCTCTTACCTCAGATTGAGTCATCGTAGGCGGTAGAGACACAGTACACCCACAAACAAAGGAGCAAAGTCGAACGAAAGCGGCTTGTCTCTTCTCCAAAATGCGAACTTTGGTAAAAGCGACACTCTACAAATGTGAGGGAACACAGAGTGCATAATACTGTATTGTATAATATACTCTATGGGAACTATTACCATATTAATGCTCTTTCTTTCTTTCTTCTTCATTATTCTCTTATTTTTCAACGTAAACTGATAAGATTATATTGTTACCTATTTTACATTTTACATTTTATTTTTACTTTATAACTACTATTAACTTTAGCTTTATTTTTATTTTATTTTTCTTTAATGTTGTTATAACTTATTTGTGTTTTAAATATTTTCGCTTCATAAACAATGCAACTTTGAAAAGTACGTTGTCTTAATGTGTATATTTTGATACAGTAAAAGCACAATTGATAATCCTAATTAAAGTGTTGATATATAGTAACAAGGACAAAACCAAATTGTGGAACCAGTTGCTAAGCCTGCCAGCAAACTACAGCATCACTTTTAGGGGGGAAATCTGCAAAGTCCCTGATGCGCCTCAACTTCTCTACTTTAACTGAACTGCAGGACGATCTATTCGACTAATGAGCTTACGAACAGGAGCTTTAGCCTTTGATAGAATAGGTCCTCCTGCTGTACAGCCAAAGCACAGATGTTGCTATACTTAAGGAATTAAGTTCATTGGCTTTATTCTCCTACACATATCTTAGTTTAGCAACACAACTGTCTCAAAGGAACATATTTGAAGCACGCTGTACGTGTCTAACAACAACAAAAATACATTTTTTATGACTTATAGAACTTTCAACCTATTTCAGTGAATGCATGTGCTAAAAATATACAAACAACACCTTACGTAAAGTATATAACTACATTATCCCAAATAGTAATTAAAATCGGTTAGATCATGAAGTTAGAGGGACGCTTATAAGACCTCTAAATACTTCGAAATATTTCAAGTAGTGTACTATTCAAGGAACATTTAGAATACTTAACTTTCTATATGACTTGAAATAGAGAAGACGCAAAGCTTTTGTTTGCATAAAGATGTGCAATTTTACACCAGTCTTGTTATGTTACCCCTAAACCAATCGAGCCAGGTGGTTTAGGCGTTTCTTCTGGGACTGCTTTGCGGAGATCGTCGGCTCAATTTCCATGGTCAACCTCTTTTACACATGGGTTCCTTCGGGGATTTTCTCGTGTCAGTAGGCGAATGCTGGGGAGGCTTCTTCATTCTTACAAACTTCCTACCCCTTCATTACATCTCTATTTCATTGAATCGGTGACTTTCAGGGGTTTAAGTATTGGCAAGGACTGCGGCAGAGGCACCCTCCCTTGGTGGTGACTGCGTTTTGGAAAAGCAGCTCTCGGTGATGGGATGGAGTTGGAGTCATCTTTAGGACCCAGGGGATTTGAGCAAACCTGGGGTGCGGGCTCCTAGTGCTCCCCGCGTGCTGATGAATTACTTTGGCTATATTAGGGACCCTCCGTTGTGGCTCTATCTTCGCTCGGCTGCCCGTCAATAGTACTCTCACAACATCCTGTCCTCCTGAGATTTCAGGCACAATAAGCCCATGTAGTGTCAAACCCCCTCCGGAATGACACACATTTATAATTACGAGCTACTTCTTCATAGGGAAATTAGCCATCTGTTTCAGTGTGCAAATGTGAACAGGTAGAATCCTACACTAATTATATCCTTGTTACACCAAACCGATTATGGTGTATGCATTTGTATATTTTAAAACAAATCTGAGCGACCTACGGTGTTAGTTTTGCATTCCGAAGCATTAATTATTGAGGCAGGTACCTGGCAATATTTTTTTGTGATGAGCATTTCCATATTGTCTACGGAATAAAAGAAAATGTTTTTCCAGTTTAATATACATTTCTTCCTCGATCCGTCAAGCGTCTTCCTCAAGGCAGAAATTATTAACCCTCTGTTGCGGCATCCTGCTTGAATATTTCAATAAAGCCTTCCGTCATCGCGGTTATATTCTATGGTTTAGTAAAACGGAACAAAGAGGCCTAGGGTTAATAATGAATTCTCTGGCTATAATCAGAGGGATGTTTCTCAGTAATATCTATACTGTAGCTGAATTTTCATTACAGCTTTTTCCTTAAGGTCTCAATTTAGAAGCAGACGATGAAAACATCTAGAGGAATCTTCAGCATCTTGATTATTAAGTCCCCCAAAAGAGATAATTTGTTATTTAGGTTATTTTACATGTCTTATGCTCTAAGAGTTTCGGATATTGTCAGTGTGTTGGAGAGAAGAGACCCTGATTCTGGAAATTCATGAGTGTTTTTGTGATTATATTATGCACACGTTTTCCATACTATCTAGCCGGATAGTTAGCTCAGGTTTCAAAATGTTTAGCTCTAATCCGGATTTGAACCAAGGAGTAAAGGATTGGCACTGAGAGATCTAATTTAGACACGTCTTGCAGTCACGTTAATGTCGCAGATTGAGCTGCAACAATTTTTGTAGTGAAGATATATCGAAAACAAAAATAGCCGTCTCTCTCTCTCATACAGTATCTATTCGTCGGGGAAAAAATTAAAAAGTTGTAAGCTGTTGTGGCTGATTTAGGTACGTCTTCTGCTAAACGATCAGTTCCGTGGTACAGGTGTTGATAATGAACTTTGCCCACACCGAGGCTACGAGTTTCTGTGTGCAAGACCGCACTAAAGATAGCATACGACCAAAAGTTCATTCAGCGAAGAGAGCGTTGCCCACAGATAATTACATTTTCTCTCAGTGATGAGCTATTCCAAGATATAAAGAAACAAATAACAAGGAAAGAAAGTAGTTAAAAAGCTAAGAGAAACAATTGCTAAAAGTTCTCTCGATATACGCAGGGAATTAAATGTTATTATTGAAGAATTCTAAATTATAAATAATTTATTGGTTGTCAACTTAGGGGTATGGGATAGAGAGCGGAAACAGAGTCTTCTTATTTCCAATCTGCTTTTACTAAAAAGACCTCCCAGTTCAATCTATAACATCAACATGACAATGTCGCTCACTCCGTCTTCCTGGGATACTCATCATTTGCAATGACACACTGGTCACTGAGCTACCGACCGAGGCCACAAGGTCGGACGTGTGAACGGGAAGCCGACGGTTCAAGGCCAGCCAGGATCGCTCCCTCAGTATTTCCTCAATCTTAACGGAAAATGCGGCCGAAATTCTCTTAAATCAAGCCAGAAAGAGTTCCTTTCCCACTGCCGCTCCGTTTATCATCAGCGTACACCGCCTGAGGTGCGTAAGCAGGAAGAACGGGAATTAAACACTCATTCAAATGAATTATCGTGACATCCACTTCAGTCTTGTCCAAGCTTTTTCTTTTTTATTTAAATACAGCATTGGAGTCTGGTCGGGACTCCGACGCTGTATACCCTACTTTATTTACCTAATTTTATTTTTACTTTGTTTACTATATGATTACTGAATTACTGTTTTCTTTTGTTACACACACACACATATATTCAAACATATAACATCCATGCCCAAGGCGGGACTCGAACCCACGATCCCCTGCGCTACGAAGCGCCATAGCGAGACGCCTTGGCGAGCGCGGACATGGGGACCGGCCTTTGTTTGTGTCATCCTTAACATTAGTGCATACCACTGAGTAACCGCGACCTTATCCTCAGATACATTTATGGTCTCCTTATATTTTACTCATCCTTTCATAATTAGTATTCACACGGATGATAGTATAAGAGGTCTAACCGATGGACTCGTGACTTTTGGGATCGTAGTTTCACATGCACTATGGTTCACAATTTCTTTGGCTGCTAAGCTCCAACATGGCAGCAGAGGTTTGACTAATTTTACTCAGATGCTGCTGTTACTACCCGTCTGTTCTACCAACACCTCCAAGGACATTCTGCTCCAACTCTACTCAGATTTTACATTCTGACACTAATACATTGCACGCCAGATAGACTATATACCTATATAATACTGTAGTCCGTGTTTCAGTATATATTTCTACATTGAACTTTAGAGGGTATAAATGAGAGAAACAAGAGGCCGAAAAAACGCACAGACATAACAGAATAAGGAGAGAGAGAGTGAGAGAGAGTGAGAGAGAGAGAGAGAGAGAGAGAGAGAGAAATGGACCTTGTGCACACGAACACGTTATGGTTTGAAAACCAAACCCAATACTCGTCACTAAGGCGCTATCTCTGTCCTTTACCCTGCAATGCCAACCGAGCTGCATCGTCGTTTGTAAAACTGCACCAATAACTTACCCCTCCCCCTTCCAAACAGCAAGGTTCAACTTGCTTGTAACTCTCTCCTTGAGTTAACAGGTAATGTCTCCTCAGTTGTTCCTGTTTAGTAGATGCTATTATATTAATCCAAGTTTCTTTTTCTCTGCACAGCTGCATACACCTAAGATTTATTCGTTAACAAATTTGGTCGAAAGCTATGATCCCAGTCTAAGTCAAGCATAACCTTCTTTGTTGACTCGGTTTTACGACAAATTTATTGTTTCCTCCCACATTCTGTTTTTAATTTCGGCTATAAGCTCAATGATACTTCATCATTACACTATAACATCATCTGTAGTCATTTGATACCTCTCAATATATTCTCTATTTTTCTCCACACATTCGCTTTATTTCTTTGTTCTTCAAACCACGTATTATCCATCCCTATTCTTTCTAGCCGTTTTGATTTTTGCTGTCCATGTTTTGTGTCATACCAACTTAACCTGCTATTATAGCATATTGTTCTATTAAGTCATTGACACCTTCTTATAACCGAAATGCAATATTTGATCATCCCTTGCTTATATTGAATTGTTTACCTGTGCATGCCATATTCTGTAAAATACGCCGCAGTTTCCCGTACACCTACCACCCTCAAGTTATCTGAGGGAAAAACTATTTTTACTTGACGTAGGTTTCTCATGGGTTCCCACCTCCATATCTCTATTTATTTTGAATCTAACAACGACTCCTTAAATTGCCTAGTAATTTTACAAGGACATCTGAGATTCTGTTTCTTTTAGGTTGGCTTCCGCAGCTTTCCTTCCTGCTTTGAATTTCGTAAGCTAAGTGTGCTTTAGTATACATTACGTTCACTATAAAGGTGAAACCTAGGTACACAAAACTCTTTACATGCCCCAGCTTCTCGCTGCATAAGTATAGATTTCTGTTTGGACATATAGCGAGCTATAATTATTAAAACTAGTTGTTTTCGTTTTATTAGCTTCGATGGTCAATTGCCATTTGCAACCCTTCTACAGAAGGGGAGGTTAGTATCATATTATTTGCATATACAAATTCTTGATTCGAATACCACTGATCTCGGGTGCCTCAAGGTTTTTTCTTAAGATTATGTCCAGTACGTCTTCCACAAATAATAATAATAATAATAATAATAATAATAATAATAATAATAATAATAATAATAATAATGTTAAACAGAATTGGTAATAAAATATAGCTTTGCATAACACCTTTAGGCTGTAAATCTCTCTGATGCTCTATTTATACGGAATTTTACACACAAAAAATTATAAAAACGTTTGGATATATATCGAACTACAATTGCTAAAAATAATTGTTTTCGTTTTATTAGCATCCATGGTCAATTGCCATTTGTTACAAGATGTCTGTAGTCTCCATTTGCATCCCTTCCACAGAAGCAGAGAATAGTATCATATTATTTGCATATACAAGTTCTTGATTCGATTTCCATCGATCTCGGTTGCCTCAAGGTTTTTACTTAATATGTCCAGTACGTCACACAAAAGTATTAAACACAATGGGTAACAAAATATAGTTTTGCATAACACATTTAGGCTGTGAATCTGTCTGATACTCTATTCATATTCAATTTTACACAAAATGACACTCTAAGACACATAACCTGCTAAGCTATAATAATTTACTTCTATAAGTTTTAATTTACACGACAATGCGTTGCGATAAAATAAAACAAAGATACAACGGAATCCTCCAAGTTTTTGAGCATCCGTTTTGCTGTTAGTGTATCAAAATAAACACGTTATCTATTGTATAACAATATAACCCTCCCTAACTTCAAACATATACAACAAATGTTCTCGGAAGCCGACTAGAGAGGGAGCCAGATAGCTAATACTCACTGGCTGGAGATCATGGTACAAGTCCTTCCATTTCATTCTAACATTTAATTTAGCCATGTCGATAGCTTACCCCCATTAGGACTAGTAATGTAGGGTGCATGCAGACCCCTGTGATTCATGAGTATTCTGCTGCTCTGTGACGCACACCGAAGTTGGAACACATGACCTAGAGTGAAGGCCTGAGCATTAAAACACGATCACCACCCATGTAAGTTATTGATTATAATGATCAGTAATAAAAGCAGTTACGCCTCATAGTATTAATGCTGAAATACTAGAATGAAAAAGTAAAAGATTCAGCTTTTGGCAAAATTTAAATTAACTTGTCCATTTTGTTGTGTAAGATCCATATATATCTTGCCTTGTATATATAAAACGAGACATTATTCCATGTGGCTATATCTGTTAAAATCATCTGCGAAAAGACAAGGAGATCTAAAAAGAATAAGATCACCTCACTGCACACTCCTAAACAACAAGTATCAGCACCTCTTCTAACTTACTCTCCGAGTAACTCCATCTCCACCACTCAAGGCGAAAAATGCAATCACTGTTCTGTTTTATACGAAAAATAATAATAAAAACTAACAGACCCAATGCAAGTAACATTATACAAATACTTTAAGAATTACTTATAATAAAACAAATTAAATAGAGGATTCACTTTCAACTTTATACACCTTATAGATTTCATTCACAGTACAGTTGCTGCTTACAATAATGTGGCAGAAGCCTTCAATTTCATAGATAGCTTGTTTACCTTAATAGACAGACTTTAATGCTTTGTTGAAGCTGTAGCTCTAAATAATTAATCAACAGATTGCTTATAATTAACTATAATGTAAGCAATAACCATCACAATTTTAATGTAATACAATATATGGGTGTTTCAATTAAGTTAGAGCTTTAAACCCGCTATAATTACGTATTATAATATTTCAGATAGGAAAAAACAAAATACCACTGTTTTGGTAAAACTAAGGGGCTTACAATGGGATTTATAAAACATTAGGAAGATGAGTGTCTTTCCTTATTGAACGTACAACATACTGTCTGCGCTGTTTCCCAGCCACATATTACCGCTGTATTATTATTCCCATCCCTCACACCTATATCATAACCAGAGTCCTTCGTTACACACCTACCAAATTTCCATTAGCTAGTCAGAGAGCCGGAAATGGTTAATGCACAGTGATAGCCTAAACAGGAATGATACAGTACAGGACCAGACTTAGGAGAGCATTAATTAAAAACTAATTATTTTTAAATGGAAGAAACTGTCGGATAACCTAAAATGTTTATGGACATGCGGGGCATAGGAAGCAAAAGATGATCGCACAATTATTATCGACCAAGCACACAAGAAAAAACTATACAATTTGTTCAGGAGACTCGGACACACTCTAATTCAGTAACCTCAAACCAAGGAACATTCATAGTGAATCTACTCTCGACCAACTAAGTTCAGATTCACTTAAATCTTAGTTAACGTGCAGTTACTAGACTAAGTCACGAAATTTCGTTGTACAATTCAAATTTAAATGCTATTTAAAATAAAGATGAAATGGAGACTGACATTTCTCGCGTTAGTAACGCACGACGCTAGCAGCAATGGTTTGTATTTTGAAAGCAGAAACAGAACACCGCATCAGGCGGTATCAGATGGGCAGTTTATTGACTCGAACCTGCGTAACATAGCTAGTAGAATGTAGATTACGTAAATAATAAGACTTTGATTATGGTTCAAATGATGAAAATGCTTGTTAATTTGGTAGAATAGACAAAAAGGTTACAGAAGCTAATGCACACAACGATAGGATAGAAAAACAGTTGTCAGAATCTAATGGACATAACGATGGGTTAGAACAGAAACTGTCAGAAGCTAATGTTAATAATGATGGGGTGGAAAACACGTATGAAGGATGATATTACAAAATAGTCGATTGGAAAAAACTTTCAGAAAAAATCAGACAGCAATTCAAAAGAAAATATCATAGGGAGTTAAGTCGGGCTTAAAACTATTGCAAATGAAAAAAGAATATAGAATATTGCCAGTAGTGTATGGGAAGTAACTCAAGTTTTAAATAAACAGTGAGGTGAATTAAATGATAGGATACTACAAATATAGAATTTTAACGAGGAAATCACTACCAAAGTTATTCTGGTTAATGATAAATGCTATGAAGTAAATTATGAAATTTTGAAAATAAAAAATGTGCTTAAAAGGTCAGTATATTGACAGACAAGATAATGAGTGTATAATATTTAGAGAGGAGGCTAGTCAGGAGTTTAGATTGGTACATGGAAGTATCCTAGGGGAAACAGGTCTCATAAAACAACATAAACAATAATAAAATAATTTCTGACCAGCTGACGGCGAAAGTTAACAATAAAACACAAAGTAGCATAAATAGGTCCTAAATCAAGTGATTAGTTCACAGTCCAGTCGTATTCTTCTCGGATAGGGCTTTTAGGAGGGAAAGGGTGCCGCTTGACTCAGGAGCCGGTTTTCCCCCTCTTTCCAACCTACTGACTGAAAAGAATGCGAATAGATTACACATGTTAGCAATAATATTATAACGAGCAATACATTTCGCTGAGGTTCAGAAAACTCACGATAGTGTACAGGTAGGATATTTAAAACGTGTAAATAGGCAGAACTATAGTTACATTCCAAATGCTCTTCCTCTAACTACGATTAAAATAAATTCTAATCCGGTAAAATTTATTCCCAGTTTAGAGGAACGTTTGGGCCTTCAATATATACCCGATGCGTGAAATTGATCATAGCAGAAACAATTTTGGCGGCTCAACTTTTCATCATCAAATGGCGCTAGAACACAACGCGGTATGAAGCTTTTATAGGATTATTTCTATAGAATGTCTGGAATGCTGAAGTTCAGCATAAAATTCGGGAACAATTAAGCTTTAGACAATACCATCCGAGGAATAGAATTTCAATGATCGACTATATATTCCGAAAGATTTCAGACTGATGGCTAGTGAGTATCATGTTGTTAAACGCAGGGTATATTTAAAAGTGTACAGGATTAATCGATACATATGGAATTGCAAGCATATGCTGCTGAAAGTTTTATACATCTCATTGAAACAGAACTACATGCAAGCCAATGTCGTTGTGCATGAATCACATAGTCTACAGGACAGTTATAAAAAGAACCAACACAACCCATGAAATTGTAAACCTTGCTGAATGTAGATATTAATGGGGAAATCATTGACATACGGTTTTCAATTGTTCAGAATTTAATATGAAATGTTGTCATAGAGTGCAATATGGTAAAATAATTCCAAATCATTATTAATTTCGAAGAGGAAATAATAAAATCCACAACGATAGAAATAAATATGAGCTGCATTCATAAAAAAAGTAGGTGCTAAGTACAACCGAACACCTGATGAGGCAAATCTCATTGTGGATTTATTATTTGTAAAATATATACAAACTGAAAATCATGTAGAAATTCGACAATGAGGACATAACATAGCACGGTAGTTAGTAACAGTTAAGCATTATTAAGACATGAGAAAGAAATATCAATCTTCACCTGCAGTTCGGGAGCAGTTTGTCGTCCTGGCAAGAAAACAGCATTAACAAATCGTCGCAAAACAAAGCAATCATGAAATGCGCGCTGAAATTTATCAATTTGAGAAGTACATTTGGAAGTCGTATGAGGTTTGAATATACAACTTCGTTTTCAGAGACAATTGCTGGAACAAGAGCAGTACCAAACACAGTGTATGTAATCAACACGGCTCCTACATTCTCTAGAGAGAAATGCATTATTCACGATGCCAGAAACCAGAGTTTTATATTTCTTCATTAATCAGGTGCAGTAGCTACATATATGAGCAGAAGGCTTTTATGACTACGTAAGGTTAAAATGTATCCAGAAATGTAATCAAAATATTTTCACGAGACATATCGTATGACCATAAGCTAAATAACTTTAGTAGTATTTCTAAACATGCTGTTAGACTGCACTACCTCAGAACATGGCAAAACAAAAAATGAAGTAGAATTGATAAAATAGAAGAATAATTTAAGAGAAGAAAAGTAATTTTAAATATATTAGGGAATGTAAAAAATATAATGGGAAATTACCCGAAATAATGAAGAAAGCATCAGCAATGGAGGCAGCGAAAAATGACAAAGTCGCAATTACACATGTCATGTATAGGATGAGCTTTAAGTCCACCGACAAATATCAGGAGATGATTCCTGACTGGAAATGGAGTACAAAAGTTCATATTAGCTTCTGTCTAGAAATGCATAGTGTCCACGGTAGATGGCACTGAAGAACGACATCAAACAAAGAGCCTCGGGACACATTACATGGCTTGAATCCCACCCATACCACGACAGATGTTCATAGTGGCCTCCACGGGATGCAATGCACGTGTTCACAAGTCACATAATGGATTGACTCACTCATTCAATAGTTCCGGGCTGTGTCCGAATTCCGTCATACCATAGGTGGACACGCTGTTGAAGGGTCTGAATATGTATAAGAAACATGAACTAGGTGCATCTAACTGGAAAATAATTATACCTAAAGGTACAGAAAGAGAAATTAACCAAAATGTTCACCTAGAACACACACAATCAAGGAACATATAACGATATTGGAAAACATATCCACATCAAAAGGATGTCAAAAGGTTAGAAAATATATAACTTATAGTGAAATGTGTCAAAAATTCAAACAGAAAAATGTAGCTCATTGTTGCGAAACTAACTCTATAAACAGAACAATGCCAGTAGGATAACTTTGTATTACTATTATTTGGGAGCTATGTCACATTAAATATTTGGACTCCAAAACACTTTGGTTTATTATGATGTGAATAGTAAAAATGTGATAATATATTCATTGCGGCAGAGCAGTATGCCTGAATAAAGTTCTTAAACGTTATACTCCACAAGAACGCCCAATCAAAGTCATACTTTGAGATTACGCTGTTATGTTTGAGAAATTCCAGAATACTATGAGAGAAAGTAATATAAACCATTACTTCTATTTGTAGGTGTTTGCTTTATCGGACTGTCTGTCTTAGCGCTCGGTGTGGGACACACCCTCAAAGTGAGCTCTCCGCAGCGGTTTCTGCTGGCGTCAGGATGTGATATCTGAAGACATTAGGGACCCGGCCTGCCACTCCAGATCAAGTCACACTCTGTATTCTTCGCTTCATCGCTTCCTGCTGAAGGCTTCCAAAAGCACAATATCAGACTTTTAGCTCAAATGTCAAAATCCTCCACTACTTGCTGATAACCTTAATCACCTATTTTTCTTATAGGTCATCCAAAACTAAAATATTTCCAATTTGCTGTTCCGTTCGCTTTGCCTACCTCTATCATGTATGTAAATGTTTTTTCCTGCAATTAACCTCAATCGAAATCCTGTAGCGATATGTTAAGCTTTAGGAAACAAAAGGTGAATTAGCTTATTTAAAGCGATTACTCTAATACTACCACGCATACATGAACAGATGTGTAGCAAGTGAAAGCATACAATTATAATCAGTCTCTACGCCAGGTTCCCATGAAAAGATTCCTGTGTGCGCTTGGTGTGGAAACGGCCGTGTTGATTTAAAGCCTCGATACAAGCTAGTGTGATTCCAATTTATATTTTCCAATGTAATGGAAAACTTTATCACTTTGTAACATACACTGCAATATGAGCACTCAACGATACATAAAAATCACACCAGATTTTTTGCCCTCTATTGTGTTCCATTACAGAATAAACGCAAATGAATTGATATACGAGACTGGATATTTCCCTCTCCCCTAAAAGAAAAAAGAATATTACATTGTTGAAAGCAGACAGATTTCCTTGGTTGCTGATAGCCTTGCCACGCACAGTGGTCCAAAATTGAAATCTAGGGGGGGGGGACAAAATTCACTTCATCCGCTATCACAATTTTATTAAGTGAATCATACTGTGTATTTTTAGGCACTACTTACCATAAAGTTTGGGTCAAATGAAACTATTTAAAACTATGATTATAATTTGTTGGAGTCAGTTAATTTCTAACATCAATACACTTAACTAGATCCTGTAATATTCATAGACAGCAGAATTGTAGTATATAATTTGCATTCACATACATTTCTCTAGCTATTCCGCAAACAAACTTTTCTTACATAAAGTTTTTACTTTACGTACATCATCCTAATTGAGATAAACTTTGATAGAATTAGTCTTATTACTTATTTTCTTATAAGTAGAAGTAAAACAAGCGAATACACCAGTCTGAAACCACAATCAAATATTTTAAAAGCAACAAAGTGAAACAATTGAAATTCCATTCTCTTTGCCTGCTAGGCGTAAACAAAAGAGAGAGAAAAGAATGGATTCTCCTTTGAGAAAAATTTAAGTGGCTTAAAATTGACACCAATTATATGGAATATCTCCAAAACTGTTAACTCTACAAAAATGTACAAAACATAAACTTTATATTTTAACTAGCTTTACATTTTGTTGTGTAGTAGGTTTTTATTTATCTCTTACGGTTTACAAGTTATACAAAAGTCAACCAGAATGAACAGGTCTTCAGAGGCTATTCCCAGAAAATTCAAGATACACGTTACGCTTGACATAAAAATGTCCTAAGATAATAGTATTTTAATAAAATCGTTAAATCCAAAATTTTCGAAAAATGTTCTACGTAAAGGATAGTTGGGGTGGTCAGAGTTTCTTGAAAATGTCTATGACGCAACCTTGAAAGATATGGAACTTTAATATCAAGTTTGGTATTTAACCGACTTTTCGTTTTTGAGTTATGCTGTTCACTAACACATATACGCGGACTTTTTCCAAAAATCTTCTGAGTACCGTAAAACATGTATCTCCAGTTAAACCTCGTCATCCAACTTTTAGGTGTGATAATATACCATCTTTAAGTTTTACGTACATTATACATTTGTCTTATAACAATTAATAAGATCTATTCGAAACTTTACAACACAGTATTCGTTAGATACGTTTGTTGCATTGGTTACCCTAGTTTTTCATTTATCACAATACAAAATCAGGGTAAAATTTGTGTCTTCAATACTCACTACTGTACTTCTAATAGTAATTAAAACGCAATTACAGAATACTTATCACAAGTGCAAACTCTGGCACAGAAAATCTTTTCTTGCTCCGCATTAATACATTCATGCTTTCTTCTTTTTCACGTTTAAGCAAAGCCTGCTTAAATTCCTACTTGCAATCAAAATTGCAGTCCTATAGAGCTTGCCCACTATGTCATTAACACACTATGAACATAAATTCCATAGTTACGATTAAGGTAAGTATGGACCGGTTATTCCTTGCAGTTAAGGTAATGCAAACCATGGAAAAAAGCTATTAAAAATACCAAACTCTCAGACTATTCATAGCCCGAAAGTCCTTTTGAAGATAATCTTCTACACTGCCATATAAAATTCCCAAAAAGTTCAGGGATGTAGGGAATGACAAGTAAGATGTTTTCCTGTGTAAATGTTCAATGATATAATTATTTGACTTAAAGGTTAAAACGCAACACAGTTAAGTAGCTAAGTACCGTCATTTAGTAATTGTATGGTGTAGTATCGCATACAGGAGGGGATTCCGCACCACAGCCACTGATTGGGTTTTTTTATACGTCAGACCCCGGGAGCAAAGGCCGAGATGAGAGCAATTACAGAGGGCAGCCGGAACCAAGTCGCATTGTGAAGAGTCCCCGTTCATCTAGACACGGTGAGCGCTAGGAGCGTCAGGCCTGAATAAACGCCTCATAAGTTGCAGACGAACCCAAAGCCATCCTGCCGTCGAGAGCATAGTTTCCAAAGCGCAAGCGGAGAGGGCGCCACCATCACAATCGTCACCAACATTAAAAACACTGAAAGAATGACCAGACGGATGAAATAGAGGAAAGGAAATTCGAGGAATAAAGAATCCCACCCAGCATTCGCCTACTGACCAGGGAAAACCCCGAAAAAAACTCATGCGTCACAAAGGTCGGCCGATTCCAAGACCTCCAGAATGCGAGACGAAATGCCTGGCTCGGTCGGTCAGATAGTAAATTTAGCTCATACATGAGGTGTTAGACGTTCCCCATAAAATGCGTAAAAGTAACTGGCAATAGTAACCTGTCGCAATTTATATATGCGTTTAAATCGCTTTCAAGTGAAGTTCTTCATATTTTTTGTCAGTAAAAATCTTAACATAGCTAGAAGCGACATGCCGCAGCGTGTCTAGACCGCAAGAGAGAATTCCCAAAGGTTTTATATATGTTTACAGTGACATTAGTTATCTTTACACAACAATGTATGTTACAAAACGTTAAAGATCAGAAAGATTATTTCTAAACTCGTTCCGTATATTTAATAAATGCATGAACTGGAAAGCTTTCTACGCCAGTAACGCCGAATTTATTGAAAGAATAGACATTTGTAAATGCTCACTGCAATTCTTGTAGGAAAGATCTCAGAAATTAAATTAAATTTAGTGCTATTTATGTACGCTCTTTATTCCTGTGGTTCTTAGCGTCCCATTCTATATTGGGCGTGAAAGATCGCATAAATCTGTACAGAGACCTCTTTATCTGGTTTAAGGTTCTTTTATGTGCATTAAATATACGACACGAGACCAACGGCTTATTTCCCTTCCGAAGGAAGCCATGCTAAAAATCCATCGCGTCCACCGGTTTGAGCCCGCAACCTTGAGGACCAGAGGCTAGCATGTTATCCCTAGCCTAAGACTTGGAATATTACATGAAAGAAAATAATAAATTATATACTGCTATGACACACATTCATAAAAAGATTAATTGTTTCCCCAAAGTGGCTTCGGTTTAATTTAGCACTGGGTTACTCCGTCATACAACTGCTCTATAATACCAGTTACCTAGTAGCCAACAATCGTCCTGTTGGTAATGAGCATTTTAGTTTAAACAGTAAGTGCTTAAAATGAGAGTAAGGAAAACCTACAGAGAGCATTATTGAATCCTCTTTTTATAAACTACCATTACTGGGCAAGTTGGTTAATATTAGCACACAGGTTCTGAGTGAAACACCATCTGAAAACTACATGTGGGATAAATTACATTTTAATTCGTTTAGGTGTCTTTAGCATTAATTATTTTAAGGTGAAAGTTCATGAAATTGCCAGATTGAGGCTCAGTGAACGCAGAGTATAATATGACGTGGTCTCTACAGCCCGTTTCGAAACGTGTTGCACTATCTAGCATTGTACACTACCTGACCTAACTCAGCTGTTTTTATTTCTGTTTTTTTTTTTTACCCTTTTCCCTTATGTTTTATATTTATCACTAGTTACATATACATACACAGACATGTACACATTTGCAAACACCAATGGCAGAGGCGGGAGTCGAACAGGCGAAATCTGCGACACAAAGTACCAAAGCTAGGCACTTTAGCGAGCGCGGCCATTGGAACCGGCAGCTAGTAGGTAATCCAGTGAACTCTAAAAGAGAGCGCAGATTGAAAATTGTTGAAAGCATGAAAGGATAGGCTTTTGACACTGAGCAAACTTGTGGATGATTCAAACATTATTTGAGTGACAGGAGGAGAGCCTATTCTTTCGATAAAGTAAAGATGCAATGAATTCTCAGCAAGTTTGGTTGAATTGGTTCATTGTCTTTCCAAAGCTCTGTACATTATTTTCCTGAATTTTTTGCATTAAGATTTATATTTTATTTGTAAAAGTACCAAGCGTTTTATTTTCTAATCATATTTGAAATAGTTGCTTCATTGTATTACTTTTGAATTAGAACGATGCATATGTAATGAGATACTTTTGGAACAGAGTATACCTCAAAGTGTGCATGTTTACGCTACAAACCCCTCCCCACAATACTCTCTTTATGCCGCTGACTGCTCTATGCGTCCACAACTGTGTCCACTTCGGAATTCAAAACTAAGCTCTAGTTATGAGTCAGCTAGGCAATTTAAATAAATCCGATATAAAATTGTTTTTTTATATTATTATCCAGGTAAAGCTATGCAATAATTCAGATCAAGTCGGTTATTTCCGAAATAGATGATTTTGTGTGAAGCTAAAACGCCCTTGAGCATATATAAAATGAAGTAATTTATTATATATCCACTGGTGTTTAGCCTGGATGAGTTTGTTAATAATGATTTTAAGATGTGAAATTTAAATCTATTCACAATTTACACACCATTTAAAATAAGCGTTTCTGAACAGATGTACTTTATGGATTACATAATTCAAATCGCTGCTATCCATACTGATGCTAATCGACAATTATCTAGTTGTTATGCAGGACGGTGACTTTAATATAAAGCTGTGATTCATAGTCAGCGAATACAAATAGGAAGTAGGACTTTTGTTTATGAGGATGGTTCAATAAATACCCGTGTTTTGAAATAGATAGCATTGGTAAGACAAGTTCATGTTATCTTGTTACACGTTGGCAAAACAAATTTCGTACTAATTTTAGCTTAGTATGGATTTGGCAGGCATTTCAATTAGTCAATCAATATGCTTTCATTAAAATGGAAAAAGTGCAGTATCATTCAGTGACTCTCTTTTTACTTTTGGTAACAAAAAGTTGATAGGAGCTAAAAAAAACAACTTGGATCCTGTTTATAGCGACTATTCGCCCTCTATGGCAACAGCTGCATGTTGGCTAAACTACTTAAAACATAATCGAACATCATTTTCATAAGCGCCCAGGAGACCCGGAAAATTTAATTATGGAGATTATCAGAGAAAAAGTCCACTCTATGATTCTTGCTGATCGTCGAATGAAAGTTTCCGAAGTGGTAGAGGTCATAGACGTGTCATCGAAAAGCGGAAATTAATATTGTTCATGATAAATTGAACATGAAATTGTCGGCTCAATGGATGCCGCGTTGCACAACAATCAATCGAAATTCGAAGGGCTTTTCGTGTCATCCATGAGACCTGGTCATCATTACACTCCGAAACCCGAGCAACAATAAAAACAATGGGTTGATTATTGTTAATATGCACCAAAGTAAGTAAAAGTAGCTCCAACGGCCGGAAAAATGAAGCGCAAAGCTTTTGTATAAGCGAAGAGATTCATACACATTGATTTCCTAAAGCTACATTTGGACAATAGTACAGTGAGCTGTTAGTCCGATTCGGCAAGAAGTTGAAGGAGAACGGCCCCATTTGGCGCAGGAGAAAGTGCTGTTTCACCAGAACAGCGCACGAGCACATTCATCCGTATTGTCGCCGCCAGACAATGAATTGCATTATAAATTGCTACCACACCGCACGTATTCACATGATCTGGCTGACATTGCTTCTTGTTCTCAAACATGAAGAAATGGCTCGCGAGAACAAAATGTAGATTATATTAGGTAGTCGTTGAGTCACAGACTCATTTTACAGGGATTGACAACAGAAACGTTGGAAGATGTGTATATCAGTATGCTGAAAATTAAATTATTTGTGTTTGAACCAATTGGCACTTTCATTCCCAAGACGGGTACATGATAAACCGTCCACCTAATACAAAGAATATGTTTCTGGTTTCGAAATGTTTGGGTCAATTCGTGGAAACAGAACAGTTCAAATTATTAAAATTACGTCTGTTAAAACTATATTCACCACCAAAGCTATAAAAGTTTATCTACTGTTTAGATGAGGCTTGTAGAAAATGTTTAACATAACCCTGCTTTGAGAAGTTAATTGCAAGAGAGAAACAATTGACAATTTTTTCTGCGGACAATGTCTCAATTGAAGCTTACTACAGCCTCGTAAGATGTTTATATACACAGTATTAGTGGAAGAAATTGGATTAAAAATTGCAGTTTGCCTCCGCTCATGTGTAATGCAAATCTAAAGTATTGGAACTTGTTTCCTTGCGCGCATTTTAAAAACTACTATCAGACTAAAGGTCAATTTTGGATTAAATTCTGTCTATATCAAGGAAATAATGCGACAAAATTAAACATTTCTATTATTTTGGATAGATTATTGCTTTCGGTGCTCTCAAAACTTGCATTGGTACTCAGAACACTAACCTTTGCAAGAATGTAGTTACATGCTTCTAATACAAAACTGGCAAGCCACCACGGTATCGTCCTGCATAGTAGCCGTTGTCGGGTTGTGGTCTTTCCAATTCCGACCCGGTTCCAATCAACCTTTGAGTTCATCACTCTCATCATCTTCATCATCACCAATAAAATTACTTAAATATGGAGCTGGTGATTACGAACAATCGGATCCTTAGTTAATATGCTTTCCTTTTAAGCTTGAGCGTCATTGAACAAATTCTACATTCGTTACAGAACATAAAGAACATTGTATTTGTTTTTGTTTAATTAAATGTATTACTCTAAATCGGCCAAACTGCCAAATTTGTTTTGTTAAGTTTTAGGCAAGTCCGACTCACATTCGTATTTTAGGATTGAAATACAGTTCAACAAACGACGTACAGCCCACCTAGGTAGTGTGGTGGTAGCACGTCTGCCTCACGTTCAAAAGGTCGTGAGTTCGAATCTCGCTTAGTGTGAGTTACCCAGATAAGTTTTTTTCGGGATTTTCCCTTGTCCTGAGAAGACGAATGTCGAGTAACTTTAAGCTCCATGGACCTCGAGATCATTTAAGCATCGTTTCATCAATGTCATTCATCGTCCGATATGACCAACCAGGTTAAAGGACGTTAAACTACAAAAAAAAACAAAAAAAAAAAAAAAAAACACAAAGAATACAAAAAAAAAAAAAAAAAAAACATGTACAGTGTTAATTTCTGCTTTTTTCAAGCCAATTCACCCATGACCTCATGACTGCATCCAGCAGCACCAGCGCTGAGTTGAGCAATTTCAAGTAAATTAAGGATACATAGCTTTACGTTAACGTTTGAGAAACGAGGCTCGCTGTCCATATTCAGGTATATGCATTAGACAATGGTCCTATAGGGGCTCTTTTACCTTTTGGAAGATTACTGCCTTTCTGCAATGGTATTAGCAGGTGTACAGGCCTAATTGGCTTTTATTTCGTTAGAGTTTGGTACATAAGAGCACACACGCATTCACATTCTGAGTCGCATTTACGATCTGTGAGCAGAACGGGGAATAATGTGGCTAGAGGAAAATTCCTACCCCCCAAATGGCAAAACTGGCAGTTACTCTACCGACCGAGCTACGGGGCCAATGTATTTAGTATTACAGTAGTCCCAAAAGCACCGTAATTAATGTACACATATCACTTAGTGCTTTAAAATAATTGTAGAACGCAGCAGAGCAATTCAAGTAAACCAAGTCAGTGGGGGACTGGCTCATTAGCGTCAGCGACTTTTGTCGTATTCCTCTTGCTGATACGCGAAGACAATGAGCGGATCGCACTCATTGAGAGGCCGTTACCAGGCATACAGTAGAGTGCATGATGATAGAACAGATCAATGTAAACAGACCGAAAATGTTTTAGAATTTGTTCCATCTCAGTTATACAGACTTTATTTTTGAAGTATTAAAATCACCTTTTATATTGATAATCAATTAAAATATTTTGCTTGGCACTACCCCGTTCAAAGTATTCTTAATTGTGCACTCGCTGTACTTATCAACAATATGGACTATCCGCATTGTAGCATTAAATCAAATCATTACAATTGCCGGTTATTATGGAGAATCGGTCGCTCTAGAAATTAACAAATTGTGGTTTGATTCATAGTTTGGTTTATACTTGTTACGTTTTCATCAATTTTTTTTTTATCGGAAAAGCTCCTAAATTTAGTTAGACGTTAATTTATTACGAGCGCGTAGCAATCCTTATTTGTGAATATTTATGAAGTATGCTGCCTAGAAGGAGTAGAATATAAATAAAAAAGTCTTGTAGTGCTTTTGCAATGTAAATATATAATAATACTACACGCTAAAGTGCCTAAAACCTGAGTTTCATTGTCGGCGGCAGGCGAACAGTGTTGTGGTATGCAACACCGGCATATGTCGCTAGACGCTGTGCTGATGAATAACCAGTATGTTTCACGCAGATACAGCTGTTCAGTGAAGGCAGTAGTACAATGCTAAGAATTCTTGTCAGGCATTAAAAATGAAACATTATAATACCTTAAGCATGTTTTTTTTCCTTACTTTTTTTTTTTTTTTTTTTTTTTAATGCAGAACTTCAGCCACTCTAAAATCGAATGTAACTAAGTGCGATTGACTGACTTTGTATTTATGAGGACAATTTCAAAGCCTATGGTTTTCAAATTTAGCGGAGGCTAGGTTCCAATCCGTTTAGGTTAGTAAGTGTATATGAATTTATGTTTCTAATTTTCTCTTGTAGTACTTGGTGGGGAAATATGTTTCAGAACATAACATTAAATACGTACATGGAGCAATTGTTTCGGATGAGTGGTGCTTAGGTTTGCATATTATGGGTAATGGAGTGCAGAATTTACGTAAATAAAGACACTTTAGTCTTAAAACTAGTAGGAGGTGGGCGGAGGCCAGCAGGCCGCCGCGAAGTCAAGGGGTCCTGCATTTCTAGATTAAACGCGAGGTTAGCCTTAGGTTTAGTGTGTGTATATAAACCGATGTTACTGTGATGAAGCACTACGCTAAATACGCATTCCTTGGGAAAATAGTGATTGAGCTTAATGTCGTGGGTAGTAAAGTGCAGAATTTGCGTAAATGAAGATGCAATGTCTGTTAGTCTTACCTTTTATACATGCTGAGGAGTATAAAGCGTGAAGTCGGGATATGCACTTTTAAACATAAACTCTGCCGAACCTTGACTCTTTTTCTGCACCGGGAATGTTTCGGAGCTCCAATTTGCAGTGAGAAGTTAGGACAACTACGAAGTTTGATAGAACACCGTGATTTATTAGGAACTCTCTTAATGTTTCTGTGTTTGGCTCCGTTTAAATAAATTTGGTTGCTGTAATTATACAGTCATTGCAAGCGCTGAAGCCGGTACCTCTTGATGTGCACGCTGTCATTTTACACGTCAAACTGCACATGCGGACAGAAGTAATCGTCCGATAGACAAGGTCAGACACCTTGTCACGTATGGTGTATCACCTATAGCCAATAGCAAGCCAGAAAGAATATATGAATATAAATTCGTCATTTATACACCTCAAAATAATTTACAGACATACTAGGAAGTCAAATGGTAGCCTTTATGCAATTTGAGCAAATTATATTTATGTTTAGACCATATATTCTATTTTGCGGCTCTGAAGTACCAATATTTAATATTCATTATCAATTTTCCAAAGGCTCCTAACAGCGCAATGGATTGCGTGATAGACTACAACAGTAAAGGTACCTGGATCGAGTCTCCGTCATTTAAAGGTAATTAGAGAAATTGGGTGTAAGGGTTCATGGAAATCAGGATATTATATAGAATAAGAACGAAAACAAAATAAAGCAAATACAGGGTAGAAAGAGGGGTGATAGCTATAAAGGGATAATAGAAAGAATGGAGCAAAATTAGCTTTTTAAACCATTTCCCCACCATAATTCCCCTCCAACCACACCGGTCCCGTTAGAGTGCAAAACTGGCATAAGTCGCAGCGGAGAGAGTTAACAGCCCTACTTGTAAATAATTAAGCCAATCAATTGGCTTTGTGGTCTGGAGCTATGAAACTAAACCTAAAAATCAGGAGATCCAGCGTTCGACTTCCGCGTTTAGGATGGGAATTTCTATCTATTTTCCTCATTCTCTCTAGTTTGTAATTATGAATGGGAGTGTGAACTGCTTGTAGCAATTACTATTATTATTATTATTATTATTATTATTATTATTAGCAGTAGTAGTAGCAGTAGTAGTAGTATTAGTCTTATTAGTATTGGTAATATTATTATTACTACTATTATTATTGTTATTATTGTTACTATTATTATTATTATTATTAGTAGTAGTAGTAGTAGTAGTAGTAGTAGTAAAATAGTAGTAGCAGTAATAGTAGTAGCAGTAATAGTAGTAAATAATAGTAGTAATATCAGTAGTGGTAGTACTAGTAGTAGTAGTAGCAGTAGTCGTAGTAGTAGTAGTAGTAATAATAGTAGAAATAGTAGTAATAGTAGTAGTACTAATAGCAGTAGTAGTAATAGTAGTAGTAGTAGTAGTAGTAATAGTAGTAGTAGTAGTAGTAGTAGCAGTAATAGTAGTAGTAGTAATAGTAGTAGTAGTAGTAATAGTAGTAGTAGTAATAGTAGTAGTAGTAATAGTAGTAGTAGTAGTAATAGTAGTAGTAGTAGTAATAGTA